>HG995286.1:19375000-20000000 GCA_905332915.2 Hecatera dysodea | reverse complement strand
GACACCACCACTCCTTTCGAAGATATTCACAAACCAGAACAAGCTAAGCCTGTGGAGGAAGCACCTGAAACTGTGCATGTCACACAAGTACGCACTGAAACAGGCGATGTGAAAACTATCAAGACTACTAAACGTGTCATCAAGAAGAAGAAGGGGCCAAAACAAGAAGTAACGGAAATCACAACCATCGAAAAAGATGACGATGCTCCAATAACAACGGTTACCGTCACAGAAGAAAAGTCTCCCGAAGAATTAGACGACGTCAAACCTGCGGAAATTGTTGAATTCCCTGAGGAGACGACCATAGAGGAATCGATGGCACCAGACGGTAAGAAAATACAAAAGAAAGTTACAAAGCGTACTATCAAAAAGAAGGTAGGTCCGAAGGTTGAAACAACACACATTACCACAGAACACACAGATGATACACAACCAATTGTCACAGTACACAAAACAGAAGAAATCATTGACGACACCACCATTCCTTTCGAAGACATTCACAAACCAGAACAAGCTAAGCCTGTGGAGGAAGCGCCTGAAACTGTGCATGTCACACAAGTACGCACTGAAACAGGTGATGTGAAAACTGTCAAGACTACGAAACGTATCATCAAGAAGAAAAAGGGGCCAAAAGAAGAAGTAACAGAAATCACAACCATCGAAAAAGATGACGATGCTCCAATAACAACCGTTACCGTCACAGAAGAAAAGTCTCCCGAAGAGTTAGACGACGTCAAACCTGCGGAAATTGTTGAATTCCCTGAGGAGACGACCATAGAGGAATCGACGGCACCAGACGGTAAGAAAATACAAAAGAAAGTTACAAAGCGTACTATCAAAAAGAAGGTAGGTCCGAAGGTTGAAACAACACACATTACCACAGAACACACAGACGATACAGAACCAATTGTCACAGTACACAAAACAGAAGAATTCACTGACGACACCACTTTACCTCTCGAGGACACTTACACACCAGACACAGCAAAAGTGGTTCAGGAAGAACCGGAAACGGTTCAAGTTACACAAGTGCGTACTGAAAAAGGTGACGTCAAGACTATCAAGACTACTAAACGGGTTATCAAGAAGAAGAAGGGGCCAAAACAAGAAGTTACGGAAATCACAACCATCGAAAAAGATGACGATGCTCCAATAACAACCGTAACCGTCACAGAAGAAAAGTCTCCCGAAGAATTAGACGACGTCAAACCTGCGGAAATTGTTGAATTCCCTGAGGAGACGACCATAGAGGAATCGACGGCACCAGACGGTAAGAAAATACAAAAGAAAGTTACAAAGCGTACTATCAAAAAGAAGGTAGGTCCGAAGGTTGAAACAACACACATTTCCACAGAACACACAGACGATACAGAACCAATTGTCACAGTACACAAAACAGAAGAATTCACTGACGACACCACTTTACCTCTCGAGGACACTTACACACCAGACACAGCAAAAGTGGTTCAGGAAGAACCGGAAACGGTTCAAGTTACACAAGTGCGTACTGAAAAAGGTGACGTCAAGACTATCAAGACTACTAAACGGGTTATCAAGAAGAAGAAGGGGCCAAAACAAGAAGTAATGGAAATCACAACCATCGAAAAAGATGACGATGCTCCAATAACAACCGTTACCGTCACAGAAGAAAAGTCTCCCGAAGAATTAGACGACGTCAAACCTGCGGAAGTTGTTGAATTCCCTGAGGAGACGACAATAGAGGAATCGACGGCACCAGACGGTAAGAAAATACAAAAGAAAGTTATAAAGCGTACTATCAAAAAGAAGGTAGGTCCGAAGGTTGAAACAACACACATTACCACAGAACACACAGACGATACACAACCAATCGTCACAGTACACAAAACAGAAGAAATCATTGACGACACCACCACTCCTTTCGAAGATATTCACAAACCAGAACAAGCTAAGTCTGTGGAGGAAGCACCTGAAACTGTGCATGTCACACAAGTACGCACTGAAACAGGTGATGTGAAAACTGTCAAGACTTCGAAACGTGTTATCAAGAAGAAGAAGGGGCCAAAACAAGAAGTAACGGAAATCACAACCATCGAAAAAGATGACGATGCTCCAATAACAACCGTAACCGTCACAGAAGAAAAGTCTCCCGAAGAATTAGACGACGTCAAACCTGCGGAAGTTCATGAATTCCCTGAGGAGACGACCATAGAGGAATCGACGGCACCAGACGGTAAGAAAATACAAAAGAAAGTTACAAAGCGTACTATCAAAAAGAAGGTAGGTCCGAAGGTTGAAACAACACACATTACCACAGAACACACAGACGATACAGAACCAATTGTCACAGTACACAAAACAGAAGAATTCACTGACGACACCACTTTACCTCTCGAGGACACTTACACACCAGACACAGCAAAAGTGGTTCAGGAAGAACCGGAAACGGTTCAAGTTACACAAGTGCGTACTGAAAAAGGTGACGTCAAGACTATCAAGACTACTAAACGGGTTATCAAGAAGAAGAAGGGGCCAAAACAAGAAGTAATGGAAATCACAACCATCGAAAAAGATGACGATGCTCCAATAACAACCGTTACCGTCACAGAAGAAAAGTCTCCCGAAGAATTAGACGACGTCAAACCTGCGGAAGTTGTTGAATTCCCTGAGGAGACGACAATAGAGGAATCGACGGCACCAGACGGTAAGAAAATACAAAAGAAAGTTATAAAGCGTACTATCAAAAAGAAGGTAGGTCCGAAGGTTGAAACAACACACATTACCACAGAACACACAGACGATACACAACCAATCGTCACAGTACACAAAACAGAAGAAATCATTGACGACACCACCACTCCTTTCGAAGATATTCACAAACCAGAACAAGCTAAGTCTGTGGAGGAAGCACCTGAAACTGTGCAAGTCACACAAGTACGCACTGAAACAGGTGATGTGAAAACTGTCAAGACTTCGAAACGTGTTATCAAGAAGAAGAAGGGGCCAAAACAAGAAGTAACGGAAATCACAACCATCGAAAAAGATGACGATGCTCCAATAACAACCGTAACCGTCACAGAAGAAAAGTCTCCCGAAGAATTAGACGACGTCAAACCTGCGGAAGTTCATGAATTCCCTGAGGAGACGACCATAGAGGAATCGACGGCACCAGACGGTAAGAAAATACAAAAGAAAGTTATAAGGCGCACTATTAAAAAGAAGGTAGGTCCGAAGGTTGAAACAACACACATTACTACAGAACACACAGACGATACACAACCAATTGTCACAGTACACAAAACAGAAGAATTCACTGACGACTCCACTTTACCTCTCGAGGACACTTACACACCAGACACAGCAAAAGTGGTTCAGGAAGAACCGGAAACGGTTCAAGTTACACAAGTGCGTACTGAAAAAGGTGACGTCAAGACTATCAAAACTACTAAACGGGTTATCAAGAAGAAGAAGGGGCCAAAACAAGAAGTTACGGAAATCACAACCATCGAAAAAGATGACGATGCTCCAATAACAACCGTTACCGTCACAGAAGAAAAGTCGCCTGAAGAATTAGAAGACATCAAACCTGCGGAAATTGTTGAATTTCCTGAGGAGACGACCATCGAGGAATCGACGGAACCAGACGGTAAGAAAACTCAAAAGAAAGTTATAAAGCGTACTATCAAAAAGAAGGTAGGTCCGAAGGTTGAAACAACACACATTACCACAGAACACACAGACGATACACAACCAATCGTCACAGTACACAAAACAGAAGAAATCATTGACGACACCACCACTCCTTTCGAAGATATTCACAAACCAGAACAAGCTAAGTCTGTGGAGGAAGCACCTGAAACTGTGCATGTCACACAAGTACGCACTGAAACAGGTGATGTGAAAACTGTCAAGACTTCGAAACGTGTTATCAAGAAGAAGAAGGGGCCAAAACAAGAAGTAACGGAAATCACAACCATCGAAAAAGATGACGATGCTCCAATAACAACCGTAACCGTCACAGAAGAAAAGTCTCCCGAAGAATTAGACGACGTCAAACCTGCGGAAGTTGTTGAATTCCCTGAGGAGACGACCATAGAGGAATCGACGGCACCAGACGGTAAGAAAATACAAAAGAAAGTTATAAGGCGCACTATTAAAAAGAAGGTAGGTCCGAAGGTTGAAACAACACACATTACCACAGAACACACAGACGATACACAACCAATCGTCACAGTACACAAAACAGAAGAAATCATTGACGACACCACCACTCCTTTCGAAGATATTCACAAACCAGAACAAGCTAAGTCTGTGGAGGAAGCACCTGAAACTGTGCATGTCACACAAGTGCGTACTGAAAAAGGTGACGTCAAGACTATCAAAACTACTAAACGTGTTATCAAGAAGAAGAAGGGGCCAAAAGAAGAAGTAACAGAAATCACAACCATCGAAAAAGATGACGATGCTCCAATAACAACGGTTACCGTCACAGAAGAAAAGTCTCCCGAAGAATTAGACGACGTCAAACCTGCGGAAATTGTTGAATTCCCTGAGGAGACGACCATAGAGGAATCGACGGCACCAGACGGTAAGAAAATACAAAAGAAAGTTACAAAGCGTACTATTAAAAAGAAGGTAGGTCCTAAGGTTGAAACGACACACATTACTACAGAACACACAGACGATACACAACCAATTGTCACAGTACACAAAACAGAAGAATTCACTGACGACTCCACTTTACCTCTCGAGGACTTTTACACACCAGACACAGCAAAAGTGGTTCAGGAAGAACCGGAAACGGTTCAAGTTACACAAGTGCGTACTGAAAAAGGTGACGTCAAGACTATCAAAACTACTAAACGGGTTATCAAGAAGAAGAAGGGGCCTAAACAAGAAGTAACGGACATCACAACCATCGAAAAAGATGACGATGCTCCAATAACAACCGTAACCGTCACAGAAGAAAAGTCTCCCGAAGAATTAGACGACGTCAAACCTGCGGAAGTTGTTGAATTCCCTGAGGAGACGACCATAGAGGAATCGACGGAACCAGACGGTAAGAAAATACAAAAGAAAGTTATAAGGCGCATTATTAAAAAGAAGGTAGGTCCGAAGGTTGAAACAACACACATTACCACAGAACACACAGACGATACAGAACCCGTTGTCACAGTACACAAAACAGAAGAAATCATTGACGACACCACCACTCCTTTCGAAGACATTCACAAACCAGAACAAGCTAAGTCTGTGGAGGAAGCACCTGAAACTGTGCATGTCACACAAGTACGCACTGAAACAGGTGATGTGAAAACTGTCAAGACTTCGAAACGTGTTATCAAGAAGATGAAGGGGCCAAAACAAGAAGTAACGGAAATCACAACCATCGAAAAAGATGACGATGCTCCAATAACAACCGTAACCGTCACAGAAGAAAAGTCTCCCGAAGAAGTAGAAGACATCAAACCTGCAGAAGTTGTTGAATTCCCAGAGGAGACGACCATAGAGGAATCGACGGCACCAGACGGTAAGAAAATACAAAAGAAAGTTATTAGGCGCACTATTAAAAAGAAGGTAGGTCCGAAGGTTGAAACAACACATATTACCAAAGAACACACAGACGATACACAACCAATTGTCACAGTACACAAAACAGAAGAAATCACTGACGACACCACTTTACCTCTCGAGGACACTTACACACCAGACACAGCAAAAGTAGTTCAGGAAGAACCGGAAACGGTTCAAGTTACACAAGTGCGTACTGAAAAAGGTGACGTCAAGACTATCAAGACTACTAAACGGGTTATCAAGAAGAAGGAGGGGCCAAAACAACAAGTTACTGAAATCACAACCATTGAGAAAGATGACGAAGCTCCAATTACAACCGTATCTGTCACCGAAGAAAAATATCCAGAAGAAATTCAAGACTCCGAGCCCGTTGTAGTTGTCGAATTACCCGCGGAGATCACAATCGAGGAATCCGCTACGCCAGACGGTAAGAAAACTCAAAAGAAAGTAATTAGACGAACTATCAAAAAGAAGGTAGGTCCTAAGGTTGAAACGACACACATTACCACTGAACACACAGATGACACACCACCCACTGTCACAGTACACAAAACAGAAGAATTCACTGACGACACCACTTTACCTCTCGAGGACACTTACACACCAGACACAGCAAAAGTAGTTCAGGAAGAACCGGAAACGGTTCAAGTTACACAAGTGCGTACTGAAAAAGGTGACGTCAAGACTATCAAGACTACTAAACGGGTTATCAAAAAGAAGGAGGGGCCGAAACAACAAGTTACTGAAATCACAACTATTGAGAAAGATGACGAAGCTCCAATTACAACCGTATCTGTCACTGAAGAAAAATATCCAGAAGAAATTCAAGACTCCGAGCTCGTTGAAGTTGTCGAATTACCCGAGGAGATCACAATCGAGGAATCCGCTACGCCAGACGGTAAGAAAACTCAAAAGAAAGTAATTAGACGAACTATTAAAAAGAAGATAGGTCCTAAGGTTGAAACGACACACATTACCACTGAACACACAGATGACACACCACCCACTGTCACAGTACACAAAACAGAAGAATTCACTGATGACACAACTTTACCTCTCGAGGACACTTACACACCAGACACAGCAAAAGTGGTTCAGGAAGAACCGGAAACGGTTCAAGTTACACAAGTGCGTAATGAAAAAGGTGACGTCAAGACTATCAAGACTACTAAACGGGTTATCAAGAAGAAGGAGGGGCCGAAACAACAAGTTACTGAAATCACAACCATTGAGAAAGATGACGAAGCTCAAATTACAACCGTATCTGTCACCGAAGAAAAATATCCAGAAGAAATTCAAGACTCCGAGCCCGTTGAAGTTGTCGAATTACCCGAGGAGATCACAATCGAGGAATCCGCTACGCCAGACGGTAAGAAAACTCAAAAGAAAGTAATTAGACGAACTATTAAAAAGAAGGTAGGTCCTAAGGTTGAAACGACACACATTACCACTGAACACACAGATGACACACCACCCACTGTTACAGTACACAAAACAGAAGAATTCACTGACGACACCACTTTACCTCTCGAGGACACTTACACACCAGACACAGCAAAAGTAGTTCAGGAAGAACCGGAAACGGTTCAAGTTACACAAGTGCGTACTGAAAAAGGTGACGTCAAGACTATCAAGACTACTAAACGGGTTATCAAGAAGAAGGAGGGGCCAAAACAACAAGTTACTGAAATCACAACCATTAAGAAAGATGACGAAGCTCCAATTACAACCGTATCTGTCACCGAAGAAAAATATCCAGAAGAAATTCAAGACTCCGAGCCCGTTGTAGTTGTCGAATTACCCGCGGAGATCACAATCGAGGAATCCGCTACGCCAGACGGTAAGAAAACTCAAAAGAAAGTAATTAGACGAACTATCAAAAAGAAGGTAGGTCCTAAGGTTGAAACGACACACATTACCACTGAACACACAGATGACACACCACCCACTGTCACAGTACACAAAACAGAAGAATTCACTGACGACACCACTTTACCTCTCGAGGACACTTACACACCAGACACAGCAAAAGTAGTTCAGGAAGAACCAGAAACGGTTCAAGTTACACAAGTGCGTACTGAAAAAGGTGACGTCAAGACTATCAAGACTACTAAACGGGTTATCAAGAAGAAGGAGGGGCCGAAACAACAAGTTACTGAAATCACAACCATTGAGAAAGATGACGAAGCTCCAATTACAACCGTATCTGTCACCGAAGAGAAATATCCAGAAGAAATTCAAGACTCCGAGCCCGTTGAAGTTGTCGAATTACCCGAGGAGATCACAATCGAGGAATCCGCTACGCCAGACGGTAAGAAAACTCAAAAGAAAGTAATTAGACGAACTATTAAAAAGAAGATAGGTCCTAAGGTTGAAACGACACACATTACCACTGAACACACAGATGACACACCACCCACTGTCACAGTACACAAAACAGAAGAATTCACTGATGACACAACTTTACCTCTCGAGGACACTTACACACCAGACACAGCAAAAGTGGTTCAGGAAGAACCGGAAACGGTTCAAGTTACACAAGTGCGTAATGAAAAAGGTGACGTCAAGACTATCAAGACTACTAAACGGGTTATCAAGAAGAAGGAGGGGCCGAAACAACAAGTTACTGAAATCACAACCATTGAGAAAGATGACGAAGCTCAAATTACAACCGTATCTGTCACCGAAGAAAAATATCCAGAAGAAATTCAAGACTCCGAGCCCGTTGAAGTTGTCGAATTACCCGAGGAGATCACAATCGAGGAATCCGCTACGCCAGACGGTAAGAAAACTCAAAAGAAAGTAATTAGACGAACTATTAAAAAGAAGGTAGGTCCTAAGGTTGAAACGACACACATTACCACTGAACACACAGATGACACACCACCCACTGTTACAGTACACAAAACAGAAGAATTCACTGACGACACCACTTTACCTCTCGAGGACACTTACACACCAGACACAGCAAAAGTAGTTCAGGAAGAACCGGAAACGGTTCAAGTTACACAAGTGCGTACTGAAAAAGGTGACGTCAAGACTATCAAGACTACTAAACGGGTTATCAAGAAGAAGGAGGGGCCAAAACAACAAGTTACTGAAATCACAACCATTAAGAAAGATGACGAAGCTCCAATTACAACCGTATCTGTCACCGAAGAAAAATATCCAGAAGAAATTCAAGACTCCGAGCCCGTTGTAGTTGTCGAATTACCCGCGGAGATCACAATCGAGGAATCCGCTACGCCAGACGGTAAGAAAACTCAAAAGAAAGTAATTAGACGAACTATCAAAAAGAAGGTAGGTCCTAAGGTTGAAACGACACACATTACCACTGAACACACAGATGACACACCACCCACTGTCACAGTACACAAAACAGAAGAATTCACTGACGACACCACTTTACCTCTCGAGGACACTTACACACCAGACACAGCAAAAGTAGTTCAGGAAGAACCAGAAACGGTTCAAGTTACACAAGTGCGTACTGAAAAAGGTGACGTCAAGACTATCAAGACTACTAAACGGGTTATCAAGAAGAAGGAGGGGCCGAAACAACAAGTTACTGAAATCACAACCATTGAGAAAGATGACGAAGCTCCAATTACAACCGTATCTGTCACCGAAGAGAAATATCCAGAAGAAATTCAAGACTCCGAGCCCGTTGAAGTTGTCGAATTACCCGAGGAGATCACAATCGAGGAATCCGCTACGCCAGACGGTAAGAAAACTCAAAAGAAAGTAATTAGACGAACTTTTAAGAAGAAGGTAGGTCCTAAGGTTGAAACGACACACATTACCACTGAACACACAGATGACACACCACCCACTGTCACAGTACACATATCAGAAGAATTCACTGACGACACCACTTTACCTCTCGAGGACACTTACACACCAGACACAGCAAAAGTAGTTCAGGAAGAACCGGAAACGGTTCAAGTTACACAAGTGCTTACTGAAAAAGGTGACGTCAAGACTATCAAGACTACTAAACGGGTTATCAAGAAGAAAGAGGGGCCGAAACAACAAGTTACTGAAATCACAACCATTGAGAAAGATGACGAAGCTCCAATTACAACCGTATCTGTCACCGAAGAAAAATATCCAGAAGAAATTCAAGACTCCGAGCCCGTTGAAGTTGTCGAATTACCCGAGGAGATCACAATCGAGGAATCCGCTACGCCAGACGGTAAGAAAACTCAAAAGAAAGTAATTAGACGAACTATTAAAAAGAAGGTAGGTCCTAAGGTTGAAACGACACACATTGCCACTGAACACACAGATGACACACCACCCACTGTCACAGTACACAAAACAGAAGAATTCACTGACGACACCACTTTACCTCTCGAGGACACTTACACACCAGACACAGCAAAAGTAGTTCAGGAAGAACCGGAAACGGTTCAAGTTACACAAGTGCGTACTGAAAAAGGTGACGTCAAGACTATCAAGACTACTAAACGGGTTATCAAGAAGAAGGAGGGGCCGAAACAACAAGTTACTGAAATCACAACCATTGAGAAAGATGACGAAGCTCCAATTACAACCGTATCTGTCACCGAAGAAAAATATCCAGAAGAAATTCAAGACTCCGAGCCCGTTGAAGTTGTCGAATTACCCGAGGAGATCACAATCGAGGAATCCGCTACGCCAGACGGTAAGAAAACTCAAAAGAAAGTAATTAGACGAACTATTAAAAAGAAGGTAGGTCCTAAGGTTGAAACGACACACATTACCACTGAACACACAGATGACACACCACCCACTGTCACAGTACACATATCAGAAGAATTCACTGACGACACCACTTTACCTCTCGAGGACACTTACACACCAGACACAGCAAAAGTAGTTCAGGAAGAACCGGAAACGGTTCAAGTTACACAAGTGCGTACTGAAAAAGGTGACGTCAAGACTATCAAGACTACTAAACGGGTTATCAAGAAGAAGGAGGGGCCGAAACAACAAGTTACTGAAATCACAACCATTGAGAAAGATGACGAAGCTCCAATTACAACCGTATCTGTCACCGAAGAAAAATATCCAGAAGAAATTCAAGACTCCGAGCCCGTTGAAGTTGTCGAATTACCCGAGGAGATCACAATCGAGGAATCCGCTACGCCAGACGGTAAGAAAACTCAAAAGAAAGTAATTAGACGAACTATTAAAAAGAAGGTAGGTCCTAAGGTTGAAACGACACACATTGCCACTGAACACACAGATGACACACCACCCACTGTCACAGTACACAAAACAGAAGAATTCACTGACGACACCACTTTACCTCTCGAGGACACTTACACACCAGACACAGCAAAAGTAGTTCAGGAAGAACCGGAAACGGTTCAAGTTACACAAGTGCGTACTGAAAAAGGTGACGTCAAGACTATCAAGACTACTAAACGGGTTATCAAGAAGAAGGAGGGGCCGAAACAACAAGTTACTGAAATCACAACCATTGAGAAAGATGACGAAGCTCCAATTACAACCGTATCTGTCACCGAAGAAAAATATCCAGAAGAAATTCAAGACTCCGAGCCCGTTGTAGTTGTCGAATTACCCGAGGAGATCACAATCGAGGAATCCGCTACGCCAGACGGTAAGAAAACTCAAAAGAAAGTAATTAGACGAACTATCAAAAAGAAGGTAGGTCCTAAGGTTGAAACGACACACATTACCACTGAACACACAGATGACACACCACCCACTGTCACAGTACACATATCAGAAGAATTCACTGACGACACCACTTTACCTCTCGAGGACACTTACACACCAGACACAGCAAAAGTAGTTCAGGAAGAACCGGAAACGGTTCAAGTTACACAAGTGCTTACTGAAAAAGGTGACGTCAAGACTATCAAGACTACTAAACGGGTTATCAAGAAGAAGGAGGGGCCGAAACAACAAGTTACTGAAATCACAACCATTGAGAAAGATGACGAAGCTCCAATTACAACCGTATCTGTCACCGAAGAAAAATATCCAGAAGAAATTCAAGACTCCGAGCCCGTTGAAGTTGTCGAATTACCCGAGGAGATCACAATCGAGGAATCCGCTACGCCAGACGGTAAGAAAACTCAAAAGAATGTAATTAGACGAACTATTAAAAAGAAGGTAGGTCCTAAGGTTGAAACGACACACATTACCACTGAACACACAGATGACACACCACCCACTGTCACAGTACACAAAACAGAAGAATTCACTGACGACACCACTTTACCTCTCGAGGACACTTACACACCAGACACAGCAAAAGTAGTTCAGGAAGAACCGGAAACGGTTCAAGTTACACAAGTGCGTACTGAAAAAGGTGACGTCAAGACTATCAAGACTACTAAACGGGTTATCAAGAAGAAGGAGGGGCCAAAACAACAAGTTACTGAAATCACAACCATTGAGAAAGATGACGAAGCTCCAATTACAACCGTATCTGTCACCGAAGAAAAATATCCAGAAGAAATTCAAGACTCCGAGCCCGTTGAAGTTGTCGAATTACCCGAGGAGATCACAATCGAGGAATCCGCTACGCCAGACGGTAAGAAAACTCAAAAGAAAGTAATTAGACGAACTATTAAAAAGAAGGTAGGTCCTAAGGTTGAAACGACACACATTGCCACTGAACACACAGATGACACACCACCCACTGTCACAGTACACAAAACAGAAGAATTCACTGACGACACCACTTTACCTCTCGAGGACACTTACACACCAGACACAGCAAAAGTAGTTCAGGAAGAACCGGAAACGGTTCAAGTTACACAAGTGCGTACTGAAAAAGGTGACGTCAAGACTATCAAGACTACTAAACGGGTTATCAAAAAGAAGGAGGGGCCGAAACAACAAGTTACTGAAATCACAACTATTGAGAAAGATGACGAAGCTCCAATTACAACCGTATCTGTCACTGAAGAAAAATATCCAGAAGAAATTCAAGACTCCGAGCTCGTTGAAGTTGTCGAATTACCCGAGGAGATCACAATCGAGGAATCCGCTACGCCAGACGGTAAGAAAACTCAAAAGAAAGTAATTAGACGAACTATTAAAAAGAAGGTAGGTCCTAAGGTTGAAACGACACACATTACCACTGAACACACAGATGACACACCACCCACTGTCACAGTACACAAAACAGAAGAATTCACTGATGACACCACTTTACCTCTCGAGGACACTTACACACCAGACACAGCAAAAGTGGTTCAGGAAGAACCGGAAACGGTTCAAGTTACACAAGTGCGTAATGAAAAAGGTGACGTCAAGACTATCAAGACTACTAAACGGGTTATCAAGAAGAAGGAGGGGCCGAAACAACAAGTTACTGAAATCACAACCATTGAGAAAGATGACGAAGCTCCAATTACAACCGTATCTGTCACCGAAGAAAAATATCCAGAAGAAATTCAAGACTCCGAGCCCGTTGAAGTTGTCGAATTACCCGAGGAGATCACAATCGAGGAATCCGCTACGCCAGATGGTAAGAAAACTCAAATGAAAGTAATTAGACGAACTATTAAAAAGAAGGTAGGTCCTAAGGTTGAAACGACACACATTACCACTGAACACACAGATGACACACCACCCACTGTCACAGTACACAAAACAGAAGAATTCACTGACGACACCACTTTACCTCTCGAGGACACTTACACACCAGACACAGCAAAAGTAGTTCAGGAAGAACCGGAAACGGTTCAAGTTACACAAGTGCGTACTGAAAAAGGTGACGTCAAGACTATCAAGACTACTAAACGGGTTATCAAGAAGAAGGAGGGGCCGAAACAACAATTTACTGAAATCATAACCATTGAGAAAGATGACGAAGCTCCAATTACAACCGTATCTGTCACCGAAGAAAAATATCCAGAAGAAATTCAAGACTCCGAGCCCGTTGAAGTTGTCGAATTACCCGAGGAGATCACAATCGAGGAATCCGCTACGCCAGATGGTAAGAAAACTCAAATGAAAGTAATTAGACGAACTATTAAAAAGAAGGTAGGCCCTAAGGTTGAAACGACACACATTACCACTGAACACACAGATGACACACCACCCACTGTCACAGTACACAAAACAGAAGAATTCACTGACGACACCACTTTACCTCTCGAGGACACTTACACACCAGACACAGCAAAAGTAGTTCAGGAAGAACCGGAAACGGTTCAAGTTACACAAGTGCGTACTGAAAAAGGTGACGTCAAGACTATCAAGACTACTAAACGGGTTATCAAGAAGAAGGAGGGGCCGAAACAACAAGTTACTGAAATCACAACCATTGAGAAAGATGACGAAGCTCCAATTACAACCGTATCTGTCACCGAAGAAAAATATCCAGAAGAAATTCAAGACTCCGAGCCCGTTGAAGTTTTCGAATTACCCGAGGAGATCACAATCGAGGAATCCGCTACGCCAGACGGTAAGAAAACTCAAAAGAAAGTAATTAGACGAACTATTAAAAAGAAGGTAGGTCCTAAGGTTGAAACGACACACATTACCACTGAACACACAGATGACACACCACCCACTGTCACAGTACACAAAACAGAAGAATTCACTGACGACACCACTTTACCTCTCGAGAACACTTACACACCAGACACAGCAAAAGTAGTTCAGGAAGAACCGGAAACGGTTCAAGTTACACAAGTGCGTACTGAAAAAGGTGACGTCAAGACTATCAAGACTACTAAACGGGTTATCAAGAAGAAGGAGGGGCCGAAACAACAAGTTACTGAAATCACAACCATTGAGAAAGATGACGAAGCTCCAATTACAACCGTATCTGTCACCGAAGAAAAATATCCAGAAGAAATTCAAGACTCCGAGCCCGTTGAAGTTTTCGAATTACCCGAGGAGATCACAATCGAGGAATCCGCTACGCCAGACGGTAAGAAAACTCAAAAGAAAGTAATTAGACGAACTATTAAAAAGAAGGTAGGTCCTAAGGTTGAAACGACACACATTACCACTGAACACACAGATGACACACCACCCACTGTCACACGAAAAAGATGGAAAAATTCTGAAATTGTTGTGTTATACGAACAATTCTGGATTCATATCATGTTTCCTTAATATTGTCAGGAAGTAAATATACCAGCAGTACATACATTAACGTTTAGTGAAAACAATGTATTTGGATATAGTATGAAGCTGTTGTAAAAAGATTTAATATAGAAAAAAGTTTTCATTAATTAGTTTATATTTATTGTACAGTCACGAGCAATAACATAGAAACGCCTTTAAAATTCCAATTCATTTAGCAAAATTAAATCGAAATTTAATAAATATGCTAACTGTGTCCAAAAATTATGTAAACGTCAAATTGTGTCAAAATTATATTAACTTTTAGTTACGTAATTATGAACTCAAGGATATTTCAAAAACATGTTTACAGTAGAGTTTCGAAATTATGTAAACAAATACAAAGCAGCAGTTTCAAGCAGTTTGCGCTCGGAAATGAGTTGATGAATTCAAAAGTTCAATTCCTACTCGACCAAAATGAATGAAATAGCTGATTTTTTTTTCGCGATTTCAGATTCGGCCCAATAGTAAAAGTGGTTCATTATGATGAGTACAATCATCTCCTAAGAGGGTTTCCGTTAATCACGGGACATTTTGTATACCAGGGCTGCCTTTTAAGTGGTGTCGTTTGCAAACCATCCGAAATTATTTAAAAAAAAGAAGCATATGGCATTTTCATCTTTTTGAATTGATCGGTCGAATAGTTTTATTATAGCGTCTATTCAAAGGTGACAAGTCGCGCAAAACTCTGCAGCGATTCAACCGAGGAGAGTCAAAACACGTTTATAATAATTATGGTTAGTGGTGACGAATCTTGAATATATGCTTACTATCCGGATTCCAAGCAACAGTCAACTACTATCTGGGTCTTCCAAGATGAGCCAAAACTAACAAAGCTCACGCAGCACTTAAAACAATGGTTGCCTCGTTTGTGGCAAAGTGTGGTCACGTCGCCACTATTGTACTAGAAGATCGCAAGACGGTTAACGCTGACTGGTACACCAATGTATGTTTGTTACAGTTTCGGAAAAATAACTCAAGACGTCGTATGATACTGCACCATGACAATTATGTAAGTTCGCAGACCGCCCGCAACACAAAGATGTTTTTGAACACCCAAAATGTCGATATTTTAGATCACCCGCCTTACGCTAACCCTAACGATTTTTTTACGTTCCCCAAAATTAAGCAAAGTCTTCCTGGTCAACGTTTCAGCTCACCCGAAGAAGATATTGACGTATAGAAATCGGCCATTTTGACTACCCCCTTTATTCCACTTCGGAGTGAAATAAATGTTTTAAAAACTGGTTCGAGCAAAAAAAAAAACAGGAAAAGGTAGGTTACACTTTCAATATCATTTTAATGTATCCATGACAATTCCTATAACACATATACAATTTGTATTACATGTATATGTTATAGACATTTTCATGGATAGTTAAAAATTACATTGTAAGTATAAACATTTTACTGATTTTGTTTCGTTTATATTACTGTGAAACCAATGTACCTACATATACCCAGTTTTGACACAGTTTGATGGTTAGGTAGTTTAGAAAAAAATATTGTACACATATTTTTGTAATAGTAGAAGTTGAGATATTTTAGAAAATGTGACAATGTATATATTATTATATTAGTGCTCGTGACTATACCTATCATGTACTCGCCCATCGTCCTCATAAAAGTATACCTCAAATGAACAACAAAGAAATATTCTTCAAATTGTACTATAAATCGTCGGAAACCCATTACAATTTCAACTTTCATCAAAAAACGTAGAGAACCCAGTTTTTTTTTTCTTAAATATTAGTTGTCTAGGTTAAGGATTTTTTGCGCGGTCCTGATATAAGTAAGTATTCAAAGATGAATATCGTATGCAGAAGTAAAAACAAAATCCTTAAACAATGGCCTCAGTCGTCGTCATATTGCCGTGGGATCTGGAGGCGAGAGCCCTCGGGCACGTTTACGCGTTGCGCGTGGAAGCGCTACGCCCGGCCCGTGCACCGCCAAATAATTTCGGTAAATTATTGCAAACACTGAATTCTTTTTATGTAACTATTTTGTAATGTAAATATCAAATAAAATAATTTTGGCCGCCTAAATCCCGAAAAACGATCTATGTGCGCCGGGGTGTAACTCTGCTGCCGCGGCAACTTGGCGTAGCGGACGGAGCTCCGGCAGGAACTCACGTAGGTATGGAGATGGCGACTGTTGCAACCCAGCGCTGGGCACGCCACCATTGTGGCGATAAGTACCCTCTTTGAAGAGAGGTTGAAGACACGCTACGGCGTCCTCACCTTTCGCCTGACGCAGGCGCTCACCGGACACGGCTGTTTCGGGAGGTACCTGTTCCGGATTCAGTAGGAGCTCACCTACGGGTGTCAACACTGTGTGGATCGCCCGGAGGACACGGTGGAGCATACGGTGGAGTTCTGCCCTGCTTGGGCGCAGCAACGCCGTGTCCTCGTCGATGTGATCGGCGGCGGCAATCTCTCGCGTCCAACTCTGGTTCAATCCATGGTCCGGAGCGAAGAGGCACGGGAAGCGGCCACCTCCTTCTGCGAAGCAATAATGCTAGCGAAGGAGGTGGTGGACCGCGTGCGAGAGAGGGAAACCTCACGGTCCAGCCGCCGTAAATAAAGAAGATGCCCCGGGTGTCGGGAAACGCAGGGTGCGCTGTGCAAACGCGCACACGCGCCTCAAAGCGCTGCCGCGGCCCTGGATCGTAAAAGGCACAAGAAGGATCACGCTTGGGTTTTAGTCAGTAAGAGTGTGACACTCCCTTCCGCTCCGCCCAGAGCGGGAGAAGTCATTTGATGATTTCGGATCAATAGAAAAAAAAGCCGACGTTATATCATAAAACAGCAATCCACTCAAAACGCAAGCGCAAAATTAAGAATCAAGTAACCAAAATAATCGAAAAATTTAAATACAGTAATGTCAAATGGTCTGTAAGGTAAAGGTCATGTGATTCATAAAGCTTTTTTGAAAATTATTTGATTATGCATATATTATTTTAATTAAACTCATGGTACACATAGGTCGAATTATATCAAATTAATGATAACTGTGCACTTATTGTATAAAATAGTTCGTTAAGGATTATTTGGCGATTCCTGTTGGGCTGAATGTCACTCACTCATCAAATAAGCACTGAGAATGAATTAAACAGATATCAAGTTAAATATTTTAATGATCCCTACTAAAAAAATTAAGAATTAATTCCTCACACATATTTTATTTTAAGCACAATCAAGGACTTTTCGTGGTTCCTGTGCTTTTCAAGTACAATTTTATGGGCGTTTTCCTTTAACGACATAATTGGCTATTTACAAAGGATTTTCGAAATTGTTACCACTTGTTCGTCATATTTTCGGTTTGGAAAATACACCTTATGAAATTTTAGTTTTAATAAACTTGTAAGTTTATATGGTTTTTAAATATTTTGTTCTGACAACACAATGCTACACGACATTTTAATGTCTTAATTTAATATTGTGTAAAATCTAGAAAGCAGTTTTTAAGATAGATAATAATTTAAAATTTAAATATTTGCAGATACTGCTGAAAATGCTGATAGCAAGGCACCACGCAAAATCAAACCTCTTATCAAAAAACAAACAGAAGATAAACCTCAGATGCAAGAAACCGTGAAACAAACAACTAAGAAAAAAATGAAACCGATACCCATGCAAATCGAAGAAGTTAAAGTAACTGAAGCACAACACGCTGAAGAAATTCAAGGTCCACAATTCACGAAACTTAAACTAAAAAAGCCAGCTCAGAAACCTAAAGAAGAATTAAAAACAGTGACTTTACCCAAAGTACAACTAAAAAGTCGGATTAGGTATAATAAAGAATGGCCTCCAGCGGAGTTGAAACCCACTATTACATTTTTAGGTAGTGTAAGACAAAATGGGCAACTATCAAGAAACATTAAAGAAGCAGCCAAGTTGAAAAAGAAACCCTGCAAAATAATAGACATTCCAGATCTGGATAAGGTAGAACTAGAAAAACCCGAAGAATTTGATTTCACTATCGAAAAACCTCTAGCTCCTGAAAGACACGAACCCAGTCAAGAAGAGGAAACCAGAATTAATCAAGCTGATTTTGTCGAACAAGAGCCTATTAAAATACAACCAATACCGGAAAATATTAAAGAAAAGGAAGTAAAACCAAAACAAGACCGCATCGTAGAAAAACCTAAAGATCATGAAAACCTACCCAGAACTATCCAACGAGATCATAGTGAAGACTATAAAGATGAGCCAACTAGACCAGATGAAGTCGAAATACCTAACAAAGACACATTTAAGACAGAGATCAAAAGCCAATTAATCAAACAAAAACCACCTACTGACGAACAAAAACAGCCTACTGAGGAACAAAAACAGTTGATTGACGAACAAAAACTGCCTACTAACGAACAAAAACAGCTGACTAACGAACAAAAACAGCCGACTGACGAACAAGAACAACCTACTGATGAACAAAAAGATAAGCATCCTAAGATAGAAAAACCGCAAAAGAAAAAAGTCAAAGAAACAGTTAACGTTGAAGAACCTAAAAAATTAGATCAGCACACTGAACATATCATTCCTGATGAACAAGATAAAAGACAACCGAATGAAAGCCTAGCTACAGAAATCATTGAAAAGCTTGTCACAGAAAAGAAACCAAAAATGAAAAAGAAAGATAAACCCAGTTCGCCTTCGGTTCAAGAAGAGCTTTCGAAAGAAGAGCCCAAGTCAGCTCAACCAACAGAAATATCAGAAAGCCCTGCGAAAACAGAAACACAACCAATTATTCCTCCTAAAAAAGACACTGAAATTGGATTATCAGATAAAAAGCCTAAGAAACTCAAGAAACCCAAACAAAAAGATAGCCCTCAACAATCTTTTGAAGAAATACCAGAGAAAGAAAACGTAGTTGAAGTTATAGACAAAATCGTGGAAAAACCTAAAAAATTGAAGCTTACTCCTATTAAAATAGAAAGAAAAAAAATTGAAATAAGTAAACCACAGCATGCAGAAAGTATAGAAGGACCCCAATTCACCAAACTTAAATTAAAGAAAGCAACATCCAAACCCAAACAAGATACGCCATTAGTTACTCTACCTAAGTTTCAACTTAAAAGTCGAATTAAATATGTGAAAGATTGGCCTCCAACTCAAATAAAGCCTGCTGTAACATATTTAGGTAGCGTACGTCAAAATGGAATTTTATCAAGAAATGTCAAAGAGGCAGAAAAGATAAAGAAAAAGGTCTATAAGCAGCCAAAACTACCTGAAATTGAAAAAACCGAATTAGAAAAACCTATGTTCGGTTATGAAGATATTGTTGTGGCTAAAAATCAAAGTGAAATTTCAGAAAAAGATGAAACTCTTGATCTTGAAATACCTGATGTAAAAGAAGACGAACCTGAACAATTCACTATTAAACCTAAACGACCAAGTATAAAGAAGACTGAAGAAATAGAAGATGAAGTTACAATTAAAAAGAAATTAAAAGCTGTTAGAAAGCCTTCAGTCACACTACCTGAGATCACTGAACCAGAAAATGTAACTTTCAGACCAAAATCTACAAAAACAAAAGAAGACGTTGAACAAGAGTTCAATATACAATTAGATTCATACGCTGAGGAAGAGATTTCAATGTCTAGTAAAGTGAAACTTAAACCACTTAGACGACCCACTTTTAGCGAGGAAGCTAATGAAACATCCATTAAATTTTATGAGGAGAATGAAGAAGCACCAGATGTTATAGAAATTTATGAAAGTGATGAAGAAAAATCGGAGGAAACAGCAAATGTGATGATGTCTCTGAAGAAAAATAAATATTTAAAAGAGGAGTTAGTTGAAGAAATATCTTCTTCCATTACGGTATCGAAACCACAGAAAAAGAAGGAGCCTGAAGTTTCGCAAGACATAAGCATTAAGTTAGAGAGAAAGCCAGAGTACACAGTTGATGAACAGGAAGAAGTATCTTTTGATATAAAGCCACAAGTCGAACAATATACGCAAGAAGAACTATCACTTTCAAGTAAAATTAAATTAAAACCCAAAAAGAAGATTACCATATCAGAAGCAGCAGATGAAACTTCAATCCAACTAAAACAAGAAGTAGAAGATGACAGTCAAGCAGAAGAAGTTATATTAAGCGAAGGCGAAACTGATGAAAATATTGAAATGGTCATCAAACGTAAACCTAAAAAACCAGTATATGAAGTTAGCGAAGTGGAAGAATTAAGTGTTGAGTTAAAACCTAAGAGATTTAATGAAGATGCATATGAAGAGGAACAAATCACAATTTCAACTAAGAGAAAACCTAGAAAACCCTCAAAACTACAAGGTATCATATAACCGCTTCAAAGGCTTAGCAGTGTGAAACGCAGCTTTATAGTTTATTTTACAATAATGCATATTAAACATGCTTTTCAAATTAAAATTGAAATTGTGAATGGTTTCTTATTTAAGGCAATCGTGATAAGAGTGTGTGTTCCGTTAAATTTAGTACACCTTTCTCAGACTTAGACACTCTTGCATGTAACTTGCTGACAGTTAACTAATTTTATAACACAGCCTTTGAATAGAACAAAAACGATTTAAAAATACATTAATAACAATAACGAGATCAAGTGCTGAGTTCAGCGTATCATTTCTAGCTCCGTAAAATGTATTTAACTAAGTAACGCTTCGACTAACTCAAGCAACGGTCTAACGTTGGCATAAGGTGCATAAAAATATAGAGTAACAGAAAAAAAAAAATTATTTTCTAAATCGTAATCAAATAAAATAGTGTTTTTCCTATTTATACAAAATACGTCTTGTATTTTTTCTGAAACATAAAAGCAGAGCATGATTATTGGAAAAGCTTTTATATGATTATTTGCTAAAAATGCAACTATGATCTTACCTCCTGAATAATTTAATTGCAGAAGCTGATGCATCGATGAGCATTGCCAGGGAACAAGAATTTCCTGGTAAGTTATTTATAATACTGTCTTATATACCTCTAAATGATCAATTGTAAAAGATAGGACTGAACGAATGAAAAGTGCAGACCGACCTTAGATAATTCAAATTGTTTGAAAAATAGTATTTCACTTATGAAATTCCTCAGTAGTGGCTCAGTCTGAATTTAAAAAAATATGTAGGTTATATTAACAAACCATCAAATTGAGTTTATATATTATTTATTGTTATATATTCGAACGTACACGTATAGGTACATACATGCCTATATTTGCTTACTAAGTACAAGCATTATTATTGGACCAATCCCAAATTTACCATAATAAAGACAAATAGACATCAATGGATCAAAATCTGCTTTTAAGAGCAGATTTTGATCCATTGATGTCTATTTTCCATGTCCATTTAAGTAAACCAAACGGGAATTATAGAAAAAGTACACTTAATCATTCTTTATCGAAAGAAGGTTTCGATCCAATAGGAAATCTGAAAAAATTGTTTCATATTTCGGTGAAAGACCATCGTGAGTCTGGGATATGGGTATATCCCAGACTCACGATGGTCTTTGGCTGCACCCTAATTTGTCAACTGTTGTTAAATTAAACGGTATACATATATAAGCTTTTTGTTTTCAGAAACTCCTATTGACGTACGCAGTGGTGATACAGTATTTGCAGTGTATTCTTACGTTGCGGAGACGGACGAGGCTATTAACTTAGTGGAAGGCGAACGGTTGTACATATTAGGTAAATAAATAATTAATAAACCATGTATCAAGTGAATTCATGCACCTAGTAAAATTCCTCTAAATCACTCGTTAGAACACCTTCCAATACGGAATGTCTAATTGGCGTTTTGTATGAGAGCAACATAAAGTACTTAGTATTTTTTTTTTAATATAATGAATTTAATTAATCAACGTATCTACCATTGCTATCTATGCACTTTTGCTATCTCATAGGTAGTTCATTGATCCCTTTACTAAAAAATCAATTCGGAAAGGAATCAATAAAATCTTGGGGCAGTCCAAACCGCCTTCAGGTTTGGACTGCCCCATCGGAGTAGATATTTTTCCATTGCAATAAGTTACCAAAATTTCGAAAAAAATAGCAATCTGTTGGAGCAAGGTAGGAGAGTACGGTGGATGTCTAATGATATTCCGATTGAAGCTCCTCTAATTTGGTTGCCGTCTGTTGTGCAGTGTGTGGTCTAGCATTGTACTGAAGCAGCAGTGGAGTAGAGCGATTGACCAGGCTCGGTTGTTTAGTAGCTAGCTTTTCCATCATAGTTTGCAGTTACTGACAATAGACATCTGCCGTAATCTTCAGGCCAAATTTATGAAAGTTGTAGCAAACGACACTGGTATTGATCTAACAAACGCTCACAAGTAACTTGAGTTTTTTAAGTCAATTTTCGCTTGGGGCATGATTTGGCTGGTTGGCCAAATCATGCACAGAATCCACTTTTTATCACAGGTTTAAAATCCCTTCATTATTTTGTCGGTTAAGTGATGTAAAGCAGCTGCAGTCGACGCTCGTTTGTCGATTTGCTTCACTAAATTCGTGGGGTACCAACCTTTCAAGCTTTTTCACCTTCCCAATTTGCTTCAAGTGGATTAAAGCAGTTTTATCACTCTATCCACAGCCTACAGCTAACTCGGAAAGAAAAATCCTTCGAGCTGTTTCTCTAATAACGTACTCGTTAATAACGCGATATTTCAAGTTTTAAGAAAGAATACAAAAGAGGAAAAACAAATGAATTATGTTTTTTTTATTGATTTTGGAAACAAAAATGCATAAGTAAATAACTTGAATTTTGATTCCTAACCAAAGAGGACTTATTTGAGATCAAAGTGGCCAGTGCGACAAAACGCCAATTTCATATCTACTATAAAATAGTTGTATTCTTTGTATACATGGTAAAATTCCTCTACAACGTACTGTTTATTTCTTTTTTTCATTTTAACTAATGGAGTGTCAATAAAGTTGTTAAGGTCGAGGGCTTTATCTGGCAGTAGGACTTGATAAGCTAGCAATATAAAGTATTTAAAGTAACCCTGGCTGCAACTTAAAGTGTATTAAACAAACTTAACATATGAATGTGGATTACATATTACTTTCTATTTTAGAAACCACAAACCAGGATTGGTGGTTTGTGCGTAAACATCTCACAGAAGAAAAAGGATGGGTACCTGCACAGTACTTAATGGATGAAGCAAATTACACACTGTATTTGCAAAAGAAACTTAATGAGAAGATTGATAAGCTTCCAGTATTTGAAAGTAAGTGTATTTTTGTTTCGTATTTACGTTTCCAGATAGGATCTAACTTTATACATCAAAATACCTAAATCATTGTAAACCACCCCGATGCCGAAAGTATATAATTGTTCTGATTTAACCAAGAGTGCATGGTTTTACCCTGTCTGGTTTTCCGAACTATTGTACCTATGACATATTGTTGTATATAGATTTGTTGCATGTTTGACAAATCATTACATATACATTTCAGAACCAACACCAGAAGAGCAGGCAATTGCGCCAATATTCATTGAAAAGTTACGTCCTAAACACACGCCTGATGGATCTACGGTACAGTTTGAATGTCAAGTAGAAGGATATCCTAGACCGCAAATAACTTGGTTTAGACAAACTGCCATCATTAAGCCATCACAAGACTTCCAAATGTATTACGATGATGATAATGTGGCTACTTTGGTTATCAGAGAAGTGTTCCCAGAAGATGCGGGTACGTTTACTTGTGTGGCTAAGAACGCAGCTGGATTTGCATCAAGCACAACGGAGCTGACCGTTGAAGCTCCACTCTCTGATCACGGATCGGAAATGACCATTCTCTCGAGAAAGAGTCTTTCTCGAGAATCGTCTTTAGCAGATATTCTTGAAGGTATCCCACCAACATTCTCTAAGAGACCAAAAGCTCAGTATGTTGACGAAGGATCCCAAATATTTTTGGAATGTAGATTGGTAGCTATTCCAGAACCAGATATAGCTTGGCTATTTAAAGGAGAAGAAATCATTCCCAATGAAAACATTTTTATAGCTACTGAGTCGGACATGCATATGTATTGCAGTGTATTAAAGATTTCTGATGTAAAGAAATTCCAAGAGGGCACCTATACAGTAGTCGCCGTTAACAGAGAAGGTGAAGCCAGCTTACCCATTGTATTAAAGATAAAAACAGGTCAAAAGGAAAAACCACAAGTCATCGAACCGCTAAAAAGTATGAGTATTAGAGAAGGAGAAAGTGTGGTTCTTTCAACACAAGTAGTCGGTAATCCACAACCAACGGTTACCTGGTACAAAAATAATAAACCTGTTAAATCACTTACAACAAAATCTGATGGAGATACTCATACGGTTACAATAATCAAACCGAAAAAGGGTAAAGATGACGGAGTTTACACATTGAAAGCTGTTAATTCGGAAGGTTCTACTGAAACTACTGCAGTCATAACCATAGAAGGTAAGAATTTATATCTTTGTAAACTTTACTTTGAACTAGTAGAAAAATCTTAACAGACATGATGGATATATCGACTCTTTAATCGCTGTCAAAAGTGACTAAATGAGCCAAGACGTTTTTCATTAAATTGCACAGCGATTTCACTACAATAATTAAAAAAATATTTCTAGTGTGTTTATAATAATTGTTTTTCGATCTATCAGATATTTTTTTGCAATTTTTTTTAGAGTTTTCAAAATCATACTAAATAATACTATTTTTCTTCTTGCTTTAGAACCAACCGAAGAAAATGCCGAACCTCCGCTATTTATCAATAGATTCCAAGAAATAACAGTAAAAGAAAATGGTGTCATCAAATTACTTGCAAAAGTAACAGGCAATCCTGTACCTTCCATCACTTGGTACAGAAATAATCACATAATCACTCCATCCGAGACTGTCACACAGAATTTCGATGGAGAAAATATTGAATTAATAATATCAAATGTTGATTCCGAGATTGATTCTGGTGACTATAAGTGTGTGGCATCGAACAGTGCAGGAAAAGCATCGCACGGTGCTCGAGTGACAATTGATGTTGATAAAGTAACATTTGTAAAGAATTTGAGAAGTACTTATGAAATAGAAGAAGGCAAGACAGTAATACTCGAATGTGAGACATCTCACACCGTTTCTACTAAATGGTATCATAACAACAAAGAAATAAGTGGAATGGACCATAGAGAAATTATACAAGAAGGTCGGGTACACAAACTCAGAATTAAGAAAACTAAATTAACAGATCTTGGTGTAATAAAATGTGTGGTAAAAGATCAAGAAACCAGCACCAAATTAACTGTTCATGAAACCATACCTGAATTTATTAGACGTCTACAAGACTTTGAAGTAAAGGAAAGAGATATCGCTATTTTAGAAGTCGAAATTAATTCCGAAACAGCTGACGTGTTCTGGGAGAAGGATGGTGAAAGAATCAAACCTAAGAAAAATAAGTATGAACTCGAAAAACGTGGAAATGTACGAAAGTTATTTATTCGTAATACTTCAGTCCACGACGAAGGTGAATACACATGTAAGCTACGCGATGATTCTTGCACCGCAGAAGTAACAGTTGTAGAACTACCACCTGAGATTATATCACGTCTTCAAGACCAGAAAGTAAACAAAGGAAATAAAGCCACTTTTGATATCGAACTAACAAAGGGTGATGCTTTGGTGCAATGGTTCAAAGATGGTTCAGAAATACAATTTTCGAATCATATTCAACTAACCATTGATGGTAAAAAACAGAAACTAAAAATCTATGACTGTGAGTTATCAGACGCAGGAATATACACTTGTGAAGTTGGAAATGACAAATGTTCAGCTCAGTTGACCGTGGAACAGCCTACCATTGATTTTATTCTGCGGCTACCTGAAATTCTTGTAGTTCCTGCTAACAGCGATGCTTATTTGACAGTAGAAGTACCAGATGAAACTATGGATGTTACTTGGTACAAGAAGAAAACCGTAGTTGAAGATACTGAAAAGTTCACTCTGATATCGGATGTTATGAAACGCACTTTAATTATAAGAAAATGTGCTGAGGAAGATCAGTGTGAATATTCATGTGTTTTGTTCGATGCTAAATGTTCAACGAAACTGATAGTACAAGGTATGAATTTAATTTATTACATGAGAAATTTTCATGTAATGTTTATTTTTTAATAATGGATCTGAACACAACTGACCTTATACAATACTGTTTAAAGGCAATCAACACAATTTGTACGTACGAATTAATCTACACTAATATAATATGTATATAAAGAGGATTTGTTTGTTCGATGAAACCGAATAAGCTCCGAAACTACTGGAGCTGTTTTAACCATTTTTCACCAATGGAAAGCTACATAAATCAGCGAATAACATAAGCTATATTTTATCCCCGTATTTCCACGGGAACAGCAACTACACATCTGAATGTCCAGTTTTTACCTTTTCAATAATCTGTTGTTTGTTTAATTTGCCAACAAACACTAACCGTTCGTTTCTAAAATTAAATTTCTAAGATATAGGTATATGGTACTTACTTTTGATAACGAATATTAGTAATCAGTAGAACACTATTCTAGTAAGTAAAGATTTTGTGTAAAATTCATTATTCTCAGTTGTAGAATTCCCGCCGAAGATTCTCGAGTATGATAGCGAACACAGAATACGGCGAGGTGGTGATATTACTCTGCATGTCCAATACGAAGCTGTTCCTCAACCTAATGATGAATGGGTGGTAAACTCCAAGATTATTAAGAAAACCAAACATACCAAACCATCAATTGACGCGAAGTCGGCAAGTCTTACTATTAAAAAAGTGGAAAATACTGATGCCGGTATTTATAAACTCCGCCTAGAAAATAACTGTGGAGAAGCAAACGCTGAAGTCAACTTAATCGTCATAGGTGAGCTAGTAACTTAAAATACTGAAAGTCACATATCACTTTTAACTAGGGCATGAATCTCGGAATCTCGGAATATCGCAATATCGGAATCTCGGAACGCAAGTTCCGATATTATAATTCCGATATTGAATGATCCAATATCGAAAGATCCAATATCGAAACTTTCGTGTTTGAGTTTTAAACTAAACCTACATTTGTTTTAGCTCCTTGTGTAGCGCTGAGCGCGATAGCACGCTTAACCATATTCCTGTTGCCAGCTTGCTAAGCATGCGATACAAGAGCTATAATAGTATTGTTTGTCTCGCTCACTCTTACACTCACCTTAACGACTGACTACAAATTAATGACTGCCGGGATCACGACTTAGTATGTTTTCCGAGGCACGAAGGAGTCCCGGTATGTTATGATAGTCACCCATCTATAGGCTGAACTCAGCAAGCGTTGCTTAACTTAACCTTTAAGATCGCTGCTGCTGCTATTCAGTTTTCTCATTTCTCATACGGTCCTAAATATCGTTAAAAAATAACGATATTCGATGTAGGACAAGCAAATGTTACTCGAAGTTAGGTTAGGTTAGGTTAGTTATAAAACTGTTTTACCGTATACGACCTACCTAATTGAAAAATAGATTTAAATGAATCAGTGCTAATAATTATGTTGCTTTCATTCAAAATCAAATAAAATTGTTTCGTTTTGGGCTTAAGTACGAAATTGGAGAATCAACTTGATTCATAAGTATATATTAGTTCGAATGTTCTTCTTCTCAGTCGATACACTCTTATCAGAGTGGTCGTGGTCATCATGGCAAAGCTTGTCGAGCGATGAGCTTTGTCATACGGTGCCATTCTTCGCGGACTGCAGCTTTCCGGGTGCATTCGTGAACCGAGATTTCGGTTGCAGCCTTGATCTGGTCTGTCCACCTCATTGGAGATCTACCCCGTGGCCTGGTGCCCTCCACCTTTCCCTACACTACGCGACGCTCTATGGAGTCGTTGTCTCGACGAGATATATGGCCGAAGAATGTCAAAATGCGCGACTGCACTGTGGTTGATAGGCGATGTCTGATGCCAAGTTCTTTTAAAATGGAGGCATTTGTACGGAACTCTGTCCACGATATCCCAAGCATCCGTCTCCAGCACCACACCTCCAAAGCATCAACCTTCTTCTTCTCGGTTTCACGAAGAGTCCATGTCTCCGACGCATAGAGAAAAATGGGGAATATCAGGCAATAAACGATATAATATTCCTATTGCCCCAAATCTTTTTCATTTCGTCCATATTTGTGTCCATTTGTTTGAATGTTACGAATACAAAAAAAAAATCGCACGAAGTAGTCTGTTTTGTTG
This sequence comes from Hecatera dysodea, assembly GCA_905332915.2. Lineage (NCBI taxonomy): Eukaryota > Metazoa > Arthropoda > Insecta > Lepidoptera > Noctuidae > Hecatera > Hecatera dysodea. The sequence goes on along the minus strand of HG995286.1, from coordinate 19,971,165 downwards.
ATAAATGTTGATTCGAGGTAACGTTTTTTTTTTATTTGAAATGGAGAAAGTGATACAGTCAGCGCCCTGCACCGTCTTTTAATTTTCTTAATTCTGAGAGGAATCAGGTTGTGAAAGAAATCTACTGTACGCACTATCATTTTTTCCGACATCCACGCGAACGTCTTTACTAATATTATAAACCTGAAGAGTTTGTTTAGTTGCGCACTAATCTTAGGCACTACTGGGTCGAATTTTAAAATTATTTTAGTGTTGGATAGCCCTTTTATTGAGGACAGCTGGGATAGGCTATGTAACATCACGCTACGACACAGGAGCGGAGCATCAATGAGGAATGTTACAAAAACAGTTTTTTTTCTCTCGTATGTGACGCAGACGGAGTTGCGCGGGTCAGCTAATTAGTAATAAGTATAGGAAAAGACTGAGAAAAATGTGATTTAATAAATACAGTACAAAAATACATTTACATTGGTACCTACACCAAATTCTACTCCATTCAGCCTTATCCGGAATTTGCAATTAAAATATGCAAAATTACGAAATTCCGATCTTAATATCGGATTTCCGATATTGAGATCTAATATCGGAAATCAGTATCGGAATTGAAAATCTTCCGATATTACATGCCCTACTTTTAACTCTACCTACTTTATATATTCATTGGTTTAAAACCAAAATCGAATTAATTCGTTTGGCATTTTCAGATATTTCTTCGCCGCCTGGAAAACCAACTATTCTAGAAATAACAAACAATTCAATTAACTTATGTTGGGATGAGCCTGAAAATAAAGGAAACTCGGAGATAGATTGTTATCTTCTTGAATATCAAGAACTTAATACTACAGAGTAAGTATTTATAAAGGTCTTGTAAAACTTTAGTCTTTGCAGACTGACACGTATTAGTTCAACTTCTATATCAGATATGCCTTACGGCTTTAATAGTTCTGAAATCCATATGAAACGTTTGTTTGATATGGGTTTCAGAACTTTTACATGTCAATATAGAAAGGGCCCAGCATAACGCCCTACCTTTTTGATAAACTGTTTCATAATAGAAACCAACGTGATCATTAACTGTGTTCAACGTAGACATAGCTTTGTTACATGCAGGATACACCGTATAATCTAAACAAATTAATTAACACTTACAGATGGATATCAATCGAAAACATTAAGAAAACACAGTTCTCAGTCGAGAACTTAAAAACGAAGTCATCATATAGGTTCAGAGTATTTGCTGTCAATGAAGTAGGTGTAAGCGAATCCTCCAAAATCACTGAATATATTCTTGTACAAGAGATCTTGAAGGGTCAAGCTCCAACTGTAGAAAAACCCCTTAAAGATTTAGTTAGTGAACCGAATGAAGATTTCGAACTAACGTGCATATTTGGAGGAGTTCCAGAACCGAAAGTAATATGGCTCAAAGATAACAAGAAATTAAAAACCGCAAGAGCAACTTACATCAACAGGGTAGCCACTCTGGTCGTAACAGCAACAGAAAGTACAGAAGGAAAATATAGTTGCATTGCTAGTAACGAACATGGTGAAATAGAAACATCGTGTAACGTTGAAGTTCAACAAAAACCTATTATCAAAGTAACTAACGAAGAGCTCAATCAGAAGCACAAAGTTGGAGAACAATGGTCTGTGGAGGCATTAGTGAGTGGTATACCTAAACCATCAACAAGTTGGTACATGAATGGTAACAAGATTGAAGACTCGAAGCACATTAACATAATAACTAAAGAAAATGTTACTACTATTACGATAACGCAACTGACTCGTTCACATTCTGGCAAATACACAATTGAAGCTCATAACAAAGCGGGTAGTACTTCATTAGATGTTTCACTCAAAGTTTACGGTGAGTTCATATAAATATTATATTCACTTAATGACGTACTAGAAAATATCCTAAATACAAACATAGTACGTACATATAAATAGTACCCTTCATACTTGTTAAATGATCACTGAATTGACTGAAAAATCACAAACCACTGAAAATTAGATTGATGTATTGTATTGATTTATATATACGTATTATGTACTTGCAAGATTGATCACCATATATCACTTAACTGTTGCAATAATTTTACAGACAAACCTAGCAAGCCAGAGGGTCCAGTGGTGATGCGAGAAATAAGCAGAGAATCTGTAACAATCGAATGGAAACCGCCCCTCGATGATGGTGGTTTAGAATTAACTAAATACGCAATAGAAAAACATGAACCTGATACTGACAGATGGGTAAAGGTTGCAGATGTTGATAAAGATGTTGATACCTATTGCATACAAAGACTGAATGAGAATTGTGAATACATGTTCCGTGTAATGGCTCAAAATCCTATTGGGTTCTCTGAAGCATTGGAAAGTGAACCCATAGTTATTAAAACAGCACTAGGTAATTATTATTATGTTTTTATATAGCTTTTGAAGCAAGAATAATGCAGTGTCACGGCCATTGATGTAATATTCCTTTTTTCTAATTTACTTATATTATGTTTCAGATGTGCCATCTCCACCGTTGGGCCCACTGGGCTTGTTTGGTATTAATAGTGACTCTCTTACAATTACATGGTATCCATCTGAGAAAAATGGAGGATCACCAATCATCGAGTATAGCGTTGAAATTAAACAGGAAGGCAAAAAATGGAAACATGTGGCAACAGTTACGGAGACTAGTGCTAAAATAGAGAAATTAACTATAAACACTACTTACCAATTTAGGATATGTGCAAGAAATGAAATCGGAACTAGTCTGCCTTACATATCAGACGAAAAAGTAACGATAGGAAAGACTTTGTGTAAGTTCTGTTTCTTTTCTACTAATAAATTTACTTTCTATAATTGGGTGACCGGTGAGTTTTTATAACAATGTATCATTTATTTTAGCACCACCATCGCAGCCGCAAAACTTCGCAGTAAGAGAAACGACCTCAAGATCAGTTACTCTACAATGGGCGGCGCCAGAGAGTGATGGAGGAAGTGTTGTGACAAGTACGTTAATTTATATTTTTGTTGAACCATTAAATATATTAAATTGCCCTTTAGATATCATACAAAGGCCTTTAGGTATACTACAAATTCAGTAACCGCACTAAGTTTGAAATTTATATTTTAGATTACATCATTGAGTACAAGACTGCTAAGGCAAAATCATGGACCAAAGTAATTACTGTCACTGGAACAGTTTACGAGCACTGCATTGAAAATATTAAGGAGAAAGAAGAACTAGTCTTCAGGATATCCGCTGAGAACGCCATAGGCATCAGTTTGCCAGCAGAGTCCCAAGGAGTCAGACTAGAGAAACATGCGAGTAAGTATCTAATAATTTCACAGATACACACCGACCGAAGACGTGCAAATTTGTACAAAACATCTCATTTCCAATTCATTTTGAGGAAAAGTTCTTATCAGGTTGTCCGATTCATAATAGGTATAGATAAAAATGCTCGTTCAGACTTAAGAAACACATGGCATAATAGAATTAACCTAAACTTGTTTTCAATTTGCAGCTGTACCATCACCACCTACAGCTCCACTTGAAATTCGAACAGTGGGCAGCAACATCGTGATGACGTCATGGGGAACTCCTGAGTGGGACGGAGGAGCACCACTGTTGGGCTACAACATTGCCATACGTGATGTTACTAAAACAATGTGGATGGAAGTCGGAAAAGTCGATGCAAATACACTTAAATTCAATATCAAGGATTTAAGTGACGACCATACATACATGATAAGAATATATGCTCGCAACGAAATTGGAATCAGTGAGCCTTTGGAGTCGGACGAACCTTTCAAGGTTATAGCTGGAGAAGGTAAGCCTCGCTTTAAGGTAATGTTTTTAATAAATCGTATCGTATCTGCAGGACGTGCCGAACGGCAGAAGATAATTTACTTCGTTATACATCATATTCGCTGGTGAAAGGGTTGCTTTTATGTAAACGGTAACTGCAAATAAGATTCAAACTTTAAGGGTCGTCTCGGACAACCATCTGACCAATACATATTATTAAGCAAACGGGAAAGTAATTAGTAACAATGATTTCAGACTCACACGCGGATGAGGAGATCGGCGAGCAGACAGAGATGACGGAGCCAACGTCGTTCAGCACGCAGACCACCACGTCCTGGATGCGCGAGCATAACATGGACGCCGACATCCGCTCGTACGCGCGAGGCTCGCTCCTCCGCCGCGACGAGTACTTCTTCAGAATATGGCACTACGCCAAACAACTGTTCAAGTGATGCGACCACACGTCCGCGCATTCTTAAACCTGTGATATTTAACGACAAAAATATTTAAAGTTCATAGTTGGCGGATAGTAATGTATAGATATACTTACTTCAACTAGACAGTGAATCCACTCACGAACTCTGTCATTTTTGTAATTTTATATTATTATGTTTTTTTTTTATTGTATCAGCATGTAATATTTTATTATTTATTTTAGATAAGGAACAACTATTTATTTATTATCTAATTTTTCATAATGAAAAAAATACTGGTGGACACCATTTGAGTCTCATTCAATACTTTTTAAGGGAGACGTTTTAAATATAGGTGCAAAATATTTATTCGATTAATTGAGTGAGGCTCAAATTCATCACCAGGCAGATTTATTAAAAGATTTAATATATTAATTGTAAAAATTGTGTGGTTTTTTGATCACCTTACAACCCCAACCAACAACGATCCAGTTTTACGTTACACTCAACGTTTTAATCTACCTAAACAACACATTTTGAAGCTTCCGCAGACATGGCACACGTCGGCTACTCACTGTCGAATATAGGTAGGTACTCACGTATTCTATGTCTTGTCGCACCTGTATGCGCGAGCTTCCCCAAAATATCAGTTGGTAGAAAGCAACGCACTTAAAACCTGCTTTTAAAAAGTGGTATGAATCCACAGAAACGGATTTTCTCCTTTAACAGCTGTTCCATGGCTCCCTCAATGTAGTAACTACAAAGGGTACCGACACTATATAGTAGCTAGGTACCTATTTGCGAAACGTTTTGAAACAACGAATCAACAAAGTTATCATTTTTTAAATAGAGCATGATTTATGGTGGAATGTGGTGTACCACACACACATATTCCAAATCGAATGCCAAATAACCGATATTCTTGCAACCTTAAAATTTAAGCGTGATTCCCAACTTCTTATTCTGTTGCTCTTCCAGAAACTAATGGAATTTATCTTCTTAGGTATACATGTATGTATGTACATACGATTAAAATTGTGTTTATTGCATTGCAGCTAATTCTATATCTGTATCACATTACTTATTAATATATAGCTGGAAAAAAAAATTACCTAAAGGCCTGTTTCGACATTTGAGGAACTGGAAGATTTGGAACAAAAGTGGAAGAAACATTAAAAGTCATTAAAAAAAATTCTTACTTACATTTTTTCCGATCCGATTTGGTTAGTGTCACAAGTCGATCTAACTGAATTCAAATAAAGTGCACCAAACCAACCATAACATAAGTTAGTCATCCTAACTAATCCTAGGATTAATTATAATGAATAACTTATAATATCAATTCGAAAGTCACTCGACGGGTTTTGATAAATATTCGTGCAGAGATAAGACCCAGGGATCCAGCAGACGGTTGTTGGCTACTTTATCAGCCTTAATAATTACCAGGGTCAATTTCAACAAGAGATTTTTATATGTCATTTCGGTGGGATTTTTTTATTTCAATGCTATCTACATATTTTTAGTGACAAATAAAACTTTAGCCTATTTTATAACATTGTGCGTGAGTGGACATCAAATTTCATCAAAACTTACATAAATATTTAAGGATGAATTTTTAAGAGTCCACTGAAATGAAAAGTGTCTACTGAAATGATAAAAATGACCACCGAAATGATAAACTGTGCACCGGAATGAAATAAATCCACCGAAATGATACAGCTAAGAACAACCGTGCCGGGCAGCCAGGGTTCCGTACTTTGTTAGGTTTGATTTCCACAAATCTATACTAATATTATAAAGCTGAAGAGTTTGTTTGTTTGTTTGTTTGAACGCGCTAATCTCAGGAACTACTAGTTCGAATTGAAAAATTCTTTTTGGGTTGAATAGACCATTTATCGAGGAAGGCTTTAGGCTATATATCATCACGCTTAAGCCAATAGGAGCGGAGCAGCGATAAAGAATGTTTTAAAATCGGGGATTCCACGGGGACGATGTCGCGAGCAGCAGCTAGTTTTAGATAAACACTGAGACAGGACAGTAGACAGTTATTTTAATATCATCATTAATATATAGATATATACTAATATTATAAAGCTGAAGAGTTTGTTTGTTTGTTTGTTTGAACGCGCTAATCTCAGGAACTACTAGTTCGAATTGAAAAATTCTTTTTGGGTTGAATAGACCATTTATCGAGGAAGGCTTTAGGCTATATATCATCACGCGTAAGCCAATAGGAGCGGAGCAGCGATAAATAATGTTTTAAAATCGGGGATTCCACGGGGACGATGTCGCGAGCAGCAGCTAGTTTTAGATAAACACTGAGACAGGACAGTAGGCAGTTATTTTAATATCATCATTAATATATAGATATTACAGTTAGTATTACGTATATCATTCTTTGAGGATACAATAACCTCAAAGAATGATATTATTGTAATATTTATTAATATTAATTTTTCTGGTTGTTGTTGTGTGAAAATGTTGGAAAACTTTATCGTAAATGCTGGTAACCATAAATAAATATTTTTGTTTGTTTATGAACTAATATCTACTAATTTACTTGATATATTTTCAAAAGAGTGAACGAAGCGCGATAAGAAAGCTTAAAGTTTCTGATTAATATGATGGCTGCATTTGTAAGTTATGCCATTAATGGTACTCCATTTCTTCTCATAAAATTGTTTGTCCGAAAATCATTATCCATAACACGTTTGCTATAAACTGCAGTAACCATAATGTTCAAAACCCCGAACAGCAGCTTGACCGACTCACACTTATCTAGGCAACCGTACACACAAAACACTCAAAGATATACTTCCTTCACGACAACGCTCGCCCGCACATAGCCAAAGTCGTTCGTCAGAAGCTATTGGATTTTGAATGGGAGCTACTGCCACATCCACCTTACTCTCCCAGTCTAGCGCCAACCGATTTGTTTCGCTCTCTCAGTAATTATATACAGGACCAAAAATTTGATGATAGAGCACAGTTAACAGATAACAACGGTGCCTACTATAAAGACAAGTAATTGTAAATTAAAAATATAATTTAAAATTGTTTTGTTTATTTGCAACGCTCATTACTTTCCAACCAACCCAATATATACATGTACTAGCTACATAGAAATATGTGTATATTATATATCTTAAACACAAATATTACACAACAAATACACCCGAATAATCTAATCTACACTTACATTACAAAACTATAATTTTGTATTTGATACTAGGATCTCTAAAACTTTATGGTTTTATCATTTCGGAGATACATTTCATTCCGGTGGACTGTAATTGGTATAACAGTCCACCGAATCCACTGAAATGATAACACTGAGATGATAAAATAGAGGTTAGTTCTACATTTAACTCCGAAATAAAATTATTAAAAAAATATGAACACTACTCAAACAAAACAGTACTTACGGCGAATTTAATACACAATTTTGAAACAAATTAAACGAATCTAGCACGAGTTATAACAGTCACCGAAATGAAACTATTTTTGTCCCCATGTTACTGAAATGATAAACTTACTTTTTTGGCGGAAAAACCGCAAGCTTTGGGACCGGTGCGTTCGCGCCGAGAGCTTGAGCCGGGCTGATCCGAAGTGAGGAAAGGTGAGAGGGGCGTAACAACGCAATATTGACATGGCTATTCTACTAAAACTTACTGTCCTCTGAAATGATAACTTTTTTCCAGACAAAATTTGACTGCCTGTCAAATCTATGAGAAAGAAGATAAACAAACAAAAATAGTTTTATTTGATCGAAAATATTATAATTTAATGATTAGAAAATCGATTTAAATCCATATTATGAATGTATTGGCAGGGGAAGGTATTTTATGAGCGGAATTGGGTTCAGGACTGGCCACCGTGATGATAAAATAACACTTTGTAATTATTTTTTTTGGTATATTAGTGGGTAGAAATCAATGATTTTTTTTTGCCAAGGTAGAGAAGTACTTACGTTGTTGCGAAAAAATATATAAAATAAAAAACCAGCACATTGCACTACCGTTCTCAGGTTTGCCGTGTATTTTTTTTGCTTGGGCAATTCACCCACCAGGTAACTCTTAATGCCGATAATGATTATGGGTAAATCAGATACATCTAAACGTATTGTTAACCACAAATCGGAATATAAATAGATACAATTGGTTTAACTCAAGCAACACAACTCATACAAACAGACACATAAAAGGATATAGACAGGATAACAAGCACTGACAAAAAAAAACCCTCGCATGGTAGCAATATGTCTGCTACAGCATTGCCGGATATAAGGGCAATCCAGTTTGTTGGAGATCATCATATAAGTATGTAGGTACTGTTGATATACTAATAAAGAGACATAGCTTCGAGATTGGAAAGCTATGCGAACAAAAATCCAAACATCCGGTGCTGCTTCGACATCGCAATTTTATCCACATCCGTTGCAACTCAAATGCTGACGTCTGCAATCTGCATCCACTTCCGCTTCGTCGCTCAGCGATTCAATCAACGATCAATGCAAAACCCGAAGCTTTGCGGATATTACGCCAATCTGAATCAAGCCTAGAGAAGATTATAATATCCGGAGCAAATTAATGATGGATGGAAAAATTTCGTTACAAAAATGACGATAGAATCGACGTCGGAATGTTTGTACAACGCAAAAATCGAGTTGACGAACCAAAAAGAAAATGCTAATGAAATGACCACCTTTATCTAGTACCTGATTATTTTTATTGAATAATTAGATATTAAATAAAAGTAATGTTAGATAGTTGTACCGACATGTACACAACACGAGTGTCACCAACTCATCTACCTACAGATCAAGCACAAGAGAGAACCCGGGTGGGTTTTAGTAAGAGTCTAACACTCCTCATAGATTAATATAGGTACACTCCTTTCCGCTCCGCCGCGCGCCGCGAGCGGGAGGAGTAATTTGATGATTTCCCATCCAAAAATAAAGGTTTCTCTAGCTCGGACATTTCATGTAACTTACCTACTAGCTACTTTTTCAACAGGTCAGGAACTCAGCTTTGCGACAACATATTTTTGGGGACTAATTTCCCAGGTTCCGGAATATTACGTAAGTACAACTAAAATTAATAAAGGAAAACAACTATAGAATTCATTTCCTGCTTCTTATGCACTATTTTTATTGTTTTTCTCCTTAGCATCGTTTAAACCAGTGGTTCTTAACCGGTGGTCCGCGGACCATTGGTGGTCCCTGGTAGAACTCGAAGTGGTCCGCGAAGCCTAACCTTAAAATACAATATTTTCTGCAAGGGTCCAAAATGAAGTAGTGATTGAAATGCAATACAATATTAGTTTTTAAGAAGGAAATTAATTAAAGACAAGATTTTATAGGAAATATTTTTGTATGTTTTGAAAAAGTGCTACACACTACCTAACTTTGTTTTCATCGATATCTATGCGGACAGGAGTTCTCGGCACTTCTGATTACTTAAAAAAAAAAAAAACGAAATCGGTTTTGTGTCAGTATTGGTATGTTTCTGGCCTGAAGCAGCACTGTACTGGATTCGGAAGTGATCAGTAAAGAGTATGCTGACGCTAAAAAATCCTACTTCCTCCAAGAAGTTGGTGGTCCATGGCAAGCCAGAAATTTTTTCATATGGTCCCTTATAATCAAAAGGTTAAGAACCACTGGTTTAAACAACGTAAGTAAGCGCGGAAGCTTATATACCAGCTTAAATTATAATTATAACATAACTAACAAGATAGGGTAACAAACATTTTGAAATGCAAAACACCCCTCTAACCCAACCCTTTTGTCATTGTTTACCAGTGACAAACAAAATATAGAAAGAGACAGCACATTTTGGCTAATCTGAGAAAAGAAAACATGAGTTGGATTCAGGTGAAAAACTGGGGTTCTTCACCTTCACCACCAATTAATAACAATAGAAAACGTACCTATCTACTGTTTTGTAAGAACGTTCTCTTTAAATAAACTGAAAATAAGTTTTAACGTAAAAGTAAAAAAATAAGTTCAAATTTTTTCTCTGTGTTGTTAAGCTATTGCATAGCTTCTATCGCGGGCCTTGAGCGTGGAGACCGAATCCAGAAATTCCGTAACGAAAATAACCTAACACCGCTACGCCGTTCGTTTAGGCCCCGCCTTCTCATAGCAACGCGGAGCTACGAAATTGTGTACAACTCGCTACGCTCCGCATATCACTGCCGGTTAGTTTACGTTTGATCGACTACGAGTGCGTAAGTGCTCGCAGTCGGTCGACGTTCGCGTTTTTGGCCCTTTAAGGGTTAATACCACAGTTTCGTGGTACTTGGGGAAACCTTACGGTGCCAACGAATCCAAGTGGTGTGGACCCGACACACAGCTGGGCCCATTCAGACTTCCATCGCCGCACTCAAAAGCTTAACCCCGTTCTCTTCCAGGTTGTATCTGGTGCCGATTGGGTGTGTCTACCTCATAGGCACCAGCTCGGTTGCAAGACCCATAGGGCCCCGCTGCACATTAAGATTGGCAGCGGGCTTACAAGCTTAGGGCTCACCGTGGGCACTCACCTCCCTTCAACACCCAGCAGACTTGCTCCGAAATCGGACGAATACGTAAGCAGCTGTTTGTGAAAAACGTATATATGTAGGTGTATAGGTATCTATCATCTACGTACAACAGTGAATAGCTGTAAGCGTAGAATATATAATTGCATAAGTTGATAAAAATGCTATGCAATAGCTTTTTTTCAGTAGTGTGCTGCTTGCTTATTGCTTAATCCATTTTTAAGCTATTGCATAGCTTCTATCGCGCGCCTTGAGCGTGGCAACCGACCATGGTTTCTTCCAACACGACGAGGATCCGCACGTGAATCTTCCTATCAGACGCTGCCTTACCCGATTTTTTTGAGAACCGTTGAATTGGAAGATTCACTCCGGAGCCATGGCCAGCTCACTCACCGGACTTGAACTTCACTTTTTTTACAAATATCTTATTTTAATAACTAGGTAGTGTATCCTCCATCAGCAGCTATAACGACACATAGTCTATCTCGCATAGATGCGATAAGGCACGCGCATAAATCAGTCCCACTGATATGTTCCTGTTCCCGAACATAACTAGACAATAGGTACAGAATGTAATTATCGTATAAAAGTAAAAAGTTTGTTAAAACATTTTTGAAATGTCTTATTAAAATAAAGATAACTGGAAATTTATGTTTGTATTGAAAAATTAAAATGGGTGTAATTTAACTGTAACGCTATTTATCGAAAATGTTTTCAACTAACTTTTTAGACCTATGTATCTTGCTTATGTGCGTAATGTTTTAGTCATTTCGGAAAATAAGGACTTGAAAATTTGTATGAAATGCCGTTGCGTATGCGCTCTTAAAAGTTTTTTCATGAGTAAATATAACTTTCGACCAATCTTAATTTCGATTGGTCGAATGTGATATTTTCCCGCAAAGTTAAGTTGCGCTGGTTTGTGGTGAGGATTCACTTTAATAGCATGGTGTCTGTGGTGTAGATCAGCTAGGTGCAAAACTCGACGAATCCTTCGAGAACCCACATCGTAAAAAGCAGAAAAAATAATAGTTGGTGTAAAGCCGTGCTCTTCAAATTGTCGAACCATATCAGTTACGTGCGCAGCGGTCGACATCCTCAATTTGTTCTATGATCAGTTATTTGACATTCTTCGCCATGACGACGAATCCGAAATGTCAAGGCGAATCGAAATTTATTGAATTCTCGTGATACAGCACTAATGCTTAGGCCAGTATTTTAAAACCGCGACCGTATGTTTATTGAAGTCTAATTTATTCACTTACAAGATTTTACTAACAACTTATAAAAAGTTTGTAAACTTACGTCAACTTCTTTACCTCATTCAGCTTTGCCGCACGGGGCCTCAGCCGGGCTTTGCCCGCCACAGCCAACACTATAAATCCGTGTAGGTACTCAGTACAGTAGTATACGTATGAAATGTTGTAACAGTAAGTACAGTCAGTGTGTTAATGTTAAGGTTGAACCTTAACATGATCGACCAAACAAAAATTCAATAATTATATTGAATTCTTGATTTATTGAGTTACGATTTATCCATTATACCATTGAATCTGAATAATTAATGTTATATCAATTTCGTTTTTACTAATATTTATTCCATGTATTTATACTATATCTTCATATATGTGTACTAGCTGACCCAGCAAACGTTGTTTTGCCATATATAAAAAAATGAAAAAAGATTTTCCCGCTTTTCTGTTGAAATTTTTCCTGTATTTTCTTTGCTATAAACCTCACGGAGCCCGAGACCTTTCCAACGAATGCAAAACCGTGGAAATCGGTTCGTGCGTTCTGGAGTTATAGCGTCATGAAGGAAAACCCGACTTATTTTTATATAGTAGATATTCGGCCAGATCCGTGAGAGTGCGCCTGACCGTTTTGAAGCCAAGAATGTGTATAGCAACTATTCGTCAGGCGTTTAGAGATTCAAGAACCATCAAATTCAAGATAGTTTCGAATAACGAGTCGAGAATTGCCCCCGTACCTACACTGACACTAAAATTGTATCTAATTAATTATTATACGATAGTTTTCCGTCAAAAGTATCGATGTTTCTGTTATGAATTAGGCGATATTTTACAGCGCCACTGAAGAATACCGTTGCATTTTCCTGTAAATCGCTATTGCTTGGTCTCGAGCCTTCGAAGAGTGTTTCGTAATATTTTGTTGCCCGATGAACTGATTCTGTGTTATTAATGTTCCCTTTATCATTAAACAAGTTAATTAGGATCGTCGCCACTCTCATTCATTATTTGGGCTACATGGTACCTCATATATAATTAACTAGTCACATCGTATTTTTTGCTATGTCGATTCAGCATTGCGATTTTGTAAACATCTCACCGTATAGTATAGATGATTTGAACATGAAATGAGATGTAAATCCATAAAAACAAGAGTTAATGACAGTTGACTTCAGTCTCACTTCCCCTAAGTTGACTGATGGCTGAGGCTTTGAAACCTCTCACTAAGCTTAGGTGAAGATAGGGTTGCGAGGTGTCCGGATAAAGCCGGACATAATTAGGCTTTAAGGTTGCGGATCCATTCGAATTAGACCACTGTCTGGCTTTTAATATTTGTTCAAGATGTCCACTTTATATTCTTTATCGCTGATTTTAAAACATTCTTTATCGCTGCTCCGCTCCTATTGGCTTAAGCGTGATGATATATAGCCTAAAGCCTTCCTCGATAAATGGTCTATTCAACCCAAAAATAATTTTTCAATTCGAACCAGTAGTTCCTGAAATTAGCGCGTTCAAACAAACAAACAAACAAACAAACTCTTCAGCTTTATAATATTAGTATACTTACCTAGATTAATTTATTCATTATAAATATTTATAACTTATTATAACTCTTCTAAATCAAATTGACGAATCAACAAGCTTGGATTTACCTACTTACAATAATACTACTAACAATTATTTAAAAGACTAGGTATTCTTAATAGGATAAGGTGTTAGATCTTTTTATTAAATTTTACTTAAAAGTCCGGCAAAATTAGCCGGACTATTCGGCTTCCAATTTCAAGACCTAGCAACCCTAGGTGCAGTGAGCATGAAGTGGGTAGTTAATCCTTACAAACAATAACGACTGACAGTTCCCTCTCAATTGCTGTAATTACTCCACTTACCTTTAGACGGTGAGATGTTGGCAGAATAGACAGGCTGTTCTTATTCCAGACCTAAATTTCTACGATCTTTAAATGACTTGAGGTCCTAAAAGTGACGGACACCTATTTTGTAAAGTCTTTACACCGTTGACTTCCGCATTCTCATCTATGATTATAACAAAAATATTCCTGTGTTCTCCATTGACAGATGTCGGAAACTCTGATGGTTACCGACTATAGATGCATACTGCGACTATTGATCTACTATCTGTTGACATGTTTGACTGTCTGCATAGTATCTACTAAATGTATAGCTATCTATCTAGGTACCTACTACTGTTTATTTATTAACCGTGTAGCTAACCACAAGACCCTCATTGATGATATGAGATAATACTCATTCAGTGATGTAAGTACAAGCTTATACAAAGTTGTATAAAATAGCTACCATCGGTAGGTAGTAATGTGAACTGAAACTGTGTCCGACTGACAAATGTTCTGACTTTCACGAAACTTGGCATACAAATAACAATATTATATTATAACCTGGGATTAGGACATGGAGTACTTTTCATAGCTGTAGTTATTTTTGAGATAATAATATACTTACTTTAAACGGCCGATTCCAGCGATGTTACGGGCAGAAACTAGAATATACATACATAGCTGCCATATTTTTATTCTTACGTCAAAATAAAACTTCCGTCTAATTTAAGGTTTTTGTAATAAAAAGATATGTCGAGGGATTTTTTTAACTGGGATACAAAGAATAAACAACCACCTTATTTAAGTACTTATTTATTTATTTATCTTAATAATAAAGAATTATTTTGATTTACCAGTAATTTAATAAAAGGAATATGTAGAACTACTTAACATTATCTAGGGTTCATACAATCCAATATTAAGAGATGAATAGTACTGCGTATATTGTTGCTAATTATAGTAATGAATGTTTGTAAGAAACGATTTAAAAGTGTTCACTATTTTGGCACTATTACATAAACAGATGCACCAAGAGCAATACAATAAGAAAGTTCAATCTTAATTCAAGTGACATTAAATCTTATTGACGATTTCGGCGACCTGTAAAATAAAAATAAATATATATTAATTAAAAGTTATTTCAAAAGCTTCTAGGGAAGTACCTCACACTGCCATACTCATCACAGTAGGAGCAGTAGGAGGTATGAAACATCGCACAATCCTCAACCCTGTCCGATACCACAGGTATAGCAAATACCGAGAATATACTGCCGCAGTTAGCAGTAAATACTCGCACATTAGGCATTGGAATGTCACAGTTGGACGCATGCCAAAACAAAGACTACCTACCCGAAAGGCTTACGGTGACAGTTAATTAAACACCGGTTAGAATGCAAACTGGTATTTGTAGCTAAAATACTTAGTATATTAGATAACTGTTAGCGTATTTGTATCTGAAATACTTGGTATATTAGATACTTGTTAGATTAGATACTTGTTAGAGTATTTGTCTATGTGACAAATAAGACATTTAATGGGGTGTATAATGGTAAATTTATCAGAAGGCTGATTTACGCGTTCAATTTCAAGTTGCAATGACATCTCAGCCACAGTAAAGTTGATGTCCAAAACTTGTCAAAATATATGGAATAAGAAAGAGTATTTTTGACAGACCGCCACACAAGTTCGAACGCTTTTTTAAAATTCGAGAATGATATTTGCGTAGCTGAAATACCTTCTTGGGCCCTATAGGTGTTAGACAAGTATTAGAGCGATATTAGAGGACAACTATTTAGCATGTGTAGATAATATTATCAGATAATGTTAGTGAATAGTAATGAGGGGGGGCAACAAACCTTTCTTACCCTTGTCTTTGGAGGTCTTGACCTGCTTGTTCTTGTTGCACTTCTTAGTGATGCGGCGGCTCTGGTCGCAACTGGAGTCGCTGTTGGCCTTCAGCATATCGGTCCGGGACATCTCGCCGTTGGGGCTGCATTCGCTCCATGACGACTTCTCGTAGCGGCAAGCTATATAAATACATACTTTAAATTTAGAACCTAAACAGGCTTATGTCTGAAAATGCTATGCATACTTTTAAGGTGTTTGTAGAAATTTTCGATAAATAGGTATAGAATGTGCTAATTAGTATATAAACTGAGCTTGTGTTTATTTTTTTTGGGAATTTTTCCGACGCTACTATTGTTGCGACCGCATTATTGCTTACGCGTGCAAGTGGTAGAAACTTTTAATATTGCTCAAATTTCATACATATCTACAGTAATATTTGAAAGAGGAAAGATTTGTACTTTGGTGTGTTTGTAATGAATAAACTCAAAAACTACTGTGCCGATTTCAAAAATTCTTTCACCATTTGAAAGTTACATCCACCCTGAGTAACATAAGCTATATTTTATCCCAGTATTGCCACGGCAACAGGAACAACGCGGGTGAACCCGCGGGGCGCTGCTATTTCTAAATAAAAATTAACTATCTACTACGAAAGTTTGCCCTGTTATTTAATTTTACAGTACCAAATTTTCAATAATAACTTGATATTGGTAATGTAATTTTTTTTTGGATATTGAACATCTATGTACCTATATACAAAAATTCTGAAAATATATTTCCCGAAAACCGACAAGACATATAACCGGCCTCACTTGCCTGAAATAAAGGAAAATAAAAAACTATTCCCTGAAATGTGTTTATATCGCAACTGAAAGAGCGAGCGTCTTGCATTTCAGCCGTTTTGTCGCTTTATACTCGCTTCTTGGGAAATCTTGAACGTGTTGACAGTTCGCTGAAACCTTTCATCTCTATTTTTAAAAGCAGTTTTTATTTCACTCTTGGTATAGAACAAAATACCAACTCTCATAATAAAAAATGATCAAAATATGTTGGGTAATTAGTCGTGTTGTGGACAGATTGCGACTACGATGTGAATGCAAAGGCTTCATAAAAATACGAGAATGGCCCCTCAGATAGTGATAGGAAATCGACCATAGACAATTAGTGCTGAAGTAACACTAATATACTAACCTGGATGTTAGGATAATGCTGTACATTTTCTAATAATTACTAGCTGCTGTCCGCGACTTCGTCCCCGTGGAATCCCCGATTTTAAAACATTCATTATCGCTGCTCCGCTCCTATTGGCTTAAGCGTGATGATATATAGCCTAAAGCATTCCTCGATAAATGGTCTATTCAACCCAAAAAGATTTTTTCAATTCGAACCAGGAGTTCCTGAGATTAGCGCGTTCAAACAAACAAACAAACAAACTCTTCCGCTTTATAATATTAGTATAGATAAGTAAGAGGCGATATTGAGACAAGTTGGACTTGATATATAAGAAGACGGAAGGGCGGCTTTTCCCTAGCAATGAGACACAACCGGTCCCTATGAATGAGGAAAGATTTCTCTCTCATTCTATAATTCTACATGAGCAGTCGCCTAAACTCTTGTATGACGTACCTTTCTTGCATTTCTTCGTGATGGTCTTGATGCTCTCGCAGCTGGCTGGATCTCCTTTCTTCAGGGTTAGTTTCCTGGAGCGCATGTTGGTCTTGGAGTCGCACTCGCTCCAAGCGCCTCGAATGTAGCGACACGTCTCTGTCATGACGAAATTGAAAGTAAGTAAGTTTTCATCGAAGTTTTTGTTTTCGATATGAAACAAAAAATAATCTAGTCTAACGTGGCCTCTGCCAGTTGACCCTCGTGCCCATTAAAGGTCTGTGACCCCTGGGTCCCGAGAGACGTCAAAGATATTTAAGAAATCTTTTCTATGGATAATAGTGGTCAAGATCCCTAGTTTCGTAGATATGTACCTACGTTCAGCTGGTTTAAAACCGGTGTTGTTTGTTATTTACTGTATTAGTAGATACTTAAGGTAAGTAAATAATATGAAGTGTCCTATAATCCATTTCTATTTTCGGTAATACTGTAGCTAACCCGCGGGCTTAAACGCTAACAGTAACTATTATTAAAAGTGATTCAATAAATGTTTCTTTAATCCTTTCTTTCTAAAATATTACTTTTTTGCAATAGGCATATTTATTATAAAATCTAGTTACAAGTAACCATAAACAGATCAATGGCCATCCGTCCATCCGAAGTTTTACTCCAGACTGTTGGGGCTACAAAGTTGTATTTTGGCATGATAATAGACTTAAAAAAAAAAACACGTCGCCCCTCACGAGGCATTTCTCCCGTGTCGTGGGTGCGTTTACAAACATACAATCTTACATACACAAACAGCTAGACCCAGAACAACTATCTGTAGGCCATACAAATATTTTTTTCGTGCGGGAATCGAACCCACGACACGTAGCGCTATAAGATATCAATCGTTTTAAGGTAGGTATAGGTACATACACGTAAAGGGGGATTATTATATTTGTTTACTAGAATAATCCATTATGTAGGGTATCGTTCAATTTAAGGTCTCTCAAAGTATTAGGTGTTGCTTTAAGACTTTTCTCATCGAACTTAGCTCCCTTCATATCATTTACTAGCTGCTGCCCGCGACTTCGTCCCCGTGGAATCCCCGATTTTAAAACATTCTTTATCGCTGCTCCGCTCCTATTGGCTTAAGCGTGATGATATATGGCCTAAAGCCTTCCTCGATAAATGGTCTATTCAACCGAAAAGTTCCTGAGATTACCGCGTTCAAACAAACAAACAAACTCTTCAGCTTTATAATATTAGTATAGATGTTGGGCTTCTTTAAACCCAGCAGATAGAAATAGGAGCCCGGCTACCCAGGGCTCCGTCGTCGAGGTTGTTGAAATTGATTGTTGTTGGAATGTAGAATTCCCAAAATTAAATATTTCACGTCACATGGAATAAGGTTATCCTATGAACGGCCTAAGTATCTGATAGCCCGTTCATTAAATGTTGTATCAGCTGGATGTTATTTAGGCCATTGATTAAACAGCGTATTGCAATGACAAGGCTAGGCAGCCAATTAACCGGCAGTATAAACCACTTTACAGTGACATAGGTATATAATATCGAAGTTAAAAGGAAGACTATCACCGCAATTGACCAACTTATAAAATGTAACTGGATAAGTAAACAATTCGTTTTCATTCCATAGAAAAAAATACTTACAAAATGCATTTGTAGTATTTTTTTGCCACTCAATTTGAATCTGTAATATCTTTGTATTAAGATATTATTTGGACTATATTTAATCAATTTGTGAATCTTCCTAGGATTCATACAAATTTTAATAATGAAATAGTGAATTAGATACATTTTGAATCAACCAATCTAATATGCCCATAATCTTTGTGTCGACTTCATTTTAAAATATCTACCTACTTCCATAAGTATTCTACTTGATAACTGGGTAATATAGCATAAAAGTAAATTGAACCCCATAAACATACCATCGATAGACTTTAACGGAATACTCAAAGGACCCTTTTGTCTCAACTTTCCGCTGTAGTTGTAAAAAAATGTGAGAATTTTGAACGGATCCCAACATGTGCAGATGGCTGAGACAGCGACCCGACGGATTTATTTCGAGCTGTCTGGAAGTAGGGTAGCAACACAAATAACAAAACAAAAGGACCTCGATGATACGCGCCATCTTCGCGTCGTTTACTTCTGCCTAAATAGTTTACAAACACGTAAACAGCTACCCACCGACATTTAGCTCCTTATTTCTTACTACTTAGAATCTCATTTTTAAAAGATTAGAACTTCTTGGAGGTAACGTACCTGCTCTTCAAAAAAACGAGAATTTAAATGATCAGACCTAGAATTCCTTTGAAAAGTTCCGGCTAAATCCTTTTACGAATTACAATTGAATTGAGTGTAAATTCCGGAAATCCCAGCGACTAGTGAGCAGTGATGTTGAAAAATACCACGAGGCGAAAAACGCTTGTTTAACAATCAACATTTTATAGTACTTAACTGAATGCATCAAACACATTTCAGTTAGCTGTAGAGTAATGGCTTTACATGAAAACCCATTTGTAGATGCAATTTTAACTATTGGATACGCTTTGTAGTGAAATATTTTATGAAGAATGACTGAAATATACTGAATGCATATAGGTACATCGGAAGCGTGGTTAGTTTCGTGCGCTCTGAATACTAACCTCTATTTTTAGCGCCCCTCTCGCTGCGGATGAGGACCTCGTGCTCACTCTCCTCCCATACTTCCCCTTCAGCGGAGACCACGGCGGCCGTCAGCAGGATCAGCCCTGCTACCAGGCGCCACACGTACTTAGCCTATAATGAATACAAGCATTACTAAACGACTCCTCGACACCAAGAGAAAATAATTATGTAGATATCTGAATCTCGCCGGAGCTTGCACCAAAATTGACGTAAAATCCATCGCACCGCGCACGCAAAGCTCTTTGTAAATTAAATAATAGGAAACATAATTAAACAAACGAATAAAATAATGAAATCGGGTTGGGAAGCGCCACTTCACGCGCAAAGAATTTATAAGAACAAAGACTCAGCAATACATAACAGCGATAGCGAGCGTGCTCAGTCAATGACTTTAATTGTAAGTCAGTCATGGCGGCCGCTAAAATTAACTGGATGTGTCAGAGGTCACTACCCAGTGCCTTGCGATAGTCCAGCCAGTCCAGGCCAGCCGTTATAACCGTTTGAGTCATTTGTTATGCCTACTGTTGACAATCACATCTTAATTGTTGTTGGCCTCTATTCCCGCGTCTATAAATAGAAGCCAAACAATCAGTAAACAGCAATAACAGCTGTGATTTACTAGATCTAAAACACCATTACGTTTAGTTAATTAAGTTAAAGTGGTATTTGTAAGTAATTTAAAAATAGAAGCATCAATTCATGAATTATAACGCCATAGTTGGCACGAACAGAGCACGATATCGCTGCCGACTTTCCGGAGTTAACGCACACAAACAAATCTGTAGCCACCCCCACCGTCCCTCTCTGATTGTAGCGGGATGCTGCGCACTCATTTATATTATGTAACGAATTTAAATATTCCCTCAATTTTGAACAGATAGCTTGTTTGTAAGTATTTTCATCCCAGTGTAACCAAATGATCAACCGACAAAACACTTAAAAACGATGTTAAAATCCAATCAAGAATTATTTACAAAACCAGCAAACAAAGTACACAATTTCATTGATCCACATAGCTTTGCACTTCTGTATTATTTTCTGTTGCACAAAGAAATGCCTATCTTTGGAAAATAAAACATTTTTTTCCGCCTTCGCTAATTATAAAATTAATGTTTTAATTAATTACGTTCTAGGATCGCGACGCGCGAGATGCATATAAATTATTGAGCAAGGATTAGTAACAATTAAGAAAAGTTTGGTTTTCTGTTGGTGTTGTGTGAGCTTACCTCCATGACGGTGATCTGGTATCGCGGATGGCGCGGATTCGATCAGACACACGTGCGACCGGAGCGGCGGGCGGACAGCAAGTGGCGCGGCGCGGGCGGGACCGCGGGCCGGGGACACGCAGGACGCCTGCCTATTGATCTGCCTCTTGGGCTCGTGCACCCGGGAGCACCTATACACTCTCTACTCAGTCCTGTACGCATATTCACACCCCTCCCCTCGAGCCGATCTCTCTATCTGCGGCTAGGCAAGATTTATTGCTTTTTCCGGGAATAGCCGGATTTCCTCCGGTATGATACGGCGTCAGGCTTTTTGTGTCGGGATGCAGATTAGCTTTTGTACAGACCTAAAATGCGCTTATAGTTGCGGCAAATCATGTAATCACTACAAATACGTGTTCATGTCATGTCATTAAGAACATGTTATTGTTTCCACTAAGTTAAAAACTACCCTACTAGATCAGTTGTGTTCTTCGAATTTTCGATAAGTTTGCTCAAATTAATTTATTTGGGAGCCTCGAGAAAGTGAAAATGTATTCTATCTTTTCACTTGGCAATTTTCTGGGTGAAACCTATTTATTTCCGTTTTTACTAGAGCGACACCTAACTGACGGTTAATATTTTTATACCGACCGATACATTTGAGTTTCGTTAGTGCGTGGAATAAATACTTTTGAATTAATTGTTACAGGTGTTTACACAATAAAAGTTATCAAAGTGATAAAAGCATCTATCTCTTTAAAACCACAAAATATTAAAAAAAAATCAAAATATAGGCTCCGATTGCCGGATAATGTCAGGACATAATCTGTTAGGCTTTTGAGGATTTTTCCGGCTAATTTTGACGATGTCCGGTTTTGTTAGTATTTTATTGCTTTTAACTACTCACTTTTTAGGATATTTTTAGGGAAAATGTTGTCCTAAAAATTGCAGAAGATGCCAAATTTTATTTCTTCTTTATAAGTTGAATCAATTTTATATTGATGAGTCATAACGTTTGGATTTACTTACAATCTCAATAATACGCCAAAATTTGTACTTATGGATGTTTGTTACTCTTTCACTCAAAAATTAGGTACTGAATCGATCATAATATCTATACTTAATATTATAAAGCTGAAGAGTTTGTTTGTTTGTTTGTTTGAACGCGCTAATCTCAGGTACTACTGGTTCGAATTGAAAAATTATTTTTATTGGAAAGACAGGCTTTTTGTCAGAACTTTTCAAATTTCTAAATGGTAAAACCCTACCCACAGTGCAACAGTGTAGAACCTCAAAATACGCTCAACCGATACTAAATGATCATAGGTAAGTTTATATCATGCTATCCTACAACCTAGAGTTTTTTATCATCCATTCGGGCGAAGCAGGAAGCAGAAGCCAGTAAGCTATAAATAAACAGTGCTCAGCAAAGCACACCCACTTATTTATTCTGCTATTTGCAGGTTCGAATTCAAGCGACGACGGTCTAATTTGTAGATTATTTATTATCTGTGGAACCAGTATTCCGGTACACATGTGACCGTCTTTAAATGATCCTATACTAGCACGACACCCGCAACTTCCTCAGAGCAGATTAAGTACTAATGATTTCCCCCCCTTCAGCCTTCTTTATGCTCACATTCATCGTCAAAATTATGTTTCTACTTATTCCCAGGAGTTTCAGCTGTGCGTTGGAATGTCAATAAGTCAAATTTCCCAGATCAATTAGGTATATGTTTTGTGTTCGGGTCGGTTTCTCTTCTCCATTATCAAAATATCTTTATAAAAATCAGAAGCATGGAAAAAGTTGACTAATTCGTTAAAATATTAATCAAATTAGCTACCTCAAGCACGTAAAAAGATGTAGCTTAAGGTTAGAGTTGATATTCCGTTATCGGAAACCTCTAGCCAAGCATACTTCTCGCAAGAAACTAGTCCAAGGCCTGTGGAGTCGCCCGGCACATCGATATTTCTTGATAATGTTCTAGCGACTCAATCAATAAGTTAGTGTATCACGATAGTGTGTGACCTAGCTGTTGCGGAATTTGTTCGAAAGAGTCACCACGGCCCTGGAACACAAAGGGCACTAGAAGGAACACGGGTGGATTGGTCAGTAAGAGTCTGACACTCCCTTCCGCTCCTCCCACAGCGGAATAAGTCATTTGACGATTTCCTATCCTGAAAAAAGGCTAAACTAAACACATCAAAAGTATCTAGGGATCAACATATATTTTTGCAATAACTTTTCTCCTGATTGATATTAATTAAAATTTTCTTTAAGGATTCATCAAATAAAGTGTTTTCGTTTGTCACAGTAACGATAAACCAAGTCACCTTTGCATTAATAAAGAAATTTGCCATTTTCCTAATAAAGGGATTTTTGACATTTGAACCACTAACATTAAAGTTCGAAAAAAAGACTGAAATAACAGTTTTCTTTAAAATTTTATTGGGTAACTTAAACAATTAATAATCCGTGTTTCTACCGCGAACACTAACAACACAAGAACATCGGTTTGGCATACTCAAAATGAGTCCATCCAAATCACGCTGTGGAATGGCCGCCCATGTTCGTTGCAACAACAAAAAAAGGTCTTCTTGCGACTGGATACCCTCCATATTCGGCAGAGCTCTTCTCTGTAGCATATCCCATGCATGCTCAATCGGGTTCAAGTCTGGCGACTGAGCAGGCCAGGGCAGGACATTGATGTTAGCTGCGGCGAGAGTCTGTCTTACAACTCTTGCGGTGTGCGGTCGTGCATTATCATGCATTAACTGAAATAAGGGACCGATTTGCACTTGTAGAGGAACGATGACGTCTGATACAATCGTCTCAGCATAAATTTGAGCGTTGAGGTTGCCTCTGATCCAAATCAACTCAGTTCTTCCGCCGATCCAAATACCCGCCCATACTATGATGGTTCCACCACTATAAGGATGGACTTCCTGGCAGGATTTTAATCGCTGTTGGCGTCCAGGGGTTCTCCAGTGTCGTATACGTCTTGTATCCGGTCTCATACCAAAACGAGACTCATCAGAAAAGCACACGAAACGCCATTGTTCTTCTGCCCAATTTCTGTGTTCAAGAGCCCATTGATATCGAATCCTACGATTGTGCATTGCTATAGGTGGTACCCGTAGCGGTCTTCGGGAATGAAGGTTCACTTCATGCAAGCGGTTTCTGACTGTTTGGTCGCTAATTAAGTTCCCTGAAGAGTGATGAAGCCTCACGGCTAACATCATGGCGGTTATTGTTGGAGCTCTTCGAGTTAAGATTTGAATGTATCGGTCTTGTCTCCGTGTGGTGCAGCGATACCGTCCTCCATGGCGCTCAGCCAAGGTACCAGTGCTTCGGTAACGTGTCCAAAGTCGACTGACAACACTCTGACTTGTATTCAGAGCTAAAGCCACAGTACGTTGCCGGGAACCAGCTTCTATCATTCCCACGGCTCTGAGCATTTCTTCCCTGCTTAAATGACGTCGCCGCTCCATAATAACGTTGGTTTTAATCAGTAGTAGGGAAACAGTAGCACTAATAATGTCTTCAATGCGTTGTATGTTTTTATAGGGAAAATATTGACAGCTTATTTTCATCTTTTACTCGAATTTGATTGAGAGTTCCTGATTCAAATTATGAAATGCACCAAAAAGGATCCATATAAATTTATAAAATCATAAATTTATTACAAAGCCACATCTCAATCTCAAGAAATCCGCATAAAAATGCTTGATCCCTAGACACTTTTGATGTGTTTAGTTACTAGAATGCAATGCAATGCACACCGATACTTAAACGATGGTAGCAAATAATATATCGGACTAATCTTGGTGGGAGTTTCCTCATTAAAAGACGAATTTTGTGAAAAAAGTTAACTTCATTAATAGGTACAGGAATTCTTGTTTTTGATGATAATTCATGTTTTTTTTTTTTAATTAAGACGTCATTTTACCCTCTATAGACAACTGCCTACCTTACATTATTTAAACGAATTTGTTTCCGATGATTTTCAAACATCAGCTTCAAAAATGTTTTGAGATAGGTACGTATAAGTATATTACTTTAGCTCGCATTCTCGACACAAATAAACTATTTACATGCCTAATATTTTTCAGCGCCCGAGCATACACGTTTTTATAATGAGTTTTTGTCCATATCCGACTAGCTTTGTATAAGAACAAGGAAGGAGCACAATGCTTAGTAATTTCCACGAGTGAAGTGGCAGTCTTTAGATAAAATAAAATAATATGAGTCGTATCAATCGGGGCGTCTACAAACACAGCTAGGTTTTTATTTAGCACCTATAATAGATATATGTAGTTCCGCCGGTCCCTCAGGATTTTAATCTCTGCTTATTAAGTACCTACCTTCATAATAAAAATGTAATAAATATAATCCTGGTACTGTCTTCCCGACAAAGCTTATGAAGTAGAAAATAGATCCAGAACATCCTTTGACGTTCATGCTAAAGACTGCTATGCTAAGGCCCGCTTCGAAGGAACTAATTAGCCACTAATCCTTATTAAGGAAAAAAAATACCTGGAATAAATCTAAAAGAACTAATTCCTTCCTTGCCGCTATTTTCTAAATAGTAGTAGGTAGGGTTGCCAACCATACTTTATAAAAACGTGTCCTACTTTTTTTTTGGTAAATATACTTTGTACTTTTGCAAAAAAATAAAGCTTGCGATAAATACTTTATTTCCAATCTGTACTCTGATGCGTAAAACGAAACAGTAATATGGGTAATGATGTACTATTGATCAATACCAGTAAGGTAACAGGACGTACACACGAGAAAATGAGTATCTAGGTATACTGAACGAAATGAACTTCCTAACATCATCTGCCTAGCCTTTTCCCAACTACATTGGGGTCGGCTCCCAGTCAAGCCGGATTCAGCTGAATACAAGTATTTTACGTGAAGCGGCTGCCTACCAGACCTCCACAACCCATTAACTGGGGAACACGGTACTTCTTGGCAAGACTGGTGTCAGCTTTTCTGGCTTCTGACAATCCGTAACGACAGCCAAAGATCTCCAAATGACAGCCGGGACCAACGGCTTAACGTGCTTTCCGAGGCACGGAGAAGTCTCGTTATGTTAAGATGGTCACCCATCCATAGACCAACCTCGGCAAGCGTTGCTTAACCTAGAAGATCGACCCGTGCGGCTGTTATAATTTAGCTACGAGCTGCTCCAAATGAACTTCCTAACATATCTTTGAAAATTGAAGTTGAATTTACACATTGCGATCAAAAACCATTTTCCAAATAAAGATATTAAAAAAAAAAACAATGAAATTCAGCGTGCGCTCAAAATATTCTGTAAAATACTTTATTTTCTTCCAAATACTTTATGTTTTCCTGTCCAAATAATTTGATACGTTATTTTAACCAAAAAAAAAAGCTGGCAGCCCTAGTAGGAGGTAATACGTCAAGGGCGTGTACGCCGTATGGCACTTCATAAAAATGTTCAAGTCACTATTTTGCGAAATGACTGAACCGATTTTAATGAAACTTCACACATACGAGTATAAGCAGGATAAATAGATCTAACAAGTTAGTTAAAAACATTGTCGAAATGTCTTATTTTAAAAAAGATAACTAGAAATTTATGTTTGTATGGAAAATTTAAAATGTGTCTAATTTAACTATAACACTATTTATCGAAAATGTTGTGTTCCATGGCCGCGATGTCTCTTTCGGACAAATTCCGCAGCCCTAGCAGGCACTGAACCTATTGGGCCCCGTCTTCTTTGCTGATAGCTCTTGGAGGCGCGCGTGGAACACTACGCGCCGTCGACTCCGGCCTGGTTGCTATCGGACGGCGAACCACCCATAGCTTTCCATCCGCAGGCCCGCGCCTACGGTGCCGGTGGCCGGGAATAGCCCTACGTTTTTCGACACCGCGGGGCGTCTTCTATTGCGGCGGCAGGGGCGTGAGGTTTCCCTCTCCCGCATGCGGTCTGTCTCCTGCTTCGCTAGCATCATTGCTTCGCAGAAGGAGATGACCGCTTCCCATGCCTCTTCGCTCCGGACCAAAGATTGAACTAGGGCGGGACGCGAGGGGTCACCGCCGCCGATCACCTCGACGAGGACACGGCTTTGCTCCGCCCAAGCAGGGCAGACCTCCACCGTGTCCGCCGGGCGATCCACACAGTGTTCACACCCAGAAGTGTCCTCCCGCTGAATCCGAAACAGGTACCTCCCGAAGCAGTCGTGTCCGGTGAGCACCTGCGTCAAGCTGAAAGTGAGGACTCCGTGGCGTCTCTCCAACAAAAACGACCCTTATTTTCATATTTTGACAGATTGCGACTGAGATGCAAAGGCCAACTCGATGTTGATATTAGAAATGACGTTTTTATTCTTCAAAGCGAACTACATGATGAATCCGTAGCACGCCATTATCTTTATTTTGATGGTAAATTTAACAACCGTATCACCATTTTAATTAACGCTTGTACAATGTTTATTTCAGTTTCGATATTCAAGACTTCTGTAGCATGAATAAATTGAAAATATTGTTTTTGATAGGTAGCTTGAAACATTTTATTGTTACGATGTATTATTTAATTCCCTTGTTTAATCGATTTGTTGGTTGTAGGTGCGTGCTTTCTACAATGCAAGGGAAGAGAGCCATTCAAGCCGGCCCAAGGATCTGTTCCGTTCATAGTGAGTTTTTGTTTTAATATATACCTGAAATGAAGATGACGATGTAGTTCCTCCAAACTTACAAAGTAACACAATAAGAAATACCTACTACTGTAGATATATGACAGTTGCCCCCGTTCTTCAGAAGTCAGATAATCTGACAGCAGTCTAGCCCAGTGGTACTGCTGCAGCTGCATTACCCAGTCATTAGGTAGGTACGTTGTTGGGCTAACAGACAGTCGCTCCAAATAAAATATAGGTATCTACTTAGCTGTCTCTTTTTTTTTTCTATTCTATTATAAATGGGAAAAAAACCGAGCAGATTAATTGATGATAAGAAATACTAACATCCGTTACCAATCTGAAGGTATACTTCGCGTCTCGGTATAGAGGCTTATGCGTCGGTACGTTGGTGTCGCGGGTGGCGGTGATCACGGCGGCCGTGTGCGTCACCAACCCGCGGGCCGCCGTGAAGGACACCAGGCCCATCAACGTCGTGGTCGGAGCCACCTACAGGCACCCGCGCCGAGGCATCAGAGTGCAGGTCACCAGGCTACTCATACCTAATCGTGAGTACAGGTGGATGAAAACCCAGTCACTGCAGCATAGTGAGTGAATGCTAAGGATATTGGTTAGATTATATAATGAATCAATAGGTGTTGGCATTGCCTGGTATTATACATATATCTACTAGCTATTCCCCGCGGCCTCGCTCGCGTTTAAGTAACTAGTTACCGTCTTCAGGGACCTATATATCTCCGTAGGTACCAAAATTGTTTCGGGAGGTACCTGTGTCGGATCCAGCGGGAGGACACGTCCGGGTGTCATCACTGTGTGGATCGCCCGGAGGACACGGTGGAGCACACGGTGGAGGTCTGCCCTGCCTGGGCGGAGCACCGCCGTGTCCTCGTCGAGGCGATCGGCGGCGGCGACCTCTCGCGTCCGGCCCTGGTTCAAGCCATGGTCGGGAGTGAGGAGGCATGGGAGGCGGTCGCCTCCTTCTGCGAAGCAGTAACGCTAGCGAAGGAGGAGGCGGAGCGCGTGCGAGAGAGGGAAGCTCCTCGCTCCAGCCGCCGCAACAGGAAAAGACGCCCCGGGCGTCGGGAAACGCAGGGCGATTCCCGGCCACCATAGGCGCGGGCCTGCGGATGGCGAGCTATGGGTGGCTCGCCGTCCGATAGCAACCAGGCCCGAGTCGACGGCGCGTCGTGTTCCACGCGCACCTCAAAGAGCCGTTAGCAAAGAAGACGGGGCCCCATAGGGTCAGTGCCTGCTAGGGTTGCGGAATTTGTTCGAAAGAGTCACCGCGGCCCTGGAACGCAAAGGGCACAAGCAGGAACACGGGTGGGTTTTAGTCAGTAAGAGTCTGACGCTCCCTTCCGCTCCGCCCAGAGCGGGAGAAGTCATTTGATGATTTCCCATCCAAAAAAAAAAGGTACCAAAATTCATAAAAGTCGATGCGGCAATTTAGGCATGAAAATATTATTTTACACTCGCTTTGCATTTATAATATTATCATCATTTTAAAATCATATTAAAAACTTCTGCTCTATTTTAGTCTCTTAAAAACTCACGCATACACAAACAAATTATAAACTACACTCGCGAGCAATAAACTGCAGCCACTTCACCCGCACGTTACTCAAAACAAATTTATACAATTTCTACACAATTCTAGGTAATTTTGCGTTGAACCTCCTTCATTATCATAACTAAAGATTATTCACCTAATGTCATGTAACGTAAAAAAACAAAAGACATAAAGTAAAACAAAACACCATATTGTTTGGTAGTCTAAAAAAACCCTATAAAGTTTATGAAAATTGGTCATCACCCAACCTGTCTCTTGCTGCCCTCTCGAAATGACGCCGCTAAGCCGAGGTCTGTACCCCACAGCCCTTGGTGAGCAGTAATTTAGCTTACACTAGTACCTATAATAATTTTAGCCCTGCCTTAAATTCATTTGAGGTCAGGTTCATTTTTTTCTTTGCATTGTCCTCACACATAGAAGCACCAAGGATGTAACCAAAGTTATGTAATACAGAACATGATTTAAAAGAGTGTCCGTGGAGTTTCTTGCACGTTCTTCTCCATAGAGATCTACGCTTTGGAACGTGCAGATAGCTTCACCTCTTTCGACTTGACAATTCAAAAGTGCCTGTAAAGGGTTTATTTGAAATAAATGCTTTGAATCTTGAATCTTGGTCACCAAAGGGTAGTGTGATTAACTAACTGAACTGTGAGTGAACAAGTAAAAAAAAATTGGTCATCTGTCCAATGTTTCACGTCACTGGGAAATGGACACCATACATAAAGATGCTACTCAAGTCATCATCGTAATGCAGCAAGTGTCTCAACGTAGTGACACGAAGGCATAGAACAGGTTCAGGGAGACTGGAAACATAGTCCAGAGACTAGATAGCATCTGGACGACAGCGATGCATTCTGAAATCGACACCTGAGCAACGTGGACGTCAGCAGCCAGCAACTCAAAGGCATTCGAGGGAAAACTGTCATATTAGCATTTTTTTTTGTTTATTGACAAAGATTTTCTGCTAATGTATGCTAACGGAAAAAGATGTCCAGCTCTCGCGTCGATAGAAGTCCTGAGAACTGCTTAAGTCTAAGAGTGGCAGGAAATCCCACGGGATTCTATCAGCTAACAAAATTAACTATTAAAAATGATATACCACAATACATAGATCATTGCACAGAAATTGTAAAACATTGTTTTGAGTTACGTGAGATGAAGTGATTGCAGTTTATTGCTCGCGAGTGTAGAATGTCCATCCATTAATTAAAGTCATAAAAGCTTTCAACGAAACCCGATTTAATTAATTAAATACCATTTGCATGATGGACTGATGTTTGAACCGGCTGTCCGCCATATTACGTACGTTATCCAACGTAGTTTGGTTTTCGTTCACTTCCGACTCTATGAATGGTTTTTATTTTCTTTCTAATTAGCTTTTGTTGTCGAACTGCACGGCAAAGGCCTCCCCATATTTTTTCAGGAATTGTGAATTGTTGTGAAATCTGCCATCAGGCAACCACCGCCTGAAGATCCTGGCTAGTGGCGGAGGCAGGATTGTCATTTGGGGAAGCTTGACCCCGAGCTTTTACCACCCAACATTTTCTATTTAGTCAAAACTTCAAAAGCATAACAAGCCTCATTAGACTACTTTTCCTTCAATTCCAAAAATGTCTCGATCTTTTGGGGATTGAACGCCCCGCCAGTGATCCTGACTCATCTATTCTCGTGCATCCCGTAAATTTGTCCCGTCTTCCCACTTTAGCCCTGCAGACTTGTCCCATACAATTTGAATTTAGGAAATCGATATAATAGCGCACCGTAGTCTTCTATTAGCTAGCAACGTAGGAGATTCATGTAATAAACCCGTGAAACTACTTAGGTTTTTAATAAAAAAAATTAAGTAGGGGCCTAGAGAAAATGCGCAATTCTTTGCATGGAATTCGCTTGATTATATAAAAAATATAAAGTCATATTTTATTTATTAGTCCGTGGTTACTCCGCGATATTACCGTATCAGTTTACCGGCACTCATATCCTCTGTTCATGGCACTGAGAAATTAGTCAGGAATATCCTAGCTTCCTCACTGACTGATTTTGATGTGCTGTGCTTCACTGAAGCAATGAGTACTTGGAGACTCGCTTGCCCGAATCCCATCAACTATCCATCATCCCAGAGACGGTGGGACGAGCCACTCTGCAGAGTGATTCAGAATAGCCTTAGCTCAGTAGCATTAGCAGATGTAGCCACATCTGCTAATGATACTGAGCGTGCGCGCCTGCTGGCTGTGGGTCAGTGAACGTCGGGACTCTTGCTTCACGCACTACCGTCGTGGAACAACAACAAGGTGCCTACCTTGCTCGACGATACTACTTTCCGCCTTGCTGCCTCCCTGCGTCTTGGCGCTTCTTGTCGTTGTCCTCATCGCTGCTACTGTGACGAAGTTGTCAACAGCCTTGGACACCACGGCCTATCATGCAGTCGTAGTGCGGGTTGTATAGCGCGGCACGCGAAAATTAACGAAATCATTCGACGTGCTCTTGTCACCATCAGCGTTCCGGCTGTATTAGAACCTAGTGGCCTGGCACGCGACGATGGCAAGAGACCGGACATATAATAGATGGTAGTTATGGCCAGCTTGTCAGCCTCCCAGCCCCTCACCTCAGCCGCGTCGCGCGCGATGTGTTTCGCACTTACGCGAGCCGTTTGGGGTTGAACCATAGATATAATAAACAAGGAGATATGCCCTGTAGCCGAAAATGTATCGGAACCTGTGTCTCCTGTTTTGCCCTACCACCCGGCAACTACTACGCATGCAGTTCAGTAAAAGCAATAGATACGCAGTCGCGCACACACCCGCATTTCTAAAATCGGACTGTACTACACAATCAATTATAAACCTTATCCTAATAAACACAGCGTATATTTACAGTACACCGTGCAACTTACTCACACAAAAACAACGGTGGGTATAGTTGTGCTGTGCAAAAGCAATTTATTTTACATATACGCTAGTGATTGACTAATCGGAAAGTTATCGATTCTGGCATTTATTACACACACTATGCTGCCCATGTATAACAAATAATTTTAAGCAAAGGTCACTAATATATTATCTTAAACATGCCGATTACTATAATGCATTCGAAACTTTATCGAAAGTAAAATACAATTACCATAAAAAGTAAGGAAGTAGCACGAGGATAAGGCATAAATACGATAATTCAAAGCCAAAAACACTTGAACGATTATTTACCAAAAATTTAATGAAATCTAAGAAAGTTTGGTACACTTTTGTAATATTTCATTCAACAATCGACATTGTTGTCGACAGTGTATCTGCACAATTACATCACTAACTCGCGGCAAGAAGCAGCGGCCGTACTATGCGATACATCGGCTTGCTAAAGTATCGTTTTGTGATTTTTACATTGCTCATCCAGTCACTTAGCGACAAACTTAGGTAGTGGTTAAGGAGCAGTGTATTCATAGTAATATGTTATTGTCGCTTTGACATTTAAAAACAAAAATAACATAGTATAAGCAAGAAATATTTTAAGATTTGTTGTTTTTCATGATTTTAAAGACAAATATAGTAAAATACTTGTATTTTGATATGGTAAGTGATTCCATAATTAACAAAGTTTTGGTTTAGGCTTCGGTTTTTACAAGAAAACACTGAACAACACGGAATTCTTATATCTTATCACGCACACGGTCGGAAGCGCACTAGTTCGCGGATTCGACCATTGCGTAAGACATGCTCGCCCAGACCATGTCGCGTGGACACCGACACGCCCCCTTGCCACTTCTCCTGTATTTTATATTTCTATGGGTTGAACCATAGAGAATGTAACCACTAGAGAGCGTATAGGCTGATTTCTTCTAAGCACACGACTCACAACTGCGGGCCGGGGAACGAGGAAGAATGCGCGACTGCAATTGGTCAGTTCAAGGTCAAGTTGCGTAGGTATGCCTATCGTTAGGGTTGCACTACTTCATTAGGGGAAAATAATCGATATCGATAAAATGGATTTTAACATTATTAAAAATACTCAGTTAAAATCATAGAAACAATATATAATCAAAATCAATCAATTACAAAAATAAACAGACGTATGGCCTGTTATTATTGATTTTTAAAATGAATTATTTTGGTATATGTTTTTTGAATCAAAGTTTTAGGGGCATTGTTCTTTGTAAAAAAGATAAACGAGCGTCTAAATATTTCTGAATTATGCATCTTGCTTATTATACATTATATATAATTATATTATTAAATTATATCCAATCAGAGATTTTAAAACCGATCTAAAAAAATAATAAAATAACCGATCGGTCCCGGTTGGGGACAGAGAGAAACAAATAAATCGAAAAACAAAGAAACTTGCATAAAAAATACTGACGAACTGAAACTCTTCCCTTTTTGAAATCGGTTAAAAGTACAGGTATTTATCACAGTATGTGAATAGAATAAAAACAAATAGTTTTTTCGATATCGACTTTCAGCTAGCTATTATTGACACCACTATTTTTCTCGATAAAAATACAAAGAGAAAAAAAGGGATAGAAGCATTAGAGTTGTCTAATGAAAGAACGAGACGTTTCCAAAAGACATCAACGCGGAACTCAACAGTGTATTCGTTTACCCCAAACACCATTTTAAATAGACCCCTGCGGTGACTCATAATCTGATTAAATCAAACATAATTTTCGTTCGCTTTACTTATCGCTGAAAAGTTATGCCATCCTTTTTGTATCTAGATGTCTTGGAATGCTTCCCGCACCATTTCACCACGCATGAAGGCATTTGGATACGATAAAATTGCATAAAAAGTTATCAAAATTTGTATTAATCTAGCGTGCACACAGGTCTGACACTTGGGCACAACTAAAATGGTTACTCTTACCGTAGCCTATTTATAGGCGACAAAATACTAATCGTTTTCGAGCGTCGGGGCACTGTATGCGCAGTCAAGTGGTTATATATTGTCTTTGGGTTGAACACTCGGGTCGTGCTTTTTTTTTGACGTGACCACTCGCAGTTCAGCACACTAAGGCTGGTTAATGCTTAACCGGGCAATCCTGTGGTGGCCTCAAATGAATTTAAGGCCCCAAGCCAGGGCTCTCGGGTCGTGCGTGGGGTCCGAGTACTTACTTATAGATTTGGTTCAGTTGACACTTCGTGTGACCTGGCTGGTTTTTCTCTTGAACAAAGGATAAGCATTGCCATACAGCGAGGCAATGCTGCCAGCCTTTTGGATATACAACCAGTGACCGGCGGGCGATGCAAAGGAGTTTTTCGACGCCATCTTTTGACTATTTTTATTTTTAGTTAGATAACAGTTATTTTTTTATTTAAGTGTTATATATTAATAGTCAGTTATAATAATACCACCTACCTACAAAATTTACAATACCTACATGTTATTATAAGTAATGTTTTTGTGATTTTAATCAGTTGTAGAATCAGTTTGTTTTGAGCTCTATACCTATATAATATACACAGTACACACATCGGCGGATATGCCCAATATTGCTTTTATAGTTTAGTTTCCAATTACTGACCTTGTTTACAGTGTCTAAGCTGGACCTGGGGAACCGAGGTTATTTGATGTCCAAGTCCGCAGCTGTAATGCTGCTTAAACGAAAAATTCCTGATGTACTAACGGAAGTACCTCTGAGGGCCTTAGACGTAGACTGGAAAGGCGAAGAGGAATTAAATCTGCAGGAGGAATGCTTAATGGTCGGATGGCATTTCTTCTACAAAGGGGTAAAGTAACATCTTTATTCGTACACGTATACCTCCCTACATATTCAACAATTCGATACTATAGCAACAATACGGGGCTAATCGGCATCTACGTACATGTAGATAAAAATAATATTAACGTACCTATCTAGGTGATTGAAATCAGGTGCATTTCTTGAAATGGGATAGTGCTAATTTCCTGTTCTAATTTTTGTAATGTCCCTAATACCACTGACATTTGGTATTTCGAAATGATTTTTTTTTGTCCCAACCCAACTGCAAGTAAAATCCACCAAATATCTGAGTACCTAGTCAAAGTATAAGCCACCAAAGGCTGTATACAGAAAGAAAGCTGGAAACTTATAAGCGCTTACCGGCGCTTGACAGCGCTGGTAACCCGCGCAGGAAAATATATGAACGCGCGCCGATAAGCACTGAACGGTGCCGACAAGTTCCGACAAGCTTCAACACGCGCTGGTCAGCGTAGGTGCTGCCATTTAAAATTAATAAACAACCTGCTTCCTTTGTGTAGAACGGACCAGCGCTGTCAAGTGCCGGTAAGCGCTTATAAGTTTCCAGCTTTCTTTCTGTATACAGCCAAACACATTAGCGCAGCTTAATATATTATAAACTAGCGACCCGCCCGGCTTCGCACGGGTGCAGTGCTGATACCTACTAAATCTCTACTATATTATGCATGTGTTATACATATAAACCTTCCTCTTGGATCGCTCTATCTACTTAAAAAAACGCATCAAAATCCGTTGCGTAGTTTTAAAGATCTAAGCATACATAGGGACAGATAGACAACGGGAAGCGACTTTGTTTTACACTATGTAGTGATAATAAACGGTATATTTCAACCAGCAACTTCCCCATACCAACTGGATGCACATGTTTTAATTTAACATTTGCTGCGCACATGTGTCGTTTCTTTTTATTTTCTCCGTAAAGAGAAGGACAAAATATTTGTGGTGCTGGAGTCCATGTGTGATCCCTCGTGCGGTAATAACGGTGTTACTTTTGTTCAGAGTTTTTAACAAAAGTCGCCATTGTATGAAGTAGTTCGGTCGGAGTTCGGATTCCGATTATGTCAAGTTTACCCTTTGAGCTCGCCGTGCTGCCCGCGCGCTACATAAAACAGCGACAACTTTTTGTTGCAAACATTCCAACTTCCTACATCCAACTTTATGAATATTTGAATGAAAATAAGAGTATTTGAATGAAAAATGTTTCACGATTGAACTTTATTCTCGGTACGGTAGTTGGTTTATTTCAGGCCAATATTTTAACAATATTCTGTGATAGGTCAGCTTGTAGGTAGCTGTTTTTACCAGCCAGTAATGGGCATTCTGGTAAATATTTTTACTATGAAAAAAATAGGCTATATAAAAGTACCTTCCTACTACGCTTACATAAAGTATTAGTTATACGCTAACTTAAAAAGTAAGTTTCGACGGTTCTAATTTGATAACCTAATAGGTACCTAAATAATCGTCTTTTCAGGACAAAATCTATCCTGTGGACAAGTACCTCCTCCAACGAAACGTGAGAGTCCAGTTCTTAAACATAGTAAAGAAGAATATGTGGTGCGAAGCCCTAACCATTAAATTCCAGAACGCTCTAACTAACTTGGGATTTCATGGACTGATCGACCAGGACGCATCATTCTGCGTCAGAGATGTAAGATCTATTGCTGTGGCCTTAGCGATCGCGTTAGCTAGCGTAAACTTCGATTTGTATTGAAACTGAATTTAAGCGCTGTCTGGTGGCAGTAACGGAAAACCTTTTTTCCATACAATTTGATACAATCGAACGTTTACGTTAACGCGGTCGAGTACGTTAATAAACTCGCATTAAACCCTCAGTTGACTTGACACTAACGACAGGAACTTAGCAGGTGCCCAGTCCATAGAAATATCTATGAGTCAGTCAGATATCTAAGCTGCTATTCTGTAAACATCTCACCATGTAAACTTAGAACTGAAGCTGAAGTCAATCCATTTAGTTACGATAGAACGACAGTTCACTTCATGCTCACTTCATCTAACTGTTCATGGTGAGTTTTTTTCCAAATACCTAGTACTATATATGAAAACGTGGTTATAATATGGAGGACAACACTAGCTAGTATTCAAATACCTAGGATACTATAAAAGCATATTATTTAAACAAATACCAGCTGTTGCCAATATAGGGCCTGTGCACACCACGTTTTTTAAACGCGCTGTCGACGCGCGTCGACGGCGCGCTTTTATCCTACAGAGCAGTTTGTTGTCGTTTGTATCGATTCAAACGCGCGGCACCGGCGCATCTGTATCGATTCAAACGCGCGGCACCGGCGAGTCTGTATCGATACATACACGGGTTTCCCCCGCAACCAGTGAACTGTGAATCTACGCTAGTAGCAATCGGGCAATTTGGTGCACCGCACGTCTTTGGAACAAAAAAATGGAGCCTTTCGACGCAGAAAACTTCATAACTTAAATTCAAAACCGCAAAATAAAAATACACACGCGCGTTAGCATCGCGTCTGTATCGCTACACACGCGCGTCTGTACCTATCGATTCAAACGCCAATTTGAATTTATACAGGTGTGCAAACTAAGGTCTGCAGACTGCGTCTGACTTGCGTGCATATCGCGTCTGTATCGCTACAAACGCGCGTCAACGGCGCATATAAAAAACGTGGTGTGCATAGGCCCATAAGCTGAGATTAAAATCCCCAGGACAGTCCCTGTGGGAAATCAAGCTAAATTAAAATTATCTAAGGCAAGGCAGACTTTTCAGTAGTTCTGCATAGGTATTAGTAAAAGTAGACTTATCTACCTATTCGTATTTCCTACGTCTACAAAAGATATATCTCTTATTAATTAATAATTGTTTAGGTAGTGAAAATCTCTATAAACGCCACAATTTACGTCAACTTGGCGCGATATCGAGAAACAACTGTCATTCGAAAACGCTTTCCCAGATTTGTATGTACTCGTATAAGTATATTTGGAAGAAATGTGGGTGAACTTCATTGTCAACAAATCCCCATTGCCCTGTTTAACATTTATTGCTGCCTTTCCTGACCTCAAAGTACATACCTACTAACCGAAATAAAAAGTAAAAAATAATAATTAGGTAAGTTGTACTTTGTGGCAGTAGTACCTAGCATATGTACCTAAATAGCCTTCCACAAATGTTAGTTACCTTCCTACCCAGTAGGTACATATTATGTACCTACATACGTATCCACGCACGTAAACGTGCTCGAAGAAACCATTTTATAAACTTAAAAAGGTAGACATTAGATACTTACTCAAGCCTTATCTTTCAGCCGGACCGAATTGCTCAGCCATGTCACGTAAGTTATCTGTACTTGCACTACATACTTACCAACATATAGATATGTATATGTATACCTACCGAATAAAATCCTATTATATATTATAAGTTAGCAACAGCGCCAACAGCTATAGGATCACCCTGTTCAGTGATATGATACTGATTACTGACGACATGTATGATACCTTTCCTTCTCAGAGAAGACCAGCAAATTTTTTAATGCGTTTTTATTCTTTACTTCGTTTTGATCGCGTGTAAGCCAAAAAGCCTAAGTATTTGGAATTTCAGACCTACTTGCTATTACAGATCTATCATTGAACAAATTTTATCCAGATCCGTCCAGCCATTCTGGCATTATTGAGTAACAAACATCTATCCCAAAGACCAGGTTATTATATGGTCGTTGATCTATCCAAACTTCCGCATTTATAGTAAGATTGCTGTTTTTTTTTGTATCCAGGGCATGTTTGGAGCTCCGCTAATCTGTCGCGGCAGAGGTATTGGCATGATGATGGCTCCAGATGGTCAATGGTCCAACTGTACAGGCTACAGTAACCTTATTCACATCTTTTCAAGTACATACCTCAGTGCCTTCATGAAATGCGTCAGCACGTAAGTCTTCTGGTTAGATACCCATGTTAGCAAGTCAAAAAAAAACTGGCTCGTTTGATAAACATGGGTTTGGGGACATTGTCATTGCAGTCTCTCGGCTCTATAGCGCCTATTCCGCCTACCCTACCCTAACAAAACAATACTTTCTAACCATAGATAATACTAGCTGCTGCCCGCGACTTCGTCCCCGTGGAATCCCCGATTTTAAAACATTCTTTATCGCTGCTCCGCTCCTATTGGCTTAAGCGTGATGATATATAGCCTAAAGCCTTCCTCGATAAATGGTCTATTCAACCCAAAAAGAATTTTTCAATTCGGACCAGTAGTTCCTGAGATTAGCGCGTTCAAACAAACAAATAAACAAACAAACTCTTCAGCTTTATAATATTAGTATAGATTTCTGTGATTCTAACTGTAGTACGATCGCGGCTATCTTCTGAACTGAACATCACTAGGAATAATTTCTTGTTTCATACTTTTTAGAGCGTGCTCTTTCACTAGTCGGGTGTTCGTTTTTGAACTTACTTTTTTTTATTAGTAGCCACTTAAAGATTACAGGATTTAAAAAAATTGAATTGTAGAATATCATCTCATGTTAACGGGTATCGTTATTTGCTGGTGGTGCAATTTAAATCAAAACTCACAAATATCCAACTAGGTGTAGCCTAGTTGGATATTTGTGAGTTTTGATTTAAATACATAAAGAGTTAAGGTAAACGGCCCAATAACCGTGAAGTTTTGAACTTCACTGACTTTGCAGGTCTGCTATGCTTAAACTAGAACACTTACAAAAAAAATGATTACATGGCGAGAGAGATAATTTAAGCTAGTTTTAGTGTAATATACTTTTTTTGTATTAATATGAATTTTCTTTAACAATAATATAGAAAAAATAAATAAAGGGCTAATTGTACCAGTAACCGGTAGATTTGTACGAGTACACGTTAAATTGTCCCTGAATCCGGTAATTTTCACCGCGAATTTGAACTCTATTACTTTACGTTAAAGTTCACAGAAATGCTATTTTTGCATTTTGGTGTAAAATAAATAAAAAGGTCTATTGTAAAAAATATATTGTTTCATATAAAAAAAAATATGATCATAAACATAAAATAGTAAAAAAATGTACTTCTTCAAGTCTCAATTAAAACATGGAAAAAGGATCTAGATATCTAGTCCATCAGTTACTATTATTAGGTAAAATCAGGTAGGTAGGTACTTTTTCTTTTTTTTTCTGGATGCAAAATCATCAAATGACTTCTCCCGCTGGAGGCGGAGCGGAAGGGTGTGTCAGACTATTTCTGACTAAAACCCACCCGTGATCCTTCTAGTACCCTTTGCGTTCCAGGGCCGCGGTGACTCTTTCGAACAAATTTCACAACCCCAGCAGGCACTGACCCTATGGGGCCCCGCACGCGTGAAACACGACGGGCCGTCGACCCGGGCCTGGTTGCTATCGGATAGCGAGCCACCCATAGCTCGCCGTCCACATGCCCGGGCCTACGGTGGCTGGAAATCATCCTAGGTTTCCTGATGCCCGGGGCGTCTTCTTCTGTTGCGGCGGCTGGAGAGTGAGGTTTCCCTCTCCCGCACGCGTTCTGCCTCCTCCTTCGTTAGCATTAATGGTTCGCAGAAAGTGGTGACCGCTTCCCATACCTTCTCGCTCCGGACCATGGATTGAACCAGGGCCGGACGCGAGAGGTCGCCGCCGCCGATTGCCTCGACAAGGACACGGCATTGCTCCGCCCAAGCAGGGCAGACCTCCATCGTATGCTCAACCGTGTCCTCCGGGCGATCCACACAGTGTTGATACCAGGACGTGTCCTCCCGCTTCACCCGAAACAATTACCTCCCGAAACAGCCGTGTCCGGCGAGCACCTGCGTCAGGCGGAAGGTGAGGACGCCGTGGCGTCTCTCCAACCACTCCTCAAAGAGGGGACTTAAGACCGCAATGGTGGCGTGCCCAGCGCTGGGTTGCACACAGTCGCTGTCTTCATACCTCTGTGAAACCCTGCCCGAGCTCCGTCCACTGCACAGCAATTTGCCACACCACACCGGCACTCCGTAAAGGGCTATGGACCGCACAATCCCCGTATACAGCCTTTTTTTTACGGGGGAAATCCTCATGGATGTGCTCCACCCTGGGGCGGGCGGAGGGGTCTGTCAGACTCTTACCGACTAAAACCACCCCGGTGTTCCAACTCTCACCTACGCCGGGGATCGCGGGAACATATACGACATCCGTTATCCCCGGCTGGTTCCAGCCCGCCGCTGCGGGCCACCTCGTGTCCGCGCCCCCACCTCTCCGCGACGTCAGAGAGAGGCGCACGGGAACACCACGCGCCGCCACCTCGGGTCCGGATGAATGGGGGGCGACAGACGTCCCCAAGTCCGCCGCCCCTGGACCCAGTTAGGGGGGTCGGAAATGGGCAGCGTATCCTTCGACTCCCGGTGCGCCTGCTGCGGATGGGGAAAGAGGTCAAGATCTCTCTTTCCCGTTCCGCCTCCTTCTGCGAGATAACTGTTTCACAGAAGGAGACCACCGCGTCCCAGGACTCCTCGCCGCCGACCATAGATTAGACTATGGCCGGTAGCGAGAGGTCACTGCCTACCACAGAGATGAGGTCACGGCGCGGCCCCTCCCAAGCGGCAAACTCTGCCAGCGTATGCCGCGCCGTGTCCTCCCAACAGTCGACGCAGTGGTGACACCGAGCGTCCGGCTCCCTGCCTATGCGACACAGGAACCTCCCAAAGCAGCCATGCCCCGAGAGGACCTGCGTCGCACGATACGTCAAGGAGCCGTGCCTTCTCCCGAGCCAAAGGTCGAGCAATGGCCGGATGGCCTCGACAGTGACGAGGCCGGCGGAAGGGCGTGATAGCCTGTCCCGCCATTAGCCACTAGGACCTCGCGCAACTGCGACCGACGCAGCTCAATGTGTCGCTGCATCAGTCGCTCGCCGCGCGCCCGCGCGTCCTCGCTCCACCGAAACTGACGCGAGGACTTTTGCCTCCAGGTCCCATGGCGGATATCCGGCCAGTGCGCAAGCCTCCTCGTATGAGATCGTGCGATAACCCCTGATGACTCTGACGGCCATCACCCTCTGCGGCCTCCGTAGAACTGTGATGGTACTGGCCGTCAGTTCAGCCGCCCAGATCGGGGCCCCGTATAGGACCATCGATCGCACGATCCCCACGTACAACCGCCTACAGGCGGTGCTCGGGTCCCCCAGATTGGGAAGCAACGTTGACAGCGCCCCAGCCGCGCTCATCAACTTGGGCGCCAGCCGCCGGAAGTGGGGCCCGAAATCCCACCGGCTGTCGAGCACCAATCCTAGGTACTTCATGGTGGACTCGACAGCGATACGGAGCCCCCCGACCACGATGTGTGATCCCGGCGGCGGTGCCCGCCGGGGGCCATGAAAAGCTATGGCCTCCGACTTGTTGAGGGCCACCTCCAGGCCCGCCTCGGCCGTATGCGTATGCGTATGCGGCTCACCACCTGTGAGACCGCTGCCTCCCTGTACGAGCTCCCCCGGGCAGTGACCAGCGTGTCGTTAGTCGGGTATCCACAGATCGCCTCATGTAAGTTTGCCTGAAGTTTTCTTTAAATTACTGCCTGGTTATCAGTATCCATACAGAAACAGCAACACGCCACATGATGCGCATTGAAAAACCTGGTTTCAGAACAGCTGAGCAGTATTACGCGAAATGTGCATAAATTAGGAAATCATAAAAAAAAAAACTTAAAATGCAACCGAATCCAGATGATTACAACACAAGTAAGGAAAATAGAAACTGCATTCTGTTGATTCGAAGGAAAAGAGCACGTAACACAAGGCAATAAGAACGACGTCGGTTTAAATGCAACTGTCAATGCTGCCGGCAGGAATATATTCTACAGTATTAAAGGAAAATGAGACCTATTTCAAGGCAATAAGTACTCAATAACGGGTTTCTGTACAACGTGTCTTACAGGGTTGATCGTGTACCAATATCCGGTAAAAAAAATACGATTTTAACGGGTACTAGGTCAAGTAGGGGTTTGTTAGTACCAATAGATGTAAACGGCAATATTATTTATTTCTTAATTAGATACACCTCAATTTATAGGTTACATCGCAAAATAATATACTCAAATATTTTATAAAATTAACTCTCTCACTTTAACGTTATCCGTCGCAGTATGGCTAGCTGATCAATGCGACGTGGTGGTTTCGTAGTTCAGTGACAGAACTTTGGACTTACATAATATTTTCTTAATGCAAACTTTTGTAATCTCTCAGTTTTGACGCCTTTAAACTTTTTGAACAATGTTGACATTACAATTATACAAAATATTACCGAGAAGGTATTGCGATTCGCAAACTTTAATTTAGTATTGTTAGAAAAGTGCAATAATAAAAAAACTGACTTGTTAACGGGTATTGGTACACTAACGGGAATACGTACTTCTACCTTACTTATCAAAGACTTGCAAGTATCAACATATTTATTTGTATTTTCCGAATAATCCAGCACGAGACAGAAGAAAATATCAACAGAAATAAGCATCTTCGACTTAAATCTGATTTACAACTTATACTAGTATGGTAGATTCAAACTTAATTACAGTTTGGAAGACGAAGCATGACACAGCGCAGTGGAAAAACTAATAGGTTTTATGATAGCTGGGGCCTAAGTCTGCTATTTTTATAAATTTGTCATTCCAACACGATTCCATTGTCATTTTGCTAAAAGTTCGTAATCTGCTAAATTCATAATGGTCGATCACTGGTCGGTCAATGGTCTCGTAATATTTTCTGATAACCGAGCTATTAAAAACAATGACTGCACAATGACGTTCTAATGGTAGGTCACTGATTAAAGGAACTTTCAAAATTTTAGCAGACTACCGCATACGTCTGTAATTCATTTGTCATTATGTACGAGATTACCATTCTATGCCATATCTTGTGTCAGTGGCTGACCACTGGAAAGTCATAGTGACGCTATTTTATTAGTAGATTACCAAACTTGTAAAAATGAACCATTATGAGATCAATGTTAGACCATTTTGACACTATTGTAATAGCAGACTCAGGGCCCTGGTGAGCGGTGCGGTTACTACCTACGTAGCGAGAAGTAAGTTCAGAATCGTACTACCGCATGCCGGTCAGTGTCAGCTCAGTCTCTGGTAGTCTGATCTTGTGCACATTCAGGGTCAGCCGTGTCAGGGCGTTACCGTCATCACTGTCGCGATGAAGGTGCGGTATCATCATTTTGCAATAGGTTGCCCCGTCTCAGAATACGATGGGGGCTATCCTGATCGGCATCCGGCTCGGGTGGAACCCACCTGGGTAGTTTTATTGACATGCTACCTATATCTTGATATTTGGTTGTTGGGCTTTTTTGGGATCGAGGTTACCCGTCCTCTGGACCGTAGGGAGTGGGGGAGAAAGGAGGGGATGGAGTTTGGAGTGAGTGAAACAAAGGAATTAAGGTACTGGGTTATCCCTAGGATTTGGCTTTTGGGAGACTTCTCTTGTCCGGAGTCTCGTTCTGGACACTCCAGCAAGGGGATCGACCCCGAGTAGTCAGATGGTGGACCTCCAGCCGGAGCTGGGCTATCCGCAACCCGCCCACCTGCTCGGTTGCATGAGGAGAAGTGCTTGGCGGTCTGTGCCGTCACGCCGCGTGGGTACGTGTACCACCGCGCAGC
The DNA here is from genome assembly GCA_905332915.2 of Hecatera dysodea. Taxonomy (NCBI): domain Eukaryota; kingdom Metazoa; phylum Arthropoda; class Insecta; order Lepidoptera; family Noctuidae; genus Hecatera; species Hecatera dysodea. Next base: position 19,926,403 of record HG995286.1, on the reverse strand, counting down.
CCCGGATCTACGATTTTTTCTAACCGGGGCAAAAATTTGATTGTGGCGCCCCCTCTCTTCAGTGTTTGAGAAAAACTGCCAATTAGTAGCATTTTTGTGAATATTTGTTAAAATAATAATAAATCCTTTAATAAATTTAAACTTTTTATCATCTAACTAGCAACGCCCCGCGGTTTTACTCGCGTTGTTCGCGTTCCCGTGGCAATACGAGGATAAAATAAAGCCTACTTATATTACTCAAGGTGAATGTAGCTTTCTAATGGTGTGAAAGATTTTTTGAAATCGGTTCAGTAGTTTTTGAGTTTATTCGTTACATACAAAAATACAAATCATTCCTCTTTATAATATAAGTGGAAATGTGGTGTAGATTAAGATTCGATTACTTGATAAACACCTATGTATGTATGATATTGTAGGAAAAGAGGCTTCATTTGTTCGATATTCCGAATTCTTATCTCGAGGATTTGGCGCCCCCATGACACTGCAGCCCGGGGCAAGCGCTCCGGTTTGCCCCCCTTAGATCCGAGGCTGCCACCGCGTCATGACTAGCGTTGAAAAAAGCACGACAAATTCCCGATTTTTTCATCCTCCTCCTCATCCTCGGGAACAGATATTCATAAATCTATTCATTAAATACAATACTGCTATACTCTCAAGCGCTGCAGTTGAATGTCTGTTTTTCATGGATAAAGACATTTTAACACCAAAACAAGCCTCGCTTTCAGACGAGAACTTCAACATGTTAATGCTCATGAAGGGGAATATGCACCTTATGCCCGACGATTAAATTACATTACAATTTAATTACACATCTGAATTATACAAGTATTTTGTTTTGTTTGCATTTGTCATTGCAGTGGCTACGGAACAGGGTTGCCATCGAACAGCGTTGCAACAATGATGAAGTTTGCCCACTTGCATCACAATACTCACAGTAGTTTTCTACCGTTTCAGCATTTTTCAACCTGAAGAGAAGGTACCTTGGGATAGATTGAAAAAGTCACTATATGAGGATTCCAAAACGGAGACCTACGACTACGTGCCAGAATTCTACGACACTATTACAAGTTCCAGTGCGTCTTCAGATGAAGATAAATAATTTTAATTTAACATCTATAAGAGGCAATTGTGTCAACTTACGAACGTAGAGTATTGTCAATGCATTCCTTCTTATTGTTTATTTCTATTATTAAATATAAAAGGATATTCGTAAAAGACTTTGTACGTTAGTCTTACCTAGTTTTACTATCTATGTAAGTATTTCTATTAACTTATAATCTTTTAATGAAACACTTGATCAAATTTTTCTTTGGGCTATGGCTTATTATTCAATTAATAAGGCCAATTCGACTTTTTTTACCGATTTGAAATACCCACATATAATTTTTTTGTTTTCAAAAAATTTAGTTTCGTTTGCATAGATATAATGATCGTGTGAAATGTAGTAGCATGCTTGTATTCAAATCGACCTCTGCCTGCCACTGACTTCGGACGACGCTGAGGAAATGTCGAGGGGATAAATGCATAACATAGATGTCAAAATACACTTTATACATGCACAAATATATATACCTATTGTTCCGTACAATGGCACTATTCCGTATAATAGATTTCATCCATCAAACACATTCGCATTTGACCGGTTTTAATTTTTATTATTTATTCGTAATAATATATTTTGTTACATAACCATTTGCCAGAACGCAATGACCCTCAGTCTAAATATATCAGGATTGAGGGATCCACTTACACCCCTGTAAAATAAACATAACATTCATTGATCGTGCTGAATTTTGGAGGAGGTAGTTAAATGTATTACTACCTACTACTAAATCTTGATATTTATTACTTAGGTACCTATGCATGAATTTGCATCAATTAACAGATAATCAGACACCCATGTGGCAGAATTGAGGGACCCCTATGAATTGCTATTGATAAAAAAAAATGAAAATAATATATCTAGTTTTAATTTCCGCGAATATTGGAAAATGGATTTCCGCAAAGTAACGCCTGACTCAATCAATTTTTTTTTCTATTGATAGCTTTTCTTTTTTGTTCTACACATTTTTCTACAACTTCTACTAAAGCCTGAAAGAACATATTTTCTTTTAGCCATTCATAGATAAATAGAAGTGACTTCTTGAATCATAAAAGATAGGTCAAGCACTGAGAGACTAGAATTAAAAGAGTGAGCAACGACAGTGCATGATGAGATGAGATGAATGCAGATGAGAGCAGTGGTGGCCGAGTGGTAGCGGCCCCGACTTACGAATTGTTGGTCACGGGTTCAAACCCAGCCAGGCGAATTACTTTGTGTAAGGTGGGTGACCCAAATATAGCCTATGTCCTAACAAGGCCTACTTTTTAGATTTCCCGCTTCACGATTTCAAAAGGCCGCCAATGTTTGTAAAAGTGTGCGAGTACATTAACTAATACACACAAGCATAGCAAGTGGTCCGTACCGCGAGCGTGTTGGAACCTGCAGTCGAAAACAACCACGACGCGGAGCGCACGCTTGTTTTTATAAAATTCTGGCAGAGTAAACAGTAAGTATTTTGATTTTTATTTGTACACGGTGTGCTGTGTTTTGTCTATAGAATAATTATACATTTAGCCATCTCGTCACATAAGTGAAATCGCTGTAATATTGGTGTATTCCATGTAATTGTTGTTTTGCTTATCCATGTGCTATGCCCTAATAAAGCCTATAATAAAAACGTTTAGGCCTTATTACGGCACAGGTATAGGCCTTATTAGGACAATGTTTTATGTTAGTTAGAAAAGTATCACAGTAAAATAGTAAACTCTTGTTTTCAGAAACCATCATGGAAAGCGCATCACCAACTTCTACCACAAGGAAAAAAGGGCTCAATGGACTTTGCAACAGGTGAAAAACGCTGTTAAAATGGTAGAAAGGGGTATATTATCTACATATGCTATAGCTAAACGATAATAAACCTTATTGGTACTGTCCAGCTTGCAAAGAAGATCGAGTTGATGATATGCGACAATGTCTTAATTGTGGCGTTTGGTATGATGAGCTGTGTATTGGGCTCACACCAGCTGATAAAATATTTTACTGTTCACGAGATTGTTTTAAGAAAACGATGAAAAAGGCTGATTAATATAGTACTTTTACATGATGAGAAACTCATTAAGTCTGATCTAAGAAGACCAAAGTAATTATTAGGATCTCATTAGATTTAATTTAATTATTGACAACGTTTTGTATTAATTAATAAGTTGAATGCTTACCTGTTTTTATTAAGGCTTTATTAAGACACAGGGTTCCCAATAAGAGCAAAGTGATACTTTACTTATTTGTGTTCAGAAAAGTGTGATTTTTGTTTCTAAAGCAATTGTGTTTCATTTATTACAAAGTTTAATAGGTAAATATAAGTATTTCAAATTACCAGTGCATTTTTATTATAAACCTGCTAGTTAGGTAACAAAAGAATTAAGGTAGGCCTTATTTGGTGATCTGACCTTAATTTTATTTCTTTACCACTGCTCTCAAAACGGTGAAGGAAAACATCGTGGAAAGGAAGCCGGCATGTCCTAGAACCAAAAATTCGAAGACATGTGACATTCACCAACCCGCACTGGGCCCGCGTGGTGGATTACGGCCCATTCCCACTCCTGGAGAGGAGGCCTGTGTCCCAGCAGTGGGAACGTTAAAAGGCTGATTATGCAACGACAGTTCGAAAATGTTTTTACCTACTCTATCTCGGATATGTTTGATTTTCTTTCTACTATAAGTTCTTCTATTTAAGAAAATATTTTCGTCAAACGCGGGTACGCTCAAGAACTAAAAAGTGTGGAATAATAGAGCGAGCGCCGCAAGCTCAAAAATATTTAATCCTGGAGGAACCATCATTTATTTTATATGACGGTTTTTAAGCAATAGTCATCGGTAAGCGCCCTCGGCTGCGCGGGCCCTCAACACTACTTACTAGAGATGAGATATACCTGCCATTCTCCATACCCGGCCTTTAAGGTATGGGTATCACTAAATACCTGGTACAAATACCAGGTATCAAAATACTTCTAAGTATTTGGGTGTGGTAAGATTTCGATAAGTAAACGTATGCGATAAGTATGGTATGCCTCCAATATAATGTAGGTACGATGTTTCAAGTACCTATACGTAATTATGCATTATGAGATATGAAATCTTTCCTTCCTACTTTACCAGGCTTAGGACTGTCGGCCAAGAGTATGACGATGGTTATTAATGAATTCTAGTTATTTCTATATAAATTAATGCAAAATAACATTAATTATATTTAAACTGACTAACTAGCCGGCGTAGTTAAAAGATTTCAAATCAATTTATTTACAATCGTAATTTTAATTTGCAATACCTATTTTTTTTAGTTTTGTCAGGTTTTTTGTTTTTTTTTTTTGTTGGACGAAAAATGTAATTATGCTATTATGTTCCTTATGCCCGTAAAAATAAGTACCCATTTTGTCTAACTAAATTAAATCAACCGAATGTTCATAAAGCACGAATGACGTTTCGGGTCCCTTCGTAAGCTGTCGGGTAGCTTCGGGTTGCTTCGGCGTACCGAACTACCGATAAAACTGGGCGCTACCTTGTGGTAGCGGTTCGTATCGTACTATGCGTCTGACGTCATACCTTCAAGGTATTTACCCAGTATTTCGGTCCGTACCCGGCCTATGTACTGGGAAGCACATACTTGGTATATATACCTCTACCAGTATATACGTCTCATCTCTACTACTTACCTACCGTCTGACTAGCAAAGCCCCGCAAGCCAGGCCCGTGGAAGACCGCGTGTACTAGGCCCCGGTAAACGCGATCTCGAATGTAGGTATGTCCAGTTCGAGTCTGTCATTTTCCACTGTAAGCCTTCAGAGCTACGGTTGCAATCAAGTTGTGGAATATTTTTTCAACTTTAGAAGTGTACACGTACAGATTGACTTTTTAAGTACAATGCACCGTTTAGAAGTGGTAGGCCCCTAAGCTGAAATCTGAATCACTACCGAACTTTTGAAAATTTCCGAGCATCACGTGCATTGTAGGTACTATTGTTTACAAACGTCCCAATAATTTTTTTAGTCCGCCGAAATCGGCTCGGAGAAAGATTTGAACAGAAAATCATCGGAAGTGAACCAACATGCAACTTTGTAAGATAAGAGGAAGTGGTTCTTAACTTACAAGATTTGATCTAATCAAACTAACAGACAAGTTTTATTATAAGCCAGTAAAATAAAACGCGTTTTATTATGACTGTTTCAAGCTACGACTAGGACCATCTCTTACCGAGATTTAAAACCACTGTTTCAGCCGCAACCCGACACTTGTTCCTAGTTTCAGAAGAATTTCACAGAAGGCGCTAAGTTGTATTTTTTGAGGGAGAGGAAATGATCAAATAACTATTCCGGCTCTGAGCGGTGCATGATGCAGTGACTTGTTGACCACAGACCACCCGAGGGCCTGGAAATGTGATTTGCATTCCAGAGCCGCGGTAACTCTTGCGAATAATTCCGCAAGCTGGACCTAGCTAGGGTTGCCAAGAATTTTTCAGTGAAATACAGTATTTTTCAAATTAAAGTATAAAAAAAGAATAGTACACTTCTAAAAAATATAGTTTTTTATTGAAAAAAATAGAAATTGACAAAGGTATATTTGTTAGGTACATATTTATTTTTATAAAAAACTATTGGTATATCTTTGCACTTTAGCAATGTTTTGCCTGAAATAAAATTTTCATATGCTCATTTTTTAGTAATGAGATGCTCCTACTACTACCGATGTTTCTGTCTTCTCTCCATTTTGAATTCATAACTGAAAACATCGTTTCTGTAAATGCCGAAGTGGCGGGAATAGAAAGCAGGAATTAAAAATTAAGTTCTTTAAATAAATTCGGGATTTAAATCCAGTATTTTTTTTAAATGTGCTGCCATTTTTGCCCTGTGGTTGTATCAAACTCACTACAATATTTTACTTTTGCAAAAGATTTCATTCAATGTTGTTGTTTCTGTTGTCAATTTGATATGACAACTTTGACGTGCTACCAGCGTCTCCAGTTAATATAGAGATCAGAAGCCCTACCATGGCATCTTAAATCCATCATGATTCCTGTGTCAGAGAGAGAGGGAGTTACACAAGACGAATAGCACTATCCCTTTCCCTCACACTGAATCTGATAGCATTGGCACTTCGTAGTACGGCCACATACGGTGATTCAGGGAGTCCGGAATTCGGTTACACGAAAATTCAATGTTTGTGCGTTAATTTTAAAATGAAATATTTGATAGATTTGATTTTTTTAAAGATCTCGTTCTATGTTGAAAATATAGTAGATATTTTTACGTACGCTATATATTTCTTCAACATTATATAGTACGCCGAACTGAAATATAGTACAATACTATATCTATTATTATAGTACGGTTGGCAACCCTGGACCTAGCACACAATGACTTGCTAGTTTTGCATATTTATGAAGAACCCACCAGGCCGGAAGAGGTTATTCATCGAATACTCGTCGGAGATAAATACCTGTAGTGTTTACAGATTTTTCACTGACACACATTTCACCACCTTTGTTTAGTCGGTAAAATAGGTGTCGAGCCTTTTGCCAACAACCGGCTGCCACTAAGATATTCGAAATGAAAAAAAAAACAAAAATACTAAACGAACTGAAAATCCAACAGCATAGCTCGTGCTCAACAGGATTGAGCTGGTGCTTCTTGTACAGTTTTTGTTTACAACCTATCTACTAATTTGCCATGTGCTTCATAAGGCTTAGAGTGTTTACGTCCCCCACACGATAAACAATCGGACTCTTGCTAGTGAATGTATGACATCAGCTGTCTGCGGGAAGCCTAACTCCAGCAATACAACGAGTACCTAGATATTTTTCATCTGAATAATGCAAGCCAACTTATACAACACATTGGTTTTATTTGGTAATTTCACAATGTCAGAAATATTTAAATATCTCTCAAACTTTGAAACAACATTGTCAAATAATTGATCAATTAATTACACTGAACATGATCTCACATCTAGTGAGATTCTCACTCAACGATAACTATGTTAAGGGTGAAGAAAATAAAAACCACAAAAATACAAAATGTCGTTCTCTTTATGATATTTTAAATATAAACATAACAATAACTAGAGCTAGGTATTACATGGGAAGCATCTGTAAACAATACAACGGTGGTGCATAGACACTGACAGACAACACCTCGCCTTGAATAGAAATGCATTAAATAAATAATCATTTGAATCTTTTTGGTTTTTTATTAATAAAATTTATATATCATGGAACACTATTAGCGTTTAGATTTTTGCTAGTAAATAATACATGTTAAACAGCCAATAATCCAGAGCCATTTTTTCTTAACTTCACACCGAGTTACAAAAGTTACATAAAAAGGCTCTTAATATAAATAAAGAAAAACCTAGTCATATAAATTATAGTCAGTGCTATTTATATCTTATGTACCTACCTACATATGTTGTAGCCACGGACGGTGACAATGTTCGGTGAACAATCCTCGCAAGTTTTCAAAACTGGCATCGAAACTGGCATTCAATCAATATATAATTAAAGTCTATAAAAATGTTATTTTTATAGACTATGTCGCTGTCCAAAACTTAACTATAATTTTCTTGTCGAACCTCGCAAGTGTCAAAACATTTGCCCGTAAAATACATCAAGAGATACTCGTATGGAAGTCTTGTGGAAACTTATCATTCTATTGTACTTATCAATTAACATTGTGAAACAGAATAAACGCAGTACCTGAAACGCGTATCATTGTACTCATAATTATGAGCAACTTTTAATGTGGGACCCCCGATATCGCGAAAATAAATCAGAGTTGTTCATAATTATGAGTACAATGACCCCTTTTCAGGTATTGCTTTTATTCTGTTATACGTTGCATTTAGATTAGACGTATGTGATGTACGTAATTAACATACAAAGTAAAGCTCTATAATACGGTATCAAATAAATAATGTCTGGCTAACTTGCATAGTCGCAGGAGAAAATGAGAACATCAAGAATTTCGCGAAATAGCTATTCGGTACCACGAAATATGTCGAATATTCTTATTATCGTTCGATCATAATTTAAACTGAGTATAACTAGACTAGTAATGACAAAGTATTTTTGAGAAGGTAAATGATAGAAAAGAAAACAAGAAATCAATAAATCAGATGTGTCATTATTTATTGAACAAAAATAAAATTGCCTGGTAATTTCACAACATCCGTGATGGCCTCATCTCTGACACAACTAAATATTGTTCGACACGGATTTGACAGATCGTCAATGTTATGTTGTGTTACGGCCGAACCCAATAACCGATCTATGACATACTGGAGATATAATAGAAAAACAAATGAAACAACAGACAACCTATATAATTTTTCTGTTGTTTCATTTGTTTTTCTATCTCCAGTATGTGATAGATCGGTTATTGGTTTCGGCCGTTAGTGAACTTATTAAACTATCGTTCTTGTCAGTTTACAAAACATCACAATTCATACAAGGATACAAAATACAGCTAAAATCAACAATCAACATAATTCAGCTACCCATTCTAACCTTATCATATCCTACATTATTTTTCAAGTAATGTAATAAAATACAATTTTACGAATGATCTATATTCTTTATGTGGTGATCGCTATCGAATACTATGTATGGGATCAATGGTTTTGTTGCATTAGAATTGTAACAAAATTATCGCGAGGACAACGAAATCGGTCACAAAATAAGACTCTTATCGTGACGTTATTTCTCAACTGTAACATTAAGCATAGTACTGATCACACCTAGGGTTGCCAACCACACTTAAAAAAAACGTATCCTACTTTATTTTGGAAAAATATACTGACTTTATACTTTTGCATAAAAATAAAGTATGGGGAAGTACTTAATAATCTGTACTGTGATGCGTAAAACGAAACAGGCATATGGATAATGATGTCTTATTTATCAAAACCTGCAAAGTAATATAACGTTAATACGAGAAAATGATTATTGTATCAATTAATAAGGTACTGAACGAACTGAACTTCCTAATATATCTTTGAAAAATTAAGTTGGAATATACACATTTTGAAATGATACTTACAAAGACCAATATTGTACAGTTAATATGGCTTAAAATATATTTAATATATTAAGATAGGGTATCTAAAATCTAAATAAATCTGATTAATCGAATTATCGACTACCGACAAAGAACAATAAACAAATAGGCTGGCATAAACGCTTTGCGATCAAAGGCTTTTTCCAAGTAGAGGTAATTAAAAAAAAAAATGTGCTGTGCTAAAAATATTTTGAAAAATACTTGTTTTTTCTTCCCAATACTTTATTTTTCTCCTGTCCAAATAATGAATACGTTATTTTTTCCAAAAAAAGTTGTCAACCCTAATCACACCCCTAGGTGATCTCCATCTACATGTTAGTCAGAACTATCGATCGGTCGAAACCACTTTAAAACAGTTTCTGACAAATTTAATATTACCTTCTATCATGTTCTTTATATGTGACCAATTCTACTAATATTTAAACAACGTTCGTTTTCGCATATTAGTCGCCATCTATCAAAAATCTACTATTTTCTTTTCAAATGTAGGTACGAAAATTGATTCCATGCAATAAAAAAAAGTAGATTTGTGACTCTGATCACATAGCTTTTTATTAATAATGCTTTCATAACCAATAATGGTCTTGTCAGTTTTGAATACAGTAAAAACCCGGTTTTTACCAATCAGCAGTTTTCGACTATTTTAATATCTACATCGATGAACTTAGTAGGACATGCGGTCGATTGACTAAGATTTCTTTTATTGAAAAAACCAATAAAGATCAATAACTGTTATTAATAATTAATTAGGTAATGATCCTTAAAATATGTAAAAGTATTTCACCAGGCTATGAGTGCACTATATATACTATAGATAAAAAAAATGTAATTCTATTTAGTCCACCCTTTAGATTTTCAATAAATATTGGACACGTATTTTTTGCCATTTCAAATTGATAAAGATAAAGCGCCTCAAATTTCAAGAGGCAGGGGATGTTATGTTTTAGTTAAAAGTGTACCTACATAGGTAGGTACCATCGTGTAGTTTTCAACGCACTGTATCGTCTTTTTAGTTTACGTTAAAAAAGATAATTATCATATATTCTATATTTTTGGAAATCTATCTGACGGACTAATTAGATTTTTATAGTAAAATACATATATATATATAGTATATTCTCTCACACAGAGGTAATTCGGCTGATATATCATCGTTTCAGCAGCTGAAGTTACCATCATTGGAAAAGTAAAACGTTAGTCAACCGGCCACGGTATCTCCTACCTACAGGCTTATTTTATGCCCGTTACACACTCACCTCAAAATCATACATATACATATATACACGGGACAACAAGAAAGCTAAAGACTATAATTATATAAAAATAACTAGTGAGGTTTTCCGATCAAGAATTTAGATTCGGAATTCCGTGAGACTAGCGAAGATAATCAATTTTCTGTTCTAATGACTGGAACACACGGCTTGTTTTCGCAAGGAACGCCGATATTTTTTCCATTTGGGAAATAAACAAACAAGCGTGCACAAGTTGAAGGTTTATTATGTAAAGCAAGCATTCAGGTCTCCGAATCTGAATTCCCTATCAGGACACCGTGTGTATGCGGCTTCACTTTGTCCCCGTTCCGACTGATAGTAGGTGCCGAGTACCACTGACGAATATACGGTACGGTATGTGAGGCCGGGTACATACTTCCCATACACTTCGACAAGGGCACCCCAGTTTAACAAAATCCTGTTATGAAAATCGCAATGGTACAGCTTACTTAGACCTGTTGTTTGAAATATTACTATTGGTTATGTCACGGGATAATTGCCAATTCCGTTAGATTGTAAGAAATCTTTAGAAAATTATAAAAGTTGGATATATTGTGAATACTTAGATAACTTTTAATTAAGAAAATGCCATACAAATTCAATAATTTCCCATTTACCCGTTTCTCATTGAGTAAAATGAGTTTAAAATTTCACGGGATATTTTATATAATCACGGCGTTTGCGAAATCCCGGTGAAAATTTTTAGGTCTACTCGACAACGCAGTTTAATAAGGAGAAGGTACCTATTCAAAATTATTGTTTGGCATGATGAATGAGTTAGGCTCAGATACTCGAACGCAAATTATCACAAAATAGTTGTGACAAATTAGCACACGCGCATTATTTAGCTGTGATTACCTGAAAGAGTTTTCATCAGCCAATCGCATCACTTGACTTTCTTTTAATTTGTGATGTGTCGATTTATTTTCAGAAACCTGTATTTGTCTACTGAGGCTACTGGTTGGTACCGACACCGACTACCTGGGAGCCGGAACGTAAAGGCTCTAACTTTAGTGCAATTACTAAATATAGCAATTTCAAAATAAAAACGCTTGCCGATCAATAATCAAATCGATAAAAAACCTGGTCGACATACGGAAACACATAGACCCACAGAAAACAACTACATACATATATGTATGTATATTACATCAACAAATCAGTTACAATCCTAATACGATAATATCTACATTATTGATAGAGTAGATTGTAAAGTATTTACTATGGAGTTATCATACATACAAGAATATATTACTTAACTACGAACATGATTTAACATTTACAACAAAACCAGCCCATGTGTTCTTCAAATAATAACGAATAGTATTAATATTATCATAAGAAGGACTACCAGGATCCCTATTGCCAGCCATTGACGCCGATCTGAAACAACACAAAGATAAAAATCGATAAATCAAACAATATTTTGGGATTGGCTTTTAGTCTAGTCTAGTTTAGTTAACTGGAAGCAAATGAGTACAGTATTTCACGTGGAGCGCCTACTCCACATATAGAATCTCCACAACACAACCCAGTAACTGGGTAACGTTCCAATAGGTGTTTACCCCAAGACTGGTATCAGAGTTCTTGATTTCTGGCTACCTGTAACGACTGTCAAAAATCTACAAATGACAACCGGGATCAAAATGTTAATGTGCTTTCCGAGGCACGGAGGAGGAGTTTCAAGATCCGCCCGTAGATGGGTGACCCCATCGACGGGCGGATTTAAGCGTTGCTTTTTTTTTTTTTTTTCTGGATGGGAAATCATCAAATGACCCCTCCCGCCCTGGGTGGAGCGGTAGGGAGTGTCAGACTTTTACTGACTAAAACCCACCCGTGATCCTTCCTTTGCCCTATGCGTTCCAGGGCCGCGGTAACTCTCTCGAACAAATTCCGCAACCAGCGTTGCTTAACCTTAAAGATCGACCCGTGCAGCTGTTATTATTTAGCTCCTCAACATACCTACGAGAAATTATCAAGTAAACTAATTTTTAAATATTATAAGAGCAAAGACGTGAGATCGTAGTAACTCCGGACCGCACACCGCGAGTGTGGTTAAGAGTTTATATTACATGACTAGAGTGGTAAACAATATCTTATAATCCATCGTGGACTCATGAGGAAGAACAATCATATCTACGTACTAAAATCGTAGCACTGATGATTTTACAAACGAGTTACTTACATATATTAATCCAGTCAAATCTAAATTATACTAAGTCGTTGCATCCTCGAGATTTATATATTCACTATGTAGTCCACTCTTCATTGTACTGGGCATCAAGCACAAGTTTAGAGTAATAGGAATTAAAAAAGAAGGTTTGTTTTGACTTCACTACTTCTTAGTACCACGCCCCACCACCGCACTATGGCGGCGCGCGTGTGCACCCGGCTTGTCAAATCATTCGCTTATTTTGTGCGGGCATCGAAGCATCGAATTAACTAAACAAAATCATTATCGTGTCTAGTGAACCAGGTTAGTGAAAGTGCCATGGGTAAACGAAAACATAAGGATTCTCAAGACTATTTAAGGAGGAAAATTCGGAAATTAGAGAAGCGTCTACGTCGTTATAATTCGGAAGACAGTATTGACTGTAAGTTATTATTTACCTCATGTTTTCTTTTGGTGTGTTACTTTTCTAACACTAATAGTAATTCCAAGGAATCTTATCTAAAATTCTATAGGAAATGTACCATCGATCACATAGAGAACGTGATAATTTCACAGGTACTAACCTAACCTACCCACATTCGATTTTTCTTTACTTTATTTTTCCAAATATGTTAAACAAAGGTATTTAATTAGTTATTTATGAAAATAACTTACTACAAGTACGTGGCAGTACAGCTTTTTTGTTAAATAATTGACATGACACACTAGGGTGTACTTTTTGCATTTTTTAACATGAGTGTTTTATTTAGTACTATGACGCGATCATAGTCGTGCACATAAGTACTACGATGCGATCGTAGTCATGTTTAGTTCTTTAGTACTGTGATGCGATCACGGTCAGACTTATATATTATGAAGCAATACAGTGTTATGATGCGATCATAACCTTTGCTCATTATTGTTTTGGCAGATTGCAACCAAAGTGACAGGAGCCCTGTGCACTCTCGTTATGAAGACGATAGTCCTATTACGATGGATATTGAATCGGATGCGTCAAGCCCTCAATATAATGTTAGATCTGTGATTCATACTGCGGAGATTCACAACAAAGACCCACCTATGAATAATAGCTTACCGGAGGCAATAACATCTCAAAGTGTGACGGCTCCCTGTACCGTTGACGGTGACCCTGTGCCATCAACGAGTCAGCAGTACATTACTGCTTCAGCAGAGACAGATATTGAAAATATGAATCCCAGCATTCCTTTGGATATCCTAGAGGCTTTGGGGAACCCTAAAGGGAAACTAGAAGTTTTTGGACCACAAATTCAAGATGAACTCTCTAAACGATGGGGGCGTATTCTATGTGAAGGTCTTAATAAGGACCAAAAAAAAGGACTTATTGGAACGGATCCTAGTTCCTGAAAATTTTCAATTAGTCAAAGCGCCAAAATTGAATCCTGAAATAGCAGCCGTGTTATCAGAGTCATCCCGAAATCGTGAAAGACGATTAGAGAACTCCCAAAATCTTCTTGGTCTGGGTATTGCAGCACTAACAAATTTGATATCATCTCTTATAGAAAAAGATGTTGATAGGTTGGAGCTAATTAGACGTCTATCAGAGTCGAATCAAATATTTTTGGAATTGCATTTTGAAAATACACTCAATAGAAGGAAACTGATCACATACACACTGGATAAAAAATTCTTAGATATTATACAAAATGTGCAAAGAGATTCACTACTTTTCGGAGAGAATCTTTCTGAAAAGATTAAAGCATCAAAATCTGCTGAGAAATCTGGCCTCCAAATTAAGAAATCACACACTCCTCCTGACGCCGCGTTGACCAGGAAAACCACGGGTCAGCAGGGAAACTGGAGGGGCCCACCTCGTCAGGCACAACGCGGGAGCCGACGGGGAGGGGCCAGGAGCCAACCAGCTTACCGCTCGTCGTTGAAGAAGTTTGTGCCAGCGTCGGATCGTCGGCGAGACTCATTCAGGACCCAGTCGAGACCGCAGTCCAAACCCCAGTAGAGGTATCTAACCATTCAGGTCGGTTAAAAAACTTTTTAGACAATTGGAAAACCATAACAAATGATTTGGCCATCCTAAAGGTAATATCTGGATATGAAATTCCGCTTCTGACACCAGTTTTTCAAAGATTTGAGCCGTCTAATACAGACTTGTCTGATATAGAAAAAAAAATATTTACAACTTGAGATTAAAGAATTGCTAAAAAATAGGGGCAGTTATTCCCTGCAATTATAAGCCAGGTCAATTCTTATCAAAGATATTTCTCATTCCTAAATCAGATGGCAAGTATAGATTTATTCTTAATCTAAAACCTTTCAACAAATTTGTGGAGACCTTCCATTTTAAGATGGAGGATTACCGTACAGCAACGAAACTCATGTCCCCTAATTGCTTTATGGCTTGCATTGACCTTAAAGATGCATATTTTGTTATAAGCATTCATGAATCCTCTAAAAAATATTTGAGATTTAAGCTGGATCAACAGATATACGAATTTCAATGCCTGCCGTTTGGTCTCTCGTCAGTCCCATTTATTTTCACCAAATTACTGAAACCAGTTGTTAGTTATCTCAGAAGTAAAGGGTTCTTTATTGTTAATTATTTAGATGACTTTCTGTGCCTAGGAAGCTCGTACTCTGACTGCCTTAACTGCGTTATTGAAACAGCTAATGTGCTGATCAATCTGGGTTTTGTTGTCAACTACAAAAAAAGTCAACTAATCCCCGGTCAATGTCAAAAATTCCTTGGTTTTGAACTTAATTCAGTGAATATGACAATAGGCCTTCCCTTAGATAAACGTAAAAAAATACTGAACCTTGTAAAGGATATGGCTAAAAGAAAGAAAATAATAATCAGAGAATTTGCTAAATTACTAGGGGTACTAACGTCTGCCTGTCCAGCTATAGCTTATGGCTGGATGCACACAAAACTTTTGGAAAGGGAGAAATGTTTAGCTTTAAGACAATCAAATGATAATTACGATTGCAAGATGGTAATTCCGGATGTTTTAAATGATGATCTCATTTGGTGAAAGAAAAAAAAAATATAATGACAGCTACTAATTTAATTCGCCGCGGTCAATACTCATTAGAGATTTACTCTGATTCATCCTTATCAGGGTGGGGTGTGATGTGTAATGAAGAACGAGCTAATGGTTTCTGGGATTCAACAGAGTCTCAGAATCACATTAACTTCTTAGAATTAAAGGCAGCATTTATGGGTTTACAATGCTTCGCTAGTGATTTACGCGATTCGGAAATATTGTTACGGATTGATAATACAGTTGCCATTTCTTACATCAACAAGATGGGTGGCATTCAATACAGCCATTTAAATAAAATCACTCGCCAAATTTGGAAATGGTGTGAGGAAAGGCAGCTGTACATCTTTGCTTCGTATATTAAATCTAAAGATAATGTAGAAGCTGACGAGGAATCCAGACGGTCGAACATTGATACGGAATGGGATTTATCTTTCACAGCATTTACGGATATTGTTGACAAATACGGAGAGCCAGAGATAGATCTTTTTGCTTCTCGTTTGAACACTAAATGTACAAAATACATCTCATGGAAAAGGGATCCTTTCGCGTTTAATGTAGATTCATTTACAGTTGACTGGGGCTCGTACTTCTTTTACTCGTTTCCTCCCTTCTCTCTTATATTAAAATGCCTTCGAAAAATAGTTAACGACAGAGCTACCGGTATTATGGTAGTTCCCTTCTGGGTAAGCCAACCATGGTACCCTTTATTTCAATCTCTGATGTGTCAGGAACCGATATACTTTCATCCTGATCGTAATTTATTACTGTCTCCTTCCAGGGAACCTCACCCACGATGGAAAACACTTACCCTGGTATCGTGCCGGTTATCAGGTCAGCTTTTTCAAGGAAATCACTACACCCAGAAACTGTAAACGTCATGATAGGATCACTATCAAAAAACTCCCTTAAGCAATATAATGTTGCATTAAAGAAATGGTGGCTTTTTTGTAATGCCAAAAACAGAGACCCGTTTCAAAATGATTTGCCATTATTGTTGGAATTTTTGACCTTTGAATATAAAAATGGAACTAATTATTCTAGCCTTAACACCTATCGCTCAGCGCTAGCTTTAATATTTGGGAAGATATTTAGCGAGAATGACATGGTTATTCGGTTTCTAAGGGGAGTTTTTCGATCTAGGCCCAGTTTTCCAAAGTATCAAACTACTTGGGATCCTAATATTATATTAGATTTTGTTTCAAATTATTACCCAAATGAAGATTTAACATTGGTTAAGTTAACTAAAAAATTGGCAGTTCTACTCGCATTGTCGTCAGGACAACGGGTCCAGACTCTGTCACTTATAAGAATATCAAATATAAGAATTGGGGATTTGAATATCAAAATTACTATCAATGATTTAATTAAAACATCGACGCCCGGTCGTCCCATGCCTGTATTGGTAATTCCTTTTTTTCCCAATCGAATACAGGTATGTCCAGCAAAGACACTAACATCGTATTTGGAGGCTACGCAACATTTGCGATCAACACCGAACACTGAACACCTTTTTCTAACTACCAGGAAACCTGCACATAACGCAAGCCCATCTACTATAAGTAGATGGATTAAGGATATCATGAAAGAAAGCGGCATAAATACAGAAGTTTTTTCGGCACACAGTACGCGTCACGCGTCGACTTCGGCAGTTCACCGCCGAGGTCTTTCTATAGATCTCATTAAAAAATGTGCAGGTTGGTCTGGAAATAGCTTAGTTTTCTCCAAGTTCTATAATCGACCTCTTACCTCCAACTGCGACGAGGGTACCTTTGCGGAAGCAGTCTATGATTGTACTTGATTTTGTTACTTTATGTAATGTACTTAAGTTACATATAAATTAGACTGATTAGTGTGTCTAAAATTAAAAAGTCATAAGTAATCTAACGTTTTAATTTTACTAAAATTTTGCAGTAGGCTCTAAACATCCTACATAGTGAATATATAAATCTCGAGGATGCAACGACTTAGTATAATTAGTGGTTAAACAAACTTACCTTGTGACGTTTGACCATAATTATACGAGGCGTTGCATCCGAAGAGATTTATATCCCACCCCTTTTTACCCGTATTTGCGTTGACGCAAAACACCCATATGATGACATTGCAAAATTTAGCTCTAAAACAATGATTTGACAAGCCGGGTGCACACGCGCGCCGCCATAGTGCGGTGGTGGGGCGTGGTACTAAGAAGTAGTGAAGTCAAAACAAACCTTCTTTTTTAATTCCTATTACTCTAAACTTGTGCTTGATGCCCAGTACAATGAAGAGTGGACTACATAGTGAATATATAAATCTCTTCGGATGCAACGCCTCGTATAATTATGGTCAAACGTCACAAGGTAAGTTTGTTTAACCACTAATTATAGATGTAAACTCACCGTTATTCATACGCAGCACCCTGGCAACTTTCTTTAATGTGGAATCCAGCTTAGAGTCAGCGTTCTCAAGTTCTGTGTTCAGGTCATCCAACATCCTGGAACGTATAAACTACTTCTAAGTATCGTATAAGGGCACAAAGTTTTTTTCGCTAATTAGAAATCGTGATGAAAGAAAACAATAATAAAAAAAAACATACTTCAAAACTATAATTTGTTTTATTAATAACTAAAAACAAGGAGAAGTAAAAGTTTTATCTTGATAAAATCTAAAGTAAATATAAAATTTATTATTTTTAGGTTGTTGTTTTTTGCAATCCGACTAATAGTTTTTAGATATGGGTTGATAAACATACATGCACTTATGAAATTTTGTACACAAAGCTGGTATAGACTAAAAGACACAAAAACTAAGTTAATCTGCCAATATTACATAGGTACATAAGGGTCGAACTGATAACCTCCTTTTTAAAAAGATGATTAAAAAAAAGAATAAGGGTGTAGTTGCGTCATAACCATAAAAACCCGAATAAACACAAAATGATTAAGTTAGTTCGAAAGACACGCTTCACATCCGGCAAAACGATCATCGCTCTGCATAATGCTGGGACTCACAGAGCCACTGCGCTGGTTTTCAGCGACAGCCGGTGTTAACGATCGATTAACGATTTATCGTAACTTTCCAATCTTTTACAATGACATTCCTACAACGAATAATAGAAAGATAAATAAAAAATCAGACACAAAGGTACTTACACGGCCTGTTCATCAATTTCTATTCCAATTTGTTTCGAAACCGTCTTCAGTGAGCCGACAGAGTGACTGATCACCTGCAGCTGATCGTTCTGGCTGGTCAACATCTTCTCTTGCATGGACATGATATCCGTGTCGTAGCCGAACCCGTCGAACCTATTGGGGCTGTCAGTCTGGTTGGCGAGTTTCGAGTACTTAGTATACTTAGGCGTGGCAGTCCAAACATTGCTCAAATGCATGGGGCTCTCCTCCCCCAATAGGGGCTCCCGCGCCGTCCCATCGTTGTCGCGGTTCCTGTTGAGGCTCATTTTGCTCTTCATTACCTTAAACAGATACGTCCTTAATAAATCTATGTATATCTATCTACACACATATACATACATACAGTGGCGTGCAGTGGTTCGAGTTAGGGTAGGCCAGAGAAAATGTCCAAATAATATTTAAAAAATAACCACATTATTAAGGGTTGATTTTTAATGAAATGAGTTTTTTTTAATTTTTTTTTAATTGCCTATTTAAAAAAAAAAAAACAAAAAAAAACACCAAATTTCAACCCTGAATAATGTGGTGTTTTTTTTTGGACATTATTTTCTGGCGTACCCTAACTCGAACCACTGCACGCCACTGCATACATATAATTAAATTATGAACAACTTTTACTATGGGACCAAACCTGAAATCGCGAAAAAAAAAACAGCTGTTCCTTACATTTATGTTCGTATAACTAATAAAAATGTAGGGTAATCAAAATGTAGGTATGTAAAAGTTGTTCATAATGATGAGTACAATGACCCCTTAAGAGGTTGTTGGTGTTTTACAAATAACCCTGTATGTACAAGTTGATACAGAATAAACGCAATTCCTTATTTACATCTTGACTAAAATTAGCCCTTTATTGTACTCATCATTATGAACTACATTTTACTATGGACCCACAATGAAATCGCGTGCCCCATACATTCTGTATACATAACTCGACAAAATGTATCTACAGTGACCCCTTTTCGGGAATGTTACACGTGTATAAAACAACGTCCGATTAGCTACACCGTTTTTCTAAATTTTGGTGAATTAATATTTTATGTCAAGGTCTTGCAATTAAACAAAAGACAAATTTTATTATAATTGAATAATGATCAACTGAATTTAATTATAAAACTTGCGCAGCAAGAATATGACGCCTTGCGAAACTGAAAGCGACTTTTGCAAAGTCGGAAGTACCAATATCAACAATTTATAACTAATAGAAATTTTAAAATACCTTCACTTCTTGCTTCGTAGCTTCAATAAAACTTCGTCGGTCAGAAATTTCTTTATTGTCAATTTTGAATTTTGATGAATTCTTCTCTACGATGCGTAAAAAGTATGTTCAGGAAAAAAAAAAAATTAAAATTCGCATGACTGGTACTTACATACCGGTAACCAGTGTATGCTGATAACCAGTGAGGGTCAGCTTTTTGATCC
Source organism: Hecatera dysodea (assembly GCA_905332915.2). Classification (NCBI taxonomy): domain Eukaryota; kingdom Metazoa; phylum Arthropoda; class Insecta; order Lepidoptera; family Noctuidae; genus Hecatera; species Hecatera dysodea. The sequence continues at coordinate 19,906,203 of HG995286.1, read as the reverse complement.
GAAATCAATCACAGTTTAACCATTTGTTTCGTTCGTTGTTCAATATCTTTTTAAGAGTTGTAACATTTGGCCGACATGTATAAATATTGGTTGAGTTAAGAGACTACGGATCAAAATACCCGCCCTAAGCAATAATTCAATGTAAAGCGCACACACAAAAACACCCCACGGCACATGGTACGTACATATATCTGCGGGTTTTTATTTTGTCTCTATAGGGACGTGCAGGAACTATAGCTGGCTGGCAGCACAAAGGTATTACTTAAAAGTAAAATATACTTGATAATGATCAAGTATATTTTACTTTTAAGTTTCAAATATGCTCTCTAGATGGCATAGTCAGCGCCCTGCACGTTCCGTATTTCAAGTCTCCAGCAATGTGCGGCATGGTGTGCAACCGGCCTTAAAACAACACCATAAAGAGCACGGAAAACTATATATATATATAACATTTATAAAAGGATATTAATAGTATCTTCTAAATCCTCCAAGTCCCATTCGATGCTACGGAGTGCGTTCCTCAGCTCCGTGGAAGTCCATTCCACTTCAGGACTGTTGGGGACACAGGGCGCCTTGGAAATCTCCTGCCACCTCAGGTACAGGCCGCGAGTCTTGTTCAATGCTTTGAACACCTCACTGCGCAAGGAATTTATATTACCTCAAAATATCCAATGTTGCGTAGAATAAACGCAAGACCTCAGAAGGAATCATTATACCTACTCAATCACTCCACATGTTAAACAACTTCCCGAAAAAACGCAGAAAACAAATCGACTGCTCCATAAATGTACTGTATGTGTCCTCCTTTTTCTTTTTGACGAGAGCTAAATTCGCTTGCTCTGCGGACTTACTCTAGCTCCCGTCGTAACATTCGAACCTAACCTATCTGTGTCGGGGTGCTCTAAGCTTCCTGCGCCCTGTCTTCCCTATGGCAAATCATTAAACGTTATTGAACCAAAACATTTGACTAACTATTCTATTCAACGCCGGATGTCACTTAGGCGCCATCCAATGCAAAGACTAGGCTAATTAAATCGCCGATTAAGCTAGTTGGCTGCGACATATGCATAACCAAATGTACTGCAGCAGATTTTTTCGCTATTGCGTGTTTGGTCCCATCATAAAAATTGTTAATATTGATGAGCACAATGACCCCTTTTCAGATTTTGCGTTTATTTTGTTACACGTTGTATTTTCAATTACACCCTGCAAATTGCCATGCCTGAAAAAACAAAATTGTACCATGGCTCTTGAAATTCGTACGTAAGCGTTATTAGCGTTAAAATTATCCAGTGCTGTATTCAACTCGAGCATTTTGCGTGCCTGCGAAATGCGAATATAGCACACGGCAAACGCCTAAGCTAGGTCTATTACGTGCTTACTACATACGTGAGTGGAATCAAAAGTTACTATATGATTGTTTAATAACCTCATCCCACAAGTATTGACTGCTCCACAATCCCTTTATGGTGATTAGCTAAACCAAACAAATATCGATATTTCTGTGCATAACAGATAGGCTATGAACAAATCTATCTAGATATATTGTAGCACTAACTAGGTCATCCAATCCCAATTTAAACGGCCTTCTCTTCAGATAACTTCTTCAAACAACTGTATTTAATTAAAGTAACAACATCATTATATATACTCAACAATAAACACAGTTATGTATTTCGATCAGACCTTAATTGAAATATAACAGGATAAGATCACCGATAGTTTAGTCAATTATCAAAGATAAGATATACTAATAAAATAAACTTGTTAATTTTCATAGTAAATAAAGGTACTTATATTGTATTTTCGGGGGTCGGCCGAGTCGTCCTGAAGGGTTCTTGTACCCCAACACGCACCCAAGTGACAGAACGGCACGGATCGTGAGGCGCTTCTCCTCATGCAACCAAGCGCGTGTGTGGGATCCCCCGGTCAGAATGTCTCGAACAAGAATCCAGAGAAGAGAATTTTCCCGAAAACTAAATATTAGTCCTAAAGTTAACTCAGCACGTGGCTCGCCGTCCGATAATAACGTTCCAAGGACGCCTCAAAGAGATGTCAGCCTAGAGGACGGGGCCCGCCAGGGCCAGTGCCTGCCAGATTTGCGCAATTTGTTCAAGAGTCACCGCGGCCCTGGAACACAAAGGGCATTAGGAGGAACACGGATGGGTTCTAGTCAGTAAGAGTCTGACACTCCCGTCCGTTCCGCCCAGAGCGGAAGAACGCCCGTCACCTCATTCATTCAAGTGATGAACCGAAATCATGGAGCAGGAACTGAAAAAAACTACCCAGGCGTACGACTCGTTGGGCAGCCCCATCGTATTTTAGGTGGGGCAACCTACTGCTAACTGATGCCGCGCCCTCAGCGCGACCGGCTAATATTACAGCGCTACAAGACACCAACATGGACTCGGTTGCTATGCGCGCGCCCTGAACAATGATACTGACACTGCAACACCCCCGCAAACAGAGACTGACTCTGCTGCTACTCAAGCGCCACAACTGATACAGACCAAACTTTTTACAAGCACCTGGCAATAGTGCGTCGTCCGGAATACATTCAGGAATAACCCAAACTGTGACCCCCTGCTGTGTGACCACACAGGCAAGGCTATCTGTTCAGGTGGTTTTATCCCCACCCCGACGTGCGAGGCGTGCGTAAGGCGTGATAGAGCCATAGCAAGAGAAAGAAAGGGATCGGGATAGGGAAACCTCACGCCCCAGCCGCCGCAATAGAAGAAGCCCCAGCCGCCGCAATAGAAGAAGCCCCGGGCGTTGGGAGTCGCAAGGCGATTCAAGGCCACCGTAGGCGCGGTTCTCCGGATGGGGAGCTATGGGTGGCTCGCCGTCCGATAAAAACCAGGCCCGGATCGACGATGCATCATGTTCCACGCACGCCTTGAGAGATGTCAGCAAAGAAGACTGGGTCCAATAGAATCAGTGCCTGCTAGGGCTGGAGAATTTGTTTGAAAGAGTTACTGCAGCCCTGGAATGCAATGCAAATTGAATGCGGTACTAGAAGGAAATAAGGTGAATTTTAAGAGTCTGACACTCCCTTCCGCACGCCCATAGTGAAAGAAGTCATTTAATGATTTCCCATCCAGAAAAAAAGGGGGAAAGGAAGGGATGAAGCACGAACCTGCCTAATAATCACATGTAAAGACTACTACGCCACTAACTCAGTCTTGGAGCAGAGACCTGACAGCGATCAGGCTTCAAACCAACAGAGATATGCAAGATGTTGTTCTAGTCTCAGTGGACATGCCAGGCAATGACAAGAACTGTCCACAGAAGGAGATGACTGATTTGGTCCAACACTGATCAAGTCTAGGTTGGACTTCCCACAATGCCAACCTAGACCTGATCATCTGCACCAACTGAAATGGTCAGGAGAAGAATAAGGGAACAGTTCCTGTCTACATTATCCATAAGTATGTATAGGATTTATTTATTTATCTATTGTATATAAATTATGCATGTATGTATTGTCTAACATATTTGTTTAGTTTATTTAAGTAAGGATTTTAATTTTTAAATCTTCTTATTCTTAATACATACATTATATACTTCATACATTCTGAATTTCTGATTCAACATTCACATGGAATCTTCAACCACTAAAATACAGGCCTTGGCTTAGTTTGGCGGTTAGAATCAGATATAACATTTTAACAAATTTGTAAAGGCTTAAATATAGACTGATACTACATACAGTAGGTACTGTAGTATCATGCAGCATGGTATGTTTTATTTTATTACAAGTGAATGAAATGATATGTGGTTTCTTCAGATTATGTCTTGTTTTCATGTATGTGAAATTAATTGAATAAAAATAAAATTAATACAATACAAAAATTATTTCCTTGCCCATTTTAACCTACCAAAAGTGCACTGATAAACATGAAAAATATAAATTGATTGTTTTTTAGCTAGAGAAAACTGTAATTATCATCAATTTTTGTCAAAAGAACATACCATTGAGTCAGAGGGTCCCTGCAAAGAAACCACTGCTGCCTACTGAGAGAGGAGCAGCAGAACTGAGGGTCATATTATGATAGGACACATATTTTTTTGACTATTTTCAAAATGTATGTCGTCATTTTGGCAAAGGTTTGTAATCTATATTTACAAATCTACAAAAAGAAAAAAAAATTCATTATTTGGTAAACATTTCTCGAAAAACTCAAATGTTATTTGGTTGTGGGCTGTTTTAGCTTGAAAAGATCACTGGTCATATTGTATCTCGCGCTCACACAGTGGAACTATTCAGAAAATTTCATTAATGACCAAGAGAAGAGCTACATTCGCGAGGCTGTGAAAACATAATTAATTACTGCACTAATAAGTACTTACTCTTTGACGACGTAAAATGGATCTTCTAAAGTCATGTCAAATAAGAATAACAACGTTCAAGCATAAACAGATTCATGTGACGGACAAACTAGACACAAAAACTTGCAAATAAAATTCACACAAACAGATAAACACACAGGTGTATCCAGACTATCCTTCGCCTATCCCACAAAATATCGACAACATGATACGTACCTACTCTGTATATAAGTCGCTCGATGAGAGCAGTATTCTCCGTCCCTTGCTAACTTATGTAAAACAGGGAGAGCCCGAGCTGCGTAACAAGTCAATTTTGCAATGCGCAATCGCACCACGGTCGGCACGAGCAGTGGAGACGACTAGATGCGACATCAACCCCTCACTCCCTTAATATTATCACAGTACGCACGCACTTTCCTCCTCTTTCTCCACCCAAAACTCTCCCTAAAACCCCAACCCACAGTACCTACCGAACACCCTCTAATTTATTTACGTCAAAAGGATAATGTCATCCTTTACTTGACATGACGAGTTGTATTTACAAGGCTAGCTATGAAAAAAGTTGTTAGGTTTATGGAGTCATTGGTATTCTTGTCAAAAATGTAACAAAATACAGATGACTATTTATTATTTAAAAATTGCCCCGTTGATCTCGCAATAGCAAATGTGACTGCCAATTGTCCTGGGTTATATTCTCAGGTTGGACAAAGTAAAATTGTAATTAGATTTTTCTTTTTCTCAGTACCACTACCAGCACGGAGTTTGGTAGCTGGTGATGTGACATCCACGTATTTCGGAAAGCACGTTGGTCTTGCCTGGTCCTCCTCCGGTGGTGTGAAGTTTTCAATAGAAAAAAAATTCCTTACGGTAGCAGTACTTTTGAAATCTATTTTTTTATTGTATTTCAGTTTGTAACTGACGATCACCGTACATACAAGTGTAACCATTGAGTGTAAATGTGGTTCTAAAAGAATCTTTTGGCCCTTGAATATTGGACAGGGAGGTGTCGCTGTCGGTAAACAGTCAGTCATGTCTTCTTATAGTTAGTGGTAAAAAATGTAGTGAACAAACAACATCTGGCCACATTCCATATTACTATGGGTTTCCATAGAGTATCAATGAGCATTTAAAATTCTTTATCTATGGGTAGCAGTGCTACCAGATTATGCGAATTTTCGCCATTTAGGCTACTCGATCGGGTACGGGACGCCAATTAGGCATCAAAAGTAAAAATGGGTGACTTTATGTGACTTTCTGATACAACAATATCTAAAATTCGTATTTTAATCACAGACTAATTTGATATCTCAAGTGATTGTTGTTTGGTTCTACAATTTGGAATTAGACATTTGCACCTGTCAAATTAGTCTTTTCTTCTAGCGTGTACGCCGTATGGCATTTCATACAAATTTACAAGTCACTATTTTGCGAAATGACTGAACCGATTTTAATGAAACTTCACACATATAAGCAAGATACATAGGTCTAAAAAGCTACTTAAAAATATTTTCGAAATGTCTTATTTAAAAAAAAAAGTTAACAATAAATTTATGTTTGTATGGAAAATTTTAAATGGGTCTAATTTAACTGTAACACTATTTATCGAAAATGTTTTCAACTAACTTTTTAGACCTGCAGTGCTATTCTGTAAGAACTCACGTGCGAATTCGATTCATATCTCATTTTCGATTACACTTCGTAACTCACCTGAAGTGACAGAATACCAAATACAGTTTTCACCGCAGAATCAGAAGTGAGAACTGGAGTGAGTTCTTACAGAATAGCATTGCAGTATCCTGCTTATGGGTGTTTCATTAACATTGGTTTACTGGTGCTAAAATTCGTTTATCAGTGCATCACGACACTTTTTATGCAGAACCAAGAACGGTTCTTGTGACTTACGAAATAAAGTAGCCCAGTATTGTGTTGTAGGATACAATTCTAACCTATGCATTCAAGGATATTGCTGGATTTTTATGGTTATCGTGTCTTTTCAAAATGGAAAAATATGACAATATATAAAACATTATTGGGAGATTATCTTCTCGGCCTTTTTTTCATACTGCATACGTGGGTTCGATTCCCGCGCGGAACAAATATTTGTATGGCCAACAGATAGTTGTTCCGGGTCTGGCTGTTTGTATATATGAGTTTATATGTTTGTAAACGCACCCACGACACAGGAAAAATTCCTAGTGTTAAAAACCCAACGTTAAAAAAAAGCGGTTCCTTTAAATTTTTTCTCTATAAGTCTCAAGATACTTTAGCTAAGCTTGGCATCTAACTGGTTTTGTCCCTAATTAAAAAAAAAAAACACTGATACTGTACTGATTTTTTTCGTGGTTTCCAAGGTAGCGATCACGACTAAAAATTAAAAGGCTAAAGAAAAACAGTCGAGTAACTCCTCCTTTTTTGATGTCGGTTAAAAAGTAATTACCAACATTATCATTTTGGGCTACTTTAAATTTTAATTGAGCGATTTTAGGCTACTTTTTTAATTTTTAGCTGTGTTGGTTCATGTATCATCTGGCAACATTATGTGTTTGAGCTGTGGTTAGAGCACACTGACAGTCACAATGTAAAGTCGTAACTGTCGAAATAACCTGGGTCATTTTTAATTTACTCTATGTTGCTCCCCTTGTCTTCACAGCTCATGTTAGCTTACAAGAAATATTGTTTTATTACTTTTGAAAACAATAATCTAGTATACATTCAGTAAAAATGAACTCCGTTTTAAATCCTGAGGCCCCAGAATTTTACCCAAACTTGACATCTTTTACTCAGGTAAGTGATTCAGCGAGTTCCTTGACTCTGTGACAACAAGCATGCTGTTTTTTATTATTTGTTTCCAAATTATGCGTAGTTAATAATATCCGAGTAAATATATGTTTAAAAATAATACATTTTATTTAGTTTTAGTTGAATGAATGATCAACACAGCCTAACTGTATTGTCATCAGTTTTTGTAATACTTTAAAATAACAAGTAACATTACTGTATTGTATCGTTTTTGTTTTGGACTTGGAAAAAGTATAAATGTGTCTTGGACACAATGTAGACGAATTATTTTAGTATTCATAATTGCATCACAATCTTGCTACCTAATAATAACAAACACATGTGTGTGTCTAATGTTATATATATGATAGAATTATTGCACTGTTAGATTAGATCTATGAGGGCCTGCAAATAGAAATTCAGAAAACAAGGTCAATTTCTTTATTGTTGGACCAAATTTTTTACAAAAAATGTTTAAAGCTAATATAAATCATTGATCCAGTTGGTTGCCTATTACAAAATGATTGGTAACACTTTTATTGTGCAATTAGTTTTGTAATTCCAAAGCCAGTAAATTCTTGTAGTAAATAATAAAATATGTAAGGAGTATTGTTTGTTTTTAAAGCATAGTTAAATATCTCATTTGGTAGTCAATAAATTTGAATCCTTAATATATTCACAATATGTATCTCTTCAATTATTTTACCAAGATATTGAAAATACTAACTTTATAGACATAGTTTAATTCAAATGTAAAAATCTATACATATAAAAAAATTGGAGCATCTGTTTGTAGTATTGAAATAACCACTTTTTACTACATGCATATAATATGAATATATATAGTACTTACACCAAAATAACATTTATTATAATTTTTGTCTGTCTGGCTGGCTGTTTGTTCTGGCTAATCTCTGAAATGGCTGGACTGATTTTGACTTACTACTTACTTTGGGACTTTATTGACAAGTAACTGATGTAATAAGGAGTGACTTAGGCAACTTTTGTTATAGATTTTTTTTTTAAATAAAGTAATGTTGTAATGTCGCAATGTCCAAGTACTGTCCAGTACCGCACGCAGCTCACGCGCATGCGACCACTGTGCCGTCACTTCGGGCGCCTCCCACCACTTCTCCCACCAACGAATCAATTTCACATAGAATCGGGGAGTTAGTCACTATTCCACGCGGACGAAGTCGCGGGCAGAAGCTAGTTATATATATAGCAAAAAAAATCACTATATTTGAATATATATTTAGTTACTCTATATATTCAACTAAGACATAAATCCTTAGATCTATACTAATATTATAAAGGGGAAAGAATTTTTGTTTTTATGTACTAAATAAGCTCTGAAAGTACTGGGCCGATTTTAACTACACAGTAACATAGGCTATCTTTTATCCCCATTTTACCTTGGGAATGGAAACTATGTGTGTGAAACTGTGGTTTGCTGCTAGTTTGTTTATAAAGCAACCAATAGCAAAATCTTAGGATTTTTCCATAGGTTGCTTAATAAGTACTAAAAGAAAGTCATAATGTTGTATATAACTGGAGCAAATAATAAGGTACAGTGAAATATAAACATCCTACAAAATGCTTATAATAATGAAGATCCACCTGAGATTTTTGAATAAGAAATCTCTCAAATTATGGCTTCCACCATAATTTCCTGGTCATAAAAGTACAGTAGAAGAGTTTATTTACAGTAGAAACTCAATTAGTCGAAAAAACTTAAACTTTTAGTTATCATAAAGCATTTGCATAATCTAAAATCTGGATAATTTAATGTATGAATGTTTTAGTATATATATAATGTAAGGTCTTTATTCAAAATGACAAATGCAAATCAAACTTATGAAAGAAAATATTTTTTTATTAAAAGGTTAAAGGTACGGCTTCTTACATACATATTTTCTTTAATTATTATATTATAAGTCACCTATTTACTCTTGATTTAAAGACTCGCTCTGGATCTGACATAGAATTCCAATCCTTAAAAGTTTCAACAATGAAAGTAATTTTATAATTTTTTCGCATTATGGTGGGATGTTCACCATGTACCAATGCATCGCTGTATGTCTTTTGGTGCAATGTTGAAACGGGCTTAGCAGACCATTTAAATATTGGGTTTATACTTGGCTAGCATTACAAAATCAATGCGCAATCACTGTACCTTATTACAGGCTCTGCTAATAATATATTTTTTTAAACAATTAACATTTTAGACTTCAAGCATTTTTACCTTTTATTTATGTTTACCATAAACGATTTTTCCCAAGTTATTATTATTTAATTTTATTTTGCTTCAATAAATATTTTTTTCTTTTTTAAAGAGATTACCAGACAATAGGAAATCCCCAGTATCATGGGTGGGTTCACAGACACAAAGCTTACAGACAGAATCTCCTAGACCTGGAACAATTATTTGTGTGCTATATAGATATTTGTTCTGTCTGAGATTGAAACCAAGCAAGCTAATCGGGTCGTATATTGCTGTTGTATGCATGCATCAGTCGCATATCATTCTATTACTGTCTGTTGTTAAACTCTTCAATCTTTTGACTTTATAAAGCTTGGCCCAAACATGAAGTAACAATTTTTCGTTTTTCTTATATGAATGCAGTCATAAAACCATGTTGACAATATTGCAGACTGTCACAGTGTAATTATAACATTATGCATACTTTCAGGGTGGTTATGTAAAAGTAAACAAATCAATAAAATCCGCAAACACCTTGCCTGCTGGAACACCATATGATCTCTTCAAAACTTTTACTGATTTCAACATTGTATCAAGCCGATTAAGCGAAAATGTAGTTCTACAATCGAACCAAATAATTGCAACCGAGCTACCAGCTGTGAAGTTAAAATAGTAAGTCAAAATATCTAAAATGTATAATATACTTGGTGTCATTTAGTGTCATGTTTAGTACAAAGGAGTAAATTACATTGTGTTTGTGTACATACTACTGATAAGATTAATCAGATTATTGATCAACAAATTTAATACATATTGTTATTTACCGGGCAATATACCTGCTTTAAGCTCTGTTACTTTTGCAATATTTTACGACTACAGTATTAATCTTCCGATAATGAGCGAAGTGATATTTCTGCGACTAACAAAAGTGTCACTAAACGATTCCTGGTAGTGGTTGTGCCATGTTGCAGATGAATACGTGGAACTTTTATCCTCTTGTGAGGCCAACAATGTTTTTTAATTAATGTGCCTACAGAAAAATATTGCTAAGCACATTAAATACACTATTTTCACTGTATTTTTCTCCTTTGCGCGTAAATAATTAATATGCACAGCAATTTAAAAATTTTATCGGTGACTAATATTTTTACTGATAGTACAATCTTTATTTGTTTATTCATTTTCTTTGTTTGCATAACTTCATCACTATCCTGATCTATGCTACCTATAAAACTGTTTGCGAATGCTAAAAACAATCATTTTACTTTTGCAAGTTATGTTATATTTTGTATAAAATAAAAAAGGATTTTCATCACTAAAAGTGGTAACATTAGAATTTTTTATGAAATTCAGTCTCAAGTCTTTTGGAAACCCCAGGAAGCAAGCTACATACACTGAACCACAACTGCGAATTTCATAAATATTTAATATTGCGTTACTCGCCTTGGCACAAGGACATTGGCAACGAATCCATTAAACATTTCTGCTTAAATAGCTATTTGCTATCTATATTTCAGTGTTTTATAAGATAATCGCACATGCGAAAAAAAGTTTGTAAAATGTTTATCGTATTGGAATACGTAGAAACAACTATCTATGCATTTGCTTTATTTGTTTTGCACTTTCATCATTTAATCAAGCCGCCGCCACGATGTTGATTTTCAAATATATTTGGAAGATTGGTACTTTCCCTGCTTACATGGAGTGTCGCTCCGCGCTCGCTATCATCACTCAAGAATGTCCTAAAACTACATGAACCCGCATTCACTCGTATTCGTGGCTATTTTAATGGATATGTACCTAACCGGTTGATTGCAAACTTTGTAAGAATATAAAATATCTGGACACATTATAAACTCTCGATAAATCGAAGACTGAAAATTTGGAATACTATTTTACGCATCTTTGATTGTTTCTCGAAGTAATCCAGAAATTGTGAACTGTCATGTTGGGGAGTAATCAGTGTACGGTTTTACAATTTATTGGTTTTTCTTGTATAGCCTCGTAGCGGAACAAAGGGCACAGGGAGCTTAGGGCTTTGTGGCCGCCGTCGCCAGGACTGGGGGGTGCTCTGCCGAGCTCGTCAAGGCGGGCACCCTCCGGCCTGACAACACGGGCATGCAAACCCTTGTGGTGAGCTGCCCCGTGACGGCGGCCAGAACTGTGTCGGAGGGCCGAAGGCTCTTGGTGTGATGGGTGTCTGCGCGGGTAAAACTGCTGGAACCCAGACCTCTGAGGTGCTACCGCTGCCATGTGGGTAACCACACGGGAGCTATGTGCCCCTCGGAGGTCGACCGCAGCGGACTCTGTTTCCGCTGTGGTCAGCCCGGTCATCGGGCCGGCTCGTGCGAGGCCACGCCGCACTGCAGTGCATGTGCGGCTGTTGGCAAGCCGGCCGTGCACTGGGCTGGGGGAAGGGCCTGCGCGCCATCCGCCCCGACCAGGGGCAAGAGGTCCGCCGCCGCCGCCGCCTCTGCCGCCGCCGCGGCTTCCGTCGCCGCTTCTGCCGCTTCTGCTGCGGGTGCTGCGACTCCCAACGCTCGGGAGGGTGCTGAGATGGAGTGCCAGTAATGGTCCCATTTCGGCCTCCTCCAGAGACAAGTCGGCCGCTGTGCTGTTGCGCAGTGGCTGATGCCTGGGGACGGTGAGCGTGGGTGGCTCGCCGTCCGATACCAGGTTGAGTCGACGACGCGTTGTGTTCCACGCGCGATTCGATCGCCATTCGATGATTTCCCATCCAAAAAAAAAAAAAAAAAGGGAGCTTAGGGCTCCCCGAAAAGAATTTAGGTTATAAACCCTGCAGATAGAAAAAGGAGACTGGCGCAGCAGGGCTCCGCCGTCCAGGTTGTAGAAATTTACAAATTTTATATGTATACTAAAAGTTTAATCATATTTGATGTGTAAAAATCATTTTACAATTTATCGTGAACTTACAACTGTTAATAAGATATTTTATAATCTTATAGAGTTAGCCAATTTCTTGTGACAGACACAATCGGAACCGTTTTATGTTTATAATAAACACACACCATCAGTATTTTATCAAGTTATGCTCTGCATTTTCATTGATGCGCATTTGCGAAGCTAAAATCGTTGCCATATCTGTACCTAATATAGACAATATCATTACAAAGATTTCTGATTAAATGACATGTTTTAGCGATGAACCCGAATCGAATACTGGAAAAATAGCTGACGTTAACGACAATATCCTTGACAAGATCAACGTAAACATTGACGCCGCAAGTGGCGTAAACAAATCTAGTGACACGTTTATAAATGGAGTACAGACAAGACCCAATGTGACTCAGTGGAATTCCTCTCCTGTCATTGCAAAAATACAGGTTAGTATGATTTGGCTTCAGTTTTAACAGACAAGAATTTGGAGTTTTCAACTTATAATACAACGTAGACTTTAGATGCTTCCTCAGATTAGATGTCCATTAGCCTATCTTCGGGATATGTTCTGATCTGTGCTGCTCTAGGTTAATACGGAGTCTATAGGCTTTGTTCGTACTACGTTGCTGGCTGTATATAAAGTATCAGTACGACTTCCGCGAGCGCCATCGTGTGGCAGTAACAATACCAATGCAACAATGAACAGCTCCTCACGCCGGTCGCGCTACGACCTTCCTAGCGAATCGCTCAACATATATAGCTATGTATGTACGTGTAAAAAATGACGTGCAGTTAACTCATATCACATTCACGCATCAATCATAAACTCCATTAAATTGTAGCGTTCTGCTGGACGCTCATGAATTAGTCTCCCACGCTTTAGTACGCTAAGTACTATGGTTAGGCAGGATTCGCATCATGAGCACTGGCCAGCTCAAAATAAGATGTTGATGTTATATTTTATAGGGAGTAAATTTTTTCCAAAATTCACACTTCACAGTAATTTTTTATTTGCATCTTTGTAAATGAACATTTTCGGAGATGATTTTATTTGAAATCGCGGAATTACATACTGCTTATTGTCCGCGAATCCAAATGGATAGATATACAAAAGAGCGTAATGCCGCGTCGTTCCCAGTCACCTTGCCTGACTTTTATTTTGAACACGTGCTATTGATAGTGCATTAAAGTCGCAAATGAGGTCGCAGCCTTCGGCCGCAGGACGCACGGACGCGGCCTCGTCAGCGGTGCTGATAAAGACATTGATAGTACGCGGCACGCGTCACCACACCGCCTTTGATACCGTCCTTATCCTTCAATTTGTTGTGTTTATTAGCAGTTTAGTGTGTAAATCACGTCTTTAGTTTTTATTTGTTAAAATTGCAATTTTAACAATTGTCTTCTCCGTGGTTGTTTAAGGCTAGTTGTCTTGAACAACCACTTTAATTCGTCTTGAATACTCATATTTGTAACAGTATAGTACAGTAAATTATCTATCTGAATTACTGAATAAATACTGCTTTTAACAATAAACCAAATAACTTTACCGTATGACATTACGTAGTTGATAAGCAGACGCTAAAATAAACATATGTTTGGCATAGTTTGAAAAATAAATATTTTATTCTCTCTTTAGGAGTTGATAATGATAACAACAATCGCTTTCAGAATCGATATTAATTGGTTAATTGATGTATTTTCGTTTGACGTTTTTATGAGCCAAAATTATCAATCGCACACTGCAACTGCACCTACCTGATCGGCGTTGATCAAAGAATAGATCTTTTAGATGCTGTGGGCGTAATAACTGTGTTTTATTGTAGATACATAGTTTGCACAAATATTAACAGTTCCATTATTCATTTATTATAAAGCACACGGTATTAATAGAAATAAATGTCTTATCGTAAATTGAGATTATAATATTCGCATTTCATTTCGTTTCTATAGAAAAACCTACAAATGAACTCATTCATGAACTTTCTCATTTCTATGGCCTATTTTTATGTTGTTTAATATTCCAGGTTGGCTCAGCAACATTAATTGGCGCTAAAAACATAACTCGACCTCAAATCAACTTCAAGGATACGATCGACAACTCAGACAGCCTGTGGGTGCCAAAAATATCGGACAAACCGAACAATATCAAACCATTGGCTTTGAATATCTTGTACAACGACGAAGGCGAGGCAGTTGGGTAAGTGGTTACACGTGTATCTGCAGTAATGGCTTCTAAATTGGTAATAAAATCGATTAAATTGAATAATACCTCGGCGGGCTGCACGTTGCCGCAAGCCGGAAGAGACTGCAAGCGGCCGGAGCGTCGCAATTCATCTCTAACGCTGTAACAACGTAATCACCGCTTATCTTCTCGTTACCGCTGCCATATATAGCACCTGTATAGAATTGCATACAAGTTAAATGGTCAATTCTAGAGCCAATCAAACACATTGTTGGGTAAGAGATGGTCTTCTATTCAATCATATGGTTCCTGTACTTGTTTACGACTTGCACTTTGGACATAAATCATGTTCTGGCGTGTTGTCGTAACGTATTTATACGAGAAATAAGCAATGATTGTGCGTGCACATGACAGACATTTTAAATAGAAGAATTTTGGGGAAACTTTCGTATTGTTAATTTCAATCGACAATATTTATAAACTCCAAGAAAATGAAAGTTATCCAAAAATTTGGATTGTTTTGAAACGACCTTTTTTAAGACGACAAAAAATTCGGAATTTTTTTTTTGGTAGTTTCTTTATGGTTTTTCCAGACCCAAACATGATAAAATATAGGTACATATATTGAAAACGAGACACTTGGAGCTGCGATTTGCTTATTTTGCCGTAGGATCATTTTCCTCGGAGTTATAGCTCGTTGAAAATCACCCAAAAATTTGTTTTTTTTTATATCCTTTAATTTTTGTGACTAGTTTTGTTATGGACATACCTCATATTCGACGAGTCAGTTCTGCTCTAAGTAGGTACCTACTTGCTTTTTTCTTGTTAACCCATTGACCGCTTCACTAAGCACAATAAATTGCCACCATGACGCCTAGCTATAAATTGACTCGCTCAATTTCGATCATTTACGTCTATTAGAAACATAATACGACGGAGGAAAGGTTAGCAAATATCCGCTGCTTATATAATTCTGGATTCAGCATTCAATGTCTACTAAGTTTTAACAAATGAAGCTATAAGACATGGTGAATGGTATCTTCTTTATTATGTACTAGCTGCTGCCCGCAGCTTCGCCCGCGTGAATGTCGTAAATTATCCCAAGGGAACATAATCCCGGGATAAAAAGTATCCTATGTTACTTCTAATACCTCCAAAAATATGTGTACAAAGTTTCGTGATGATCGGTTGAGTAGTTTTCGCGTGAAAGCGTAACAAACAAACTTACATTCACATTTATATATTAAGTATAGATATCTATAGATATACAAAAGCTGACGGGCCTTTCTAAATGAAGAGTAAATAACGTTATTAAAAGCTATCAAGATAAGTTGAATCCTATATTCAAATCCGCAACAATGCTTTCAGATATGAACACCCGTATCAAGTTGAGTTGGATCAATATCAGCCGCCTGCACAGTTCATCGAACCCATGGAGCCGCTGCCGTTCCCTGCCCCTCTCGAAGAAACCAAGTACACGTATGTGGACACTGAAGCGAAGCTGGACTCTCTTGTGGATCACTTGAACACCGTGACCGAACTTGCTATTGACTTGGAACATCATTCCTACAGGACTTATCAAGGTTATATATTATGATAACTAGCCTGTGATTTACTAACCATGCATTGATTACTATTTTCATTCGCCGAAAATTGGTGTTATTTTAACATTATATTTCTAAAGCCATCCCCTTCTCACAAATCATTTTGAGTTTTCATTTCATTATGCATCCAGCTAAGGAGCGGATTACCTGCCAGATCAGTATGTTTGCTTAGAAGTAATCTATTCACTCCTTTCTTTTAGTCAAGAGTGAGTTAGTGACTTCCATGCAGGCTTGCTTTATCATCGACCACATTATCACATGTAAGCATTACTAACAAAAATCATAAACATTCCACACTTATGGTGTGCATGACTCTCCTGCTATTGTGCTACATCCTGAGCAAGTGTCTTCCTGTTATTTAATTGATATTACACAGAAAAGTGCCTACATTACACACTAATAGCTTTTGTTTTGCGACTTCAGCATGTGGCGCGATCAAAGGGAAGTCTTGCAGCCGTAACTTATTAGTATTACTAGCTTCTGCCCGCGACTTCGTCCGCGTGGAATAGTTACTAACCCACCGATTCTTTGTGAAATTGATTCGTTTGTGGGAGAAGTGGTGGGAGGCGCCATACGTGACGGCACAGTGATATGATAAAAGTCCCGTCAAAATCGGTCCAGCCATTTCAGAAATTAGCCGGAACAAACAGACTGACAAAAATTGTAAAAAATGTTATTTTGGTGTATATATCGTATATATTCATATATGCACGTAGTAAAAGCGGTTATTTCAATATTACAAACCGACACTCCAATTTTATTGATTGATGTTTATTTATTGTATAGATAAATGCGATTACTAATATTATGATACATTGATACCTCTTTCAGCTTGTTTGTTTGTTACCGTTTCATGTCTTAGTCGCTTAATCGATATAACTGATGTTTAACAAAGATGGATAAAACCTGGACAAGGACATACACTTATTACAAACGTACCACGCGAGCAGCAGCTACTGTTAAGTTCATACTTCTTGAAAATTTCATTCTTCTTGTTCTTCTTCTGTTGCAAACCAAGTATTAGGAAGTACATTTTGTATGTTATACTGAACGATTAAATATGTTTTGTAGGTATTACGTGTCTCATCCAGGTGACAACTACTGAGGGTGGCGATTTCATAATAGACGCGCTGGCCATTCGCGAGCATATACACAAACTGAACCTAGCCTTCACTGACCCTAAGAAAATCAAAGTAAGTCCTGTTTTGTCTGAAAACTATTTTGCAAAAAAAAATATTCTAAATTTCTACTAGAAAAGAATAAACCATCTTTAATATTGGAAGTCGGCGTTTTATGTTGTTTCTTCGTCTTTTGGCACCAACTTCCGATATTATCACTATACTAGATTTTATTGATTGTAAGTGGAGGTCACTAGTTTATCTTTGAAGTTCAATGTACAATGTAAATTTAATATGTTTCACTAAACTCAACGCAAAAATGATCAAGACTGGTTTATAAAAAATAAAGTTATGCCCATTAAAAACATGGTTGACGTTATGCTTACCCCTCCATGCGTGATGTTAAGTTATAAGCTGATGTAAACAATAAACAGACATGCGAGTTCAGCAACTCCGGAAGATTTGCTGTAAATTTTTGAAGAGTTCCATCGCCTATTTGCGACGTTCTTCATCAGAATTTCACGAAATTAAAATGGCATCAGCCCGGTAACATACTATTCCAAATTAAAAAAACCATTGAAATCGGTTGACAATGGGCGAAATATTGTTGATGAAATATTCTAACAAAAAAAAACTGTCGAATTGAGAACCTCCCCTTTTTTGAAGTCGGTTAAAAATAAAAGCATGGTAGCTCGGATCACTGCTAGTCACTGCGTAGTAGCTAATTCATGTGACAGCGCAATGAGGGGTCAGGTACTTACGTAGCGAGTGATTACGAGTACGTTTAAATCTGGTAAATAGAAGACAGAATACGCCATAAAATTTACGGGGGTCACGTCAAAAGATGTAGACAAAATAAGAAAATTACATTAAAATCAAAATATTGCGGTCTTAAAATAATTGTGATCATGGCCACAGACTACGGACTCACCCATATTTCGGGAACCATTGCATTCCTACAAAGGAAACGTTTACAAAATGTATGATGCCCCGGCCAAGGTTCTTGCGGGCACAATCACGGGTGAACCAATTTGTCTCGAATACTTAAGATTTTCTTTTATCAGTAGTTCGAATGAGAGAACAAAACGAGCTCAGAAACTTTTAGTACATGTGATTACATAGCTAATTCCACTCGTTCGATCAATAAGGTATTCTGGTAGTGTCATTTAGGTGATTATAGATAAGGAATTGTAGTAAAATACTTTTTAGAATATTTACGGGGTTGTTTACATTTTTTATTTAATTGTAATTGTGCTTTATTTATAGGGATCCATTAAGGAGTTCTCAATAAAAAAACAGTCACCGATTTTGCGATATACAGATTAGGAACTTTCGAAATTCAAATACTTTAGCTACATTAATACGGAATAAACTTTTCTTTGTTAATGTAAAAAAACCTTTTAATAATGCCATTTTTTATTAATCTTTTCGATAAATTTAAAATTCCGGGATTCCGGTGTCGTGACCATATCAGGTCATTGGCCCGAAATAGATCTACCTACTCCGATCACTGATAATTACAAATGTATTTGCTTCGTAGGTATTCCACGGTGCGGAACACGATGTGATATGGCTCCAGCGAGACTTCGGCGTGTACCTCGTGGGCATGTTCGACACGCATCAGGCAGCTACAGTGCTCCACCTGTCCGGACTCTCACTCAAATACCTCCTCATGAGGTATTGTGAAGTGAAAGCCGATAAAAAGTAAGTCAAACACTTTAATCTTACCATAATTACACGACATCGGCGGTATATGGCAGCCTCGTGCTGCACATAACGTTGCCATTCTATGGTCCCCCTTGACGACAAACTTCTTTAAAACTAGGATGAATAAGTGGTTACAGCAGTTAACATAAATGAAGATCTTCGTACTGTTATCAAGTTATTCCATTGCCGTTTTGCTGTAAATTAAAAGAATAAAAAAAAAACAAACATTATAACGACGTTAAGAATCCAAGTTGTAAAATAGACATTTATGTTGTAAATTAAGTAAGACATTAAGTAAGACATTGCTATTTAGGAGGAATCAATAGACTCCCAAAATAAAGTGGTCCTTGCCTAGTTTGGGGCTCTCAGGTCTCAACTAAATATTTTATTTTATTAATTTTACGAAAACTTACAGCAAATATACATTAGTATGGAAAGTAACGATATGTTAAAAATGGCCATTTATAAGTTTTCACTTATATAATTATAGTATAATACAAATGTCGCGAAAACAGCTTAGGACTAACGTGCATACATACCTACGTTATACGTTCACTCACGCTCAAAAATATAAAACAACAATTTACAAAAAAAAAAACAGTGTTCAAGTACATCTATGGCAAAAAAGCAATCAGTCAAAGTTATCTTGACTTCTTCATGCTGCTGGTAAAGAAAAGCTCGACATCCTGACCCACCGTATCGAATGTTACGACAAGCTCTTACCATGTATGAGTTCTTTCTGTAGTTAGTTCTAACTTGAGGTAGGTACATGAAGTTGACGCGAACAACGAAGAAACGCACCCGGTACACGAAGTCCAATCCTTCTCACCAGCTCAGGGACGTCAGTAGATCCGTCCATGGCGCTAAATAGGAAAGCAAGATCTGCAATTTTCCTTCGCTCTTGTACAGGCAGAATATGAAACCTTTACACCAACTCATGTAGTTAAGAACACAGGTATTTGAGCGATATTGAATGTATCTTAAAACAATTTTTTTTAATGTTTTCAAGGCGATTGATATATATGTATAAACTGGGATTCCAAATTCGAGACGCATATTCTAGGTGGCTAAATGATAAATGATATTTATTTTGTAAGTAGGTTAAACATAACACTTTTACGTCCAATATTTCTAGTCATTTTAAGTTAGATGAAGCCGATTTATTATCAATGAACTGGTTTTATTACCAACACGGTGATTACTTTGTTCAGGTACCAGCTAGCAGACTGGCGCATGCGCCCTCTGCCGGCTGAGCTGATCGAGTACGCGCGTATGGACACGCACTACCTGCTGTACATCTGGCGCCAGATGAAGGCCGAGCTCACCAAGGACGATCAGACGCAGAATCTGCTCAACGTGTTCGAGAACAGTCGGCAGATCTGTTGCGCTGTAAGTAATGCCAATTAACACAGCACAACGCTGAGGTGACTGTTACTAGATACGAATTTGTCTTTGATCAACACTCTTAATAAAAACAAAAGGAATTTCGTAGTATCACTGAGTACGACAGAAGCAATCACATCTTGCAATTAGCTCTCGAAAATCTTATACCAACAGAAACGAATTACAATTATGGTGCGTCTTTTAACTTGCACTCGAAGCAACGCTCCAATTTGTCCAACTCGCTTTTGTCTCCATCTCCCCAGAGACAAAAGCAAGTTGGAGCGTTGCGAGCTTAAACCGGATATATTGGAATATGGAAGAAGACCTAAACCAATCGGGATCTCGTGAGTTATTGATTTCTAAACACAGGAAGATTGAACCATATCCTTTTGACATAACCATTTCATAGCTTACGACGTGGTTTGCATGAATCAATTCACAAACAGCTGGACAAACAACGTCGTAAATTTATTTCTGACGTTTATTTTGGCTTGGTCGCGGCTCTCTGCGGTCGACATCAACATACACAATTATGTAGCCATTCGACTGACGCCGATGCATAGGGAACATCGCGCAGCTCCTGAGCACTTTCATTTGGAAATCTGAGAATCAAATTCCCCCATCCATTTAGTTTTTATGACTAAAAAAGATCACCTAGTAATGAAATAAATAATGGAGAACAACATGCAAGAAACTGCACGGACAATCTTTTAAATCAACCAATTGTTACAAAGTTGTGGTTACATAGTTCTTGATGAAATCTATACTTCTATAATCTATACTAATATTATAAAGCTGAAGAGTTTGTTTGTTTGTTTGAACGCGCTAATCTCAGGAACAGTAGTTCCTGAGATTAGCGCGTTAGCGAGAGTAGCCCTGAGAGTAGCGGTTCGAATTGAAAAATTCTTTTTGGGTTGAATAGACCATTTATCGAGGAAGGCTTTAGGCTATATAACATCACGCTTAAACCAATAGGAGCGGAGCAGCGATAAAGAATGGTTTAAAATCGGGGATTCCACGGGGACGAAGTCGCGGGCAGCAGCTAGTAATATATAAATGTGAATGTAAGTTTGTTTATTACGCTTTCACGCGAAAACTCCTCAACCGATCATCATGAAACTTTGTACACATATTCTTGGAGGTATTAGAAGTAACATAGGATACTTTTTATCCCGGGATTATGTTCCCTTGGGATAATTTCCGACATTCACGCGGGCGAAGCTGCGGGCAGCAGCTAGTTATTTATATATGTGAGAACCATGTAAAAAAATAAAAACAAAGAACAAATAATAGAAATAGGTGTTAGCTGAACTATTTGGCGCTCTTTCAGACGTATAACAAGGAGGTGATGACCGAGACCAGCCACATCCCGCTGTACGTGCGCTCCAAGAAGCAGTTTAACACACAGCAGATGGCAGCGCTCAAGATGCTTTACAAGTGGCGAGACGCGCAGGCGCGCGCGCTCGACGAAAGTACCACGTAAGTCACACGAAGTCACCCTGCGCCATGAGACCTTAGTTTTGTATAACATTTAGCCGCGTACAGAGATAGTTTGGACTTGAAGCGAAAACCTGAAAGCGCCTTATATCAAGTGAACATTTGGAATACTTTTTAATAGTCACATCCCTATTTATCGGATTGTTTTGCTATAGCGGAACATTGGGCACAGGAGACTTAGGGATCCCCAACACGGAAACGTTACGTTCGTATGGTATGACGGGAGCTCGAGTGAGCGAGCGAACTTAGCTCGTCATGACATTCTTGTTAGTTTTTTTTAAGCCCTGCAGACAGAAATAGGAGCTATACATTTTCCGTTGAAATATCCATTCTTAATATTATAAATATGAAGGTATGTCCGTCTGTTCTTTTCTTACGCAAAAACCACTGAACGGGGTTTGATGAAATTTACCACATGTGTAGAATAAGACATAGATTAGGACATGGGGTACAATTTAAGCCGGTAGTGTGTGCCTTTGTGATAATAAAACATTTGTAACAGGGCGAAGCCGCCTGCAAAAGCCAGTTATCTGTTATCATTTTAAAGTATTATCTGAAAAATATACCTTCAGCTTAACTGCGTGTATTTGTTTGTTACTAATTGTAACTTGAATCTACTGATGATTATAATCAAAGTGTCTTTATAGGGAACAGGCCCCATCGAAAAGGTCAACTACAGGTCATAATAACATGAGGACTTCAAAACGCCACCAAAGATTAACATACATGTTTGTCTGTAACAGATATCTTCTCCCCAACCACATGCTGCTAGCGCTCGCCGAGACCTTGCCGCGCGAGGTTCAAGGCGTGACCGCGGTATGCCAGCCTATGCCGCCATTCGTCAAGCAGAACCTCATTACCATACACAGAATGATCCTCTCGGTACGTCGCAACTGCCACATGCCTATAGTGCGTTTCACGAAAGAATTCCCTTCGTCGTATTGTTGGCTCCTCTGTCTGTCTTAACGTCAAAGAATGGAGATGGCTATCAGTCCTGCCAATAAAAATTTCTCGATTCCCCGCGTCAGTGTTGTCACGGCATAAACATACCCTTTGTAGTGTCTACTAAGGGTATGTTTATGCCGTGGTGTAAACATTAGCTAGTCAACAAACGTATTAAGACTCGACTGCTCCAGCACTCGATAAAAGGACAGTCTGTTGTTTCATTCTATGAGTGCCTACTCCAATAAAGCTATGAATTGTTCTGAATTCCTGTGCAGTAAGTTGTATATTTTATTAAAAAATAGTTTTACAGTTTCCAAAAGAAAAAACAAAATTATAAGGTAATTGGTAAAAGTAACGGAATATTAGTTAATCTCTCTAATATTAAGTAGTTTTTTTGCTAAAAATATAGCAACACTGATTTTCACAACATTACGGCGAAGGGAATTCTTTCATGAAACGCACTTTACACCCACCCACAAAATTATACCCGACAAGATGACAGATACCCTCTTGTCAAAATGACAATGACATGACATTTTTATTTCTGTGTTGCCATTTTACTAATACCTCTCCTTTTTAGGAATAATTCCAAGTAGGCCCTGTACTTAAATAGCTAGAAATTAAATAGTATGATAGATTTCTGTCTTTGCATGGAAATATGAATGTTCAGGTTATGACAGTATAAAATTCGGTGATAGCGATATTGTCATGAAGTCAGTAGTCAGAATAGTTACTTACAACAGACTCTTGCGTTTGTAAAGGTTAAATATTGATTTGCAAAATGGCTGTCTCTTTCGGCATATTTTAGGGCAATAGATATAGTTGTTTTGATAGTTAGATGTAGTGCATGATAAATTGCATTTAGCACCGAAACTTGCATTGATATAGGCTGGGAATAGACTGACAGCAACTGAGCTCCATTAATGCATCAGCGAACAATACACGATGCGCTCGAGCACTTGAGCACTAGACTTTATTGAAGACTGACAGCACTAACGAAGTTAAAGTGGACTGGAGACGATGAAGCTTAGTGTATTGTTACGTCTCTGCTTGCGTTCATGCGAAATCAATCAACAGCCTATTGCAGTCCACTGCTGGACATAGGCCTCTCCAATTGTTGTTCATGCGAAGCCCACGTGCATTATTTTGGTAAAAAATCTTCAGATCGTTTACTTAAAGTACCTTCTCTGCTACCTTAACACTAGGTCAAAAATAAAAAGGAAAGATTATATATTCAACAATCTCACATTTTGATAATTTCACTGCATACTACTAGTTTCAAGGTCAACCATGCTATGCCGACTTGTGCTTGGACAAGCATGTATGTATGTGCTTGGCTTGGACTACTAATGAGTACTTGCACATCATGACATCAAAGTTCTCCAAAATGTTATAATTTCTATGAGCTGCATATCACAGAATTTGGTATTTAAAAAAGGATTTTCCTTAAATAATTTAAGTAGAGTAGAAAATGCTTGCAGGCTCAGCTTCTATCAATCATTCATACGGTTACTAGTACCGGTCACTCAATATCGTCTGCATACTGCTGCAAAACGAAGCTTTTTCTGAATAAAAGAACGGAATTGTTTCAACATCTGTTCTGCCATCCTGTCGGCCTATTCCCAGCCTTAGAGCGCCTGAAAGTTTCAGTCGACTAGAACAAATGCATGTAGTCGTCTGAAGCCATACTAAACAGCCACACACGACTAATAGGTGCAGTACGTTGTATTCAAGTGCTGTGTATGCTCGCTGCTGTTTGCAGTCAGTCTTTCGACAGTCTGCTACTGCTATCTCTGACAACGTTTTTAGCATAGGAGCACAGCTTTTCCTTTTACGTTGTCATGGGAATTACGAAGACGAGTACTGATATGGATACGAT
Organism: Hecatera dysodea; assembly: GCA_905332915.2. NCBI lineage: Eukaryota > Metazoa > Arthropoda > Insecta > Lepidoptera > Noctuidae > Hecatera > Hecatera dysodea. Next base: position 19,881,680 of record HG995286.1, on the reverse strand, counting down.
TGATTGTGAGTAATTTTATCTAACTGAGACGTTTCTTTCTGTTTCTGTAAAATGTCAATCGCTGTCTCTGCTCACATTACGTTATTTTTCCGTGATTCGGTGTGCATCCTTCTCATGGACTCTAAAACTATAGCCCCGTTCAAACAGACCTGAGCCGCATCTTAAAACCGCGCTCATTGTTATCCTTCTATTCAGTCTCACCGCGCACTCATTGGTATGGCCACATGGGCGTACGCTGTCGCTCATTTCATGGGAACCGATCCGTAAAATATATCCTAGTCACGCTCTCACACTAATAGGAAGCGAATCTTAACTGCGTGGCGATAAGAACAGCCTTCTCTATAGTGAGTGATAAATACTGTAAAATTCAATTCAGATGACTGTTAACAAAAAAGGTTTTTGATAAATTACCCTTTCTACGAAAATGGACGATTCTTGTCAATAGTGATGTATGTCTTAGAGCACTTATACAACAGAAGAACAGTAGACGACCACACATAACAACTTTCTCATATACCACCATACTTACTTTTCTTTAGTACTGTATCAATCTTTACTCATACTTAGCCAAAAATGTTTCATGAATTTTATTATTCCTCTAATAAGACTGTTTCTTTGCTACACGGCGCCACTCACCTAAAGAGAAATATCACTAAAACTTCAATAATGTTGGTACATGCAACATTCTTTTATCAATATTTCGCTAAACAGAAACGGTGGAAGGAATAGATTGAGGCCTTGGGCCAGCAGTGGGACAGTTCAGGTTAGATAAAATAATAGAAATTTCACTAAAAGGTAATGAAGTTTGTCTAAAAGTTATTTCAGTATCTATTCGTTAATCGGTGGTGGCGCCGGAGAGCACCTCTCGTAGTACTCTGTCTAACGTGGTGTTGTCTTGTAGTGTCGCGAGTTGCCGAACGAACCGCAACTGTACCAGATGCCGGCGAGTATCAGGAACGTGATAAACGCTACGGCGCTGCAGGCTCCTACCCTGTACAGTCTGCATGACTTCACACAATACGAGGACTTTGGGTAAACCTTTTTTTCTAAAACTATTGCGATCAGACCCTTCTGATTAGTTCCCGTATTATTAATGAACCTTACGATAAGTCGTCATAAGGACCTGAGTTAGAGAATGTGATCTTTGTCTCAATAGATCAAAAAAACACATCTTGCGACATTTGACAATTTATGTTATTGATTTTCACCGAAATGAGATTTAAATTTTAACGTTTTTTGTTGTATGTGGCGTGGCAATCTGAAACTGAACAGAAATTCACATACAAAAACTTTAAAGTACATGCACAAACATGTTCTTTTGTATACACTCTGGACGCGACGCAGTCACATTGCAAAACATTCTTGCACACGTGAGCACTACTTACGAGAGCTGTGTAGCGAGCTAACTTTTTTTTTTTTAACGCCAACCGTGTTTGAAGACACGGTTGGCGTATACTTACCTACTAGGGTTATTTTAGGAAAAGAATTAGGCTTCACGCAAAAAAGTAGAACCCATAAAATAGGGTAGTTGACTAAAAACATCTAATTAGTCCGTCAGATAGATTTCCAAAAAATATTGGACACGTATTTTTTCTTTTTTCACGTAAACAAAAGACAAAGTCGATGCAGTGCGTTGAATACTCGTGTGACGTCACTACATGCTCCAATTTTAACCACGGCGTAACGTCACAAGCCCCCACTCCTGATCTTTGATGCTTTTTGTCTTCGTCATTTTTTATATATTTGTAAAACCAAAAATACGTGTCTAATATTTTTTGATAATCTAACTGACGGACTAATTAGAATATTTTTTTTTTAATCAGGAAACAACCCTATTATCAAGACGCGGACGAAGTCGCGGGCATCATCTAGAAATGAACAAATCTAAGATAGGCTATTTTAGTTAATTATAGTTGTACACATGGTTGGCGCAGTGGTTGAGCGATTGGCTGCTGTACTACATATCGTGAGTTCAATTCCAGCACGGAACACAAATATTTGTATGATCTACAGATGATTGTTCCAGGTCTGCTGTTTGTGTATGTGAGTTTGTATGTTTGTAAACGCCCCTACGACACAGGAGAAATTCCTAGTATGAGGTGCCTTTATCTGTATAAAAATAAACAGTTTGACTATCGTCACAATATAAACAAAGAAACATACAACAACATAGTAAAATACTAGTTTATTTGCAGTGAGGAGCAATTCAAGATGGAGAATACCGCAGATTTGTTAGAAACGGACTTTAAACTAGAACCTGAGATTGAAGCCTTCTTGCCCTCAAACATGATATCGTATGGAACGATTGTGAGTTTCCTAGATTTACGGCCTGATGAATTTGGATAAAAAACTTAAGATAACTTGGTTGTTTCAAAGACCATTTTCAATTTTGCTCAGGCTACTAACTTTTTTACCCTGCCCCTTCTTAAAAAATATATCTAATCTAATAAAATATAGCTATCTAACTAGCTAGTGTATAGTTTTACTCTCATTCTGATGGACTCGTGTAATGTGGCATACAAACGAAAAAAAAACAGTATTCGTAAACCTAATAAATGAATACTGTGTGCTTTGTTTCAGATTTCGGAATTGAACGCCGAGGCGAAACTGTTTATTCCACCGTACCTTAGATACAAAAAGTATCGTTCCATAGCGCAGGTACAGTAATTTCGAATCATTGTTTGAGTAAATGTCACAGTCAACTGTTGTGCATCACGCTTTCCTTAAATACTTCACCCTGTATGGTATGTATTGATAAAATCATACATTGTTACAGCAACACGAAATTGAGGAGTTCAAAGAGAAGGCAGCAAAAATAGCGGCGATCAGTAAAGGCAACGAATTGATCAAGACAGAAGTCCTCAGTAAACTACAGCAAGCGCAACAAACGATCGAAAACGAAGAGAAGAATGTAAAAGCTGAAGAAAATGATGACACACAGATGAAATCGCAACAACGCAAAAGGAAAATATCTGCTGTAAAGGTGGAACATAGGGAGACCACCGACATTGTTACTGATAATAGTAGTATAATAATTAAAGAAGAATTAACAGAAAATAGCACTAAGAAAATTGATAGTAACGTGAAACCCTACCCGTATAAACACGTGGACTACAAAAAGTTTTTTAATCAGTCCAGCAAAGATCACAAACAGAAACAACCCAAAATGAAATTTAAAAAATATAAAAAATAATGGCATTCATATTTATTAAGCGAAACTATACATTAATATATATAGTTCGTTTTATTTTACTTTGTAGTTTTATTTATTGCCGAATGAATCGAAGTAAATGAAACTCTGGCCAACCCTTGCTTTGCATACTTTAATTTACCATGTAAAAAAATTGTCTGTAGTTCTTGGCACTAGTCGATTGGTCTGCCCTCGACGTGAGCGTCAAGAACTGTGCAACCCAGACGAGCCAACCTATTCAGAGACATCTTCGGAGATGTCTTCTCTCACTTTGATTTTGTTCTTACCTACTCTTCGACTCGTGTAAGCGCCGGAGTCGTTCCTTTCCTTCGCGACCCCTTTGCCCTCTGCCTTATTTTTATTTTTGACGCGGAACTTTGCCGTCTTGGGAGAATCTTCGTCACGGTTCGCCTTCTTGTTACTTCTGTGAGCCACTCGCGACTGAGGAGCCTCCGTGGCGGCGGCGGTAGTCTTGTCTTCTTCTACCTGCACTTCTCGTTTCAACACGCTTTTAAATGTCTGACCGCGAGTTGGTTCGTGAAGCGAGAAGGTGATTCGATCATGATGGATCTGTTGGTATAGGATAAGTGGTCAGTTTTGAAACACTAACAAACGCCATATCCGCCAGAGCAAGTCTGCATGCAGGCTGTACAGATAGTAACCATTTGGTGCTTACCCTATATTCTATAGTTAGGAAACATTCTTCCTCGTCTTCGCAAATAAGCGAGTTGACGTCAGCTGGTTTGGCCGCATTGGCAGGCCGGCGCCCCACGCGGACGAAACGCCACAGGGAGCGAATGCGAGGACCACATGCGCGGACCATATCAACCACCTGGTAACAATATTGCGATTAAATTATAGTAGGTAACATTTTCTTGACTATTGATGATTATATTATATACAGGGCTCAATTTTGGGTCCTTTTTTATTTTTAGTTTATATAAATGATTTACCCCATTTATTGCAAAACAAGCTAAACATGGTCTTGTTTGCTGACGACACTTCTTTGATTTTTAAAATAAATAGACGTAGTAATAATCTTGACATCGTAAATAACGCCCTTTTGCAGGTCCAAAATTGGTTCACTGCTAATAATTTGGTTTTAAATGGGAAAAAAACGAAGTGCATAAGATTTGCTTTACCAAATGTCAAAAGTAGTGATTGTGATATAGTGTTGAACAGGGAAAAACTAGAATTCGTCGATAAAACGGTTTTCCTGGGGATTACGCTTGACTCAAGGCTACAATGGGGTCCTCATTTAGCATCTCTTGCAGGACGACTAAGCTCAGCAGCATATGCTGTTAGGAAAATCCGCCAATTTACTGATGTTGATACCGCGAGACTTGTCTATTTCAGTTACTTTCATAGTATAATGTCTTACGGTATCTTGTTATGGGGACGGGCTGCAGACATCGAGTAAATTTTTATTCTGCAGAAAAGAGCCATCAAAGCCATTTACAATCTCCGCCGGCGTGATTCTCTACGGGAACTGTTTAAGGAAATTAACATCATGACGGTACCTTGTCAATATATCTATGAAAACATTATGTACGTTAGAAAAAATCTACATCTCTTTAGTAAGCGAGGCGACAGACATAATTATGCTACTAGAAATAGGGATCAATTAGTTCAACCAGGTTTCAGACTAGCTAAAGTAGCCACATCTTTCATGGGGTATTGTTTTAAAAATGTTATAATAAAATTCCTCCCCATATATTAGAACTGAATGAAACGAAATTTAAAACTTGTATTAAACGCACATTATGCAGGCAAGCATATTATAAGTTGGGGGATTACATTGAAGATAATAATGCTTGGCTAAATGCCGGTCCTGCTCCACAGCCTCAACCACTTGGATAAACAAGTTAGGATTTTATATTTGGAAGAGATGCTCGCCTTTTTTTATCTCATTTATTTATTCTTTTTTTTATATAATATTAGTTTGATGATAAATAATTTCTCTTTTTTTTACTTGTAGTTGCTTGGTTTTTGTAAACCATAGTTTTGTATAATGTAGAAGCATTTTATTTTCAAATATTGTAAATGTGAGTACCATGGAGCCATTTACATGTTATAGGTTATAGTTTTTTTTTTTCTTTGCATTCTCCTCACATATAGAAGCGACCAAGGATGTAACCAAGGTTATGTAATACAGAACATGATTTAAAAGAGTGTCCATGGAGTTTCTTGCACGTTCTTCTCCATAGAGATCTACGCTTTGGAACGTGCAGATAGCTTCACCTCTTTCGACTTGACAATTCAAAAGTGCCTGTAAAGGGTTTAATTGAAATAAATGCTTTGAATCTTGAATCTATATTTTCATATTGTTTTTCAATTGTAATAAATATTCTTAAATAATTGAGTATGCATTTCGACTGCAATAAGGGTAACCATTTTAAAAATCCGGTCTTTTCTTCAGTAATCTTCATTTGAACTGATGATAGAGACAATAGTAAACGAGTCGACATATTTTTTTTCTAATAAGGGAGAGAGGCTTTTACCCAGTATTTAGACATACCGAGCTTACAGGAAGCGCCAAATAAATTTGTCAATAGCGGTAATTTATTACCTTAGTAAAATAAACGGAAATGAAGACAAAGCGTGATCCCATATTGTAATAATGAAAATCATATCGTGATTTGTTTCCCGAGTGTAATGTGAGCGAAGGGAAAAAAAAACTTTACAAAAAATAAAACCGACTTCTAAACAAAAAAACCAAAAAGTATAAAATAACTTTAATTTCGGAACTCGGTGTTTTTGGTTGCTTTTTTGTTGTTGAACACACCGACTTCCGAAATTAAAGTTATTTTATACTTTTTGGTTTTTTGTTTAGAAGTCGGTTTTATTTTTTATAAAAAGTTTTTTATTTTTAACTTTTTAGTGGTTCACTCCCAGCTAAACATACCCATCACAGCGTACGTGGTATAAATTGGTGTAAACAATAAACAAACATGCGATTTCAGCTATCCCGCCAGTTTTGCTATCATTTATTGAAATTAACAAAAAACCGCTTGTTCGATTTCGATAAAATTTTCATGGGACCAATTGGGAAGTATTACCCTCTCCAACAAAAAAAGAATTTTTCAAATCGGTTGGCAAGCGACGGAGTTATGCGCGAACAAACATTAAAAAAAAAATACAAACTTCCGAATTGAGAACCTCCTCCTTTTTTAGAAGTCGGTTAAAAATAATCAGGCAGTCCTTATAATCAAACGCAAAGTGATGAGAACGCGCTACGCTCGCTCTTAAATTGTGCGACTCTCTAAGTTCTTAAGCTTTCCTGCATCAGTCGGCAAGTTTCTATTTGAGCAAGAATAATGAAAAAAGAATCAAACCTATCCGATATGCAAACATTAGTATTCCCTCTAAAAAGTGGGCGGCAACCCTACTAACATCAATGATACCCCCAGCTTTTGGGGACTCACGTGTGCTCTTTCTTCCAGCCCAGTTCGACTTCGCCTATAAACATTTAAACCCAAAATTTAACTAAATTCTTCCATTACAAGAGTGAGCGACTGACACACAGCAAAAATGTAAAACACCAGAAGAGATTTTTGTACTCTTTTTGTTCATCAAGAATCTGGATCATCGACAGACAGTTAAACGTTGGGCAAGGTTATTCCAGAAAGGACGAGAGTTCTTAGAAGATAACTCCGCTCGGGACGACCAACAACCGATTCGGAAGGAAATTTGCTCACTGTCTATCTTCCGAATAAAATTACATTGTACGCCACATTAGTACGTACTTACTATAATTTTGTTATCTAGACTATAATTTTGTTGCGCTCCGCGTACTTTTTCAAAAGTGCTGCATAGTTGCAGCACTTTTGTACTGCGCGGAAAAAAATAAAGGAGGATAAATATGCAAATGAATTTTGTTTTTGCAAGACCATGCGCCGATTTCATACGTCGGGAATTGCAAAGCTAGACCTTCGAGAAATTGGCTTTGATGAAAAATAAAGTTTTCTTAGTAGAGAGAGCTAGTCAAAGTAATTTATTGAAAATGGTTTCTTGAGTGGGATTTTTGCCCTTGTTCACTTTTGACTAAACATAAAATATATTTTATTCAGATTTTTATCTCGTCTTTGTACACATAGGCCAAACAATATAAGTACGCCGTCATGGAGAACTTCCGCGTTCCCATGATATCAGGGAAAGGTCAATGAACTTTGCTCCAAATTTATCTGACACCTACCATAGATTTTATAAAAATGTCAAGGGCGGATAGTAACACAGGTAGCAAAGGAATTTAAAGTTAATTAATTCTGAATACTGCTGTGGATCATCATACCTTCGACGTACATACAAAGTAAACTAAATATACGTACTTTCATCTGTTCAGCGCCATCACAAATGCCGCCTACATGGGGTTCCACACCAAAGCTGTTGATACAAGCGCGGTCCTCTGGTAGTAGGGAATCGATCTGGAACGCGCATTTGGGCAAGGCGTCCGTTCGTTCCTGTGCACAATAAGCATACTAGTTTACAGATATCTGTTGGAGAGAGCAGGCAAAAGTGGAAGAAAGGGAGGCGTTTACTCTGCAGTGGGACGCATCAGGCTCAAAGGAATAATAATAATTCGAGTACATGTCGTATAACCCCAGGCCCTAGTGCCTAATTCAGGCTAATTATAACGTAGAGTAGGAAAATTCATGGGACGTCCCTTGCACTTGATTACAGGTGTTTTATAATACGATTCATACATTTTATGAGACGTTTCACACACTTTACAGGTTGTATGGTAAAAAAAATATCTCCCGAGACCTATGTATAAGCAGTCTCTTCCCCGATTATATTTCGGGATCTTTTTCATCACTGGGTTTTAGAGTATTTCTACGGTCAGTTTATAGGGATTTTAATAACTATCTAAATTTTGGGTTAAGCCCCTTTCATTCTGAGAGTGTGAAACGACTCATATAATAATTGAAATTTTTGAGTTAGGTCCCTTTCATTATAAGGGTTTGAAATGCCTGCTGTTTTTTTTTTTTTTAAATTAACGTTACCCCACACTAGGATTTACTCCTGTATCGTGGGTGCGTTCACAAACAAGTAAACTCACATACACAAGACACCCAGACCCGGAACAATTATCTGTAGGCCATACCAACATTTGTACCGTGAGGCGATCGAACCCGCGACACGTAACGCAGCAGCCGAACGCTCAACCACTGCGCCAACCGTGTCGTCAAAATGACAGTTGGAATCATCAGGATTGCGTAATGTTAGAGCAAGTACTTTGTTGATAGATCTGTGCTTACCATACCTACATAAAATGGTAACAAATTGAACTTCGTCTTACCCATCCTATTTCGTCACAACGTTTAGGTTCATCGTAGCATATGTAGTAGTTGACTTGTTTCGAATCGTCTGTTCTTTTCTCAGTAGACCAAGTGTACCAATTTTCACCGAATTTAAACATACTGTTAACGTGACTCTGGTGGTAAATTAACGGAAAAATCAATTCGTTTGGATGTTGTTGTTTCGGTTTTTCAGTAGTAGTAGTAGTGGTGATTTTTTCTTCTTCAATATCGGTTTGTTTTTCGTCGACGTGTTTGTGCGACTTGAGGAAGGGCATCATGGTGGCGTCGGCGCGCTTGTGCTCGGGCCAGGCGGGCTCGGAGCGCGCCTCCTCGTCCGAGTCCTCCTGGTCGGAGTGCATCACCACCTTGACTTTAACCGCCAGCGCGGCCTGCAGCAGACACATACTATACACCAGGCTACTTATCCGTCCCATCTTCGAGTGAACCAATACTTCGATCTCGAATTCAGTACTGCTCGGCTTGAATTGTTTTATCCTGCATAAAGGAAGTTGTTTTTGGCGGCTGACCGATAACGAGAGTGTTTGTAAACATTCATATAGAACAACCGTGCAGGAAGCAAAAGGAGGAATAGAATCTTTGTTTTAGGTGTTGATCTGCGGCTGCAAACCGCGCGATGGTGATAAGTAGGCCGCAATTAAACACAGTCTCATTAGATTATTGCTTTTATTTGGGTACAAAGATGTAGAGTATAAAATAAAAATACTGCATTTGGTATCAACCTTTTTCATAAAACTTTGATTATGAAAATTAAGCATTTCGACAAATACATAGGTAGTATACATCTATAAAATAAAATTAAAGCATAAGTTGTATTTCTAGACTAAGTTTTATCATTATTTCTTTATCTATATAGAAATTGTATAATCGTATAGTACAAATAAAAAAGCGAGTGAAGTTTGGACCATTGTTAGGAATTGAAGTTTTCCATAGTGCTCGATATATTACATCAGCCATAAGAATTCGTATTTACAAGATACATTATAATTTCGTTCTAACTTGATATTTCGTTCATAGCATTAGGGTAAGAATAGCATCACTAAGGCAGAGAGGGTGTTTTATTGTACATTATTATTATTAGTGCCTAACATTACTAACTATCGATACATTAGCATGAGGGAATGAGACTTCGTTACAAAACTACTCTTTCTCTCATCTATATACTATCAGCTAGACAGTAATAATTAACGAACAAATTAAGGCCAGATCGAAAGTAAACGTATCCTTAGTGTACAGAGTTGCCCTACTTACAAATAATTAGACCTCTATGTGTTCGATTAGCCTAGTTAACATTGGTTCCGTGTACGACGTACACACGACGTCACATCACAGCGTAAAGGACACTCCGAACTCCGACACGCGAACAGACAGCGGCGGGAACAGTAAGTAACATGGCGAGACGTGACACTGCGCGATACAATGTTCTCTACCAGTACTTGTGTATATCCACTCCAAAATTATTCTCATTTACTCTTAGCAACTTTTATAACATAAAAAAAATATCACGTCTTAAGTTTAGTTTGTTTATGATTACCTGTATCTAAATAACTCAACAAGTAGTTACATTTCTATAGTATCGTCACATTTATAAGTATTATGCCAAGTACAACAGCCTAAATAAATATAATATAGTAAACAGCCTCACCATAGTTCTCATGAACAACATTATAAATTATAAATCTAATATGTTTCCGGCAACAAATTTTTTAATAGTTGTGAATCAAGGTATAAGAAGATTATCTCGATAACAATAATATTATCTGCTATAGTCATTTAAAATGTAAGTACATTCGAGTATTGTTTCTCATAAGTAACGCAAAATGAATAAATTCATAGAAGAATATTTTTTTTTAAATTTTTATAATTTGATTATTTGTGCATAAGTATTCCAAAAAATATACCGTTGGGTGTCCTCTACACTGCGAATAATTGTGATTCAAACTTGACTAAGTTGCAACCTAAATATCGCTCGCTTAAATCTAATAAGTGCTTATTCTATTAGGCTCATAACATTAAGCCGTTTCGGTCCACGAGAGGGGAACGTAAGAGCTAGTGATAACACTATGAAGCTTACGTTCGGATACACGCGTGATCGATAACAACTCTACAAAAATAGGCTTTTATAAGTGAGATATAAAGATTCATTCTTCACCTAAGATAAACTTGTATAACAATATGATTTACAAGAAGTAATTCTAATAAATAAAATAGAGATATAAAATATAAAGAGTAAAATGAGAATAAATAAAGTTTACAATATAAAACGAATCTCATAGTTTCGGTGGAGTCATCGCATGTATCTAAACGCAACAGAGGCGGGCCGCGGCCGCGCCCTGATATATTGTCAGAACAACTGCTCGATCTAACTTCAACACAGCAAACTACGGAAAATAGACAAATCTCAACAGCTATATATTTAATTATTTCTAATAGAATTTATTTTATTCGATTCAGATGCAACTATTACTAACAACTTACTATTATAATCATTATGCCTTAGTTTACTGTTTATAAGGAAATGTGTTGTATGAAAATAAATCACTATTAAATTTGGTAACTTTACCTTTCAGGATTCCACTAATTACGTACCATGTCGTGTTCTATGCGGAAGATAGTGAAATGTTCTTGAACATTGTTTTTATCATAAGTATAAAAAGCATACAGTGCCTGTAAATAAAGTATCTAAACATCGATACTGCATGGTCAGAAGAAGGCGGAATCTCGCAAACGTACAGAAGTGAAGGAAGATCGGTCGCTTATGTCTATTATACGTAGCTCACTCGTAAAGTTATGCAGTACAGATAAAATTTATAATCTATCACCGGTATGACTAAAATCGGCGCAAGTCCATGAGCTGCCAAATCACATCACGATGAACTAATTATACTACGGCCCGTGATTGTTCGCACGCGGGAATGCGTCGGTCTGGCGCGGCCCATCTACCGACAAACCGGAGCGTTCGACAAAGCTGTGCACAAAGCCGATCGGACGTGTGAAGCCATCTAACACGAATTCCTATTAAGTACAAAAACCACGCGCGCCAGACAGAAGCATTCATTCACCTGCGATCACAAGGAAACGAACATTCGGAGCAAATGCTGAGTACGCATCCTCGCGACTTAACCGAACAGAGATCTCTTCACTGCACTGTATTGTCGAAGTTATCATTACTCATTTCTACTTTGATTTAATAAGACTAATAAATATTATAATAGAGATAGATTTAGAGAGAATACTCTAAGGAATGAAGGGATCTCTGGTTGAGCTACCGCGTAACACTTCAAAACCTAGTGGTCATTTCGTCGGTGGCGTCTGTGTCGCACGCACCCTGTCCATTGTGTCAACTTTTGCCCCGAGTGTGTCGTTAGTAGCTCATGCCCGCGTATATGTGCGGGCATGGGACGTGCCAGGATCACGTGGTGGCGTAGTTGAGGGCCTTGCGCTGCAGGAAGAGGTGGATCTCGGCGAAGGCGGGGCGCTCCCGGTCGTCGCGGCGCCAGCACTCGCACATGAGCTCGTACAGGTCGCGCGGGCAGCCCGCCGCGCGCTCCACGCACTCGAACAGCCCGTCGTCTGCTTCCAAGTGCGCCAGGTTCGACAACACCTGATAAGGTAACCAGCTTTTACTATATGATCTATTGATCATCTATACTAATATTATAAAGCTGAAGAGTTTGTTTGTTTGTTTGTTTGAACGCGCTAATCTCAGGAACTACTGGTTCGAATTGAAAAATTCTTTTTGGGTTGAATAGACCATTTATCGAGGAAGGCTTTAGGCTATATATCATCACGCTTAAGCCAATAAGAGCGGAGCAGCGATAAAGAATGTTTTAAAATCGGGGATTCCACGGGGACGAAGTCGCGGGCAGCAGCTAGTAATAAAATAAAAACACAAGACTGTTATATTATTATGTCGTCCTTTCGTCTAAACGTTTAGAGAATCATCACAATCAGATCAGCGTTTACATGAATACTAATCTGGTTGCGAAGATTCTTTCACTAAATTTTACGCACGCAAATGTTAAGTATACGCTGAAACATATGGCATTTAACCATACTGTCGATGATTATGTAGGTGTGTTATGTACAGAGCTGTGAAAAAATATAGACTCAAATCATTTTTTCAATATTTTAAAGATTAAACTAAACAAACTTAAGGTCTAACAAATTCATCTAATACTAAATATGGCCCACATGTATAGTACGTATAATACGGTTTGTCTCTGCGTGAGCTTGACGTCGAGCGCAACGCTTGTTGTCACACGTATCGACTTGCACTGTGAATAATTATAAACTCAGTCGCAATTAGAACGTGATAGGGGAAAGTGCTTGCATCTTTTATTTGTTATTTTAGAAGTTTATATTCACGAGTTTGTTTTGTTGTGGTGATTATATTTTAATTATCTAGGATAATGCCTCGTGGTAAACAATTAAGTGATATAGAGAAACAAAGAATTATCGATTTGAGAGCAGCTGTGATAAAACTCAAAGACAAATAGCCCACATTATTGTTAGATCACAGAGTGTGGTAAAGAACTTTTAAAAGCTAGGAATTGAAAATTATGGCAAAAGTAAACGATCTGGCCGACCTCCTTAGTTTTCTTCTACCTTCAAACGCACCGTTCTAAGAGAATTGTCGAACACTGGAGCATCGTCATCGGCGCTGGAGTACAGATATAACTTAGACTGTGATCCGAGTCTTGTTAGGAAATGGGCCAAACCATCCGGACATTTGACGTATCGGAAATATATTAGTAAACATGCCTTGAAAGAGCATCACATTTCAGACCGACTTAAATTAGCAGAAAAATATTTAAAAAAAAGGACAAGATTTTTGGCAACACGTTATTTTTTGTGATGAAAAGTTTAATTTTGATGGTAATAATATTAATATTTGAAACCATCGGGATGGTTTCAAATATTAGGTACTGGCATGATTTAAGACACGACACAAAGATAATCTCACGTCGAGCACGCGGAGGTGGATCAGTCATGGTATGGGGCGGCATCACTGGCCATCTAAAGACAGAATTGGCGTTTTGTAATGGTCGAATGAACGCTGCTAAATATGAAGATCTACTACATGATTACCTTTAACCTTTCATAACCCTGACTGAAGACGAAAACATTATTTTTCAACAAGATAACGCTCTGATACATGTTTGTGAAAGTACAAAAAAGTGGTTGCAAGACTTTGATATATCGAAATTACAATGGCCAGCGTGTAGTCCAGACTTAAATCCGATGGGGAATGTGTGGGGGATTCTAGCAAGGAAAGTTTACGATACAGAAAAGCCTCCTATAAATAATATTCAACAACTCAAACAGAGACTGCAATCTTCTTGATCTGAAGTTTCACCCACTGTAATTAGGGAGTTAATTGATAGCGTACCTAACAGATTGATAGACGTTATTAAAAATAAGGGTAAATGGATAAAATTTTAGCTAAATATAACATGCATTATGTACACTGAGTTTATAATTTTTCACAACGAACATCCATTGATTTTTTTATTATTTGGTTTTTTGTTCATAACACAAACATATAAAAATGATCTATTAATATGAAGAGAGTAATGACTTTGTAGCATTTACTGAATGTAACGGTATTGAATAATTGGTACATATTTTAAAATAAAAATTGAAAATATTGTTGAGTCTATATTTTTTCACAGCACTGTATGTATAGGTATATGCCCATAAACGTGCGAAAATCGTCACAAAAAAAAACAATTTATTCACATGATAAAACCGTCAGGAAACTAAAATGGACTAAGACATACCTCATTATCAGTCAAATGCTCATAAGGCCTGCGTCTGCAGAGAGTGAAGATCTCATGCAGCGTGACCGCGAAGGCCCACACGTCGCTCTTGGTGGTGTACTTGGCGCGCAGCACGGACTCCCACGCCGCCCAGCGCAGCGGCAGCGGGATGCGCCCGTCCACCTTGTAGTAGTCGCACGCGTACGCCTCGTTGTCCGTGCCGAAGTCACTGATCTTCACTTGGTAGTTCTTGCCTATTAGGCAATTCCTAGAAATTTTTAAATAGATTTACTTTGATTTCTAAATCGGGATTAATGCGTATCTTCTATGTTTTGAAGGATAATAAGATTTTGTTTTTACTTCATGTACATTTTTCTTAATAAGAAACTAATAAGTAGTTAACTTATACAACATAAATATTATGTGCTATTTTTAGACCAATCAAGTACTGAATATCGACAATTCAACAAACCTCGCAGCCAAATCTCTATGCACAAAATTGAGCGATTCCAAATATTGCATTCCAGCCGCTATTTGCGTGGCCAGATGTAGTAGAAGATGCGCGGCGGGCGGCACCGCGGTCCTCAGGAAGGCGCACAGGTCGCCCAGCTCCAAGTACTCCAGCACTACGGCCAGGGGCGGCGACCGGCAGGCGCCCAGCACGCGCGCCAGGTGGGGCGAAGACAGTGCTGCTAGGATACGCACATCTCGCTCGAACTCGTCCCTGTAAGTTGGTACATATAAAATCAGCCTATAATGTTCATGTTGAAATTCTGATCTCGAGGAATCAAGCCTATACTCAAAGTGCAACCTGCGTATCAACAGTTAGTTCTGATTAAAATGGTTTTACTATGAGCGTTAGGTTTGAACATAAAATTAATTAAGTTAAAAAGACACTGTGTAAGCGTTTTCTTTGTAACTTGTAATTGCGTTGTGCAAAAAACACTTATTAATATTTCATTTAAATACAAGTCATAATCGAAACAATTTGAACGTGAAAACTACTCGATACGAAACAGTGGGAATGGGAATCTAAGCACGGAAAAAAATACAAACACAAAAGGTATACGTCACAGAAGTAAGGCGGAAGGAAGCGACATGTAACAGACATGTAGAATCTAATGCTCATACATGATATACCTCTCCTTGACGGTGGCGTCGTGGCACAGGAACTTCACGGCCACCAGCCGCTTCTCTGAGGTTATGGTGCCGTTGTACTCCGGCACTCCGTCCGCCTCCGCTACGTATACCTAAAAAAACGATGCCTTTAACGACCTGCCTTACATTTTGAATATTAAATCACCAAATTCATTGAGTGGTTACTGTGTGAAAGACAAAAACCCATCCACTCATTCAACCTCATTAACTTTTGTATTTCTAATAGTAGTAAGAAGGATCACACTTCAACAAAATCACTCTCGGGGAAGAAAGGGGCGAAAACGCGTCTGTGTTTCAATTAGCAGGTTCTAGGTATTAGTTTAAACAGATCTGTAATATCTCAACATTGTCTTTGGAATAGCAATGCAATTGCGATGATTTTGGCATTGCAGATGTCCAAAGGGCTTTGATTACTTACAATTGAAATGTGACGATTGTTGAAGATGTTAGAAACCTTCATGCCGACTGTTGGCTTATGCTTTGTTAATACTGCCGTCATAAGAAAAACGGACGAAGTAACAGATTTCCGACCTTACGTTTTTTAGTTTATTTATTTTTAAAGAAAGCTTACAGGCTAATTACATTTATATTTTTTTACTTCAGTAATGAAAATTGCTAATAACAAGCTTCCACATATATACATCTAGCTACAGATTGCGTTGACATATTTTAGCTTTATAATAAAGTCAAAAATTAAATTCAGTAGCTAGGTATGTTAAGAATTAAATCAAATCATCCAATATCAATGCTGAAGAAAAAGTCTACATAGCATTATGTTAAATAACAACTAATTAAGTTATTTGTGATTGACTCAAAAAAATCCTTGCTTAGGATCTTTCTTATATTTTGTACACTGGTGCAAAACGTTAAAAGTTAATGTCCGAAATCGGTTACTGCGTCTTGTGTAGATACGTACTGTTTTCTTATGATGGCAAAATACCTAATAGAAAGTTACGTACCGTGCCAAATGCACCTTCAGCTAACTTGGAGATCATTCTCAGTCGGTGCCTCGGGAACTCGATCACGTTGGTGGTCTCGAGGCGTCTCTTTAAATCTATGAACACTTCTTGTTGACTTGGCGACTGAAATAATACAAAAAATAAGTATTCCTATTAGAGAGAGCTAGTCAAAATAATTTATTGTAAAGGGTTTCTTGAAAGTCATTTATAATTTGACTAGCTGATATCCGCGACTTCGATGACATAGATGTCGGTTTCAAAGAAAGACTTCCATACAAAGATTCCCTCCCATTTTCCCCTAAAAGCTGAAATTTTAAATCCTTTTTAAGAAGATGCTTACTTTCTAAATTAAATCTTTATTCCAGTCAGCTTACTAGCATTGATAATCTTGCGAGAGCGTTAAAATGACTTATCAGTATAGATTTATCTGAGTCTTCAAACTTAACTGTTTTTCCAAGGTGTTTTTCACAATCATGTTATATATTAATTATTCAACCTTCACTCGAGGTACACTCACTTAAATTGGAAGATGACTGGAGTTCAACGAGTGGTTGCTCGGTTTGAAGGAGCAAGTGAGAAACCATGATATGAATGATGGCGTTACTTTCCACAGATTACTGTTGACGTACTACGTATGTTCTGTACATGTCATTGTGTATAGTGCGTTTCACGAAAGACTTCCCTTCGTCGTATTGTTGGCTGCCCTGTCTGTCTTGACGTCAAAGAATGGAGATGGCTATCAGTGCTGCCAATAAAAATTTCTCGATTCCGCGCGTCAGTTTTGTAAAGGGTATGTCTATGCCGTGGTGTAAACATTAGTTAGTCAACAAACGTATTAAGACTCGACTGGTCCAGCACTCGATAAAAGGACAATCTGTGGTTTCATTCTGTGAGTGCCTACTCCAATAAAGCTATGCATTGTTCTGAATTCCTGTGCAGTAAGTTGTATATTTTATTAAAAAATAGTTTCACAGTTTCCAAAAGAAAAAACAAAATTATAAGGTAATTGGTAAAAGTAACGGAATATTAGTTAATCTCCCTAATATTAAGTAGTTTTATTGCTAAAAATATAGCAACACTGATTTTGCGTAATACCAACATTACGGCGAAGGGAATTCTTTCATGAAACGCACTTTACGTACTAATCTCTTCCATATTCCAAATTCAAATTACTTTCGCTCAAACAAATGTCATTCTTAAAAGTTCGCATTTATACCAGGGATATTATGGATATGAAATCTGGATACCGGTTTTGGATACGATTACGGATATAACATTATTTCTGATTATCTTTAGTTTCGGATAGTTTCGTATAAGAACATACATTTTTAAGAAGTTGTAAAAGTAAAACACAAATATCAAACTGTGAGTGAAGCGCGCGGCTAGTGTGCGCTTGGCTGAATCCGAGAAACCTGTCATAATGTGTCTCATTTAGACTCCGCCCCTATCCGAAATTATGCGAAACTATTATATTGGTTTCGGTACGGTTAGATTATTTGTTTCGGATATCCGATAGTTTCCATTATAGTTACGGAGCTCCTTAACATCCCTGATCTTTTCATCATTTACTTACGATATTAGAAAAGTCATAAAAAACTTTGTACCGCAAACTGAACTTTATGTGTTGGTAGTAGAATAGAATACGAATAGTTACAGAAACGAGAGATGAACAAAACATTACATAGGATGACACAATGGGGCGGTTGGTGCTTTATTCGGAAAGCATATAGGGAACGCAGGGTAGTTACCCGTGGTTGCGGAATTTGTTCGAAAGAGTTACCGCGGCCCTGGAACGCAAAGGGCACATGGAGGAGCACGGGTGGGTTTTAGTCAGTAAAAGTCTGACACTCTCTCCGCTCCACCCAGGGCGGGGGGGGTCATTTGATGATTTTCCATCCAAAAAAAAAGGGTATTTACCCGTGTGCTGTGTTTGGAGCGTATGGAGCCTGCGCCGGACCTCCGCGTGTCCATGTCCATCTTATCCTCCACGATCTCCGTGGCTCGCTCAGACAACGAGTCCAGGCGTCTCTTTGTCAGCAGCGGCGCAGAGCTCAACTCGGGCACCGCGTAGTCGTAATTTGAACTATCTGTTGGTGTTTAAGACATAATTTTAGTACATATACATATTTGAAACTTATACATATTTGAAAAGAGTAACTATGGAGTTTCTTGTCCGTTCTTCTCCATAAGAATCTACTTTTTGCGAATGGACAACTAGAGTCACTATAATATTTTTATTTTCAAATATTTTGACGTTCAAAAGTGCCGTTAATGGTTTAGTTGAAATAAATTAATTGACTTTGACTTGACTTTGACATATGCAATAATGAGTATTGTTAAGGAAAAGATACCCAGTTAATGGGTTGTGGAGGTCTGGCAGCCGCTTCACGTAAAATACTGGTATTCAGCTGAATCCAGCATGACTGGGAGCCGACCCCAATGTAGTTGGGAAAAGGCTAGGCAGATGATGATGTTAAGGAAAAGATGTATGCAGTGCAGGAAACGGCTTGATTAAACACGGGATGTATCCTATCTGAAAGTCCGGCTCCAGATAGCGGTAATCAAAGGTATAAGTAAGGCTTTGACTATTCTGTAGTCTTCATTGTGTTGTCTTGTGGATCATGTCACAAGATGCCTCTTAAAAATGTATAAATGGCGAGACTTTTACCACATTTTTTGGCTATTATCAATAAACGTGGTTAAATTTCGTTAAAACGTGTAATTAATAATATTTATTTTATTAAACTAATCCTTTTTAGCTAAAAGTTACTTTTTTTTTTCAAGCTTTTGCAGCAATTGATCGAAAAACGCATTTTAATAAATAATACAAAATTGATTACCATTGGCTGAGTTACCTACGGATAAAAAAAACTCCCACTAAATGGAGTGTTGCAGCACTATTGCTCATTTTACGAAATTTCTTCAAAAGATAGAATAAAGTGCACATCGTTCACAATCCTTACCTGAAAGTGCTGTGTTCGAGTCTTTGGCGAAGTCTTTCATTTCCAACAATACAGTACTATAGCTAAAATACGGAGCACACTTGAGCGCTTGATAAGGCTCCTGGTACTCATCCGACTTAACATCTAATCCACAGTCTATGATCATTTTGTTTTCCGGCAGCATGGAGGTTCCACACCCGCTGTAGTTGTCTATGGTCCGTTTCTGGGACACTGTCGACTTGGCCAGGGGGGAGGCGAAGCATTTTCTGTGTCTGTGTCTATGGACTATAAGGAAGATGGCCACTGCGAGTAGAATCACTAGGGCAGTTAATACGCCTACTACTATGGCAACGTATAGCGGGTCCTCCTGGTGTGCCGTTGATATTGGCACCTCTTTAGTGAGGGTTGTCAGCTTTTTGTCTTTGCCTGCTGCTGGTTTCTGGCTCTCTGGTGTGTAGTTTCCTTGTGCCACGTCTGAAATGGAAATGTAATAAGGTAATTACTTATTTCTGGGCTTTAAATAAAGGGCAAAGGCCACACGATACATGGTTACGCCATTCTACGCCGAACCGAGTGCTTGTCTCAGGGCCTTTTGTGGCCATATACATTACAATTGTTTATTGATTTATTTCGGGAAAACAAACAGTTACACAAAAAGGTACTATAGAAGTTTTTAATAATACAAAATGACATAGAAGTGACTTATGTGTTATCCAGACCCGACCCGACAACGTTACACAGATTTTAAACACACAGAATGTCTACATGACTAAGCACACGAGTAAAATTGAAAGGTGTAAAGGGAAATAAATTAAGAAAATAAATCTGTAATTTTTAATATTTATTATTAAAAAAAAATACAGATATCTTTTTGAATAACTAGTTAAAATAACAGTTATGATCGAAAATTAAATACAGAAATAAAATCTAAATTAATATTCAAAACAAAAATTAAAATGAAGGGGAAAATCACAAAAATAAATTCAAACAAAACATATTAAAATATGAAACATAATAAAATTATGATTCAAATAAAAATAGTTAAAATTTCAACTAAAGTAAGAGTAATGCAAGAAAGTAATAGAGTTCTTGTTCCACAAATCACCAATTAATTGCATCAATTATCTAGAATGAAACCGGAAACTAGATAGCCCTAATTTTTTTTCTGAATGAGCCAGGCACCCCATCTGACTTAACGGGTGGAATTCTTCTCTTTCCGCTTTCATTGTAACGTTATTTAATCATGATAAAATGTTCTAGTCAAGCTAAACTGTTCGGCCAAAACGCACAAAGTTTTAACTGGTTTCAGTCTAAAACATTCTAAGGATAACGTGTTAAAAAAAATATTACGAAATGTCTAGAATTTTAATTTTTTTACATAGAGTAAACATGAGTGCAATTTTGACCGATTAATATTTAGCTCTGTGGCATAAATGTTGAATAGAAACTATTTAACGTTGTAAATTATACCTGGCATATACGAATGTTCAAATAGTGTTCTATATAATGTGTGGTCTACTATGACACTTTTTAATCATGAATACAAACGTCTAACCTCGTAAAGGATATTTTTATTCCTTGTAATTCCACAGCGCATATACTCTGCAACAATAAATACAAACCCGAGTCGAAGACGACTTCGCTGATGAGGATCCAGCGCGCGGAGAAGCGCAGCTCGATGCGCACCCACTTGCCGATGCGGTGGTGCAGCTTGATGCTGACGTTGCGCGAGTTCTCGAAGATATTGTCCTCCACGTACGTGTAGCGGATGGGCTCGTCCTGGAAGTGACGGCCGCCGATCGAAAACGATATTATCGCTTCAGAGAATACCTGGGAAAGCAAAATATTCGTGAGGAATAGTCCTAAAATAAATAATGCAGGAATAACCGCAAAAACGGTCGTAAGTGAAAACACAAGGCTCCAGAGATACTATATAAAACCAGAATCTCCGCTTAATACATTTACCCAACGGTGTGGATGTCAATATCTGCCAATTAAAGTTCTCGTAACACAATACTCAGACACTCAACATTTTTCCGGCCATCATAATTATAATCAGGTATCCATTGAATATTTTCAATAACGCGACACTTTTCAATGTACATGAATTATTATGATCCGTTTGTTACAAACAAAAGTTTAGCCAACACTACGAATAGTTCTAATTAGACTGATACTTTATTAATTCAGTAGCATCGCTACCGTAATCAGTCGAGTAAAATACTAAAATTAACCTGGAGCTAGTGGTTTGAAATGTCGCGACAGTTCGTTAAAATATTCAGAAGCCTTGAAAGTTTGTCAAGCCCCTAGCTGCGAGTACAAATGACACAATGTGCGTACCTGAACATCGCGCATGAATTTATTATTGCAGTAGAGGTGGACGGCGCTGAACTCTCGCACTTTGTCGAACTCGAAGGTGATGACGGGCGCGCTGGGCCGCGAGTCGTTGCGCCAGCCCACCCAGGCGGAGTTCTTGGTGGCTTCGCGGATCTCGTCGCCACCGAACTTGCCATCGACGAGCTGGCCCAGGCCGCCGCGCAGCTCCTCGCCCCACTGCCCGTCGTATACCATGTCCGTGAGTTCCACACCGTTGCTGCGCTTGTCGCCTTTCGGCATCGAGTACCCAACAATTCCCACTGTAATAAAGCGTGTCATTTGTTACTCATTTTATTACTGTCTCGCTGTGAAGCGTTGATCAGATCTGAGCAATATCTACTTCCATTAATGAATTTATTCGCCGTAGTAGTAAACAGCATATCAGCTAGCAATATTGTCAATAAAATACTTTCTGATAGAGATCATGTATCATCATAATCTAAGCTCCCACATCGACCGCCTCGAATATTGACTAATAGTACGTAGTTAACTCACGCCTAATTGCTATGATAGCAATTAGGTGTGAGTTAACTAATAATAATAATAATCTCTCTTACCACATCGATTGGTAATCTCAGTATGATATAATATCCTCTCTGAATAATCAATTCGTTGCTTTTGCGAAACCTGTGGAAAAAGTTGTAGGTACTTTGGAGACATATTCCCTTGCAGAAACCACGCAGGCAGTGTCTAAAAACCTCATAATAATTATTTAGATATATTGAAGACATCTCGCTTTGAAAGTCCGCAATAATGCAAAGGCCTTAAGCAGTGGCAGGTTGTTAACCCGCCACTTGAAGCGCCGGATCGTTTCCTTCATTTGACTCATACAACGTGCGCCGTATAATAAGTACTTGCGACAATTGTTTCTAGATCATTCTAAGATCTAACATACTACCAACGCCGAACTTTAACATGATTTGAAACCTCGGAGCAACGAAACTCACGGATCAATAATAAGGTTTGCAAGTCCGAGTTCTCGGTAGTGACTTTACTAAAAGCTCTAATTTGACTGACGCAAACCACGGTCTGGTGGTTTTCGCCAGCCAATTTCAATTCGACGGATCCATCTCTGTTCCCGTCACAAATCGAACAGGACTTGAAATAGCACACTAAAGTGATTAAAGTGCAAACCCTCGTAGGTACAAACAGACAGCAAATGTCTCCGGGATTAATCCCACCGAGTATCTCGCTACCGATAGCCAGAAATGATTACGCTAAATTCCCATTTCACGTGACGAACCTATTTAACGGAGGCCGTTTGAAGCCGTCGTTGTTCAAAGCAAAGGCATAAAGTCGTTCAGTCATACGCTGACTGTACTTATGACATTTTGCACTTAAATGGCATTGTAATTAACGTCGCAAATGCGGCATGAGACGACCAGTATGGTTCGCATCGAATATCGTAGTTGCACACAAACTCCAATAATTATTGCACTTTGCGAGCATAGGAAATTCTATTGCACCGTCGTCATATTGGAATAGTAAAGCCCGGAATTCCAATCAAGGGCAATGGGAATGGAAATTCATTTAATAGCTCATAGGTCCGATGAAACAAAACTTGTACATATGTATTTTATACTTCATTTTATATCAAGCGAGATAGCTTGTTATAATATTGTACTGTGCAGATAACATAAAATCCACTAAAAGTTTAGCTCTAAATATCTCATGCCTTTTTAATACAGCTTTGATGGAGAGCACTTAACAAATGCCACTCTGAACCGATCGATCATTTACCGTTGCGGTTTTTGCGAATGTGAGATTCATCACAATATTGTGTTCACGGATTTACCAAATAAGCCATGGACATGAGTGGTGGCTGTAAAAACATACATATTTTGAAGATAATGGTCGTGGTAATATGCTGCATATAAGCTACATACGTTGTGTGTCTTTAAATTACGTCATACCCTTCGTCTGTTCATTCGTCAAGTCGTAACAGTAACCTAATAACTGTATTCAGTATGTTCCGCTCAAATGTATTTGATGAGTGACGATGATTAGTGCAGTCAGTCAGACGCAGTTTAATGTCCTAATAGCAGAAATAAAAATACCAATGAAGCTTCCATCAACGGTATATAAATTAAATTCGAAGAACTACTTTTAAAGACAGGATCTAACCAAGTCGTTTCCCAAGAAAAAGGTCTGTAAATCAGCACGACGCGGTGGCTCCGTATGTGACGAGGCTTCTAATGTAGCTCTATGTATCACTGATTTATTTGTCGGCGAATTTCACAAAAACATGCACTTACTTGAAAATGCAGTGTTCGTGTGCCGTGCCGCCGCGACAAAAATAAAACCGTCAGAGGAATAACAACTGCATTTATTTATATAATATAAGGTGTGAATCAAATACAATGTGTGTTTTATTTATATTCTTGGCCACGCTCAAGCGACACCTGGCTACCTCTTGCACAAGAGGGCTTGTGTTATGGTTTATGGTAGCTTGTTTATATAACCTTCATCTAGTAGCTACAAATTTTCTTTGTTAAAGGAAATTGTGTAATTGTGTAGCGAACTTCGAACGCCACGTCCGCGTCACCACCGCAGTAGGCTGTCCCTAACAAAGCTCGCAATAATCTGCAATTGAGCGCACGTACGTAGAATATCCTGTTTGAAAGCTAAACACTTCCCTTGTATATAAACAGTTCTGATATTCACACGAATATTGAAATTAAACTGGTTTTACAAATTAGCTGGCCGTTTGAGGCCGCGCAAGTCGAAGTGCTTGCCACTCCGCCACTCAGGCACTAACTCCACGAACATTGCTAAAACTATTTAATTTACGATGAAACACAACATGTTCCTATTATTTTTAGCGTCCAGTCGTTCAAAGCAACGTCAACAATCAACAAACAAGCACAATTACTCAACCCCTTGAAGGGGCTTTAAAATTAAGCATGTGGATAAAATATGTATGGTCCTTTTGAAGCATTACTTTAGCGAACACAAACATTCCTTCAACGGGAATGTGTACATAGTCGCAGGTAATGATAGCCAGGTATCAGTGGCGTGCCAGCCCAACGGCAAATGAAAGCAGTTTAAAAATGCAGACGTATGATTAACTCTAGTAATTTGCCACTTTTTACTTAATGACGCTTTGCATGCGGTCCCCGGCGCACGTTCGATAACAAAATTCCTAGAATTCACTATAAAGGCCTTCAACAAAGCCGTTGTAGTAACCATATTAAAACCGTGAACACGGCGCATTGTAATTTCTGTGATACGCTCCATAATTAACGTTATTTTAATTAACTTTGCAAACGGCCCGCACATTATTTTGATTATTTTATGACCTCTGGGAATGTAGACGCGTGTAATTACTTTTAGAAACCCTTTAAATATGAATAAGGATACAGAAGCTATGTGACAAAATAATGAAGGCTTTGTCTCGGGTGTACAACGTAGCAATTACGGAAATTATTAGCTATTAGTTTACAAGAACACCTTATTTTTCCACTTCTGCCAAGGTATTGCCGTAAGCTGGTTTTAATTAACAGGTAAAGAAATGGCTGTGTTGGTATTTTTCAGAGTAATAGCAGGTACACTTTGTTTAGTGGCGCCAGGTAAAGACCTGGCGCATGCACCTACTCCTATTATGTAGGTGTGTAGGTACGCGGGTATGCATTAAAGGAATTTCACAACGTGCAATTTAATCGTCGTTAGTCGAGACAATATTAGATTCAATAACCCTGAGATCTTAGCGCACTGAGATTGCGCTTCCAAGGATCAGCTGGCGGTACATATGAATCGAACTGTCAAACCTTCACCACAGCTGACATTCGATTAAGCGCTCAGCGTACCTCCAAAGGAGCCGAGGCGCAGGTGAGTCGTGAGTCTGCTCCTGAACTATTGTGACTTTAGGAAATAAGCTCACGGCTTATAGCTTATGCTGGCGACGTTCACTTCCTATTACCATTTTGCTTACTTTGTCTTGTGAAGTATTGTGCTTTATTTTTAACCATCGAAACAACCACCTTTGTTTGAACTTGCAAACAAAACATAAGGTATTGAAAATTTTGATTTTAAGTCGACCCTAGTTGGAAAAAGGTTAGGCAGATTGTCTGAT
Source organism: Hecatera dysodea (assembly GCA_905332915.2). Taxonomy (NCBI): domain Eukaryota; kingdom Metazoa; phylum Arthropoda; class Insecta; order Lepidoptera; family Noctuidae; genus Hecatera; species Hecatera dysodea. The sequence goes on along the minus strand of HG995286.1, from coordinate 19,855,903 downwards.
TGAGATGGATGGATTGCATATGAATGCAATGCAAAGGCGTCAGTGATAGGACAGAATGGAGGAAGAAAACGTGTTGCGCCGCCCTCAAGACAACAATGGTCAAGGAAGATGATGTTGATAAAATTGATTGAGTAGAGAGGAAGTGACTCACCGCTCCAATAGCAGCCGTATAGCTCGACCCTCATGCAGACAGTGCGGCGATGCGAGCTGTACGGAATGAAGCGGATCTTGGACGCCCAGATCGGCGGCTCCAAATGGTTCTTCTTCTCCAAGTAAGTGTTCGTGTTACCCTGCAGAATCTGTAACAAATGATCAGTATTTATTTTTCGTTCAATACAAATATTTCCCTATACACACCCGTCTTTGCATGCCTGAGATTTCATCTACGCGCTACATTTGATCGAAGGCAACATTATACTATATTGAGAAGATCCATACAATTTAAGGAAAATATGTAGCCAGCTGTTTATTTTATATGGGTGGGAAATCATCAGATGACTTCTTCCGCTCTGGGCGGAGCGAAAGGGAGTGTCAGACTCGTGACTAAAATCCATTCGTGTTCTTCCAAATGCCCTTTGCGTTCCAGGCCCGCGGTGACTCTTTCAAACAAATGCCGCATCAGCCACATGTCCAGCCATTTTGTTATTTGATTTTGTTTACTTTGAGGAAGGTGCAATTAATTGTGCAGGCTGAGTAGTTAAGAAGGTGGCGCATGGTTTTATTGAGTTAATTTAGTGTAATTTTAATTTCTTTATCCATTTTCTGGCTTAAATCAGAAGCAGATCATGGCAAGCTTTTTGAGCAACAAATTTGTTGGAAATAAAAAAATGTGTTAGTAACAAAATCACTATAGAAATTTACTCAATTTCTTATTTTCCATTTTGAAGGCGTAAATCAACAGTTGGGGGAGTCAACATTTCCGACTAGGGAATAAGTAGCTTGATAGGATAAAGTAGCAAGGTGACTGGAGATCAAACTGTCGCGGCTTCGCACAGAGGGCGGACGAGGCAGCCGACGAGCTAAAGAGGATTTCCTAACGTGTTTTCCTCTTCTTGATATAACATACTATAAAATCCTGCGTCAAAACCACTTAGGTTCTTTTTAATTGTTATAGGGTTCTTTTAACGAACAAACGATAAGAGTGCTCCATAGCCTGTCTTTTGAACCTATACAACAGCTGTTTATAGAACGTTGCACACTTCTTTCTATTTTGGACTTCATTTTGAAGTCGACTCAAATTTAATTCGCACCACGGTTGCTCAAGTTTCGACGCTCCAGAAACACCAGACTCGTAAAAAATCGTTGAAAATTTCCCGATAACTTCAAAAGTTTAAGATTTTAAAATAGCTTATGCGTTTATCCGGTGTAATCCTCAGTTTCCCCGGCGCTGCATTAGTAGCTTATAATATCACAGAGCTTTATATTGCAAAAATAATCTATAGCGGAATTGGAATACGCCTCGATCTGTTCCGCCTCATCGATGGTTATTATTTTAAATCCGAGACCGTCGTATAATAGCGCTTACGAGTATGCACAAACAGATTCGATACCTGGAGTATTGAAGCGAATACTTGTAGAGTAATAACTAACGGATCGACACTTGATACTAATGCTTTAAGCTGAATGTCACCGAATGCTACTGAGAAGGGTATTGAGGCACGATGAGATTAACCGAATAACCGTAGTATCGAATGCGAACAGCTTGGTTCAGCCGGTGAGGCGAGTGCGCTCAAAGCTAAGTGGGTAGATGATCGGTATCTTTCGAGGCTGATTTAATTAGCGAGCTTCGCATTGAAAGCTCTATTAGCTTGTGTGTACGCACCCGATATTGTGAATCCAGCAAACGCTTTCATCCCGCCTGTGGTTAGACTGAGTTTTAATTGGTAAAGTAACACCGCCGCGCAAACATTACACACCGCAAGAAGCTTAGCGTATTAAAATGTTTGTGGAAATCATAGCACATTCATTTTGTTATACTTCATTATTATATTATCTAGAATTGAAGATTTGTTTGTTTGGATCTCTCTCTCTCTCTCTGAAACTGCAGGACTGGTTCTTTTTTTCACTTAATAGCGAGTAATTTTATCCCCGTATTCCCACAGGAACGGGAAATAAGCGGGAAAACTGCAGAACTCTGCTAGTATATTATAGTATTACCTTTTCTAGACTTACGAGTACCATAACTCCTAGACGAACTGTGATCTTCAGATCATATAACTACAACAGTCTAATATAGAGCCATTGATGTACGTTCAAAACATGATAACAGACACTCAGTGCCAATATCGTTTACTATGAAGACTGTAACGGCCAAATACGCTGACCACAAAGTCTGCTTTGTCGTATGATATCATTGAAGTAAATAAAATACCCTTTAATCAGCAAATTGACAGCATTGTTAATATATTTATTAAAAAACCGTGGCATCAAGTGATTGTCCAATAAGGTTGCCACCTTTTTTGGGAGAGTTATATTAATTATTATAAATCTATGCCAAAAATAAAGTACTTTTAAAAAATTCAGGAAAATAAATAGTATGCATTTATAATTTAGATCTTTCGTCATATAAAAAGCTAACATAGCCCCGCGGTTTCACCCACAGTGAAGTTCACGGTAGTATCCGTTCCCGTAAGAATACAGGGAACCTTGTTATTCGCTGAAAATTTCCATAGGTGAAAAATTGGTTAAACTTGGTCCAGTAGTTTCGGAGCTTATTCTGTACAAATAAACAACCAAAAAATCACAATATTAGTAAATATTACACCCAGTTCTCCTTTTTTTTTAGAGGTATGCATGCAAAGTAAAAACATGTGTATGTGATGCTTACTATGGAGTAAGCATCACATTGGCATGTTTTTACTTTTGTGACACAAAATTAAACACACGTCTAAGTTTAACGAATGATGGACTTACGGCCGAACCCAATAACCCTATTTGAGTAAGCGCTGAATATATAGTACTTTGCATACTTTATTATTTTACTACAGTATATATACAATTGACTAAAATCTAAATAAATATAAAAGCAAAAGGTTACTCATTCACTCATCCCGAAATATCGAAAACCGCTTAACGAACAAATATTAAATTTGGCGGGGAGGTACATAGTTTACAATTAGCAGACGTTCGCTAAGACAGCATTGTAGGAAACCCCCACAAAGAGGTGAAATAGGGGATGGAAGTTTGTATGTAGAATTTTATTTCTTGGACCAATATACTTGAAAATTGCCACGATTATGGAAAATCGTCATAAATGAAGTTGTTAATCTGGCAGTTGGTTCTAAGTACCCTCAGAAACGAGTGAAGGAAGCATGATGTTCGTTAGTGTCTGAATAAACTTCACGCGGTGAAGTGCTAGTATAATATAATATTATAGTACGGGTGGCAACCCTCCGTCCAACCAAAGTTGTTGGGGGGTGTTTAAAAAGTGGACGTAATTACAAGTTAGCACAAGGTTGTGCAAATGTCGTGTGAATTTGTAAGTAGCGCGATGGTGAACAGCGACAGGGGACTAAACGTTGTCTTTTAACTCCGCGCCAGCCCTTTTATTTCACGTTTAATATTTAAGTGCGCAATGAGTAGTTGCAATAGACGTTTGAGATTTCAGTTGAGTCTAACGCAAAATAAAAACCGGCCAAGTGTGAGTCGGATCATGTTTCTTGTAGGAAAAAATGCATTAAAGGCATAAAAATACTGACTCTGTGAAATTTCAACGCTTTAGGTAGCTATTAGTCCAGGGTCGATAATTTTTAAAACCAAAAAAAATAATAGTAGGATAAAACCCATTAGAAAAGGAGGAGAATATTATAAAAATGAAAGGAAAAATAATTTACGGGCGATCTGAGGTCGGGAAGGGGAGGGGGGTGAGTTTTTAAGGGTAAAAAACGGTTTATCTCGATTTCCGGCAAAACTAAAAGTCCTATGGAAAAAAGTCAAATGGCAAAGTTGTAGGTAATAAAAAGATCTAAAACTTTTGTATTTACACGATTTTCACATAACCTCAAAATTTATGAGAAAAATTCAGTTTTTGGTTTTTTATTTTTATCTTTTACAAAATTATTTTTTTTGTCACGAAATTTGGTGAAAACTTACCTTTTTATGTCCCAAATACGCTGTAATTTATTTGATTAGAAATATTTATTTTTTCGCCTTATTTTGAATTAATATCGAAAAAGCACCCTAATTTTCAATCAAAAATTCACCCGTCAAAATATCAGCTTTTTTCAAAAAGTTGGTATGCTTTCTGTTCGTTGAAATCTCTACTTTCCGATGGTGAAAAAAAATATATATGTTACTATCGTAAATCTTCTCAGAAAATGCAAAAAATCGAAAAAACTCGAATCGATTTTTTTTAATTATTATATACAATTTTGGTCTATTTATTAAAATTTACACTTTAATTACTCGAAAAACGTAAGATTACATGTCACGTTGATAAAAAAAAACTGCAAATCAAAATATACTACTATAATTAACCAAGAAATAAGTTAATAAAATTAATATTTAATAAGACATCTACAATATTTAGAGAAAGTTGTAGAATATTCTTTAAATTATATGCGTAGATGCCTATTTATAACTATTTTAAGATAACTTATATACCTGAATGACCTACGAAAAATTTTAGCCCATGAAAAGGTATGTCATAGAAAAGTGGGGAAGGGGCTAGGCGGGTCTGGGTCTTACTACATACATACCTACTATTTCGTAGCAGCTGTAACAACCGTTAGCCTAGCCAGTATTCGAAATACAGTACAGTATACAACATCGTTTATAAAAATACACGTGCACGCTGAGTTTTCCCTTCCCCACTTTTCTATGAAATACCTTTTGATGGGCTAAAATTTTTCGTAGGTCACTCAGGTATATAAGTTATCTTAAAATAGTTATAAATAGGCATCTACGCATATAATTTAAAGAATATTCTACAACTTTCTCTAAATATTGTAGATGTCTTATTAAATATTAATTTTATTAACTTATTTCTTGGTTAATTATAGTAGTATATTTTGATTTGCGGTTTTTTTTTTATCAACGTGACATGTAATCTTACGTTTTTCGAGTAATTAAAGTGTAAATTTTAATAAATAGACCAAAATTGTATATAATAATTAAAAAAAAATCGATTCGAGTTTTTTCGATTTTTTCCATTTTCTGAGAAGATTTACTATAGTAACATATTTTTTTTTTTTCACCATCGGAAAGTAGAGATTTCAACGAACAGAAAGCATACCAACTTTTTGAAAAAAGCTGATATTTTGACGGGTGAATTTTTGATTGAAAATTAGGGTGCTTTTTCGATATTAATTCAAAATAAGGCGAAAAAATAAATATTTCTAATCAAATAAATTACAGCGTATTTGGGACATAAAAAGGTAAGTTTTCACCAAATTTCGTGACAAAAAAAATAATTTTGTAAAAGATAAAAATAAAAAACCAAAAACTTGGTTTTTTGAATTTTTCTCATAAATTTTGAGGTTATGTGAAAAAAGTGTAAATACAAAAGTTTTAGATCTTTTTATTACCTACAAGTTTGCCATTTGACTTTTTTCCATAGGACTTTTAGTTTTGCCGGAAATCGAGATAAACCGTTTTTTACCCTTAAAAACTCACCCCCCTCCCCTTCCCGACCTCAGATCGCCCGTAAATTATTTTTCCTTTCATTTTTATAATATTCTCTTCCTTTTCTAATGGGTTTTATCCTACTATTATTTTATTTCACTTCTTATTATTTTTAAAGGCTTCTACCCTGGTCTATATTGCGGTTCATGAGATACAGCCCGCTGACAGACAGATTAAACACATACAAAGAGACTTAATTATTGACTCAAACAATACAACCGACTTCAAAAAAACACTACAAAGTAGATACAAAAATAATTTTAATTTCGGAAGTCAGGGGTTTTTAGTTGTTTTTAGACACCCGACTTCCGAAATTAAAGTTATTTTATACTTTGCAGTGTTTTTTATTTGGAAGTCGGTTGTATTTTATTGTTACCTAAAGCCCGAAAAGTACCTACACCTACGTATAGGTTACGATTATTAGATACTCGCACGTTCTAAAATGAGAACAAACAACACATGAGCTCTAGTTCAGAATAATAATTAATTTTCGTTCCCAAAACGTGGAGAGTGGAAACAGTATTTGAAAACTAATTTTCATATTGAAAATTGCAGAGCGAGTTGTTTGCGAACACTCAATTCCCTCCTCTTTGGTGAGCACGGCGACTATGCCGGCTATGCAGGCATTCCGGTCTTCATACCATAGTCAACAATCAGAAGCAGTGTTGTTTAATTTAATTAATTTATATGCTTCGGACACCAATAAAGTATTTTGTTAGTAAAATACCTTATAACTAGTGTTAGTGGTACACAATAAAGACATACAATGAAGTACGTGTCTCAGGCAGGATGGGCAGAATATGATAAAGCAAGGAATAAACTATCTTACCATTACCTCTACGTAGTGCCTTAGGGGGATAAGGGCTCTCAACAACTGCAGTTTTCAGGATGCTATTGTCTCTGACCCGCGTTCTAGGCATCAGTGACGCGACTTTTCTTCGAATCACTGCATGGAAGCCGTCACTTCGGTTCAGAGCATTTCCGATGCACTACAGAAACGGGACAGTTTCCACAGAATCCTAAAACATTGTTGTGTTGAAGGCGAAAGAAATCTAGCGAACCTTTGGTGTAGTTGATCCCCACGTATAGACCTTCGCAAAACTTCTTGAATGTCTCTTTTCAGTACACGCGTACTTGCCGGTTTGGACATTGCTACTACGAGTACTATTCCGCGCTACTATTTTGATTTTAAACAGGATGTTTCGTATGTATTGTAAATTAATTATTTTTTTGAATACGGACTATTTTATGCTTATTTTAATATGCTGATATTTTTATTTTAATCTATTAATGATATAGATTAACGAGTTTAAGGGAACGCCCTCTGTTATTTAACACACTGTATATTCATATTTATTTTAGTTCAAAGTTCAGTTTAGGAAAAAGCAGAACAGAACTCTATATCTGTGTCCAGAATCCTACATGATCAATGTTTGGGTGTTTTTGTTTGCCTACCGCAAACATTGTTTTACTTTTGTTACCCGTCAAAATTTAAAGAAAGCTTCCTGTTTTCACCTTTAAAAATCAACTACGAGAACACAATTCGGAAAAATTAATATTCAGTTATAACATAATTTCATGAATAATTGAATGTAATAAATAATAGATATCTCCTTAAGAACAATCGTGGGAAAGTAATTAAAATAACAATTCAATTATTAATCACTGTTGAGGGTGACAATAGAACTTCAACTATCTCCGTTTTAAAATTATACCAAGGTACTTACTTCTCTACCAGATAACTACGGGTACAATACGGCCGACGTAACTTGGCGAGTCCGAACTTCGCGCAGAAGGTTGCGCAATAACTTTATTTAGGAACCAAATGGTGGCACGAGGCGACGTGCGCGGGGCGGTGGTCTAGGCTAGAGATTGACCTTATGTTAATACAATCGACCCTTTATCGATTAAATATCGTAATCGAATCGAATCGAAAAAAGTATCATTTAGAATTTATTGATTTTTGTTTATATAATATATGAAACGAAACAAGATTTAAAAATATAGTGTATTTTGTCGTTAATGAACGAGATTTCGAATTTAGTAAAAAAATAAACTAACAAAATATAATTTCTCAGTTGAAAGTCACTTATTTATCACTTATCTATTAACGACTACTTGAGTAACGACTGTTTGAGAACATTTAAAACCTCCTTATATAATTGAAAATAAATATATTATTGAGTCTTAATTTCGATCGATTTGAAGAAAATCGATAAACAACACCCTCAGACACGCGTATTGGACATCCCTTTTTGGTTACTTCGTAAAGCTTCGTGCGAATTCGGCAATACTCGGTACACGATATTATTGTCTCAGTCACACGTTAGCGTCGGTGTCGTGTTCGTGTCGCTATCTCTGTCTTGAGCGCAGTCGGTTACAAAAGTTTTCGTTGTTACTGTTGTTAAGTTTTATTGGTATTTTTTAATTTTTTGTTTAGTGTCTAAGATTGTTGTTACTGTTGTTAAGTTTTATTAGTATTGTTAAGTTTTTGTTTAGTGTTTAAGATTGTTTTGTGTGTTATTTGCAAGTGTCAGTTGGCACTTATATTATTCGTAAAAATGCCACCAATAACAGTTTTCTTCACGATTGTACATGCGCTAAAGTTCGCAAAGCCTATGTTCAGACTCGCCAAGATACGTCGGCCGTATTGTACCTACGTCTTCAAAACTTAAGCGCCACAGGACTGTGCATTTCAATAAACATCCAGTAGTAATTATTTCTCTAATGGAGAGGGTAATAACGATAAGTACAAATTGTCATTATTTAGTCCTGAATTAATATTTGAACGACACAAGTAGTTCTAAACGTCGCCGCAACGATTATTCATATGTTTAATTAACTGTTACAACAAACGTTCAATTAAATGGCACCTAATACAAAGTGACACTTTGCTAATTAATGGGCGCAATCCTTTGTCACATTATAGAACAAAGCTCCTTCCTGCACATTGAGTTGTCTTTGTAAAGTTAATATTATAATAACAATACATTTAGTACACTTCCATCTTGGTACAATATTATGATTAAAATTTAAATAAACCAACTAACCAATAATAGAGATCTAATTGTTATATTTCATCACCCACCATAATCGATAAAATTGGTATTGATGCAAACATAGAAATATAAAATACAAAAGTCTAGGACTCTTATAGGGTTTTTAGAGATCAAACTAAAAATAGCTCATTTCACGCAAAGCTAAAATGAGCTACTAATTCTTGGAGATAACACAATGGGCTATTCTCGCTGTTGGTAATAATAATGCATATATAAATAAGCAGGGGATTGCAGCTACCTATCTTCCTAGAAATAATTCGCAGTTCTCTCCACGTTTCTTGTGAGAATTCTCATGGCAGTCGTATTCAAAGCTGACATCACACGGCAAATGTGAGGCTTACTTAATGAGCCTAAAGATCGTATTATTGTCATTGAAAGGTCAGACGTCTAGCAAGGCAGCAAGCAGAGATATTGTTTAATTTGCCAGATAAAGAGAGGTCTCGGTTTCTTTCTCGGTCAGTTAAAACTATTGATAAATAAAAAACTCAATCATATAGTTTTTATAAGATACTCTGACTGTAAAAGCGACATTTATTGACCATTACCGTTCTGACAACCCTTAAGCCCCATACAGCTTACACAAAGGCCCGACTTTCCAGACACGTGCAGAAAAGATCGCTTAAGTGACAACCCTATGCTATGCCTAAGAGCTTTGAGTGCAAACTGCGAACTTGTTCCGCCGCCAATTGTTCACTCAAACTCTTTGGCTTTCGATGTCTCTGAACTTTTTTAAACCCTCAAAGACTCGGCGTAAATATCGACAAGTTATGAGAACACCAGTTGAATATCCTGTTTATGAATTTGCTTCGATTATTCGAAATGGGTGTGGAGTGTCCATGGAGTTTCTTGCACGTTATTCTAGCTTGGACTGATCTACCGTAACAATTCAAATGTGCCCAAAATAAAAGGTTTCAGTTTATTATTAGTAATTAAATTAATGGAAAGCATGATTTATTGTGAAATCTTGAAACGTATTAGCGTTTTAGCGTTATTAGCACGTTCGATGGTTGTCTTTAAATCAAGGGACACGGAAGAACCATACATAGAGCTACTTGGCCTACATTCAGACTATTACTGCAATAGATGATGGATTAAGAGGGACAACATTATGAACATTCGGTCATTCGCTACTCCGATGACTTATCATATGGGATGGAATTTGGGAAAGAAGCAGTACGTCATGAAGAGTTAGTTCATAGTAGTTAGGTCACCTGTAACATATTTTTCTAAAAAACATGTATGAAACAAACTGGTCCTTACCTCTTGTCCTTCCCCGGTTCGGTAGCGCACCCACTTGCCCAGCTTGGGCCGCCAGTACTCGATGACGTAGGCCTCTGCATACTCCTGACCCTGGCCGTTGCCGAACCGGCCTTGAGTGCCGGTCCCGGTGATTACATGCACTGAATGAAGGTCGATCTCCAGCCACTCTGTTGACTCAGTCACGATCTGCGACCGCGGGCACCAGGCACCACCCTTTATGTCCTGGTTAAGCCTGTTGAAGTACCGAAACTATAATTATTTTGCTCCTAAGTCAATTTCTTTTTCTTTCATCAAAATTATCACAACAATCTTGATATCAACTTGTCTGCATACGAAACTTGAACGCTTGGAGTCTACACAAGCTAATTTAATTTTGAAAAATGTTTGCACAAAATAAATTGGGGCTGGCGAACAATGGTGATCCGGAGATGGAGTATAACAAAGGAGTATTTGCGCTTTTAGATAGATCTACAGATATAATACCTACACACTGCTCATATTTTCTTTAAATTAATCGCTGTACTACGAATATAGGTCTGGTTTATGAATAAAGTCTCCTTAGCCTATTAAAGCTTTGTATTAAATGCGTGACCCGCGGAAACGTAGGCTATAGTGTCTATTTAGTATGTAATCTGTGCTAGTCTCGCTTAACTAATAACTGCACAACTCTCGCCCACGCGTTCCGGCATGCCCCAGTCTTATCTATTAGAAGCAGGGAACAAGGGAACGTGCATGGCCGCCCTTGGGTGACAGTAGGAGCTCGACCCATTAACTTAAGTAACATGATGTTTTTGCAGTGAAGGCTAAAGACAGTAATGTAGTTAGTGAGCGTGGCCGTTTCGCCGCATATTCATCAACATCAGCGCGACGACCGCAGTTAGCTCTGCAGCTCGATATAACGAGTGTCTCGTCAAAGGAAATTGACAGCCCCGTGTTATATGTATCCTTGTATAATACATCCGTTCAAGCAGATCGTCTAAGCAATTTCAACATTATAAGCAAAATGCAATTAGTTTCCGTAATTACATTTTTCGAAATTTCCCTTTGAAGAGGCTTCCATAATAAAAGTAGATACATATAAGTTGTGTGTCCACACACATCCACAGATTTATTTCAAACAGACGATCATAATGATAGATGAGCACATGTCGGTATATACATACATATCATTATTACAATTACGGTATTCACAATCGCTTTAAATTGTTATGAATGATACCTATCCTGTTAAACATTAGGACAATGACAAACAGAAACTTATCAATAATAAACAAATAATTGTAGCGTTCCTATCAAAATACGAGTAGGTATAACGGTAACGGATAAAATATATTGCAACAAACACGATACTGTCTTGAGGAAACAAAGAAAAAGTTATGAAAATAACGTAGGTACTTAAATACCTACTTACAAACTAAAACTACAGGTACACCATCTCGTTATAAAATTTCATTGATAAAGTGTCATTAGCCGCAAGTATAACAGTTTCAAGTTCATACTGTGTGTACTGACTCATAAGTTCGCCCGCTGCGAACTTTGTAAACCATGAATGTACAAGGCTATTCGCTTCAATACGCTGGACTTACAAAAACTAAGACGCATTGTTATTTCACAACGATCCAAGATTCCTCCTATAATATATCAATCAAAGCTAATAATAGTGGTGTTGTTATTAGCGCATTCACTTATCGTGTGTCACTGAGGCAGTGTAATCGTTCGCACCAATCACATTCCGAGACGGGCAGTCATTAAGCTCATTGACGCGCCACCGACCGCTCGCTCTCTAGATATCAATGAGGCGTGAACAAACTTTCGTAATTTATCACTTAGCATATGCGCCGGCTAATAAGTTTTGATACTATTTCAACACCGACCGCGACACCAGAAATGTTGAACACTTCCTTTTGTCTAGCCCTAGTGCGGTAATACAAATAGTGTTGCATTAAATCGTTGATGATATAACATAAACAACGCGCTGGGTGTTCGAAAATAAAGAAAATAAACATGTCGCATATGAACTTTTATAATTAATGGCTTGTAATAAACAGGCAGTAACCATTCGTTCACGAGCAGCGCCTGCGCTGTAAACAAATGAACACTTCCATGGATCCCACTCACGACTTCGACTGTCAATACAATTTGGGATCTTGTTACCCGACAGCGCGTTCAAGTCGAGTTTGATTATGAATTTAAACGACAAGAACGATACAAGAACCTTATTCGGGGTTTTGTGAGGAGCTATATTGTCTTACGTTATTCTCTTTTACTTTTTAGAATATTTTAAAAGAATACGGACTAATCCGTATTTTTTTGAAGGCAGCAGAACTCTTACCTTATGAAAAAAACATCACGTTCTTAACACCAATTATGGCAGTGTCATTTCCTTCACCGTCCCCTGGGTACTTGGCCAGTTTGGGGCGGGTCTGTTTATATATTCAGTAGCTATTGGAAGCTTGATGATGTCAATAGAAACATTTGCTTGGCAGCTTAAGATCTTAAGAGCTTAAGCACTGCACTATGTTTCTGCGCGTCAATATTCTCGTTATTCCTCATCAAAACCAGTTACTTAGCTTAAATACCCAGATAAAGCTCCATAGCGATTGTTGCACTGATGTATAATAATTTATTGCATTACATTTTTAACAAAAAACCATTGTAAATAATTGTTAGGGAACCAATAAATAAATTCGTTTCAAATCTTTAGACAGCAAGTTGTTGGTAAATAAGGGTAGTAAGTGATACAAACCTGCCATTCTGCGGGGCCACATTGCCGTCGTTGTAACAGGAGCTTGCGCTGATATCCCTGTCGGGAATCAAACCGCTCTCCATGCCGAGCGGCGCGATGCATTGAGCTGTAAACAGACACAGCATATAGCACCATACATATATGTGTTGTTCAATATGCACACCCGGTTTATGCAACACACCAACCCGCCGACTCCGGCCAACTTAGATGACATTTAGATGCTTGTCTTGCCTCTAGTCAAGATGCGCGTAAATCATTCAAGAGTCACAGAGGTGACGTTAGTTACATTGTACACCATTAGAAAGCTTTCGCTGTTAGCATTATCAACAACTGCAGTGGTAAATGAATCGCTATACATGCACTGAACGCAGCTTACAACAAAACAAAACAAAAATAGAACAAAATAATAAAGAAAAATTAAAGATAATTGAGCCACAATAAAAAAGTAATAACCGCACTAATCAAGGAAAAGTCAATTTAAAACTTTGTGTAGGCTCGTCAAAAGTTTTGATGAACTGAAATCGATGGTGACTTCTAAGAACAGGCTGATAAGCGGCGGCAGGTCGTCCGGTCGCGTGTGTTACAATTTTTGAAACACAATGGAACCTTCAGTCTGATGCCACCCTTGCGCTGGCCAGCATAAGCAACGAGCAAATTAATTACTTTCGAAACATCCGCACAGCATGCTTCCACTTAATATTAGTAAGCTTACGTATACAGAGGTATTCATTAATAAAATGTAAAAGAGCACTAAATTAAATAAACATGAGACACAAGTTGTCAGGCGAATTTCTCATTGGGCTTGTAGTGTAATACTCAACGGGGTCGCTTATTAGTCAATCTATCAAAGGGTTCTCGCGTGCGGTAGGTATTAGACACAACAAACGAACTGATACGCTACATAGACGTCGGTATGTGATATATGTTGAATCATTTAATTAGCTGCCAACGACTGATAACTAGTGTCGCATGAGGAGGCCACGCATCAGTGGCGAGCGCTCGAGCGGGCGCGGGCGCTCTATTGTCATGTCCAAATTATCTTATTTCATTGTTCACTTCCTTAACGATTTATAAATTATTTATTGTTGTATACCTTTTCATATAGGATACTCTCAAACTCATTGCAATGTAACAATTGTAAAACAATTGTAAACTGTTTTAGTTTTTAAATTTCCAAATCGCTAGCGCTTGTCGTTTTCACCACCTTTAAATGTACAAAAGCCATCAATCATTCCATACAAGTAGCACTCGTTGCGTGGCCCTTATTAGACGAAATTTTAATTTTGTACTGTTTCACAATCACACATCTCTCGAACAAAACGAGAGCACACGACGTGAAATATGTAACGACGATACGGCTATCACTAGGTAAACACTGCCACTGGGGGCCACACATGCTTAACAAGAGTAGGTACAAAGTTAACATAAAAATGTGTATTCATTTAATTAAGTCTATTTTTATTTTATGGTGGAGTCATTAACCCAAATGTGAATAATAATGGTTGATAGTGAAATCAATCCACCACAAGCGACAGCTACAGAGTACAGTAGCTGCGTCCCGCTCTTGGAGCGGAACAGGAATGGATTTAAACAGCCATACAGGGTTCTTGACGTCTGCTCAATAGCCTTAATTTATATTCACACAGCAACGGCGCTTACACACACATGGAACCTAACATAATTTATATCGATGACAAGTCGCGTAGCTCATGAACGTTGTAAAACCTGGTGGCAGTCTAGACTCTAGACCGACCACGTGCTTCTCATAATGTACAGCACCATGCCGACCAAACCGTACTAAACATGGGAATAACAGATTTATCTGCTAATTTGGAATCTATTTGGAGTCTTCGGTAAGTTTTCCCCTCCAGCAAACAAAAGACAAGCGCTTATAGGTCAAATGCAAATAGAATTCGCTTGTTGCGTGTTTCGTTATTTAAGCAGGCCTCTTGTTGCTCAGCGCTTGAGAACAAATTGCAAACGTCATAAAGCCAGTTTTGAATATTAATAAACACGAATAAATGATCTCGGTTTAAGCAAAAGCATTTACTTGGGCCAGCGGTTCACAAAGTGAGCGTGCTTCTGACGTCCGGCAAATTGGATATACTTTTTACACATCGTCCAATTTAGCTGCCCCCTAACAATTCCATTGCGTATAGTTTTGTTTTTAATTCCATTGTAACAAAAACACTTTCAGCGCACCGGTGAGTGAAAGGCGAATGGTAAAATTTAAAGTGTGGAAAGTTTCAGAAGCACTGAGCTTGTGCGTGCTTATGCTATTGCGTGACATGTAGTCGTCTAATGAATAATAAACAGCGCAGTGGCGACTCGCTACTCATTCATATCCATCCACGAAAGGCAATATTCTTTTTACATAAAACGATCGAATGTCAGCTTAAACCGCCTACTATACTGGCTACAGCTCGTATTATAAATTGTGAGCAACAGCGGCTCGGCGGCTGCTCCTCGGAGCCTTCCGTTACCTAGATACGAGTACGTGCGATCGCGACTGTGCGTTCTCAGCCATTATATGTACACGCCAACTTACAATGTCACTTGTTTTTCTTTTACGACTTGAACCACTTTGCGTGATATCGTTGGACTATTATTTTAATTACTTTCATTGTACGAGGGGGTCGTTAGCATTTTTTTTTCATGTTCAGTAGTTTTCACGACGAATGTGTTCGGAACGTATAGCTGACAGCGATAACGGTCCGGCGAGGTAATGACTTTCCAAACTATCAACATGCCGCGACGCCGACGTATATGTACGTATAAATGTGATAGAGTAATAATTACACTATACGGCATTACCCATTGATGGCCGATCGATAGAAGCAGGGCAGCGGCGCATTAAATAATAAAATACACCTTCGAAATGTGCTCCAGGCCGTATTAGACCAGGACCATTTTAAAGGGCGGCTCTTGCGTTTCTTGTAATCGATACCAGACGAATAATTAAACAAAACAACGGGATGTATGCAGTGTAGGTATATAACACATGTTTTAGTCAAGGGTTACGCGGATAAAGGGTGCCGCGGGGCGGACATGTGTGGTCCCTGCGTGAGCACTAAGGTGTTTTAATTAAAATAAGTACAACGCACTCACTACGTCCCAAAATATGTACGTTTTTCGTTTCCTCATACGTATGCTCTTATATTTCCAGCTAGCTTTTATAAAGCTCTCTTTATTCCAAAAAGCACACGTTTCAATTAATCAAATATTTCTAGTTCACGACGGTGCGAGCCGCTATGTGTTAAATAAACCAACGGAGTGCCTTTCGCCGTGTAGTCGGACACATTAAGCTTGTTTATTAGAACCAACTAATAATTCCGTAAGCTTAAAGCTCCATACAACGGAAATAAATGGTACTTTCACAAAACGCTTTATAAACTTTTCCTATTATGAATGCTCCTAATTTGATATTCGAGGCAAGTGAAATAAACTGTGTGCTAGCGATTTAGTTTAATGAAATATTTAATCTTGCTTTCTCACAGGTTCAAGTTTAAATCTTTTTCGTGAGCGTGAGCATTGTAATAAAACAAAGACTTATTTGGTATGGGATTAAAGTATTCCCCGCTGGTATAGTTGCGTCCTGAGATGCGTCTGCGGCTTCCGTTTAGATTCTTTAAAATCACTGGGCATGACGTTATTCGCCATTGTCGCAAACACCGGTCGTGTCTACGTGGACTGATTGCCAACGCTCAGCGGCTCAGCGGCCTAGCGGCCCAGCGCGGTAACGTGAGCGTTCACCACAAATAGTAAATGTCTCAGGACTTGTATACTTAGCAACAAGCTGTTTATAGCTCTTAGATAAATATCTTTCCGGCACATATATTAAAGTTAAAGAGCTGACGAACACTGATTTATCTACCTCAGATAAAGAAAGAAACGCGAAGCCACATTTTATAAACCAACATACATTGTAGTTTCTTGTCAGCAAACGGAATTGCATATTAAGGATTCAGGATATCGCGTGAACAGAATTCGATATTGGATCGGTGTAATTTAGTAATTACGTTCTACATGCTCTGTAATTTTGTATATGCATAGTGTAATTACATTACATTTATTAGTAGTTTAATTATTTAATTTAGTCCGTAATAGGAAATGATACCATACTTGTAGTGTATCGACATCCAATACGTGGAAAATGATGAAATATTAAAACGCTCCCATGTTTTAACTGAAGTAGATTAGTGGAAGTAATTATTGTTAAGTGCAAGAGTGCAAGCAGTATTTCTGTATAAGAATACTTAAACAAACAATTTACTTTCTAATAAAAGACAAGACTTCCGAAATCGATGTTATTGGTAGTTTCTTCGTTTATTGACACAGATTTTGGAAAATAAAAAAAATGTTTTATTCTTTAATTTTAGTGGTGATACTCCCACAACTAAATTCATATTATTCTCAGAATGAGTGGTTGAGATATCTCACTTAATTATTTTTGATTACTATGATATTGCAGTGGAGTCTTCCGTTTTCTCTTAAGGAAAACATAATATAATAAGGCTTAAAGGGTGTCACCATAAAATTATTGTGAAAAATATGGGTCAAAATAACAACAATCAGGGTACCTACTTCAGATATCAAAATATCTGCACATTTTGTGCTGTGCACCGTTGAGCTGTAATTTTGATTCTTTAATTCTCAAGTAATAAAAGGGTAAAATACTAACAGCACAACGTCTACTTGGCTTCCGTTCCATTGAAATAAATTCTTGTAATGAAGAAATTTATTAGTTCTTCGCCATGACCTAGCCGGAAGCAGGACCTCTCTCAAATATGAGTATTTAGAATAAAGTCCTTAATATGATTATTGTTTTCATTAACGCTCCTACAAAGAAGTTTTAGTTCAATTGAAATTTTGAAATATAACAACGCTAAAAGCGACTGGTGGAATTTATAATTCTTCGTACAAGTTCACCGAGGCACGGCGTCCCCGTTGCTCTGGGAGCAGAGAACTTTCTAATTAAATATTAAGGCGGTCCATGCACAGACATCGACGGGGGACTTGCCACTATAACTTTTTATAGTTGTGTGATATGGTCATAATGTCCCTTAGACCAAATGGGCTGTTACTAAAACGTCGTTGCTTTGTAAACTGTTTCGTTTGCATAGATAAAGAATACCAAGTACCAGTGAGATTTAGGTTTATCTATAGGTACGTATCCTACAGCTATATTTCAAGCACACGGTTAAAGAATTCTTTTTGTGAGCATTTTTCTGATTCGAGTTCATAAAGTGTATTAAAACTTGACCAAAAAAAAACGAAGCCTCTTTATAGTGCCCATCTTCAGCAGTGAATTTGAATCTTTGTTCCGATTTCATTTTGTAGAGGGTATAAAAGAATAAAGGCAGCGGTTGTCATTCGGTTTCAGAGATGAGTGAGTGGATAAGCAATGTTCCATTCAATCAATAGAAAACATGCAGCCGCTATATTAAAAATGTCGTTGTAGATATAAAAACACACGGAAGTACCAATTATTTTCGCTTAAGACCTTTTTCATGGCCATAATAGCGCAAACCTGACTACAAGAGGTATAAAGGAGATGAAATTTCCCGTTGGGTGGTGAGGAGTGACTAAGTGAAAACTTTTGTTAGTTCTGTTCCAAACAATTCGCCCGTACTACCTGCCTCAGGACTCGGTGAGAACTACTAAAATGGTAATTACCAGGACGTACTTAGTTCGTGGATTTCAATTTTTCATGATAAACAAAGAATTGTAAGAGATACTACTTTCCGCCGTGCTCCCTGCTTTACTCTATCGCTGTCACTGTGGCCAAGCTGTCAACAGCCTCGGTCATTACAGCCTGTCATGCAGTCGAAGTGCAGGTCACAGCGCGGCACACGATCATCAATTACAACATCCCACGTGCTTTTGCCGCCATCGGCGTTCCAGCTGTATTAGAACCCAATGGCCTGGCACACGACGCTGGCAAGAGACCGGACGGCATGCTTTTATTTCACATGGAAGGGACGCTTCTTGAGCCGATCCTCTTGCACCATCCCATCTTCCTAGCTCGTCGTGCTGTGCTGGCGCTGCCACTGCGTCTGCGGTGATCCTCAAACGAAGGAAATATGACAGCTCAGTTGGAAGTTGCATTTTCGAGCCGTTTGGGCTTGGAGCAATCTTGAATCGTGGGGTCCGAGTGCTCATGCATTATTTAAAGTCTGTTCAGACGCTTTGGCAATGCCGCCAGTCTTTTGTGCACACTTCCAATCGACAGCGATGCGGATGAATTTTTTGACGTCATATTTTAGGGGTTAGAAGGAGTTTTTAATTTTATTTCTAGAAAATAACCATTTCCCGTCCGTTGGTTTTCAATATGAGTTTTTATATTTGGTTAGTCATTAAGAGTTTCTGATTACTTAAACAATCCACTTAGCAGTCAATATTGCTGCTTGCTAGTTGATTTTAATTAGCGTTTTATTTGTACCATTGGTAAAAACGTACATTAACTTTTAGTAATTCATATGAAGTCATGCGGCACGCATGGGTCTACATTTAGACGTTTACATTTAGACGTTTACATTTAGATTTTTACATACCTAACATTTAAGGTGTGTTGATGTAGGTAGGTATCAAACTAGTTGTGGAATTTGTTCGAAAGAGTCATTGCGGCCCTGGAACGCAAACGGCATTTGGTGGAACACCGATGCGTTTTAGTCAATAAAAGTCTGGCACTCCCTGTCGCTCCGCCTATACCATGCCCGAGATGAAGGCGTCATTTGATGATTTCCTATACTTAAAAATAAGAATAAAATGTTGTTATTCTAATATACTATCAAAATATCAAGTTTTTGTCTAAACAAATTACAAGATCAACATGTGGCCTGCACATTATTCTTCTAAAGCCTAATTATTGTGACGTTAATTTCGGCGACGTCGTTTATATATTTTAATTCGTGCTCTATAATAACCTTGAAAGTTCCAGCAAATATGTCTGTCTCAACTATTTGTATCCAACTGTTTAATCAATATCTTCATTGTACCAACGAAATCTTCGTTGAACGGTACCTATATCCAGTTAATTCTTGGCACTTGTTTTCTAAAAGTTTCAGCTAAGGCTCCATGTATTTCGAAAAGAATCCAACTTTAGTTACTCCACGATATCCAAGAAAGTATTTATATAAAATGTTGCCAGTTTAAAACTGAGGCTAAAACCTGAGCTAGAACACGAAAGGGTGAAACGTTTGAATATGAATTTAACTAACGATAAACAGAGAAGCATGCTTGTCGGAATTTATTTAACTATCAAACAAACTAAATCCCTGAATGAGATATGAATTAAACTTTTACTACCTTCAAACGTTTCTAACTAACCGAGATAGATCTAGTAATTAAGGCAATGTTGTATCAGCAGGATATACAGGTTTACACTAGATACATACATTATTACAGGTAACGTTGAATGCGCTGTGAGCCTGTGAGCTATCTCTGAAATTACCTGTCCTTCACACGTGCTGCCTTTGTACCTCGTCCATCCAATCTATCGATCTGGGTTCTCAATAAACGGAGGCATGTTGACTACATGTTTCAGGACGGCTCCTCTCCACGACAAAGTGAAATGTTCAAAGTCAATAAGGAACATAATTACGGTCAAAGTAACCTAGACGCTACAAGTGCTTACTCGGCTTTGGGAAGAAACAACTTGCTTTACTGTACAGTGTCGTTAAAAGTAAGGACGTGCGACATATTCTCTGTTGCATAAGATGAATAGCTTTAGGTATGGTATGAGAAATACCAATAGAAGCTTAAAATTCCTAAGCAGCACCGTAAAATATTTGCAATATCATATATTTAATCAGGTGCAACGTGCATTCTCCCTTAAAATACCGATATTCTTAGCATAGCTTTGACATACATAATAATAGGTACATGCAGCAGTGTTCGCTTCGATATCAAGCACATATTTCTAGGCGTTAGAAGTCTGTTTTTGTATTATATTAGTTATTATAGCTTTATGTACAATGCCTTTGAGTATAATTACATAATAGCGCGACACGAATGTTTTTGTCTAGCTCGATCTGCACGTCATTTTCGGTCAAGGCGAGTGAAAAGGTCGAAATTGCCCTTTTATAATGTATACTTACTACTTACATACATTTATTGTATATAGCATCAAAATGTTATGTCACCCGCTAATTTTGCGATCGGGAAGGTGTGGTGCGTTTATAGTTTTTGGGTTGGCTTCTCATTAGGGTGGATTCTTTTTAATGGTTTATTAATATTCCGAGTCGATTTAAAAATTTTGACAAAATATAATTATGTTTTCTCTCTTTTCCTCTCAGGTATTCAAATAGTATAGTAAAATCGCAGTGCCTTGGAAGATGGTAGGAGTTACTCACATATGTCAAGAGCGTGCAGCGGTGCGGCCCCGCCCAGCATTAGCAGAGCTACCACACACAGCACCATCGTGCCGCACTCACTTCACCATTCGACCGACACCACAAGTCTGCAACAAAAAATAATATATATATTACGTACATAAAACACCTCAAAGACGCGCCCCGCGTCTTGTCTTCACAAAACAAACGACACAAATCAAATCAGGACGGTCTGCGATACCAGTCATAAAATGCTAATAGGAGCACTCGTAAGGCATTAAGAGACTCAGGACCAATTTCATCGAAACCTTTTCATAGTAGGAACCATTTGCCAGTCAATTAGGACGGATTACGGAAGCCCTATCAGTTATCATTGCTTATTTAAACCTATTCAATATTTTAATTGAGCCAAGATGAAACAGCGATTGGAAGGTTTTATTTCAAGTCAAAGATAACGAGAAAAATGATAGAGCTTTCTTTCTTTACATAGATTTGTTTTTTCAGACAAAACTTCAATTCTTACATGTTAGACACTCGTCTGTGAGGGTTCTTCAACTGTAAAACAAAAGAATGTCTGGGGCTGTCTAACAATAGCGAATGTCATTTAGATGTACCGTCGTGTCAAGGTCTGTAGTGTCGCTAAGGGCAATGCAAACTCTGAAGTAGCCATGAAAACGTGATAGTCGCATCTGCATGTATAAAATATGTTTATGGTTATAATAAATATCGATAAATACTTAGGTGGAGTGGCGTCGGTACGTGGGGACCGAGCCGGGAGCGTCGGGATAGCGAGCGCGGCGGGCGCCGGCAGCCGCGGAGGAAATGATTCTAAATGTAACGAGATAAACGACGGAGACCGCCGCGACTACTAGCTCTGGTACATCTTCGACGTCTGATGGATTTTCCAACTTCTTTATTGAAAAGGAAATTTATTTGCAAACTCACGGATTTTTATTAAATAACAAAGTCAAATTTGTTTACAGTCTCACTGGTCTATCTTCAAGGTTAAGCAACGCTTGCCAGGGTCAGTCTGTGGATGGGTGACCCTCTTAACATAGTGAGACTTCTCCGTGTCTCGACAAGCACGTTAAGCCGTTTGTCCCGGCTGTTATTTGTAGATCTTTGGCATTCGTTACGGACCGTCAGATGCCAGAAAATCTGATCCCAGTCTTGCCAAGAAGTACCTATCGTGTTACCCAGTTAATGGGTTGTGGAGGTCTGGTAGGCAGCCGCTCCACGTAAAATACTGGTATTCAGCTGAATCCTGTGTGCCGACCTGAATTATGTAGTTGGGAAAACGCTAGGCAGATGATGAACGAGTTCTAGATTGATGAATATTTTTTCTTGAATTTAAAAGTCACACACACATAATCTAACTTTTGTTTTTACTCGAAAGATAAGCTTTGTTATTTTAATAGGCATGTAGAAAGCCGATAATAAAACTGAAACCAAACATCGAACTAAGTAAGACTGTGCAAATATTATTGCTTATTTACTTACTAATGACCGCTGAAAACTGTAGCGCGGGAAATGTAACACGTGGTAGGACGGCCGATAAGACTGTGACAAGGCGGGACGTGACAGTATTCCTAGTACCTACACACTTCGCTTACACAAAGCTCTATTGTAAATTTCAACAGCTAGAGTCACATCAATATCCATCTTCAGTAAAACGCCGATTATCCGAACGCCGATTAACCGTATCTCCAATTATCCGAATCGGTCCTAAGCGTAAGCGTAAAAGTAACTTTATAAGTTATTGTAGAAATGTTTGTTAAACTTAGTAGAGATTATTCTATGTGCGACAGTTCGTTTTTCTTTATTACCAGTCTATGTCCAATTAAGTATCCGAATTTTCGATTATCTGAATCGACCCTGGTCCCAATTAAATCGGATAATCGGCGTTCTACTGTATCTAATCTTTCGTTTATAATAATCTATACAAATATTATAAAGAGGAAAGATTTTTATTTTTGTATGTAACGAATAAACTCAAAAACTACTGGACTGATTTCAACAATTCTTTCACCATTAGGAAGCTACATTCACCCTGAGTAACATACGCTATATTTTATCCCCATATTCCCACGAGAACAGGAACTGCGCGCGTAAAACCGCGGGGCGCTGCTAGTATCTAATAATACAATAAGAATCAAAATCCTCAGTTTCTTACTAACAGTCAACGGACAGACTGAACAGCTGGTCGTACTAGACTTGTTTAGAGGTGTATTTGTTTTGATGCGTAAAGGTGCGAAATTCTAATTTTCTATTAAATCTTTTGGCTTGGCACGTACATGGATCTAAGCAAATAAAAAAGTTCATTTAAATAGTTTTTCAAAACTAGCCCCAATTACGTGTATGATGTGTTCGTGTACCTATTTACATAGATAATAAATAATATTCCAACATTTGAATGTGATGTATACTTGCTTGAAAGGAGGAAATTTTATTTTATTATTAAATTCCTCACTATTCAAAATTAGATCTACATTATCATGATCTACACTAATATTAAAAAGATGAATAGATTAAAATGGATGGAATCAATTTTTAAAATTCCTTCACCAATTGAATACACTGAACTTGCGTTATAAAGCCTTTTTTTAAATAGGGTTACTGACAAAAACTCTAATAATATAACCTAAGGTGTACAAAAATACCCATAAAATTGCTTACCTACATCGTGTGCGCTGCGAAAACTATGATAATAGAACAAAATAATGTATATCCACAACAACAAAAAGTCCGCTATAAGTACCATTATATCTACGTATTATAGTTAGGTACGTCACAATAACTACTTTTTAAGTTTTATTAGAGAAAAGTACAAAACTGACTACGTGATTCGTATCTTAGAATCACTTTTTCTCAAAATAATCGCTTTTTGTTTAAGGCTGTTCCAGTAACTGTTAATTACTTATTAAATTATTCAAATCATACAAAAGATATTAAGTAGACTAGAGGCGCACTAGACAACACAGTTTGCTTAAAACCGATAAAGATAGTAACTTAAATATTGGACTTAATTATTTATATTTTGGGGTTTGTCTGGAAAATCTTTTTGCTTACCCAAAAGATAAACGAAGGAAACATATCAAACGATTTATTTCAAAATCCACCTCTATCGGTATACAGTATTCGGAGAACAAGGAAAACTGGGTTATTATCATAAACAAAAGTTAACACGCAGACGGAGTGCTAGTAAACAATAAATATAGTTATCACTAACTTTCCTAATAGATAACTGAAGTTCGTAGAGGATAGTACGACATCCACACGAACGAAGCACGTGGTCGGCGAAATGCTAGTATTATCATAACAGCAGCCCTATTCTGAAAAAATCTCACTAGTTTCTCAGTGAAAATACGACTAAGTGAAGTGAACTTAAAGTAAGCTCCCAATGCTTATCTTAAGGTGCAATGAAAGCATATTTCAAGCACCCTCTATCATATGTTTTACGGTGAGATTTTAACATACATATATTATAAAGATACCAATTAATTTGTCTATATCATTTCTAGAAGTTGTCAATACAACGAATAAAGAACAACAACGTCGAATAAAGAACCTCCTAATCTATACTAATATTATAAAGCTGAAGAGTCTGTTTGTTTGTTTGAACGCGCTAATCTCAGGAACTACTGGTTCGAATTGAAAAATTCTTTTTGGGTTGAATAGATCATTTATCGAGGAAGGCTTTAGGCTATATATCATCACGCTTAAGCCAATAGGAGCGGAGCAGCGATAAAGAATGTTTTAAAATCGGGGATTCCACGGGGACGAAGTCGCGGGCAGCAGCTAGTTTTTTTAAAATCCTGTTAGATGGAAAAACCTTTTTATTTGTTCCCAGAATCAGCTGCTAGTTGGCTCCTTGATACTCACCAAATAGTGTCAATAACTTTTACGTTAAACAAAAACATACAAATAAAGCTTAAAGTAGTTAAGCACACACGTAATTGTTATTACATGCAAAGAGAGAAATAAAAACAATAAGATTTATGTCAACTTTCAGACCTTATGTAAATTCAGTTTACTACCGACCATGAAGTAAACACGCAGGTTCTGCTGTTTATTACTTTTGCATGAATAATATGAAAACTGTTTCTGCTAAACAATACTACATAATATCATCTTTTTGCTTGCGTTTAGATGTCCTGCCTACTCACAAATAAAACCTTAATAAATAAAAAAAAACAATAATAAAAACATACATTTCTCTCATTTATTAGTGTCAGTTTGTTTTCGTCCTTTCGTGAATCCACCTTACGAAGGCTCTTCTTATCAAATAAAAACCGTATATAAATAAAATATTAAATAGAGTCAGTATCTGTATGTCCCACAATAACCACAACACCTTGAACAAGAAGAACGTTTAACATAACTGAAACACAAACATCAAGCTTTATCACTAGGCCATTTAAATTCAAATAAACCAATATAAAATACAACAGCCACATTAAGCAAAAAGCTCCGACGTACCATTTATATTAAAGCGGGATACGGAAAGTGCAGCTTGGGCCAGTAGCCAGTCCGACGATCGAGGCCCGACTGCCTAGGCCGCTACAGGACAGCGCGAGACGCTAGATTGCCTGTACTATCTAGCCTAGCGCATTTTCTCCCTTAAAGCACTACTGTGGTAATGTCAAGTGGCACGTAGTCGGCGCGTAAAGCAAAACAAGTGACCGATAGGTTCGCCGAGTACACGTGGTTTCGTAACGTTACTTATTTTGCACATTTGGGCTACAATTCTAGCTACGCTAGGGCCCTGAAAACTTTTTGTGGTAGTCTATATAACAATCTCAATGAAAGTAGCTGTTTTCTCTGCTTATTTATTCTACGCAACGACGGTGATACAATTTCAGTAATTGAAAAACCGATATACATATGGGAAAGGTTGTGTGTATAATTTGCAAACGTGTGAATTCGGGGCGGGCAGCTTATAAAGCTGATCGATACTAGCAGACTTATACTCTAGTATCTGACAATTTGTAATCCCCAAGCAATTTTCTAATTGGAATCTTTCAGAATAACTGGTCCGAAGATTCTTCTGTAACATCAACATAAGAATTGCTAATAAGGTCAACAAATCGCGAAATTCGTTTACTCAGTGAACGAGGTAATGGTCGACTATTACCTCATTTGGCGGGCAAACTAATTTCGTTTAAGAAGTGTTCGGCGGGCGTTTCGCGAAATAGTTTGCGCAGGATAGTTACACCGTTTATTTTGATATCTTGTTGTACCATATCGTGCTATAATTTACTTGTGTAACTAGTGGAACTACAAAGATCAGGTACAAAAGCTATTGCATATCGACGTTAATACGAACTAAAATCATCATTAGGACGGAGACTTGAAACCTTTAAAATATGATGTTAAAGTAGAATGGAAAGTGGTTAATGAGAAAGTACTTATTTTAAGGGAAAAAAAGAGAAAAGAGCCGTCCTGCTTACTATCACGATTTCGATAGAAGGGAGAAGAGCGGCATATGCTCAGGCCACTTTTCAACCTACAAATAAATTGCATTACATTGCGGGCTACCTAAGTATTACGTGATCAATCGCTCCCCACATTGTAATTAAACTTGGTTGCGAATTGCTTGCAGGTAAAACGCAGTCTAAGACATATACAGACACATTCCAGCTAAAGACAATAAACAGCTTCTTCGTTTGCTAATGACTCTAACATATGCCTACAGCTCGAGGGATGGTTACTCACGAAATCTAACGATGACATTCACTCATCCAACGACACCTGTTGACTCTTACTATGCCTAAGGCTTATATTCCAAAAACTGAACCTCAACTCAACTCCAACTTCATCGAAGCATCAAGCTGTCAATAAATCTTGTCATAAATTGAAGTTTTCGTGCTCGAGAGATGAGCAAGCGTAAACGCGCTTGCTCTGCTAAAACTCGTCTATCGAGCACCAAACCTTTAAATTATAACGTCAAGTAGCCAAGTTTTCATTGACGTTTTCGTGCTTATCTTGGAATTGGAGTTTACGTTTTGGAATATGGGCTTAAGATTACGCGTATTTATTTAAATGAACACAACGTGGTAATTGTTTTGTGTTCTATTTCGTAGAAATGGTAGTTAGTCCATCACCTGTTGCTTAAATAGGATGAGTTGGATAGTCTGAGCACCTGTTTACAGTATTGTTATTTTCTTAATTTTCCTTCTAACTACAGTTCTATGTGTGTTGAATTATAGATTCAATCCGGCCCAGAAAAGAGGAGGCAGATCAGTCTTCTGTTGCACTTTCATTATCAAATATTGTTTTACCTTTTGCACCACAGGAAAAATAAATAGCAGCTTAGAAGCTGCCGGTGATCGGTCCAATACAATAACCATTAATATAAATAAGATTGAGAAAACTATTATTTTTCTGGTATCCTCATCTGGGCTTATTATCGGTAATAAACTTGTCTCGAGGACTCGGGAGGTTGCTCGGGAGCTGAATCGTACTCTACGGTAAAAGGAAAGTATGCTATTTAAGAAATTTGTTATTTATTGGCAGTATAGGAGAGACAGGATTTAGCACTCCTTCCAATTTAGATTCGTATACTTTAAAATAACGAGCAGCTTCTTAAAATAATAGATGTCGTTCGTGTAATTTATTGTTCCTATCGTGCTCATAAAGCCCCCGAAACGCGCCGTTTGTGTTAACCGCGATTTGATCAACTTCGTTCAATGAAGATGCCTAAGGTTATCCAAATCTGCTTATCCGGTCAATTGCTTTGAACTGTTTCAACGAAAATATTAATCCACAAACTGGCTAATCAGATACCATTTGCAGACACGTATTTGTGTCGCGTGTGAGCTTAGCTTTTTGAACCAGTTCGCAGACGATATCAACAGTTTAAAAGCATGCTTAAAGCCACACTATACAGCTGTATCGTTCATAGACCTCTATTGTGCATACAGCCACAGAACTAGGTCCAAAAGTGCTACAGTCATCTTTGACATGACTCATACTACGATATCTTGTTATTATTTTTGTCGATTTATATACTTGTATGTTTATATTACGTTGCATTCTTATTTGCGAACCTTTTCTGTGGTTTCCCTTTGAGGAAATTGCTGAATTTAATTAAAAAATGGAGTTTTCGTCATATAAAAACTTCACGGTTTTATTAACATTGAAGCGCAGAGGCAAGAGTCGACGTATTTTAAACAAGCCTAACCAAAAAGAGAGCACACCCTTTCTGTTTTTCTTTTAGTCTGCTTTCACTTTGTCGTGACAGAAAAGGGTAATTTTTTTTACAAATAATTTCCACCGAAAACCAAGTTTCTGATGGCGAGTGTTTCCAGTAAGCATTGACAACAGAGACATTTTCCTATGAATTATACCCCCAAAATTCAACGATAAGCGGGCACCAGGGGCTAGACTCGGTCATAATAAATCGAAAAAAAAAGAAAAACAAAAAAATATATTCATTTTGTTTTGTTCTTTTTTTACACCCCTTATGATATATTTAACTACCGCAATTTTGATATGTAGTATGTATTGCCAACCTAAGTAGTAGTAGCAATGCTGTCCAACAAAATCCGAAAACTCCCAAAGAAAGCCTGTAGTTTATACAAAAAATCTATCACAATATTTTTTTTCCAAAATGAGTATTATAAATTCTTACTTTCAGAACACTTTTCGTGGTTTAAAAAAAACACAATGAAAAAGAAACTATAATGTATAAAATAATTTTAATCTCGGAAGTCGCTGGTTTTGGTTGTTTCATCGTTTTTTGATACCGACTTTTTTTTGGTGTTTTTTTTTTGTTTAGAAGTCGGTTGTATTTTGGTTAATAAAAAATTTCACACTTTTTGGTGGTAGGTGTGATACCCCAAGTATAATTAGGCATTATTCTCATGAGTACTTGCGCTTATAAAACGGAAGATTTGCTATCAGATCTTCGCCAAATTGAAATGGGACGAGTCCGGTAACTACAAACAAAAAATAATAATCAAAAATGGGACCAATTAAATGAGACCACATGACAAGAAGCAGCTTTCGAATATAACAATAATCATCAAAATCGGTACACCCAGTAAAAAGTTATGAGGTAAAAACACAAAAAAATACAAATTGAAAACCTTCTCATGATGAAAAGTATGGACACAGGACACTACTGCGGGAAGTTTTTAGAAAAGTTGACGTGACTAACAATATTCCAAAATGGTATAACACCATTAAAATTACTTGATAGAGATTTACAAAACATGTGGTTTTAAAAAGACGGTTGCCTAGTTCGCTATGCCCGCCCTATGACCAAGAGTATCCAGGAATATTCGGAAGAATGTGGTAAAAATGTCGTAAGGAGTGTAAATTTACAAAGGTTTTCAATTATTTTTTTGTTATAGAAATAAAATGAGATATCTTTATTTCTCGATTCCTATCTATCCCCCCGGTGCACGCTTTTATTTTGAATTTTGGGACATGTTGGGACGTCCGTACTTCACGTTGACGTCGATGAGTACGACCCACCCATTAATTCATTTCATCATTATCTGTTCGCGACGAGCACCACAAACAAATTTGTTTTATATAAGTTGCGTACATACTGCTGTGCTTATGTAATAGATTCAAGTTGGTCTAAGTATTTATCTAAGGAGGCGAGAAGACCTGGACGGTAACCATGACGGCTGGTACCACGTGGCGCGGTAAAAGAATTCTTAGAAGCACTCGGGGGAGACCTTTTTCAAGCAGTGCTGTCCGACTGCGTGTCCTCACTTCGGGCTATTAAAAAAATCATTGGTACTGTTGTTTTCCCCTTGAAACATAAAATATTGTTGGGTCATTTATTTTTACAGTACCTATAATCTAGACATTAAAAAGCAAAATGAGCCCAAATTACAGCCAATCTTACAAGTTATTTTTCGTTGAGCCGAGATCTTTATAATATTGTTTTTATATAAATCTTTCCTTTGACACTAATTTTATAAAAATATCTTCATAAACGCCAATACACACTAATTAAACTGGCCAAACCGCCAAAATAAAGGCGGCCCATATAAAAGACGAGTGATAGCCGTCGAAGAGGCAACAGCTAGGAAAAACTCATTTTTTCGCTTCCGGCACTGGTTTAATCCATAGGTAATCCGGAGCGAGCGGTATGGGAAGCGGACACCTCCTTCTGCGAAGCAGTAATGCTAGCGAAAGAAGAAGGAGACCGCGTGAGGGAGATCGGTCCCTCACGCCCCAGCCGCCACAGCAGAAGATGACACTCTGGGCGTCGTCGGGAAACGCAGGACGATTCCCGGCTAACATAAACGCGGGCCTGCGGATGGCGAGCTATTGCTAGCTCGCCGTCCGTTAACAATCAGGCCCAGGGCGAATGCGCTTCGTGTTCCACGCGCGCCTCAAAGAACATGCCGTGTGTACATCGAAAGAATTCAAGGATAGACCTACCCCGAATACACGAATGTACATTATAGTCGGTTACGCCCGTCCTGTACGTTATCGCTTCATACCATTTATAATGACTTATAGTTCTACACATCTGATTTTATAGATGTTACTGAAATTATCATTCAATGATACTACCTAATACAACTGTCTTGCTCAAGTAAAAAGAAGAGTATTGAACCAAAAGCAAATCACGTGTTATAAGGCGGAATATTTCTTGATTTCTTTTTCCCTGTCAAGATGGATTAATTCCGACTTTCCCATTCACCGCTATCGGAAATAACTCGACTGGCTTTCTAGCTGGGTAAGGAAGGTATTATTTAAATAAATTAAAAGGCTTTTATAAACCTTTAGATACAATTCGGAAGTTACTAAGTAGAACCTCTACTTAGTAACATGGTACTGTGCGTTGCGCACCCATTCAAGGACACTTAACAATGGAATGTACAAAGAAGGTTTAAAAAAATGTGCCCTATATAAATTGGGAGTTTGTCAGGAAAAATTAGCAAGGCTCATCACAACAACATAGTGGACATCTATTTTCGAATGCCTTTTATGATGATCAATGTTATCCATTCTTTTGTGTAAAACCTCAAAAGATAAATAAAGCAAGAAAGATGGTCGTATAGGATAGTAAATATAGCAAAATTTTGCAACTTATATGTATTATTCGAAAAATATAGTTAAGACCAAAATATAATTATGTATTTCTATGGTTAAGACTCATTCGAGACATGTGATTGCCGGCCGACAGTCGGCTGTAGGTACCTATTTTGAGTAGCTTGGTAAAAATAAGATCTGTTTAAATATCTGATCTGATTACAAATGTCATCAGGAATGCAACTTTTTATCTTAAAAATCATAAATTGGTTCCGTATAAAAAGTTCCTGGAAAAAAGCTTGGTCCGTTAATACAGTAATTGATAATCAAACTAAACTATTGCTTAATCATGACTGGTTTTTTCACACGTAGGTATCTGATTTAGACACGATTTGTAGTCGTCCGACTCGTCGAAATGTCACTAATTAGTACGCAGCTTACGACTGTCTCTCGATATAAGTTACAATTAGCTGCTAATTGAGAACGACCCGATTCTGAACGACACGAACATGGGACCAACCACTAACATTTAAAATCAATTCCACTTCTGTGCAGTTTAACCCTAGAATTAACATTGAAAGCAATGTCATTGTAAGAATAATATTAAAATGGTGCAATACGTGTTTATTTCTTGAAAATTCTCGTACCATGGAAATAACACACTAAATATTTACTAAACACTTATGTATTTTCATGAATGCTACTGTATTCAATTGCATCTAGCATTCACCAAATCCTATAAATCACATTATGATTATGTTGATATCAAAACAAAAGAAACAGCCTCAAACAGCTTCGACTGCCTAAGTCAACCCAAGACGACTCCTTGCCAGATTGGAGTCTGAAGCGGAATACATGCTATATGTAAGGATCTGTGAAGCTCTGCCACAGTCGACTGGACACTTATAGGTCGAGACGGCATCTCTGAATAAAGCATTGGTCTCTATTCATTGCTAACGTTGTATACCGTTGCTAGTCCAATACTAATCAATTCACCGGACCGGGAAGATACCGACTTGCCTATACGATGCTCTAAGGTGGTTTGCTACACTCCTATTTTCTTACGTCTACCTCGGACTACCTTGGCAGACTATTTAACCTTCATAAGGTCTTCGGGTCAATTTTGACATTTTGGTATAAAAATGTAATTTTCTCAGAATATAAGCGTTCAAGGAGTTTGATATTCTATGACTTTTAATTATTCGCTTCAATTTACTTATTATTGGAATAAGTACATATATAAAAAATGATTAAAATATTCCACATATTATGTTTTGTTTTACTCTAACGGTCTTTGGATCAGAATTGAACTAATAAATAACAAATGCACAGTGCATCTGTATCGCTCGAATTGGTAATGTTTCGCATAACTTTTTGAAAGAGACATTTTTTTGTTCTACCCACACAAATCTTAGAGTTATATTATACATCAATTCAACAACACGTAGCATTTTTTTATGGATGGGAAATCATCAAATACCTTCTCCCGCTCTGGGCGGAGCGGAAGGGAGTGTCAGACTCTTACTGACTACAACCCACCCATGATCCTTCTTGTGCCCTTTGCGTTCCATGGGCCGAACAAATTCTGCAACCCTAGCAGGCACTGACTCTATAGGTCCCCGTCTTCGTTGCTGACAGCTCTTTGAGGTGCGCGTGGAATACGACGTGCCGTCGACCTAGGCCTGGTTGCTATCGGACGGCGAGCCACCCATAGCTCGCCATCCACAGACCCGCGCCTACGGTGACCGGAAATCGCCATGCGTTTCCCGAAGCCCGGGGCGTCTTCTTCTGTTGCGGCGGCTGTAGCGTGAGGTTTCCCTCTCCCACACGCGGTCCGCCTCCTCCTTCGCCAGCATTATTGCTTCACAGAAGGAGGTGACCGCTTCCCATGCCTCCTCGCTCCGGATCATGGTTTGAACCAGGGCCGGCCGCGAGACGTCGCCGCCGCCGATCGCTTCGACGAGGACACGGCGTTGCTCTGCCCAAGCAGAGCAGACCTCCACCGCTGGATCCGACACAGGTACCTCCCGAAACAGCCATGTCCGGTGAGCACCTGCGTCAGGTGGAAGGTGAAGACGCCGTGGTCTCTCCAACCACTCCTCAAAGAGGGGACTTATCACCGTTATGGTGGCGTGCCCAGCGCTGGGTTGCGACGGTCGCTGTCTCCATAGCTCCGTGAGATCCCGCCGGAGCTCCGTCCGCTGCGCAGCAATTTACCGCGGCAGCAGTTTTACCCCGGCTTAGCACCTCCACGCGCAACGCGTAAACGTACGTGAGGGCTCTCGCCTCCAGATCCCACGGCAGCAATCCGGCAGAGATTCGCCGCCTCGCCGGAGACCGTGCAGTATCCCCGGAGCAGCCGAATGGCCATGACCCTTTGGGACGCTACCAGGTGGCGCGCCGGCAGTCGCTTTAGCGACAGCGCCCACACTGGGGCCCCGTAAAGGGCTATGGACCGCACGATCCCCGCATACAGCTTCCGGCAAGAGGCGTTTAGTCCCCCTAGACTGGGCAAGAGCTGCTTGAGGGCAGCCCCAGCCCACCCCATTTTGGGAGCCAAACGTCGGAAATGTTCTGCAAAGTTCCACCGGCTGTCGAGGACGAGATCCAAGTACCTCATCGTCGACCCGACACCGATGCGAACTCGGGAGGGGTTTACAACCGTTATCTGGGATTCCGATGGTGGCCTGTTCCGAGAGCCATGAAAGTACATGGTCTCGGACTTGTGCAGGGCTACTTCGAGACCCAGTTGCCGGGTCCTCTCAACGTCAACAACTGTTGCAACTCCGCGTGTCATCAAGTCGGCCGCCGTCGCACCAGGGTGCGACCCACCTTGCGCCAGGACCAGCGAGTCGTCAGCGTAGCATACAACACTGACGCCGCCAAGGAGGTCGCCGCGCAGCACCCAGTCATAACCGATGTCCCACAGGAGCGCCCCAGAACGATGCTGGTGGTGGGAGTATTATATAGATGACGTACCGGTATAGTACAGTTTTTATCCCGGTAATATGTTTCTTTGGTTTAACTGTCAAGTGTTACGCGGGCCAAGCCAAAGTTAAATAAATAGAATAGTAATAGGAAAAGTCAAGGTAAATAGAAATCGGGCATAAAGGCCCCTGATCGAGCGAATTGACGCAACGAACAGAGCGAATTCAAAGCCGGGAAAACAAAAAGAAGAATACTAATTATCCATTTTCTTATTTGAATTAGCATAGTGGCGGCACAGTTTTTTTTAGTTCCGGTCATCCGTATGGAAAACGGAAAATTTATAGGATCACTTGTGTCTGTTTGCGTGGTACATACCTTACAGTCAGTTTTCTCAGAATCTACTGAACTGTTTAAGTTGAAATTAGATACATCTATGAATTTCTGTGACACGGACGCGTAACATAAATAAATTAATTTCAATAAGGAATTACTTTAAGGAGACAAAGCAGAAAATAAACAACAACAGTCTCTACAATTATGCCATGTCAAATATCAAAGGCAAGGTCTCAAAAATAATATTCTTATCTGAAGTCAATGATGGAAAACTCATGAAATTTGACATTACAAATTACTTCGTTCTGCAATCAAAAGATCATTTTTCGCTTAATTTAAGCAAATTAGCAGCAAAATAAGTTTAGGTTTATTTTAACATAGCTTAAGCTGAATATAGAGCGATCGATGCACAAGTTTATCACGGTCAGTGTATTATATAGTAGGTATTACATTGAACAACGCTGCTGAGGCGCCCGTTTCTGCATCGTGATCTCCGTAGCTACGTGGTAAATGCGCTCGCTTGTTAAAACTAAGTTGTGGATTCGAATCTTGGTATGTCTCATCTCTTCTCAAATACTCTTAAGTAGCATAAAACAAAAGCTATCTGCCTATGTTTGTATGTCCACTTATTTTTGCTAAAAAACGCAACGGATTTGCGAAAGGCGGTTCGCTAGTAAGTAAAAATTACGTTTTCCTTTTATACATATATTAATTGACGACACGGTTGGCGCTGTGGTTGAGTGTTCAGCTGCTGCACTACGTGTCGCGGGTTCGATCCCCGCACGGAACAAATGTTTG
Organism: Hecatera dysodea; assembly: GCA_905332915.2. Taxonomy (NCBI): domain Eukaryota; kingdom Metazoa; phylum Arthropoda; class Insecta; order Lepidoptera; family Noctuidae; genus Hecatera; species Hecatera dysodea. The sequence continues at coordinate 19,820,822 of HG995286.1, read as the reverse complement.
TATGGCCTACAGGTAATTGTTCCGAGTCTGGGTGTCTTGTGTATGTGAATTTACATGTTTGTGAACGCACCCATGATACAGGAGTACATCCTAGTGTAGGGCAACGTTTTAAAAAAAAAATAGTTTTGTTTAATGTAGGTTTAGTAGTCTTGACTTCAGATGAGCATAACTGCCAATTAATTGCGTCGTTCATTTTCAGGATCTTGAGTCTTTGCAATGTTTGTGCGAACCTAAAGGGCGACTTTTTAGCAAGTTATTATTAGTCAATTAAGGTAAAGTTTTGCATTGGTCGAGCTATATCAATGACACGCACATTAACAAAATGTTAGCGCCCAAGATTCTTATGCAAGAGGATGATAAATAACTAGTAACTACGAATAAAATAACTCACCCTTAGATACCTTATTTTGTGTTTATCTTGACTTTTGTAAGGTTTAAACCCCTTGAACTCAAAAAAATAAACGGATTTCATGCAAACAACAGACCAAATGTGAGTGTAGTTGGTAACTTTACCGTATGGTAAAGTCAGACAAGATTTTATGTTAGGTTCTTACCAAACTTAGCGAGTTTTTGTTAAACATATATACTGACTATTTAAGTATTATTTAGGAAAAATACAACAAATTTTTTTCCCATAATTTATCTAACTTAATTTTTGTGCCGCTTTTTTTGTGTATCTTCCCTGGCAAATTTCGTTTCATTACTACAAACGCAAAAATTAAACGCTCATATTCCGAAGTGCACTATCGAAGTGAAGCTAGCAATACTAATCACGCCACCCGTTACAGTACCCCCATTTTTTAGTCGTTGCGAAGCGACAATGCGGTGTTGCGCTTTCGCGAGGGCATTCTGTCTCTCCTCTGGTAAGTTATAAAAGTTGTAAAATTCGTTGAATTTATCTGCATGTACCTGTCCCAAATTTAGTTTAATCATAGTGTGATAGTTAAAGTGTAATATATAATTAAGAGGAAAAATCTTATTTCAAATATAATGATTGTATTCTCCCCTGGGAGTTATTTTGGGAGTGACCTACTGACCAGGGGAAATAATATAAATCATAAGATGTTTGTGTAAACTAACAGAGATGTAGACATGTAGCTAATTTCTATCAACGATAGTTTTAAACGGCTTAAAAAGGTTCTCAGTTAATATTGGTGCCATAATCTAAAACAAAACTTGCCAAAAGTTTTGTTTTAGATTATGGCACCACAAAAAAAGTTAAAACAAGAATAAAGATTAGAGATGAAACTTTAACCAGAGAGATAGAGATTTTAAAAAAGATTCAGAATGACCCTGAAAAGTATGTTTTGGTTTCAGCGGGAAGACACTTCAGTGTCAACACTGTGTGGATCACCCGGAGGTGACGAGGGAGCATACGGTGTAGATCCGCCCTGCTTGGGTGGAGCAACGCCGTGTCCTCGTCGCGGCGATCGGCAGCACCGACCTCTCGCTTGCGACGTGGTTTAATCCATGGACTGGGGAGGCATGGGAAGCAGTCATCTCCTTCTGCGCAGCAGTAATGCTGTGAAGAAGGAGGCAGAAGGCAGACATCGCGCGGGACAGGGAAACCTCACGCCCCAGGCGCCGCAATAGAAGAAGACCTGCCTAGCGTCGGAAGTCGCAGGTCGATTCCCAGCCACCGTAGACGCGGGCCGGCGGATGGCGAGCTATGGGTGGCTCGCCATCCGATAACAGCCAGGCCTGAGTCTACGGCGCGTTGTGTTCCACGCGCGCTTCAATGAGATGTCAACAAAGAAAACGGGGTCCCAGAGGGTCAGTGTCTGCTAGGGTAGCGGAATTTGTTCATAAGTACCGCAGCTCTGGAACGCAAATTTAATGGCACTTGGAGGAAAACGAGTGGGTAGTCAGTAAGAGTCTGACACTCCCTTCCGCTCCGCCCAGAGCGGGAGAAGTCATCTGATGATTTCCTGAACTGAACTTGATCTTCAAAATGTAACTAATGTTCCGGTAACAAACATGAATTTCAGCTGAACATGATCAAATGTCACAAAAGAATTTAGCTGCCAACATACAGAGTTTCGTACGTATCATAAGTGAGAAACTAGTGAAAAATATTTTACAATTTTATTATTTGCTAAAGGTAAAATTACATTTATTTTAATAAATGACAGTAAAGACGATCTTGTTGTAGAAAAAAATGTAAAGGTTGATACAAATGATAGTCCGATTATAACTGTTAAGTAAATTTGTTTTATAAAAATTGATTGAATTAACTTAATTATTATTTTATTTTGTCAAATTCTCTCCCCCTGGTCAAATAAGTTTACTAGGCTGTTCTCGTTGTCTCTACCCTGCCTGAGGTATTTACCCTGGCTCTCTAAAAAGTAACAAAATATGTATAAAGTGACTTGCCCTTACATGATAAGGTACATAAATAGGACAAAAATAATAATATTGTAACGGGTTTTTATTCTCGTTACATGCTTTATGGTTTTATAGTCGATTTCGGAACGCGACACTATTTCTAGTTTTGACAGATGACGTTTTTGACAAGTCACTCTACGATCCTGCAGACGATGGCTGGTCGATAATTTGAAACTATTTTCAATATCTTTATAAATCCCTATTTATCTGGGATATTTTTGGTTTATAATATGATATAACATATTTAAAACGACCAAGGACGATGATACTATGAGGATTGACCTTAATTTTTGATATCAATAATTTACGCTCACTACACACGTACTAAATGGAGTTGCGTGGAGCACACCTATTTATTTGAAAAGGAAAACGCCCATTGGCGTTTTTTTCTTATTGGATATTTTTCTTGATGGATGTTTTTCTTAACGGATTTTTTCTTAAAAGACATTTTTCTTATCGGATTTTTTTCTTAAATTGGATTCTTTCTCTACATCCTTTTGGATTTTTTTTTGCGGAGGAAATCTTTCACCGGTCATCGCTTCCTTTGGTTATGTTCTACTATTTTTATAGCCAGTAAACTGGTAGGAATTTTCCATTATTTTAAATTAACAGTGCACGATGCAATGATATCGCCCATGTACTTAGAATAATATCACCTCTTTAAAATTAGTAAAACGTTAAATATAATGTTAATTAAATTGAAGCTACGGGCCATTAAGTAAAGAAAGGACAGAATAATTCTTTTTGTTTTATTTCTTTATTTAGCCTCCCACCGGCAGATTAAAAGTCTGACTCTTCCGCTCTATTCTTTCCGGCAATTCTTATTATACTGTGTGCAATCTCCATGGCGCCCGAACTTATTATATAATTTCTTCTTTTTCTTTTATTTGGAGAACACACATTCTTTTAAAACATATTGTGTTTGTCACTTTAACTACAGGCAACCACAAAAAATATTACATTTGGCGCCCGAACAGGGACATTGAAGTAGCTTCATGACTTTTTATGGGATATTATTGCATCTATTAATTTAATGGTATTGTTTACAGATTACTTTTTGTTTCTGAAATTTAATATTGTTAATTTTTGTAAAGAACTTAATTAAATACTTTTGATATTTTCTTGTAGACAATATTTTTCTACTAACAATATTGTGTTATTGTGTTCTGTTAACTTTTATTGTTACAGCCTTTATCCTTTTACCCTTACAAAATCAACATATTTGTATGGTAAGACAGTTTTGTTTTTTTAAGTAACTCAACAGTGTGAACTTAGTGCGGTGTAACTTTATTTCATAGTTAATTTAAGTGAACTTTAGTTTTACTTTATAATCATACTTTAAGTGATTTAAACTTATCTTGTGAAGTTATTATTGCATCTTTTCACTGCTAAACACTTTGATATTTTCATAAAAACAACTTGATACTTAAATATTTTTACATAACCTCAAATATTTTACAACTTTTTGAAGTTTTGCTTTTTGGTTTGCCTTGCTCATCAACCATAGTTTTGCTTATTCATCATGGATAAAGAAGTACAGTGTTCTCCGCCTCAAGCTGTTAATAAAAACTTAGAATCTGATGGTGCATGCACAGTTTCTAATGCTAATGCACATGTTGTTGATATGATTAATTTGACAGAAGTACAACATCCTTTTGGTCATAATGACAGGGTTGCACAGTCTTCTCCAGCTTTTGCAACTCATGCTTCGCCTTCATTTAATTCTTTGAATGCTTTGGTCAATGAACATATTAAAAAGAATTTGCCTTCTGTAACTAGGTTGCCAGATTTAAAAAAGAGTAGAATTAAATTCGACGGAAAAACTTGTGTTAGAGAATTTATTACTGAAGTTGAAGAATACTTTTTATTTAAAAATTTTGATGAGATTTTATTAGTTGGTTCATTTACAGACTTGCTTAGTGGTATTGCTGTTAAATGGTTTCGCACTGTTAGGATTCGTATTTCATCATGGCATGAGCTAAAACTTGCTTTGCTTAAACGTTTTGACAAGCCAGATTTTGATTACTTTTTGGAACATGACCTTCGTACGAAGAAACAGAAGAGTTCAGAATCTCTTTCAGACTTCATTACAGAAATTATGGACATGGCTAGTCATCTTTCTTTTCCATTGTTTGATACAGTTTTGGTTAGTATAATAAAACATAACATGTTGTCTATTTACACTCCTTTTATATTTGGTAAACATATTGATTCTGTGGAACAATTCCTTGACTTAGCAAAGGAACTTGTTTTCTAGGTTTTGATTTTTAGTTAAAATTTGTTTTGGCTAAAGATTTATGGAAAAATATTACTTAGGTTCAAAGCAATAAAGTTCAAGTTTGTACAGTCACTTCTGCCAGTGAACTTTCTCCTTCTGAGAAACAAAAATTGAATGCTACTACTAGAATAATAAATAAACTTTTTGAAAAAGAAATATTTCTTAAATTTGGTTGTCCCAAGATAATTGTTTGTGATAATGGTACACAATTTACTTCTAAACATTTTGTAGAATTTTTGAAAAGTTTTAATATCACTAAAATATTTTATAATACTTTATACACACCTCAAAACAATCCTGTTGAGAGATATAATAAAACTGTTGAAACTTGCATAGCTTGTTTTGTTAAGGATGATCATAGAACTTGGTCTAAATATTTACCTCACATTCAATTAGCTTTGAATAATAGTGTTAATCTTGCTACTGATTTCACACCCAACTTTTTGATGTTTGGTAGGGAGCTTATTTTTGATGCTTCTTTACATCATTTAAGTAACTCTATTGATAACTTGAGTGAACTTGAAGTTTCCAATAGAAAGCACTATGCTGAATCTCTTAATTCACTTGGTGATATTTTTGTAAAAGTTCAAACTCATTTATTAAAAGCTTATCAGCGTAATGCTCGCTATTATAATAAGGGTCGTAGAGTCATTTCTTTTGATGTGGGTGATGTTGTGTGGAGAAGGAGTTTCGTTCAATCTCATGCACCTACTTATTTTTCGGCAAAACTTGCACCTAAGTTTATTAAATGTAAAATTATTGAAAAGATTTCTGATAATGTTTATGTTCTGAAAGACCTTAATAAGGGTACTTCTGGACGTTATCATATTAAAGATATTATTAAATTTTAATTTGGTTTCCAAGTGATAGTTTTGATTTTGATATTTTTGTTTGAAAGACCCGTTTGATAGTTGATGTATGCTGGGATGGATGATAGGTTTATCGGGTTTTGAATGAAGATGTATGTTATGTAACTTCATATAAATTTATTGAATTCAATTCTTAACTTTCTAAAATATAACTTAGGTCATTTTAAGGTTTATATTGTTAACTTTTTCCACCCACACAGTTGCGTTTTTCATATCAAAAGATCTTATATATATTTTTTTTTATACATTCTAGTATACAATGTCTGGATGGTAATCTTACTTGTCTTATATATACACACTTCAGATATTGTATTACTTGCATGTCTAGGATTTGCTTCTATCTTTGTGTTAGAATGTAAAAAATCTTAGTTTATCTTTTAAGTTACGCGGATCATACTATTTCCCTTGGTAGAAATAGTATTGATTTTTGTGTTCCTGATGTTTTTTTTTTTTTTGAAGAACTGCCAGCTCTTGTTTTATAGTTGGTATTCTTTGTTTATATAGGGATTTCAATACTTGTGGTCTTATTCTCACTTGTAGACATTTTCCTATCCTTTTTTTACGGATCTCGGTATATATTTTTTTCCCTTGATTTCGTTAGTTTTTTTGTTACTGTGCCCGGGAAGTTGGTGGTGTTGTGCCGATCACAGTATACAATCTTTTTTTGTTATTGTGCCCGGAAAGTCGGTGGTGTTGTTCCGATCACAGTATACAGTTTTTTTTTGCTATTGTGCTCGGAAAGTTGGTGGTGTTGTGCCGATCACAATATGCATTTATTTTCGAAGTTGTTTGTGCTCGGGAAATTGGTGGTGTTATGCCGATCACAACAATCTTCTTTACATTTTTATATCTTTGGTGATGTGATTAGTTAAAACTGTGACGAACGGTTATAATTTGTTCTTGCTAGTCAGTGGCGAAGGTGCCTAACTGTACTCATATAGACATTTTTGGATTATCTTTATTATTTAAACAGCGGCAATTGCGCCTAACTGTACTCATATAGACATTTTTTTGGATTATCTTTATTAAACAGCGGCAATTGCGCCTAACTGTACACCATTAGTATTGTCTTTTTGCTTTATACTTGATAGTCGGTGGCGAAGGTGCCTAACCGTACTCATATTGGTATTTCTTTTTGTTAATTTCTACCTGTTGGTCAGCAACATTTGCGCTTAACTGCACTTGCAGTACTTCTAGGATTTTACTTGTTAGTCAGTGGCGTAGGTGCCTAACTGCACTCATGTTGGTTCTTTTTGTATTGTGAGTCGGTCGTGTTTGTGGCTTGACTGTACTTTTTTTGCATTATCTTCAGGAATTTGCACTTGTTTCATTCCTTGTTGTTTTTTTTTATATAGGATTTTTGATAATAGACTTTTTGGTTTATTGATTTTGGAATTAAATTTCCTTCGTTTTTTTTTAAGTTTTTGCTTTTCTCTTTTGGTTGTTAGCATAAAAGAAATTGCTTTCTTTTATTTTTTCGGGGAGGGATGTAATGTAACGGGTTTTTATTCTCGTTACATGCTTTATGGTTTTATAGTCGATTTCGGAACGCGACACTATTTCTAGTTTTGACAGATGACGTTTTTGACAAGTCACTCTACGATCCTGCAGACGATGGCTGGTCGATAATTTGAAACTATTTTCAATATCTTTATAAATCCCTATTTATCTGGGATATTTTTGGTTTATAATATGATATAACATATTTAAAACGACCAAGGACGATGATACTATGAGGATTGACCTTAATTTTTGATATCAATAATTTACGCTCACTACACACGTACTAAATGGAGTTGCGTGGAGCACACCTATTTATTTGAAAAGGAAAACGCCCATTGGCGTTTTTTTCTTATTGGATATTTTTCTTGATGGATGTTTTTCTTAACGGATTTTTTCTTAAAAGACATTTTTCTTATCGGATTTTTTTCTTAAATTGGATTCTTTCTCTACATCCTTTTGGATTTTTTTTTGCGGAGGAAATCTTTCACCGGTCATCGCTTCCTTTGGTTATGTTCTACTATTTTTATAGCCAGTAAACTGGTAGGAATTTTCCATTATTTTAAATTAACAGTGCACGATGCAATGATATCGCCCATGTACTTAGAATAATATCACCTCTTTAAAATTAGTAAAACGTTAAATATAATGTTAATTAAATTGAAGCTACGGGCCATTAAGTAAAGAAAGGACAGAATAATTCTTTTTGTTTTATTTCTTTATTTAGCCTCCCACCGGCAGATTAAAAGTCTGACTCTTCCGCTCTATTCTTTCCGGCAATTCTTATTATACTGTGTGCAATCTCCATGGCGCCCGAACTTATTATATAATTTCTTCTTTTTCTTTTATTTGGAGAACACACATTCTTTTAAAACATATTGTGTTTGTCACTTTAACTACAGGCAACCACAAAAAATATTACAATATATAAGCGTTTAACAAAATCTGATTTTTTTTCTTGGCTGTATCCTCTGAGGACTTGAAATTTCTTACCGTAGAATCACCCATTGCATAAGATGTTAATCATTCAGAATTCTTATTCAACTATGTTTGTTCTGCCAGGTTTTTTAAATAATAGCGGAACATTCTTCCTAGTGCCACTAAAATTGCACTTTACAGTCTAGTATGCTGTTGTAAGTTATCTTGATTTCACCAGGCAAAACGTGATAATATTGAGCATCTTCAAAACCTTTGCATATGATTTTATATATGGCCTGCACAAATAAAATCACATTTCCGAATTTTGCACAAAGATCAATGGCATAATATCACTTTGCTGGGATGCTTATATTTTATTTCTGCTCTAGTTATCTGTTCAAAACTACAACCCCATCTTATCTTAAAAAAATCTTTCAAGTTCATGTCACACATAAAACATTTCTGAGAACACGCTCCTATGACAAATCTTTCATGGTTCAAGCAATGCAGTAATTATGGAATGCCTTGCCCATGTTAGAAAGGTGTGCTTAATCTTTTTCTACTTTTAAAACTATGATCAAAAATCACTATCTCTCACTATAAGCATTTTTACTTGGATTGTTTGCTTTTGTTTCATAATAAACATAGCATATATGTATCTATTATATATTTATTGTATATTTAAATAGTGCACCAGGACTGACAGTACTGTCTTTCCCTGTCTCTTTATTGAGTAAATCCATGCAAAGCTTGTCTTGAAAAGATTGCCTTCCATTGCCACCCATTGGGTTACCCTATGTAATGTTTTCTTCATTAATCTTTTATATAATTATTATGGTGCAAAGATGGTGTAAAGAGCATACTATTCTATTTGGAAATATTTGTCAAAATAAAGTTAAAGAACATTTTTAAAGATAATTTTCCCAAACTAAACACTGTACATTACATTGCACAGTGTTAAATGCTGAACAAAAGTATGGATTTTATTGTATGCTTAGTATTGAATTGTATATCAGGGCAACCCAATTCAGATATTTTATGGATGGATGGATAAAAATCATGATTTCATCAAATCATGGTCTTATTTGTTTTTTCAACATTATTTTTTCAATGGAAGAAATATTCATAGGCTATTGTTATGTAAACTGTTTTTAGAAAATAAATGATAACTTGATAGGAAATCTATTGAAATGGGTTTAAGCTGGTACTTAGTATGTTTAATTTTACTCATAAATTGGAAAGTATTGTGATAAGTCTAAGTTATTTACAGTCACTAAAAACAAGTTAAACTCAATGATATTCGGAATTATGTATTTACTATTGATATTTTCTGTTATGCAGCACATAAAATATGTAATTAATAATATATTAATATCCGCTTGTTCCTTTATCCTTTAATAAATAGGCGCACACGGATAATGACCCCAATAGGAAGTTTCAAATAAACATAAGAATACGTCTGAATTATATATTTACGTGAAACAAAATTAATGTCAGCCCTAAAATACAACAAATTCAGAATTCTATATTTACAAATCGTTTAAAGCTGCACGCAGGCCAGCATATCAATCAACGAGCATAAAGGAGAATGTATTCGTGTACAAGGAGGGCCCTTCATAGCCCTACACGCAAGTTATTTGTGTTAGTGCGAGTGGCCAATGAAACAAAGGCCCTAAGCATTCGCATTCTAACAGAAATGCTTCCAGATTTAAATTCCTTACTAACCTAAATTTAACAAATATTGTATAAACATCATGCAACGCACCTTCAAGTGCCAGGTACATAGGTGGAACCCGGTGACATGGGGAGTAAATTAACATAACTTCGTCCTTACACTGTTTAAAACACTGGCCATAACTTGTTAAAGTTAACACAAAAAGCTCATTCACGACTGAAATCGTTCGACAGACACCATTCTATATTCACGTTTAGTTATAACACTACGGATAGAAATTTCACTCAACGAAATAAAATAATACAACACCTCCAATTAATCGACCATAGCATAAAGCCCTTTGAAGTGCGTTTGTAAAGACCGATGAAAGCATAGCATAGTCTATGCCAAATTTTCTGGTGAATGAATGAACATCGATACAAAAGAAAATAACCATAGAGTGAGACCGAATGAGAAATAACGAATGAATGATTTTCTTAAACCCGGAAGTAAACAAGAACAAACAGTAGTCAAAAATCTCCTAGCTATTATTTAAAAAGATTAATTAGTCTTTTTAATGATAATTAATTTATTTATTTCGTTACTCAAGTGCACAATATTAAAAGGCAGAGACAATTATTAGCAAAATCAGTGGTGGACCGGACTTTTTTAAATTATCAATGCATGGGTGGTTTCTGTTGCGGTTATAAAATTACCGTCGATTGTTTAATTTTAATTAAAAATATTAAGGTAAAACCATTGAACCTGCTTTTCTTATAATTGTCTATTTAATTGAAAAATAATTGAGTCATTATCTGGCAACACTCCATCAGTATCTGCCAATCTGCCATCTGTCTGCCTGCTTGCTTCCAACATTGGTTCTCGGTTTTTAGTCTATTCGAATAATATTACCTTATTTAAATTTGTAAAAATGGCAAATATAGCAGCCAAACGTATAAAAAGGGAATTCAAGGAGGTCATGAAAAGTGAAGAGGTGAGTAAACAACAATAACGTTTAATTATAAACATATAAATGGTAGCAGTTACTTGCACTTTTGTTAGATGTCATATTTTTAAGAGAACATTGATCTGTGCGAGTACAAAGTGCGTTCGAAAGTAATACGATTGCGCTCAATTATTATTTGCAATGTTGTTGTGATTAGCTGTGTATGTTTAATATTGTGATGTGGATGATTCAGCATGTTTTATAGACGGTCGTGATGTGTTTATCTCTCCATCACCAATCTAACGTTGGCATATTTTTATTTGAATTTCGTAAATGTAATGTTGGTTCTCGAAAAATCAACCAAATTATGTGAGAACATCAAGATAAAATGCTTTGCCGAATTCTGGATTCCTTCTATGCCAAAATGTTGATTTTCCCACTTAATGTTTTATATGACCTACATAATATACATACTGTGTGTTGCTATTGCGATGAAGAGATTACAAGTAAAATAATGTGATACTTTTACACAGCTAATATTAACCAATATGTTGATATTATATCAATAGTTGAATCTTGAATGATAAATTTACAATAAAACCTGATTTGGTTTGAATCAAATTGGCACTGCAGAACTATTTATATATATTTATAACTACACCTATTTTTAAACTTGTTTGTTTTGAACAATATTACAATAATTATTATGCTGAACTAAGAATATTTTAAAATTTGAATTCAATTTACCTTACCAAATATATATTCAACTTTGAAAAAATTAATACATTTGTCTGGAATTATTTGGCATCTTCTTTTGTCTAACTTTATTTTACTGAGTATTTTAGGGTGATAACTGTAGGACTTGGAACATTAAAGCTTTTTATTGTATTATTGTTTGCATACAGCTTGTAGTAATGTTCCTTGCACAACAAGTCTCTGCTGGTAGAATATTTTTTAATAAAATAGTCTTTTTCACTAATACTACAGTCAATCAGCTTAAATCCTTACATTGCAGAGTAAAATATGTTAAAATTAATGGATTTTTTACATAATTTACTCTGCATTTTTTAAGAAGATAATTAACTGAAATCTGTGGACGTACCATGAGGTGTTAAAACGTGAGTCTTCCGAGCAAGAAAGAGGGATAGAGTTATACACCCTATATAGCTCCATCCCTTTTTCTCGCTCGGAAGACTCACGTTTTAAGACGTCATGGTACGCCCGTTGATCTATAATGGTAAAGTTCATAGACCCACTTTTACCTGTAGCTAAATCATCACATGGTTGTAACAATGATTTCGGTGACTGGTCTGCTTTTGAAACAAGTTTTATGGTAATCTGCAAACTGTTAATATATATTCTACACTAAAATATTATTTGTCCAGGCTGACTCAACATTTGGCCAAAATTACTTCTTTTTGAAAGAAATTTGGAATATATGTTGTTGTTGCGCATGCAAAAGTCACTGTGTTATTTAGTTATTTTCGACTTTTTATGCAATTTTAGTCATTGTTCCAATACGCAAATGTACTGTATGGTATAGCTATATTATAAATGCAGTATTTAAAGAGTTACAAATGTAGTTATGTGACGTTCATACATCGAAAGATCCATATAAATGTAAGCTAAAATGTAAGTGTACTAAAACACATAGCAATTATGGAAAGCGCAGCGACGATATGTAGGTTTGGAATTAAACAGGTTATTTTATGATGTTAAATCTGCCTAGTTAGGATTTTCGGAAATTTTACTATAAAATTAAGTTTAAATTAGCAATTACATTCCTTATGCGGTAACCATATGCCCATTTTAGAAGTTGAGGTTTCAGTTGTCTAATTTTAGCATTGCAATTTCACTGGTTAACCTATTATATTATCTGCCAGTATTTGTACTCTTGTTAAGTCATTGTAGAGTTTTGTGAATTTTATTCTTCATTTGAGCTCTTAGTGGGAGAATATACTTGAATCATCAATAATGACAACGGAATTCTTCCAGGTTTTTTGAAATCACATGTCTGTTTATTGTTTATACCAGGTACACTGTGATGGGTATGTTTAGCTGGGGGTATCACGGGTATCACCACTAAAAAATGAATAGTAAAAAAATTTTTTACCAAAAAATAATAATTACCAACTTATAACTTTAATATTGATGTTCAAAAAACGAAGAAACAACCAAAAATACCAATTTCCGAAATTAAAGTATTTTTTGTTTTTATTTGATGTATGGTTGTTTTGCCCCACAGTGAGTATAATTTCTTTTCAGATTTCTTGGCAAATGGTGATTTGGAGGTATCTTTCATGTTGTGTCTCTTTGATTTTCTGTCACTTGGTTTCTTCAGTTCGTCATATTTAAGAAAGTCGATATTTGTTTTCTTCCTTTCCTCTTCTAGCTATGGTTGTAAATAACAAACAATTTAACATATTTTTTTTTTGTAATATGTACCTACTTAAATTCCTACGTATATATTTGATATAAGTTTGAGGCTTCACACACTCCTCTTGTTCTTACACATTATTGTCTACATTCACTTTTCGTTTCTCCTTTTGCAGGTCTGCTGGAAGAAATTTCGTTAGAAATAAGCAGTTTCTTTGTACTCATTATTATAATGTTATCTATTAGTCTATTTCTGTCATCATCTAACCAGCCATATCCCAAATTGACAATAACATAAGACTCATAATTTTGGTTAAGTTTCAATAATCCATACTCGTAACTTTTCTTGAAACTTATTCTTCACTCAACATAATGAAGACTAGAACCTTTTTTTCGTATTAAATTACTTTCGGTTTCTTTACATATGTTTGTTTGGACTGGTCCCATTTCAATTTGATGATCAACTTCAGATATATGAAACAGAATTCCAGTGAATGGTAGCAGGTACCAATGTTCCGGGATTGTTGAAATGATCCCATGACTCCCATGACTGTTTATCGTTAACACCAGTTTATAACTACGCTACTCCAATATGCTGTGTGGGTATGCAGATGGGTACAACTCAACCATGTTTTTGGGGTTATATATTTATTTGGGCATAACTTTATTTATGAACTGTTCTTGATGATTCGTTTTTGTTGGGTTTAGTTCCATATCTTTGCATTGGATGATGAACTTCAACGATAAACTAGTGACCTCCTCAACTTAAAATCAAGAAAAATCTAGTGAAGTTAGATATTGTTCGATATATTTCCGATCCCAAGGCAGAGTGGATATTAAACTATGAGCTGATCTGGATTTGAACTACGAAGGCGCACACAAAATAACTCCTTGTCGGTAAATAGTAGAACCACTCATAATGAGAATAATGTCAATTTGGTTCCACTAAAATATGATAAATAAATATTTTTTTTTACAAAAAAAGTACACAAATCTCAAATTTAAAAAAAAAACTACAAAGTATAAAATAACTTTATTTTCCGATGTTGGTCTTTTTGGTTGGTTCTTCGTTTTCTGACACCATTATCCGATTTTCTTTTCTTTTTCATCAATCTCAAAAATTGATAGATCAATCTTTAAAATATGTCATCCAGATTTAACCTGATTCAATATGACGTTTGGTAATAACTTTACTATTATTACCACGACGGAACGGAGACAGTGTATGCGTTTGGGGTGAGAGGATGTTTGTTTGTTTGTGCAAACCAATGTTCCCATTTATCTCCAGTACTACTAGTCCGATTTTCATGCGGTTTTCAGTGATGGGTTCGGATTTGATTGGTGCATGTTCTTAGATAGGTGTTACGGTGACAACTCAACAGGGGGCGCTGCAGTCAGGCATATTTGGGCAAGCCAATGTTGCCATTTATCTTCAAAACTGCTATTCCAATTTTGATTCAGTTTTCAGTGGTGGGTTAAGGTTTGATTGGTGCATGTTCTTAGATATGTGTTACGGTGACAACTCACCAGGGGGCGCTGCTGGTTCATAATAAAATTCTCTCTAAAAAGTTTAAAATAAAAGGCAAAATTGAAAATTTTGAAAAAACCCACGACGGTAAAAACATAATTGAAAAAGAATTAAATAATTAATAAAAACCCCCCACTTACAAAATTAATGTAACCTAAGAATATCCGACGGGGGCTGTCATCACTATCTGCAAACTAGCTCATTGAATGGCAGCCCTGACGGATTTTCTTAGGTTACATTAATTTTGTAAGTGGGGGGTTTTTATTAATTATTTAATTCTTTTTCAATTATGTTTTTACCGTCGTGGGTTTTTTCAAAATTTTCAATTTTGCCTTTTATTTTACCTTGCATCATCTCAATGCCTTAAAAATCTCTTAAAATACATGTTTTCTCAGAACAGTAAACACATTTAAAGTCATCATGACTGTGTTTATTTATTTTAATAATAAAAATGCTGAGTCAGGTTTTTTGGCACACATCATACACCTTCTACTTGCCCTCTTTGTTTTTAAAGTTTCAGGAGGTGTATGACTTCGAATAAAGAAATTATAGAATGAAAAAAATATTTCATCATCTTGCTATAAATTGCTCGTAATTTGTAGCCTTGACCGTGAGTGAGCAAATGAATACTAAATAATTCTTTATTGACTGTGCATCTCTGTTTGAATTGACTATTTACTATACGAATCCTATTTATGTCGTCTTTATCGTTGCAAAATATGGTTCCTGAACGCCGTTTCAATTAAATCAGTTGACAAATTAAATGAGTTGTTTTTATTTCACTGCTCAAAGATTTTCTCAGGATCTTAGGGATGTGGCTAAAATAAACAATAATTGCGTTTAACTATAATTAGTGTTTCATTTGTTTGCAGTTACAAACTACATTAATACTATAAGGGGGAAAGATTTGATGGTTTTTTTATTGTTTTTGTTTGTTTGTTTGCATTGAATAGGCTACGAAACTACTTGAACGATTTGAAAATTTTTTTCACTGTTGGGAAGCTACACTATCTCCGGTGAACATAGGCTATATTATATCCTCATATTCCCACGCTAACGGGAACTGCGCGGGTGAAACCGCAGGGCGATGCTAGTCTATAATAACGGCGAATCCACCCTAAAAGATTCAGATTTGATCCGAAAGCACATAAAACTGCCTCAAACTACGACCAATTGAATCTGTGTACATGAGCTTCTGCAAAATGTCTATTTCATATCATGTTTGATTAGATATGAATTGGTTCCGCCTCTCAGGTGCATGTGCATTGTAGTCTGCTCATTGAGCCCAAACATGATGCATCTGCTGTACCTAAGCGAAGAGTTAAGTATTCTGTAGACCACAGGCTATGCTGCAGCATCAGGTTACAGTTTCCATGTTCTTGCAATAATATTGAAGTAGCAGAATACTAAATATCACATGGATGTTGGTAACTCACCATTATCTTAAAATGGCTGAACTGATTTTCTTGAAACGCAGCTAAGCACACTCGATTAAATTACTTAATTAACAAAAAAAAACTATTTCAGTATTGGTTCATAATTGGGTGCTGGCTCTGTTTATGATAGATTTTTAAACGGTTAAAACTTATTAATCTATACTAATATTATAAAGAGGAAAGATTGGTATTTTTGTATATTTTTTTATGTAACGAATAAACTCAAACCCTACTGGACCGATTTCAAAAATTCTTTCATCATTAGAAAGCTACATTCACCCTAAGTAACATATTTTATCCACGTATTTCCACGGGAACGGAAACTACGCGGGTGAAACCACGGCGCGCTGCTAGTATCTTATGTTTTGCTTCCTTTCTGGCGGAATAAACGATTTTTCTTTTAAACTCAGTATTTTTTAAGATAATTCAAATATTTGTTTTACTGCATATTTGAAAGTATTTCGTTGTTACAGGTAGCGGGCGGTATCATTAAATTAGAGTTGGTGAATGACAGCTGGACAGAGCTTCAGGGCGAGATCGCCGGCCCACCAGACACACCGTACGAAGGTGGAACATTCCTGCTAGAAATAAAAGTACCAGAGACTTACCCATTCAATCCGCCGAAGGTAATAAATATTGACTTAGCTATTAAAGTTCTGGGCACGCCACCATTGCGGCGATAAGTCCCGTCTTTGAGGAGTGGTTGGAGAGACGCATTGGCGTCCTCACCTTCCGCCTGACGCAGGTGCTCACCGGACACGGCGTGTGGCGGTGTTTCGGGAGGTACCTGTTTCGGATTCAGCGGGAGGACACGTCCGGGGGTCAACACTGTGTGGATCGCCCGGAGGACACGGAACATACGGTGGAGGTCTGCCCTGCGGAGCAACGCCGTGCGGTCGCCGCCGCCGATCGCTTCGACGAGGACGTCGAAGCGATCGGCGGCGGCGACCTCCCGCGTCCGGCCCTGGTTCAAACCATGGTCCGGAGCGAGGAGTCATGTGAAACGGTCACCTCCTTCTGCGAAGCAGTAATGCTAGCGAAGGAGGAGTAACAACGTGTGCGAGAGAGGGAAACCTCACGCTCCAGCCGCCACAACAGAATAAGACGCCCCGGGCGTCGGGAAACGCAGGGTGATTCCCGGCCACTGTAGGCGCAGACCTGCGGATGACGAGAGATAAATGGCGCGTCGTGTTCCACGCGCGCCTCAAAGATCTGTCAGCAAAGAAGACGGGGCCCGATAGGGTCAGTGCCTGCTAGCGTTGCAAAATTTGTTCGAAAGAGTCACCGTGGCCCTGGAACGCAAAGGGCACTAGAAGGATCATGGGTGGGTTTTAGTCAGTAAAAGTCTAACACTCCCTACCTTTCCGCCCAGAGCGGGAGACGTCATTTGACGATTGCCCATCCAGAAAAAAAAAGGTATTAAAGTTCGTCTAAACTAATATTCCCGGCAAGCAATTTCCCAGAAATATTTTGCTGCATATCTTTTCTATTACCACAACTTCGTCTACATCCGGACCTAAACACTTAAAGCTGAATTATGTCTGAGAGTGAATTTAAGCTTTGAATTGGCAGATTATTCAGAGATAAACGGTCTATACTACTAGGAAATGATTTGAGGTTTTGTTGCTTCCAGATTCGCTTCATGACAAAAATTTGGCATCCTAATGTATCATCGGTAACTGGCGCCATTTGCTTAGACATACTCAAAGATCAATGGGCTGCTGCCCTCACACTCCGCACGGTGCTGCTGTCCATCCAAGCACTGCTGTCAGCGGCCGAGCCGAACGACCCACAAGACGCCGTGGTAGCAAAACAATACAGAGAAGATATACAACTATTTAATTTGACTGCCAGGCACTGGACCAACGCATATGCTGGGGGTCCGACCGTCATTTGGGAGTTCAATCAGAAAGTTCAAGTATTACTAGATATGGGCGTCGACGAAGATCAAGCTAGGGTTGCGCTGTCTACCTTTGATTGGGGACTGGAGAGGGCAACAGAACATCTCTTTAGTTAGTATTATAACTCTAAACAGCTAACATTGGTACCAACAATTCTACTGTAATATATCTAATATATAAACTTGCGATGAATGTTTATCTGATCCATCGCCTGCACTTACGATCATAATTATTGTTACGAGCTTGGGGTTCGTGTCAAAGAAAATAGCCGTTTCAATAAACAAAAATAGACACTTTAATTACACAACAATAATTACAACCTTAAACTCGCTCATTATAATACCTACACAGGAATTGTTCGCTAATGATCACTTTAATTCGCAATTGAAAATCGCTTTCGAAGTTGTCCGTTGTATCGCAAATCCAATACTGACTCGGTCGCGGACAATTTAGGGCATCAGAACCTTCTATTGTAGAAAGGTCTAGAATGTTCGTGTACATACCTGTCGCGACTGACCAGCTGTCGACCATTCTAGAATGTTCTAGAACTGAAAAGTCTTGAAGGTTCTTGACTCTACTAGTTCCGCTGCTCGACACTAGATTGCGCTAGTGGTAACGAATTACTATGTTCCTTGTCTTAATTGTGGCGCGTAACAACATTGTATAGAGTGGTAACTTAAGATAGAGCACCAAGCGCAACAACTTTAATGATTCTACGGCCGGTTCAGTGTTTAGTATCAGTACCCTCTCGTCGCACTTCTGATGCCGAGTGCCAATGTGGATGACTCATTTTAAAGTTTTATTAGAAAATATGAGAGTTAAAACAACTGATTTCATTCTTATCATTACAAAAATTATTTGTCTACGCGTTGGGAGTCAATATATCAAAATATTAAAAAAAATATAACCCTTCATATCGGCTTTGCCGTAGTCGGGGAAAAAACAAACTCGGGAAACCATTAGAATATTTTATTTCGCATTTCTCAAACAGATTGAAACCAACGTACGTTCACGTTTTTATTGAAACCAGTTTTTTTTTTAGTTAACCAATACTAATGATTTTGCTTTTAAAATACATAATAAAAAAAGAAACATGTTGCAATATAATTATTTTATTTTATTCATTAAATCTTTTTTTCCGTTATTTGATCAATTAAATTCAAAATTAGAAAGCGTATTTAAAATGAATTGTCTAGGACATTGCTCAATAGGTTTTAACAGCACCGTTCCGGACTCGCAAACGTAATGAAAAATCCCTTTTCGGCGGCAACAATGAGCTCTAAGTAGGGTAAGCTTAGACATTGTAGCTACAGGATAAAGAATTAGTGTATTTATTTTAAATAAATATGAATTCGCTTGGAACATGATTTCTTTGCATGGTAATAATAACGGTTAATGTTTAAGAAACTTTTTCTGTAGAGACAATGTTTAAGAAAGTATTTCTAACGACCTTTCTCAAAATACCATCTTGTATAATCACTAAAAATATCTGGACACGTTTCATGTACCCATAACATGGTGTCATTATTTTAACCATTTGATATGATTAAATTATAGAAATATAAAATAACTTAGGTCTTACACAAGTTTTTTTTTTGTTTTTATATCACATAAATGCCAGGTATGTTTAGGTTAATTTCCTGCATTTGTACTTCATGTTAATTTAGGCACGTAAAACATTATCATAATGCGAGACTTCCAAAAAATTATTTAACTTTGACATGAAATCAACTTGTTTACGGAAACGTCGCATCCTGATAATCTTACGTTTTATTCAGAGCTTTTCCGAATAGTTCGATACATATTTTAATAATTAAATTGTTATTTCTGCTTCCTTTCTCTAAAGCCAAAATGAAAACCTGTATTCTTGCAAACAATAGTCTTATAGGTTGTATTTGATTTCGATTTTATTAATCATTTTCATATAGAAGTAACTTTTTCTCTGTGTATGAATGTCTACTGAAAATATTAAATATAATGTAATAGTTTAGGGTCTAGCTATAATGATTCAATTTGTCATTAAAATGATGTAATAGGGAATATGCATGAACAAAAAATTATCCAAACAATTTATCTAGAAATATCCAAAAATATGCTGGCAGTGAATCAAAATAGACCGAAAAACAAGAGGTATAACTATTTTAATTTTAAACAAATATGTATATCTGTCCCTGAATCCGGTATGGTATGACTGGAAGCCGGCCCTAATTTAGTTGGGGAAGGCTAGGCAGATGATGATAATGTATATCTATCTAACCCTCTCGCGAAAACGCAGCTAAGTATAGGCATCACGCAATTTGATGTCAATTTCATATCGGATTTCTCTTTCTTATTGTCAACTTTGAAGCTTTATGACTTTATCGCTGAGAGCTAAAGGTATTTTAAACAATTTAAAAAAATGCATGTTTATTCCCTATTATGTATATCGCTACAGAAAAAAAAAAACAGACGAATGGTTAGGTTACAGAGTGAACGTTAAGAACTTAGGAAGCAAGTGAGAAAGTTTACGCTGTCTGATGATAGCGCTTGACTGTTAATTATTCTGTTTGTTGCAATAAAGCAATTGATAAAACTATCCATCACAAACGAATATTTGTTGCATTCTGAAAACTTCAACTTCCCTGTGCTTGTACAGTATAGTCGTATATCCTTCCCAGTCAGCCTTCGTCAGTTTACACATTTTTTCTTTTTCAAGCCAAGACACGTAGGTAAAGGCTTTGAGTAGACAAAACTTTTTAATAGTGTCCATTTTTTTAAATTAAATCAAATCTGTGGTATTTATTGATCATTGTCACATTTGACATTGACTTGTTTTAACAAATGGAAATAGCTCATAAGGTGAAAAACCTTTTTAAACGTTGACTGGACATTCTGTCTAGTGTCTAAAACGTAACGTAAAATTAATTAGTGTCTAAAATTAACGTGGACATTTGTATAACGAAGTCTTTAAGAATAACAGAAACATGAATTAGGTACAAAAAAAAATACATCTCTTGCACTTACATTCATTTCACCGCATAGACTAGTGTTAATAAAATGGGTAAAAGTGTTGCTAATCAGATAACACAAGATTGAATTAATTAAGTAGGTACTCTATTTTAGTCTTCCCCAATTTTCTAAATCCCGCTCCTACGAATTCCAGAAGTGCCGTTGTGTTATATCGAAGAATGAAATAATCGTGCGATGGCTAGGCGAGTTTTTATGGGAAACGAGACGAGCTATTTTGCGTGTAAATACTCCATTAAATGCCACAGACTCACAATGACAACGATCGCCCTGGTTAGCTGGTCTACGCTTGCGAGGGTCTTAAACGATATATATAGATAAATGAATACATGGGGAATTTGAATCGAACCCTAATGCATGAGTTCTTGCATATTAGTGTAATAATAAAACGTCTTTAGCAAAGAAAATACTCGATTCTTGATAAATAATGCAACAAAAATGTAACCAAAACAGCCCTATCTTCCTAACCTTCACTTTGGCGGAATATTCCTAGTTTTTACATCTTGTTAGTAATGTATGTATAGGCAGCTAGGTGGAGTGAAGCCTGTGGGTAAGGATTTAATGTTGTAACAACAATACATATAAGAAAATTCTAAGTGAATCTGTCTTTAATTGCTTTTCCCATTGACCTCGACCGCGAGTTTTAAAGTTCGGTGCCAAAATGATGAAACATCCTGTGAGGTGCGAGTCGGAAGTGCTGATGGATACGACACGGAAGGTTCCATGCCTTTCAAAGACCTGTCTCCTTGCGAAATGTTATTATTCTAGCTTTTGCAAAAGGAAAAGCTAGATCTTGGTGTGTGTATCTGTGGCGAATCAAAAATGCTGTGACCGTTTTCATAAGGAACATACTCCCGGGATAAAAAGAAGACTATGTGCTATTTCAGACTATAATTTACCTATCTCTTTGCCAAAGGTAATAAAATCAATTTCAGACCTATAGATGCAAATTAAGACCTATCGATATTCGATTCAAGTCGAGACTTATCAATTCAAGTTAGCTTACCAATTCGCCGAGTGAAAATGAAAAAAACTTTCAGTCAAAGTGGTGTGTGAAGGAGCAAAATCCATAGAAATATGGTTAAATCTATGGTTTAATAATTCTCCCTACAAGTCCTTTTTTAAACAACTTTCAAAATAGGACGAATTTCTCAATTCGTCTATTTCTTTTTTGTATGTTCAACGCTAATTGTTTAGGTAACTACCTACCTACACCAGTTTATAACATAACATCACGCCGGTACGCTGCGAAGGGGTACGCAGATGTTAACAAGTCAACCATGTTTTTGGGATAAAGTTAAATGTTTATGAACCAGTCTTGATGATTATTTTTTATTCGAGCTTTTTTAGGTAGGTATATTGAATTGGACGTTGAACTTGAAAGATAAACCTTATGAAAATAAACTTAAAATCAATTAAAACTAGTTAAGTGAGATATCGTTAAGATATATTTCAATCCAAAAGCAAAGTAGGTAGATATTTAACTACGGGCTGGTCTGGACTTGACATACGAATGCACACAAAGTAGTCACCATTTTGGAAATTACTAAACCAATTTGAAAAAAAAAACTTCACACATATAAGCAAAATACATAGGTCTAAAAAGTTAGTTAAAAACTAACTAATTTCCGAAATGTCTTATTTAAAAAAGATAACTGGAAATTTATGTTTGTATGGAAAATTTAAAATGGGTCTAATTTAACTGTAAGACTATTTATCGAAAATGTTTTCTACTAACTTTTTAGGCGTATGTACCTATAGCCACATCCCAGATACAAAGTATACAAACCATCCTGTGCTCTACAAATGCGCTATGTTTAAAATGAATACGGTTTAAATTTTTGTAATACGCAATTAAGCTGTGGGTTTAGGCTTTGATACATAAGCAAAGGTGTGTGAGAGCGATGCGGCATAAGAATGTGCAGGTACATAGGTATGTACGTCGGAAAAGGCAGATCAGGCGCAGGATCGATGGCATAACGTTAACGTGTGATCTCCGAGATACGGAAGATGTCCACTGTCAAATTCATTTCAAAGGTGCTGAGCTGTCGCCGAACGTGGAGTCGGGCCGGTCGATTTTGTACAATCCTTTCCGTTGAAACTTAGGCGAAATTTTAAGCAAACTATCAACCCAACATCGGTCTATTCTGTCACTGTCACTTCATATTGGTTTTCACGGTGACAATATTACAGCGCGCCTACCATGACGTCTTAAAACGTGAGTCTTCCGAGCGAGAAAAAGGGATGGAACTATATAGGGTGTATAACTCTATCCCTCTTTCTCGCTCGGAAGACGGAGGCGATATCTTTATTAATGACCCATACAGAAGTGCACTGCAAGTGGAGTTGTAAGACTAGGTAATAAGAAAGTTACTTGCCTGGTCGACAATCGACACGTTTGAAACACACTTCCATGACTAACACGCAAGCATCACACAAATTATTGCGTCGTGTTTGCGTGCGAGCTAAATGCGATTTATTTTAATAAACCGGATTGTGTTATACCAACAAAGAAACTTGTTTTGATGGTTTAAATAGAATTCCTAAAAAAACAGGGAGTTGACGATGCGTGCTGCCGCGGAGCAGTAGGTAGCTACAGGGGCTAGAGCTGCGGAAGTTGCGTTTGAAAGAGCTATAGCGATCCTGAAACGCAAAGGATATAAATGAAGGTGTGCGGGTGGTTCAGTCAGTAAGAGTCTGATCTTCCCGCTCCGCCCAGATCGGGAGGAATCATTTGATTATCTCAAATCCACATGACAGCGAGTAAGACAAGCCACATGCCACCCGTGTGGCATCTCACCATCTCACCCACAGGATTAAATCACGCCTAACGTAGTTTTTTTGCGGGTAGGTGTGAAAAAGACGTGCCCGAAAATATCTCCAAAATGTATATTACATATATTTTAAATATAAATACCTACATAAACAGTATCACAGTTTCAATAGGTTATCAGAGTGTTTCCTCCACAAAACGGGGACTTACTTACGTTTACAGCGCATTTATGTGACTCCTGCTAAATTTTACATCGTTTGCCAGACTGTCACTAATAATAAAACAACACTCGGAACTAGTGGATCACTATGTCACTACTGGAGAAGATTGGGTCAGCATGCAAAAGCCTTGAGGACAGCTTCATCGCTAAGATGGGAGAACTGGAGGCTCAACTTCTGCTTTAGGGAGCTAATCTTCAGCATGCTTAGCTTGCTGCGGACTAGTTCGTACACAGATTGGCTAGTGTGCTAGACAATTCGAAGGGGTAGAGACCAGAAAATTAGTGCCAAAACAGGTCTATGGTGAGGTTAGCAGCAGTCATCTGGAAATTATTAACAAGAAGCTGGCCACCCAACCTTTGACTGCATCCTCCATAAAGGCCTGTCACAGACTGGGTGTGGCTAATAAACATCTTCTTAGGCCCATCTTGATGAGATTTTCATTGTATGACGACAAATCTGAGGTCTGGGGGCTAAAGCAGGCTTAAAGAGTCTACAACCATATCAGTCAAGGAATTCTTGACAAGAACCCACCAACTCAACCCAACATTCCAACTTTGGGAAAGCGCGACTTCACTTCGGAATGCGGTCTTGTGGGACTGAGCATGGTGTTATATAGTGATCAAGAAGCCCGACTCAGTACACTGCTGGCGAAGTATCCGAAAGTCCAAGGACGCCTGCAAAACAAGACGCGTTAACCAAGGTATTTTTTTACATTTACCTACTTATGCTTATTAACAACTAGCTGTGCCCGTGACTTCGTTCGCGTGGTTGTCGGAAAAAATATGTCACATAGATAAGATGTATGTAGGTACCTATAGATAGGATGTAAAATAAAAAAATAAAATTGTGTGTTTGGAAGAGCATCTTAGTATTTCAAGGTAGTATTTTTCTAGTTGGTGAACATCTGATGAACAAAGATAGGAAACGGAACTCTTCAATAAATTATAGCAAATTTTTCGGGATCGCTGAAATCGCATGTTTGTTTATTGTTTACACCAATTTATACCACGGGCCACGTACGCTGTCATGGGTATTTATAACTGGGAGTGACTAACTACCACTAAAAATTGAAAAATAAAAAAACTTCCTAAAAATACAACCGATTTATAAACAAAAAAAAAGTACCTACAAAATAACTTTAATTTCGGAAGTCGGTGTTCAAAAAACGAAAAACCAACCAAAAACGAGTTCCGAAATTGTGTAGGTACCTATTAGTCGGTTGTATTTTTTTTTAAAGTTTGTTTATCCCAACTTCATTGGGGCCAGTCAAACCAGATTCAGCTGAATAACTACAAGTATTTTACGTGGAGGGACTGTCTACTAGACCTACACAAACCATTAACTGAGTAATCCATAACCACTACCAAATATCCGCTAAAGACAGCCGGGACCATCGGCTTAGCGTGGTTTCCGAGGTACGGAGGAAGTGTCGGTGTGTTAAGATTCCTTTGTGAGGCGTTTCTTAAGCCTGTGGTTGTTATTAAGTCTCATTCAGTATTTTCATTCCTCATTCAGTAGTAGTAAATTGTTTTTTTAATAAACAATTTTCGATGACGAACAAGCCAATGTTACTCAAAGTTAGGTCCTATAGCTATAAAACTATTTTCTGATTAAAAAAAAAACAAAATTTAATGAATCAGTGTTCTATAATATGTTATTCTCATTGAAACTCAAAGAAAAATAATACAGAGGTTATGCAAGACACTGAGTACAGTCAGTACTGTAGTCATGTGTCCTGCTTAGCCCTCTTCCCATTTCTTAATTCTGCTAGGGATCAGAATGTGCAACTTATTTCTTCTACGCACATTTTTTCCGACATCCACGCGAACTTAGTAGTGGGTAGTTGGGTACAGCTAGTCATTACTATACGGCTACTGTTGATGACAAACATCACTTCTTCTTCTTCTGCTGATATCTAGAAATTCCTTGGAAGAGTTCCAACGAATTTATATAAACACTAGCAGCTCCCCGCGGTTTTACCCGCGTAGTTCCCGTTCCTGTGGGATAATGGGGATAAAATATAGCCTATGTTGCTCACGGGCCCACGGAAGAAGAATTTTTGAAATCGGTCCAGTAGTTTTTGAGTTAATCGTTACATACAAAAATGCAAATCTTTCCTCTTTATAATATTAGTATAGATATGTATCGGCATATCCCGGTATTCAGATCTTCCTAGCACAATTGGACGATCAAAACCGCCATTTCTCCACTGGGCCCCAAGTCTGCTATTACAATCGTGACTTTCCAATGGTCAACCACTGACACTCCATTGAAAGAATGGTAATCTCGTACATAATGACAAATGAATGACAGACGTATGCGGTAATCTGCTAAAATTTTGAGAGTTCCTTTGATCAGTGACACTATTAGAACGTCGTTTTGCAGTCATTTCTTTTAATATCTCTGTTATTCAAAAGTATTACGAGACCATTGACCGACGAATCATCGACCATTATGAATTTAGCAGATTAAGAACTTTTAACAAAATGACAATGGGATCGTGTTGGAATGACAAATTTATAAAAATAGCAGACTTGGGGTCTTACGTTAGACAGTCTAACCAAATGTCAAACAATTGACTTATTTTGCTGGTCTGACGCGGCCCAATATTGCCGCTTTTATTTTCCGACAGAGATAAAAAATATTTTCCTATCCATTACATCCGTGGGTTTCGATAACTTCAGTCATTATGATCGTTTCGCCTTTGGATCAACTTCTTCCTGCCCATTTCATTCCCTGTGGCGTGAAGCCCTTGTCTGGCCCCTCCCTAAGATTCATGATCCCACTCTTTCCAGTCACTTTCCTTAATGTCCATCCATCCGTTTCTGTCCAAAGTGCTCGAAGACTATGTTCACGAACTGTTTTCCAACAATATTTACCGCAACTTCCTCTTTAGCCAATTTCAATCTGGTTTCAGGCCCGGGATTGCTCTCCTTAAAGTGATAGACTAGCTAGACTACTTATAGTGTTAATCGACTTCTTCAATGCGTTTAATACTGTCAGTCACGAAGTGCTCTTGTCTATCCTTTCAAATCTTATGGTATTTACCGAGGTACTAGAGTGGCTTTTATTCTTATCTTCGGGGGCGTCAGCAGTCAGTCTATGCTGAAGCATGTGCGGGTGGTGTATCCGGGTGGCAGCTGGCGCCCCTCAAACAGTAGGTACACCTACCCGACTTACTGACCACCTAATATATTATTTAGGTACCTATACTTTAATTAGTTAATGAAACATAAATAACTAGGTGTTTCTAACGAAGAGTGTTTCGAACTCTAAAAATATTACCAACAGAAATATTACCTCTTTTCCTTTACTGTGTTGTCAGTCCGCACCAAGCGTTGTTTTGTTAATGTAGGTATTAAAACAAATACCTGTTTTCGGCCATGTTGAATACATTGACTAGGTATGTTTGTGACGGTTGTAGCCGTCAACAATAAGTGATCAGTGAGTTAGTTTGCATTGTCGTCGTTCAGTGCAATAGGTATCCGTACAACACTAAATGGAATTGGTATTTGTTTTAAAATCAGTGACTTAAAAATAAATCCTTTTTAAGAGCCATCATCAGAAGGAATGATACTGTGCCTTCCACAAAAATAATGAGATGCAAGTTGCATTCACTCTCGTTGAGCCTAAAGGTTAAATTACTTCTAACGCCATCTAGTGGCACAGGCGATGACTCGAAGCAAGGCTGGTGTAGAACCTGCGAGAGGGGCTGCGGCCGCGCAGCGCCGCGTTCATCACGCATGAACAACCGCGAGCGTCGAGCGAGTCACTCGAACAACATGCCGAGCAAGGTATCATTCATCAGTCACAGTTGGCGCTACTCTGTGGACGGTGCTTTCGCGCGCCCCTCCTTATGCTTCGCAACACTACGGGGAAGGCAGAGTGCATAACACATCACCAGAATGTGACATTATAAGTGCACTATTTAGTTAACACTTCCCTTCGCCTTCCCTAGTAACTAACGCCAACAAACTTTTTATTACTTTCTAAAACGTATTTAATTTTCCGCGTGTGTCTCGTTCCAAGCTCGCGCCACCAACGTGTGTGTGTATAAATAAATATTAATTTTATAGTGTGTTAAGCTGTACCAAACATGACTATATCATACGCCGGTGAAGTACCTAATGGCAGCAGTTTCGGATGTTTCTGGAGGATCCTTTGCAAGTAAGTTGGAATCTTATAAGTGGGCTGTGACGCTTTGACCGCGGAACCGTTCTCGCTGGCCCCGGAGCCCGAACGCCTTCAGCTCGGGTGAAACAGCTGTTCGGAGCGGAGCGCCTTACTCCTATATGACGAAATCACACACCGATGGTCCGTAACCACACAATACATTAACAATAGCAAGTCTCTTGCCGTCCGTCTATTGTGACGCGCCACTTGTATATGTTTAATTTAGAAAATAACTTTGTTCTCACCGTGGCATTTTTAGGTTGAAAAGTAATGAAAGTTTGTTATTAACTGGCATGGCTAATGCGAGAGCGAGGATCACGACGGCTTTGCTAGAGTCGACCTCGGCAGTCGGCAGGCGCGCAGAGCGCTGAACGCTGATGAATGCTACTTGTACTGCGCGAACTAGAATCGATTCAATGTCTGATCACAGCCCGCAGTTCGCTTGGCCGATGGCCCTGACAACGAAAGGCGGCGAAAGTAGCCATGACGCGTGCACCAATCGATTAAAACTTTATTCAATCATGCTTATGATCACTTGATTTCCGTTAGTGTAATCATTCGAATTGAATTCCACTAAACCTGCACCAGTTCGATTATTTCAATTAGCGTCAGCGTTCTAATTTAAAACCATTTAGTAAGGAGACCTATTAATAAATATGCTAATAATTAGGTAACACCATAATAAGCCGATCTTTTCCATACTCATTAGCTCTAACAATATTAAATTAATATCTCTTACAGCTTTATTTATTTTGAAAATTAGGTTTCTACACAGATACGTACCTAACGAAGTTAGCCTAGCAATTTATCTCCCTAAATTTAAATATATAGGGGGATTTTTTAAACGTTCTACAAACCAATATTCAGAAAAAATAAACCGCTAAAGCTTACATTCAACTACAGTTACTGCGCCAAGTTCAAAATAACAATAATCATGTTTGAAGTTCTATAAATATTATATATAGGTATGACGGTTGAAAACCCAATTGGTTGTAACATGTAGATAGAATACCGCTACGACCGAACTATGTCTATTTACTTATTTTATTTTTCAAATGAATAACTAAACGGTAAATGCAATAAGTCACAATGAAAATAAGTTTGCTGTTGTATGCGTACCTACTACATTACCAAACCCGTCTGAGTCAGCTTACGGTATACCTACCTATTTACACGAAAGCACTAACTATCACATCGTAAACATGTTCGTGACATTAGAATCTTCTTAAGTTCTTATTGTGAGCCATTTCCACGGAACACTTGTTTAGGTAGAGAAATTAGTTGATTCACTTCTTTCATTGAATTTAATTTTTGCAGGAAGAGGTTAGTCGAAGGCGACGACGACGTTTTCCAATTATAAACACGATAACAACGACAAATTAAACTAACCGTGTAAATAAATAAATATGTCACCGGAAAATTGCAGACTCCGTATGATTGTAATAAATGTTTACTACTTATATTATAATTTCGCGGCATATTATGAAAAAATAATTTTATGTACAATCAATGCCATTCAAATTCAATAGTTTCCAATATATCCTTGTCTTATTAAGAAAAAAAATATTTGTTAACAATTTCATGTGATATTTTACAATCTTACGGCGTTTGCAATTTTACGGTGACATAGAATAGTGCAGTTTCCTGAATCCTAGCGTCCACGAAATCAAATCAGGAATGCCCAATCCTAATTAAATTGTATATTTAAACAAAAATTCTAAACTACAGATTAATAATTAAAGTCTGTGTGTTTAGAATTTTTCATTTAGCAAGCATATTTACATAATATATGAGAAGGCACTGGCTATTTTGTTTTACTAACCAACACAGTATAAATTTCAATTTGTCACAGATTATTTAAATACAGCTCATAAGTAGGTACATGTTACACGAATCTGCAAATCGCAGGTTGAAGTTGCAGTTCCGATGCTTAAGCACCCTGCGACTTCACTACAAGGTTACGGCAGTTATACAACCTGTATGTAACAACTTATGTATTGTATGTATAGCGATTATAACACCTCATAAGAATCCAGTTGGAATTCAGTGTGCAAATAAATTGTGAAGAACACTGCCGGTCCACGGTAGCAATCAGAAAATTAATTTAGAAAATATACATATTTTAATACTTAATTGTGAAGGTAAAAAAAATAGCTACCTTATGTTGCTTAGGTTAGTTCATCATCTGCCTAGCCTTTTCCCAACTACATTGGGGTCGGCTCCCAGTCCCGGATTCCCAGTCCCCGGATTCAGCTGAATACCAGTATTTTACGTGAAGCGGCTGCCTACCAGACCTCCACAACCCATTAACTGGGGACACGGTACTTATTGGCAAGACTGGTGTCAGATTTCTGGCTTCTGACAATCCCTAACGACTGCCAAAGATCTCCAAATGACAGCCGAAACCTACGGCTTAACGTGCTTTCCGAGGCACGGAGAAGTCTCGTTATGTTAAGATGGTCACCCATCCACAGACCAACCTCGGCAAGCGTTGCTTAACCAAGAAGATCGACCCGTTGCGGCTATTATAAGATAGCCACGAGCTGCTCTTTTGTTGCTTAGGTTAGTTATTATTTATAAAATGCTAGACTAGAGTGGCGTCGGCTCGGGAAGACAATAACACAGCACCAGCGCTGTAAACACACCTAACGTAGAATTATGTTTTACATGACGTAGATTCGTAGTATAATTATTTGACTCTTAACCCAGTATTAGCCATTCATAATCCGAGATCGATTTAGCAATAGATTTTTTGCTCTGAAGTACAGATTCCGAAGGTCGGTCGACAGTGTTATTAGTGATTAGTAAGCGGTACTCTGTGGCAGCACGACCCGCCGCGCGCCGTGGCTGCTTCAGACAAGGTCAGAGAATTTTGAAGATATCTGACTTAGTATTCCGCATGTACATGTGTCGTGCAACTTGGCTTGTTCTCAGATCACTCAAAAACTCATGTCATGGTTGTAAAGGGGAAAATTCCGCAATTTTCATTATTAGTATTCGGATCGTAAAATGCATCATATTGTTCTCTTTTCGTAATACAGTTATGTCAGCCAAAAGTTACGCTAAACACTTTCCTGTTGTTTTCTTTTAAAAAGTTTCCTCACACGGCCTTTGAAGGCCAGAGAATAAAGTTGGTGGAATCTTAATCAATTAGTAAGTCAGTTCGTGAACGCTGTGATCAAATGTCAAACTTGGGCTTATTATGAGTTCGCGCGGTATTATTGTAACTCGTACCGGTTTTACCGCAGAACTCATAAACGTGGCTCGCAGTGTATTTAGATTCATCGTCATAATACAATATTGTCATATCAGTTTTGATCAGGGAAGAAACAAAAAATCTCACGTGGCAAGTTAACGCAAAACACTGTCGAGTGACTAATGAGTCATTAAGCTTCAAAGCCAGGCCTCTCCTCTAATGTTGGAAACATTAGAGGACAGGCACACGAAAACTGGATATTGGTTAAAGCACGGATATCGAGATAAAGCCATTTATACCACAAAATACATATTTGCATTTTTTGGCATCCAATTTCCTTTGATTGCAATCTGATGTCAGCGAAATCTAGATAGCTATGCTATTTAGTTTACAGACATGTCGGAAATTTTTCGGTCGTACCGTAAATTTATTGACGTGCATACCGATAACGTGAACTCACGTTTGTCTAATAAAGTGTCTATAAAGTTACTAGACCTAGGTACTTATAGCACTTTTTTAGGAATTTCTGTCTTGATTCGAAAATATATTAATCCACCTTTGCCTATGACATTCCTTGGGTTATGAGAATAGGAACCCACCAATAGAGAAAGTTTCGAAACTCATTGAATAGAATATCGAAACAGTCTCGAACAGTGTCATTCTACTTCGTGTCCATGTTATAGGGCACTTAGTAACGTTTTTACGTTTGAAATGAGTAAAAGCATAAGCAATATTATCTATTATACTGAATTCAATCGACCTATGTAGGCTTTAATCACTAATAGGATTTGGGTAAACATAATAGCCTAATTAATTAGTGCCGATGCGAAGAGCGACGGGCCCTACTAATAAGCTATTATGACTTTTATTTGAAAACGATTTTCCCTACTTTATTTTATGTAAAGCCATACATAATTAATTAATTATATATTTCACATGAAATCTCCATAAGTACCTGCCTACTTTTCCCAGAATATAAACTTATACCACTTCACGTTCCAATTACTCGTAGAACCTGCTCCAGAAAAGCTGACCTCATTAAGAGATGAACCAGCCAGGCCCAGGCCAGGCACTGATGCATTAGCTACTAAATATTAAAGCTCGGTCTCGGATATTGAATTACTCTGTCAATAGCTAGGTGTAATGCCCGATAAAATCAATACGTATAGTACGTCCGCTGTCATGGCGGCCCCTATTACCTGCAAGGGCTAGCAGAGCGCAGGATCGGGTACCTACCTACAAATTGATACCTTTAATGTTTACCGAGGAAATTGCCAATAGTGATTGAATTGCAAAGTCAGTGCGACAGATTAAAGAACTTTTCCGGGTATTTTAATAATAGGTTCGCCGTTCGATGCAATTTGTTCTTTTGAACTTTCAAAGCTTCTATTGAGGGAAAGAAAAGTCGGTTTTCATCAAGTAAAGAAGAATGGTCACGGTCTTTACAAATCCGAAATATTTAGCCAACTCTGACATATCCTAGGTACCTACTTTCTTTGTCGAGGAAAACGTTTTCTTTTTACTTCGTTTATGAACACATAAATTACCTATATATGGTTTTGAGTGTTCGTTCAAGCGAAGTATAGAAAAGCAATTTTTCATATCTACACTCTGGCTAGTACAACCATCGTGTTTGGGTTCAATTGAAACGATCTATTCATTGTTGTTGGAAAGAAGGATATCATGATGAAAACCAGAAAGGTGGATAGTGGGTCTCTTAGTTGACTATTATAAATAACCGTCGTGTTTGGGTTTCATTTGAATCTACCTGAGGACCACTATTTATAATAATGTTGATTACATCAAATGGATGAATGACGTACCTATTTAAACTGAATAACCGTCGGTTGGTGACCATAAAGGAAAACTCAATGTTCTATACAATTTAACATAATCAAACGTTAAAGCGAACGAGAAGCCGAAAATAGATCTAAGTGGCGTGCAATTGGAGAGGCCTATGTCCAGCAGTGGACTGCAACAGGCTGTTGATGATGATGATGAAACGTTAAAGCGAGCGAAAGCATTAAAAAACTCGCTCTAATAGCTTAGTGGACAAACGAAAATACGATAGGTCTCAAATCTGTTTGTCTGGACTCTCATTCTCTAGACACAGCCCGCGGCTTGGTTTCATCTTCTACCCACCTGCTTAGTTTCATCCAAATCAGTTTAACCGTTAAGCCGTGAAGAGGAACAAATAAAATCACTTTCGAATTAATATGATTTAGGATAATTACCTCGTTAATGAATATGGTGTAATTTGTCTATTCACGCGCAATTTCGACCACCAACTAATTCATCTGCCAGGCGTGACCTCTCCTGTAACCATTGAACTGCTTCAACGCCTGCAACATTCGAAACGCTTAGGTCCAGCTGAATTCGCGAAACATACTCAACGGCACGACCCAACCACAAAATAATTTCATTAAAATGCTTGCCTTCTTTAATAATCTTTTGAAAGAGTAATTTGATGATAATAGTGTCTTTGTGCACGAACACCAACAAAGGTTTAAACAAAGATATATAAACCTACAACTGCTAAGAAATATTCTTTTCTGTGGCCGTATTACGAAGTGCCAATGCTATCATGATTCGTGTGAGGGAAAGAGATAGTGTTATTCGTCTGGTGTAACTCCGTCTCTCTCACACACAGAAATCATGATGGATTTAAGACGTCATAATAGGGCTGCTGGCTTTGAAAATAAAAGGTGTTTTTGAGGTTCCGTAACTCAATAGGAAAAACACGTAACCCTTATAGGATCACTTCTTTGTCCAAGATCTGATGAAGAACTTCAGAAATAGGCAACGGAGGTCTTCAATAAATGATAGACAAATGGACCGGGATTGCTGAAATTGCATATATCTGTTTATTGTTTACACCCGTTCATAGCATAACATCGCGCTGGTACGCTGTGAAGGGGTGCATCCTCTGAATGTCAATTAAGTTGAAGAGAAAAACATTTTTTATAAAAAAAACAACCGACTTCCAAATAAAAACTTTAGAAATAATAAAATAATTAAAATTTTGGAAGCCGGTGTCAAAAATCGAAGAAACAAATTCAAAACCACAAAAAAAAATGCTTATAAACTTCGATAGAGCCCCGTAATAGACGAACTATCGACATAATTATGACGAGTTATATTATATGGTTGTGTCCACCGGCTCTATGTGAGCTGTAAAATTATAAATAAGCCCTGGAACGCAAAGGGCACAAGAAGGATCACGGGTGGGTTTTAGTCAGTAAGAGTCTGACACTCTCTTCCGGAACCGCCTAGAGCGGGAGAAGTCATTCGATGATTCCCCAAAAAGGTAGTTATATGTATGTCACCAGATAGTTTCAAACTCAGTAATATTATAAAACAGTTCAAAATTTATCACACCTGCAATTATACGAATCAATATTCCATAATTTACATAAGTATACTAGGTGCCTCACTGTCGTGCCGAGAAATATTGAACTGACATAAAACCTGCGACCAATCAATGCTCGGGTCTACAATTTATCCGTGTTGGTGTGAAGTATCCAGTGTTTCGTATATATGAAGATTTTTTACGGAATTTGCAATCATCCCGTGATATACTCACATAATCAATGATACCTGTATAACATTCTTCGTCATTGTGTACCTATTATGCGTACTAATTTACAAGCAAACTCGGCTACAAAGTGGCAGTTATGAGTAACCAAACTTTAATCTTACGCATTCGTGTCACGTTTAAGTAGCGGACCTTAAAAGACATAGAGGTTGATAACATATTCGTAATATCATACGCTAATTCGACAGCCTGTACTTCCGACAAAAACAGGTGTCATGTGTTAATTTACTTTCCTAAATCGTATTCGCGTACGCTTACGGCAAGTTGCGCGCGTCCAAATAAGGATTCAGATTCTATGTTAATATGTATTGGCCTCACATCTGAGGCAAGGGCATTTTTAATTAGCTACTAGAGTGGGCGTGTCGTCCAACTTTTATCTATGTGCAGTTAAATTGTACAAATGAAGGATATTAAGAAGGCCTAGAAGAAACCTGTCTTTTACGCTCTTTTTATGGTTCCTTACCCAAAGGCTAAAACGGGACCCAATAGGGTCCCGTTTTAGCCTTCTTCTGTCAGTCCGACTGTCACCAGGCTTTATCTCATGAACCGTTATAGTTAGACAGTTGAAATTTTCACAAATGATGTATTTATGTTGCCGCCATAACAACAAATACTAAAAAATTGAATAAAATAAATATTTAAGGGTGTCTGTCACCAATTCAACATACGTGTTTTTTTTCCGCCGTTTTTATAGTTATTGGTACGGAACCCTTCGTGCGCGAGTTGACTCGCACTTGGCCGATATTTTTTATTCTTATATACCAAATATATACTTACCTTTTTTCTGGATAGGAAATCATTAGATGACTTCTCCTGCTCTGAGCGGAACGGAAGAGAGTGTTAAACTCTTACCCACCCATGTTCCTCCTAGTGCCCTTTACGTTCCAGGGCTGCGGTGACTTTTTCGAACAAATTTCGCAACCTTGCCAAATTTACCTCAGGGATTGATCATGTGACATTTCGATAGCGTTTCTTGTCAATCCTATATTTTTTGAAGTATTGACAACTGCTCACTGAAGATTGAATGTCACATATCTGGAGCCCCTGTCCCTTTGTTATTTAGGCGTTATCAATATGTTGTTATCTGCTATTCTCCACAGCGTCATTCCCATCATTGCATTTCCAACTTGTGTTTGGATCTTAATTTCCTTTGTCTACGTTCACTAGTCACCGCAATGTTTGTTTTTTAAAGATCTTTCTTCAAACTTCAAAATATTATTAAGAAGAGCATCAAATGTAGCAGCTGCCAAAGAATAAGAAACATTGCTTAAACTGGCACCCATGTTTGATAAAACATGAGTGCCAGTTTAAGGAATGTTTGTATACACAATGATTACAGTGTTAATTTCAATGAATTCTATTATATAATGATTTTTAAACGTGTCACCGGACTGAACATTTGGAATACTTTTTTCTCAAAAATCTCTCGAAATAATTCCGAGAAATTGTGAACTAACTAACTAACTAACGACTGATACTGATAAACTGATGAGTGATGACATGTTGGCGACCTGTCAGTGTACGGTTCTACAATTTATCGGATTTTCAGGCCTATCCAAGTAACGGAAAATAGGGCACAGGGAACTTCGACACGGATAGGTTAAGTTCGTTTCCTATGTTGAACTTGAAATTGTATTACTTAACGTTTCGTTACTTGCAATTCTACAATTTCAATTCCTCCCCCAAACGTACCAATCACGATACTGCAAACAATAAACAAACATGCGAATTCAGCAATCCCAAAAGTTTTGCTATCATTTATTTAAGAGTTCCGTTTCCTATCATCTCTGTTCTTCATCAGATCTTCACCAAACTAGAAAGCGACAGCGTTAAAATACTAAGATGCTCTTCCAAACCATCGTAAACATTTTTTTTTTTTAATTTAAATGGGACCACACGACAAGCACCTCTTCAAGCTTTCGAGTGTAAAAAGAATCATCAAAATCGGTATCACCCAGTACAAAGTTATGAGGTAACAAACATAAAAAAAAATACAGTCGAATTGAGAAACTCCTCCTTTTTTCGAAGTCGGTTAAAAAAGTGTTCCAAATGTTTTTTGACAATTCGAGAGTTTACAATCTCTCAAGATACTTTATAATCTTACGGAGTTAGCCATTTTCCGGTGATATATATAATATACGTAATATTCAATCAAATTACGTATCGCTATGTATGTATGTATGTAGATAAAATACATACATAGATATACGTAATTTGATTGGCGTTGTGTCACGCCATTGCGTGTAAAATGGAAATTGATCACGAGAGCAGGAGGCTGAAACGCTCAACAGAGGAATGTAGGCCGATGATCCGACAGTTGGCCAACAATTAAATTGAACTCAACCTACTATTGATTGTAATTTGTAACCCATCGATCCATTGTCTTAGCTGAATTAATAGGCAGTGAATTTGCGAGAATAAGAACAATGTGTTTTGGTCCAATCGAAACCACTCACTACACAAAAAGTATATGTATATAACCCTACTAGCCTTTTTTTTGGATGGGAAATCATCAAATGACTTTTCCCGCTTTGGGCGGAGCGGAAGAGAGTGTCAGAGATCCTTCTTGTGCCCTTTGCGTTCCAGAGCCGCGGTGACTCTTTCGAACAAATTCTAAACCCTAGCCTTGGTGAGGACATTTTTGTCATAGAAATCACATGATTTGACACAAATTATTCTGAAATTCTGTCAGCTATTTAGAAATTTGGAGATATCCTGGCTAGTCCGGTCGTGTAACTCGAATAATCATTTTGAGTAAAACTCTTCCGTTCATGACTGGCTGAGTGACTGACGTTAAGGCACAGCCGAAAGTACTGGTCGTAGAAAGCTGAAATTTGGCAGCACTAAGAGCAATCATTTCTCTCTTCTCGCATTTCCTGACATTCCTACGGGAACCGGGAAAACAGGATATGCGCGTACGAACTCGCGGGAAAAATATAGTATCAAATAATAGGGTACTTTACTGTAAAAATCTAATTAGTCCGTCTGATAGATTTACAAAAAATATTGGACACGTATTTTTTCTTTTTCCACGTAAACAAAAAATGAAGACGATACAGTGCGTTGAAAACTCACGTGACGTCACGTCGCCGGTAAAAATTGTAGCAACGTAGTGACGTCACGTGAGTTTTCAACGCACTGTATCGTCTTCATTTTTTGTTTACGTGGAAAAAGAAAAAATACGTGTCCAATATTTTTTGTAAATCTATCAGACGGACTAATTAGATTTTTACAGTAAAATACCCCATTTAAGTGGTGACGATGTGATATCGTCACCACTCCAAATATTTGACACTGAAGCGTAGACAATACCAGTAAATCTAAATATGCATAAACTAAGTTATAACGATATTGTTGACTCTGTTGTTGTCACGTTCCTAGAACTATCCGGCTCACGGTAAAGTGATTAGACATGCAATTATACTCGATTTTTTGTCGGACACCCCGACGATAACAAGTTTTTAGAAGCCCTCATCGTATCACGTCACGGCTTGCGAATTCGGTTTTATTTCTGTTTTTAAAATGTTAAGATTTGAATAATCAGCGACTATCTGCTGTAATTTCTGTTACTTATAGTTAATTGATACGCGAGTTCTTCTTTTGTTTACTTTTTTGTACCATCGCTTTTTTATATGTTGTTATTAAATACATGAACCTATATTCTATCTTTGATGTAGCTGAAAGCCGTGTGTATATAATCGGTTATTTTTTTCTGATAAAACTGAAACGATACGCGTGTGTCACGTATAGTTAATCGTTGGCAAGGTCGGCTGAGGCAGTGTCCGCAAGAGCGGCGTTACACAAACCTGATGGCTTTCTTCCTTATTTTGTAATATTGTTTATAACGGCGCTTACTTTCGCTTGCAGATGGAGAGGCAGCGTGTACAAGCTGGTGTGGCGGGAGTTACTAGCATACCTCACTCTCTACTACACCATCAATTTATTGTATCGATTTGCGCTTACAGAGCAGCAACAGAGGTAAGTTCTAACTAGGATTATGGGTCACATTCAGCAGCCAACCTGGTGAATCCGCATACATTTTTAATATTATTATTAATCATACAAATTATACCTTATGATGGCGTGTTTTGACAGTCAAAACACTTGTACCGAGGCAGCCGACCCCTAAAATATTCATCACCAATAAAAATAAATATATGTAAGTGGCACACATATTACTTAGCGCTCAAAACAATGAAGTTGCTGGCTTTAAAAGTCATATTGGACGCATTTAACCTATCTACTAAAACAAGCAAGGTCAAAACTGCATTATATTAAAACTGTTTTAATTAGCAAACAATTGTTCTGAGCTTTGTTTACTTTGCTTTACATTTTGAAGAATTTAATTTTTATTTTTTAGCTAGGTAGGTATATCAACATTATCAACGTAAAGTCATTTGGCGCGAATACTTCATCGTTAGGTACCATGACAGTGATAAATAATAATTAACTTACAACGTGCGGGGCAAAAACTCAAATCGTTGGCTTCATTCACCTGATGAACAATGCTCATCTATGTGAACTTTGTTTTTTGACTTACCCAAGCGATCTGATCGAAGCGGATTTATAAACCGGCTAAGTGCGAGCTTTGAAATGTCTGAATTTGGGTCACGAGAAGTTCAAATGTGTGCCAATTTTCAACAGATTCGGTCCAGTACATTTGGAGAAAATTTACTGACAGACGAACAGATAGATATTATCGACAGAGGTTACCAATTTACAAAACGGGAGTAAATATTACTGTAACAGGTTTGCATTGGGTGTACTTAGGTAGGATAAATACTGCTTTTAAAATATTCCATGAACTGAGAAACATACACTACATATTCGAGTACCTCAATGAGATCTGAAGTTCAGAAAATAAGTGTTGAGAGGATCAGTAAAATATCGCGTGATATTGTAAACTACATTTTCTTAATAAGACACGGATATATTGGAAACTATAAAATTTGGATAAATGTATTGTGAATATATCCCATCCCGTATTATATTCACAATACATTTTTCCAAGTTTTACAATCTAATAAAGATATTATGTACATATTACAATTTTGCGGAGTTAGCAATTATCCAGTGATATTTTTTGCCTTTTGTGTCCCACTGCTGGGCAAAGGCCTCGCCCATATCATTCCCCACACTCTTTTCTTGAGCCACCTCGACTGCAGCTGCAACCACTTTTTGGGCGGCCGCGACGACGCCGACCATCCTCATGTCACTATGCTTGCGGCGGTGTGAACCACCCAGGCCAATTTCCGCCTGGCAAATTTTTTGCCCACGGTCTATGATATGTTTGGAACATTGTGTGTTCCTTACTCTATCAATGCTTTTTAAACCTAGAATACTGCGCTCCTTTTTGTTATACTCTTAGGCGGAACTTTTGCGATTGGGTGAGTCTGGGCATCGTAGATTAGGACGGGCAGAATACACATGAGTTTTCGCTTCAGGGAGATCGATGTAGACATATACATATCAGATAATAAATACGACAAATAGGTCTCATTCGAAGAATTTGCAAATACTATTCAGGATTTTTCCAATGATGAAAAGCAACATGAAAGTATAGGGGCATAATGTTTCTAGTTATGAATAATTTAAGTGGAACACTTATGCATATATGTTGACGTGCTGTTCAAATTCATTTTAGTCAATTTCCAAAGGACAGGTTCTAGTTTCAAACTGGCTTAATTTTTGAGTGACAATGGATGGTTATATCTGTAAAGGGGAGAAGTAATGAGGAACATTATCGTGATCTGTAAGGAAAGTCAGTATGAATACGTTTTATTGAATGGCTATTATGGAGATGTATACCTTTTTTTTTCTAGATGGGAAATCATCAAATGACTTCTGCCGCTCTGGGCGGAGCGGAAGGGAATGTCAGAATTTTACTGACTAAAACCCTCCTGTGTTTCTCCTAATGCCCTGTGGGTTTCAGGGCTGCGGTGATTCTTTTGAATAGATTCCGCAACCCTAGCAGGCATTGTCTCAATGGGGCCCCGTCTCCTTTGCTGACAGCTTTTTGAGGGGCGCGTGGGTCATGACGCGCCGTCGACTCGGGCCTAGTTGCTATCACCCATAGCTCGCCGTCGGCAGGCCCGCACCTACGGTGGCCGGTATCGCCCTGTGTTTCCCGATGCCCTGGGCGTTTTCTTCTGTTTTGGCGGCTGGAGTGTGAGGATTCCCTCTCCCGCACGCAGTCTGCCTCCTCTTTCGCTAGCATTACTGCTTCGCAAAAGGAGGTGACCGCTTCCCATGCTTCCTCGCTCCGGACCATGGATTGAACCAGGGTCGGACGCGAGAGGTCGCGGCCGCCGATCGCTCCGGCCAAGCAGGACAGACCTCCACCGTATGCTCCACCGTAACCTCCGGGCGATCCACACAGTGTTATCACCCGGACGTGTCCTCCCGCAGAATCCGAAACACCTCCTGAAACAGCCGTGTTCAGTGTGGACCTGCGTCAGGCGGAAGGTGAAGACGCCGTGGCGTCTCCCCATCCACTCCTCAAAGAGGGGACTTATCGCCGCAATGGGGTGTATTCCCGTTCGTCCCCTCGACTTCGTCCCCCGAGGGGGACGAACGGGAATTTACAAAAATAATATTTAATTTGTTCCCGATCGTCCCAATCCTAGTTCAAGAGGGGACGAATGGGAATATGTTCTTCGATTAGTGCCATTCGTCCCACTAAAAAGATTTGTGCAGTAATTTACTGACCCTATTTATGTGTTAAAATAATGAATCAACTTTTCTAATTACTTACATAGTGTAAAACGTAAAATCTTGCCACCATACACATAAGCAATTGTGACTACAAAAAATAGTGACTTATACATATTTCAAAAGGAAACAACCTATATGGTAAAAAGTCTGTTTGTAGTGTTTAGTTGTAATATAATACAGACTTTTTTTATTATAAGCTCTTTACACTGATTTTTAAATCATAATTTTTAGTTATAAGGAGAAATTTATTCTTAATTAAAAAGAATATTATATATAAAAAACTTTTTACAAAAAATAAAACCGACTTCTAAACAAAAAAACCAAAAAGTATAAAATAACTTTAATTTCGGAACTCGGTGTTTTTGGTTGCTTTTTTGTTGTTGTACACACCGACTTCCGAAATTAAAGTTATTTTATACTTTTTTGTTTAGAAATCGGTTTTATTTTTTGTAAAAAGTTTTTTATTTTTACTTTTTAGTGGTTCACTCGCAGCTAAGCATACCCATCACAGCGTACGTGGTATAAATTGGTGTAAACAATAAACAAACTTTAACAAACATGCGATTTCAGCTACCCCGATAGATTTGCTATCATTTATTGAAATTAACAATTAAACCGCTTGTTCGATTTCGATAAAATTTTCATTGGACCATTTGGGAAGTATACCCTTTCCAACAAAAAAAGAATTTTTCAAATCGGTTGGCAAGCGACGGAGTTATGCACGAACAAACATTAAAAAAAAATACAAACATCCGAATTGAGAACCTCCTCCTTTTTTAGAAGTCGGTTAAAAATATTGCGAGTTATCGCAAAGTTGATTCTGTGATTTTTATTCCTT
Organism: Hecatera dysodea; assembly: GCA_905332915.2. Taxonomy (NCBI): domain Eukaryota; kingdom Metazoa; phylum Arthropoda; class Insecta; order Lepidoptera; family Noctuidae; genus Hecatera; species Hecatera dysodea. Next base: position 19,778,515 of record HG995286.1, on the reverse strand, counting down.
AATAAATTACTGATATTTATTTCAAATTTGTTTTTTTTACCAATTAAAACCACCAGTCTTAAATTATTTGGTGGGGAGCAATAGACCTAAAAAAAAGAATTAATAAATTATTCCCATTCGTCCCCTAAAAAATTTAGAGGGACCATCGGGAAAATAAATAACGAATTCCCGTTCGTCCCCCTCGGGGGACGAAGTCGAGGGGACGAACGGGAATACACCCGCAATGGTGGCGTGCCCGGCGCTGGGTTGCGATAGTCGCTGTCTCCATACCTCCGTGAGATCCCGCCGGAGCTCCGTCCGGTGCGCGGCAATTTGCCACGTTGCGAGTTTCACCCCGGCGCAGCGCCTCCACTCGCAATGCGTAACCGTGCGAGAGGGCTGTCGCCTAAACATCCCATGGCATGGAGATGTATACGTAGAATACCATCAACTGAGATTGTGGTCAAGATTATTAATAGCTTATTAATAACTAGCAGCGCCCCGCAGTTTCACCCGCGTTATTATTGCCGTTTCCGTGGCTATACGGGGATAAAATATGACACTCCACAATAATGCCGATTTTCAAAATTATTTCATCAATAGAAAGCTTCTATTGATGAAATAATTTTGAAAATCGGTTCAGTAGATCTAGAGATTACCCCTTACGACGTCACAACCTCACCAACGTTACCTCTTTATAAATAGATAAAAAAATAGAAAAAACAGCTTTGACACCGAAACCAAATCTCAGCATCACTTCTATGCACAGAAATCTTAATAATAAGGCGACTTCTATTGGTCTTGGAAATAGATTGGCTGGCAGTTAATAGATACAGCAAAAAAGAGTAGGTATTAATAAATCACAGAAAGTCTGTGATTTATCATAATCCTTGGCCTTGCGCAAATCACGGAGTGACTTTTACCAAGAAGTTGTTTTTATGAGTGAGAATCCAAAACCAATAAGCAACACCTAAATGAATGCCAAAATAAATCTGTAGGTACTGTTGAGTTTCAATGCTTGGCTCAGTGCTAATGCCAGGAATAAACGAGGGTTTTTCAAACAAGAATAGCAAGCTAGATTCAGTCATGACTTGCTGTTTAAGCTTTCAATATGCTCGTACTATTTCCATAATAACAGGGTTTTAAAAACTAGCACCATTGCAGTCACTGTGGTAACAACACATCCGTGAAGTAAAATGCTGGCTAGCCAATCGAATACTATAGCTTCGCCAGTCAACTGAAGCTAGGTAGGTACCTACACACGCCAAGATGTTAAAATCAGAAATATAAAATGGGGAGAATGCTTCTCGCTCAAAAAATAGAATTCGCCCTAATAAACTATCCTAGCTCGAGACGCCTGCTTTCCACCTTTCTAGCCTAGAAATAAAGCTAATTCTTTAAACAAGAAGCCGGATTCACGCGTTTTGTACGTTAACTCACGCTAGCTATCTTAGCTTGAGAATCAGTACCACAGTACCTTGGACCTACGAGTGAAAATCCAACAGTGCGTAAAGTCAATTAAAGGTTCATCATCTTCTGAATTTGACGCAGAATGAAGTGCTGGTGTATCTTTTACATTTGGGTAGCGTTTGGCTCTAGTCGATATCTTCTACTTCTAGTGACTAGGCGTCCAAATACGCCTCCGTAGCGCCCAGAAGATTGACATTGACAGCAATACAGTACACCAATATTTAGCCATTCTTTTAGTTATTACTTACTGCTTAGATTTAAATGGGTTTATTTCGAGAAGTTTACATATATTAAAGTCCGTGATAAAAAGTGAGGAAGTAGACAACAATACCTCAGTGAGTGGCTGCGAACATTTGGTGAATAACGAGTTTTACGCAATATTATATTTTCGTAAACAAGGTTGTGACGTTATACACTTAAAGTGTCAATTCGGACGCTGGGATCCCCCGAAGTAAACAGTCACAGATTAAACAATTTCCTCTACAAAACGACGGTATTATTGGAAAATTCTGGGTGTAGGAAATCATCTTTATACAATTCATTATCACATATTATAGGTGGTAGGTACTCTACGTACATGATACATGTTACATTTGTACATGTACATAGTTGTGAGTACTACGCACCTGGCCTTAAGAAGAACTATCTATACATCTTTTATTTATTTTTTCCTGGGAAAATTCTTATACCCTTTGCCTCTTCATATCCGTTTTATATGTGTAAAACGGACATGAAGAGGCGAAGGACTCGCCCATGAAGAGCAAATAAGCATATTGTGCCTATTTGCTCTCCCATCGTGGATGAGTCCTTTGTTAGGAGTAAAGATCGTTTCTCCGTCTTTGTCTTGGTCTGCCGCTGCGGTGTTTTAAATCCAAAATGAATAATAGAAAAAAAATCTCTTTCAATCCTAATCAGTATTCCTTCATTTTGGGAAGTATTAATAGAGTTAAAGTAGTACTTTTAGCTCTATTAATGCTCACTTGTTATCTATACTGATATTATAAAGAGGTACAGTTAGTAAGCTTGAGACTTTGTAAGGGGTAATCTCTGGATCTCCTGAACCGAATTTGAAAATTCTTTTACCATTAGAGAGCCACATTATTTGTGAGTTTCGAAAGCTATATTTTATCACCGTTTTCTAACGGGAACTGAAACAACACGGGTGAAACATTTATTATTATTATTATTTTATACGAATAAGAACAAAAAACTGTTTTATCCTTTGAACTGTGCTTCACTGATAGCTGTGTTGATTGGCTAATTCGTTTTAATTGAAATCCCTCCGATCTTTAATTGGCTATTGGCGCTGTTCGGTTTGTTCAACATCAACTTTGTAGTCGGGTAGCGAAACTTCCAATGAATATTCCTATGATCACTTTCCTCTCAATAATGCTCATTGCTCTACGGTAATGTCACCGGAGTATTGCAGACTCCGTAAGATTCTAATAAATCTTAATTATATTATAATTTCATTCTTTCTATTCTTCTTCATATACATATTATTATTATGAAAAAACCTTTTATATATAACTATTAGCACCTCGCGGTTGCACCCGCAACCGCATAATATGTTTTAAATAACTTTTCTTGGCAATCACACTAAACAATCTAATTTAATGTAATATATATAATTATATTACTTGTGAGATGCATTGTGTTTTTATGCGATGGCCAAGTCAATCTATTTATTTATACGAATAAAGCTGTAGAGTTTGTTTGTTTGCTTGAACGCGCTAATATCAGGAACTGCTGGTCCGATTTGAAAAAATCTTTCAGAGTTAGGTAGCCCATTTATCGAGGAAGGCTATGGGATATATAATCATGCTAAGACCGCAAAAGAGCGGAACACCAATGAAGAATGTTTCAAAATCGGGGGGTTTTCTCTCTCTCTTATGTGTGTAAGTTGCGTTGGTCAGCTCGTTTAAAATATAAGAGATTTTTAATTTTAATGTGGTCACTATAAGATGTTGTTAGGTTAGCTAATTACGTAATAACTTATGACAGAAGGTCCCTTAAGTAGAGACTGAATAAATTAACCAACTTGGTCTCACAACTTTTTACGGTAGAAGAACTGAGTTGTGAGACTTGTTTTTTTACAAATTATGTTTCTTTTTTATGGCTGGGTAGTGTTATTTTGTCAGGTAATATTTATGCACCCGCTTTTCCATGTTGTCGAGTTCATCATCTGCCTAACCTTTTCCCAACAATATTGGGGTCGGCTGGGGTAGCCAGTTAAACCGGATTCAGCTGAATACTAGTATTTTACGGAAGCGGCTGCCTACTAGACCTTCACAATCTGAAAACTGGGGAACACGGTATTTCTTGGCAAGACTGTGTCAGATTTTCTGTTTTGTTTTGTGTGATGTTGTCGACTTCTATGAGCAAAAATTTATAAAAATACTGTAATGAGTATTTTTAACCCTGTTGCTGTTTTGTAGTTAAAGAACTTAGAATGCATGAACTTCTCTTCAGACGGAAAAATGAATTATCTGAAAATAAGTTACTTGTGATAATAGCTTATGTTTTGTATTTCGAGGCCTTTTGTAGTTTTCAATAGCCACTTAGACAGGTACCTCTGAAGGTCCAATATAGTTTTCCAGGTATCCGGAGCATGTATACTTATGTTTGTATGTAAATCGGGCCAGCTTCCGCAAGTCCACGACTAAGCGTGTACCTATTTTTCGTGCTAGTGTGAGAAATGTGTCATTCGATCCACTGCAGCTCCCCAAAGAAGGCCAGCAACGCCGTAGTGGTACTAGCTCACAGAAGGTACCTAGGTTTCTGATGTACCTACTTAGCCCTGTAATCCGCGACTATCGAACACCTTAGGAGCACATCTGCTTCTAAGCTGTTTGGCAGTGGCGGATGTCTGTCTGTCAGCTGTCTCCACCACCTCCATGCAGGCTCTACAAGTGGGCTCCTATGACATATACCTCTATGTCATAGGAGTCACTGACAGACTCCTATAACATAGAGAGAGATTCAAAGACCCGTGGCCAGTTGTGACGGCTGTACGCATCTGTTGTTTACTCAGTTTTAGGGCTTGTTTCGTGAAACGGCCATCAAAAGAGGGAAGTGTCTCTTTGGCCTGTCTACACTCACCGTGGTCAACCCATAGGTGTGTGACGTTGGTCTCTGGTGCGTTTACTTACCAGGTTGCGTAAGTAACGGAAAGGGAGTGGTACGATTGGTTCTCGTTGGTGGCACTCAAGGATCAGTCCAGGAGTCAATTTTTTGCTCATTAAAGTCAAAAGTGTGGCTCTTCAGAGCTTGCAACGGCCATGTTATCCAGTAGATATGGAACCTTTACCAGCCAGGTAGGGCCTGTTTCACCGCTCGCTGATGACGTCCCCATAACCAAACCTTGTTTGACAAGGTAGCTCTTAAATGTTTTGTATTCTAATGACGTTTTATCAGTTACCTACTTACTGGAGACTTATGGCATAATGCTATCTAAATAAAACAACATTGACTTAGTGAGAACGGACTAAGTCTATGTTATTTTATTAACATGTATGTCTAAATAAAATAATAACGTACATAAATATAGCGCGTTATATGCATTCCAGCGGGCCTACCATGACGTCTTAAAACGTGAGTCTTCCGAGCGAGAAAAAGGGATGGAGCTATATAGGGTGTATAACTCTATCCATCTTTCTCGCTCGGAAGACTCACGTTTTAACACCTCATGGTACGCCCGCAGATCAGTTTAATTTTATTTAGGCACTCGCGGTCCGTCCCGGCTGCGCACGAGTGGACATTTATTTACAGCCTATATAGCGTTCTAAAGGTGAAGGATTTTTTGAAATTTATCCAGAAGTCTTTCAATTTATTCGATACAAACATACAAAAAAGCAAATCTTTCCTCTTTACGATATTAGTGTAAATTAGATTAAGTGTCTACCGGGTTAAAAGCAGTATAGGCGTAACTGAATTTTTTGCTCATTAAACAGAATCGACTGGTCTTTCCTCCAAACAATTTGATCCAGAAGGAGAAAATTGTAAATCCAAAAACATGATGAAGTCGTTACTATTTGAGAAACGCATCGATTTGAATTGAACGAGCCCTGTGAACGAATCGACTACATTTAAAATCTCGTACAAACGAGTACTTAACTACATAATAATATAACATAACAGCGGCGAGTCACCGCCATTGTCGAATACAAAGGACAATGGGCTAAGCTCGCCTCGTTCTTACATCTGCAGCCATAGACAAGTATTCGTATAGGCACACCGGTTTACTCATACATAGTACCAGTAGTCTACTCCGACCTGAAAGTAGAATAATAAATCATTGCATTCAAGGGAAAACCAAATGAAAAAATAGTAACTGAAACGACGCGATTATTGCAAATAGGCAAGTTTGTAACCACGACTCTTTCTTAGTAGGTATGCCTAGAAGTAGTAGCTTTCGATATACTTACCTACTTAAATATTTTCTCTCAAGTCTTTGTTTTTGCCATTACTTATATTGTAATATTGAATGAGGTTTTCCCTCAATAACTTTCAGGGTCTTCGTTGTTCCAAGAGAACTCACGACTAGAACAAAAACACATGAAAATATAACGAACTAGCTTCTGTCCGCGACTTCGTCCCCGTGGAATCCCCGATTTTAAAACATTCTTTATCGCTGCTCCGCTCCTATTGGCTTAAGCGTGATGATATATAGCCTAAAGCCTTCCTCGATAAATGGTCTATTCAACCCAAAAAGAATTTTTCAATTCGAACCAGTAGTTCCTGAGATTAGCGCGTTCAAACAAACAAACTCTTCAGCTTTATAATCTATACTAATATTATAAAGCTGAACAGTTTGTTTGTTTGTTTGTTTGTTTGTTTCTTTGTTTGTTTGAACGCGCTAATCTCAGGAACTACTGATCCGATTTGAAAAATTCTTTCAGTGTTAGATAGCCCATTTATCGAGGAAGGCTATAGGCTATATATCATCACGCTTAAGCCAATAGGAGCGGAACAGCGATAAAGAATGTTTTAAAATCGGGGATTCCACGGGGACGAAGTCGCGGGCAGCAGCTAGTATTAGTATAGATTAGCATTAGGAGGAACACGCAGTTCCGTCTTTACCAAAAGGGCACAAGAGGTACGTGGTCTATCCTATGCATTGGTTAGACGGCTCTGGGAACGCACAACGATGGGTTTTAGTCAGTAAGAGTCTATCATCTCCTTCCGCTCCGCCCATATCGGAAGAAGTGATGATTTCCCATACATAAATAAAAAGGAATTACACACTTCTAAGAAATCCTGATTGAGACTTGATTTTCAATAACGATCCAAAAAAGTAAATAAAATCTTCAATTGCGTCGATACTCTAACACGTTTTTGATATCTAGACACCTTTGATGTGTGTAGAACGAATCTATGTACATATAGGTAGCCTCTCTGCAACTATTGTATTGACACAATAACACACGTCGAACGGAGAACCTAATCTAAAATGGTTTACGTTATTGCCGGAAACATAGTTGACAATCACACTTTAAATTATATAGGTGCTGTTGTCCGACTTCAGAGTAGAAAATGAGAAAACTTATATAACTAATACATGTTTGTTACTAAATAGCATTTGTAATATAAAATAGAGTGATGATCTACGACCGAGCTGGCAGATGAGACCGTGACAATGAGATCATTTTAGTGGTGTACCTAATGTGCAATAAATTAGGTACAACACCTCTTAGAATATACCTACTTACTTAGTGTATTTTACAAAACTTGAAACAATCAAAACTTGAGAAAATCACTCAAAGCTTTGTTAAAACTGCACAATCAGTGAATTGGACCCGGCTAAAAGATTCAACGTAGTGGTAAAAATTGTAATTATAATTTGTATTCCTCTCCCAAAGTGGGCGATAGCGCCCCCTTGCGGGCGCTGCAGACCTAAAGGGGGCAAGAGGGGTAAGAGACACAGAAAAAAATCGGGGCGTTGTGTAGAGGCTTGGTGGGTGATTTGTAATTTCATCTACTAGGAGGACTCTTAGGCACCGACTGAGCTCTCGACCCTCGACTAAAACTTGTGAACATCAACTAATATTAATTAACACATTGCTGAAACTAATTCGGTTCGATATTTCTCTTCACGTAGTTCATATATCTGATCTGGCGTTTAATTGAATAAATGATAAAAATCATGGCAATCGGTAGCTCCGTTTTTAAAATAAAGTAGACACAAACAAACAAATAAAAAGGCAACAGACACACTTTCGCGTTTTAACAGTTATTAGTATTTCTAAATATGTAGGTAATTTTCATAGATCCACTTAACAAGGTTTAACAAGCTTTTGTTAAATAACCCGATTTGTGCACACCTGTATAAATGTGTCGGCTGGTTCATAGAATACTTATTCTTACTTGTTGAATACTATTGAGAGTCAAATGAGATAAACGAATTTATGCATATTTGTCTTATTCCTATCGGTGCGTGCTGCTTAAGCAATCCTATATAAAACACGTTATATTTTTTTAAATTTTTGTGTTTGCGGTATCGCGTGTAATAAATAAGCAGTACTTAAGTTCAACACTTACTTACGTATTTCTCAAACCAAAACAATTGTTGGAAGTAAAAAAGAAAAGTCAACAATACTGTGCGGAATATATTAAATACGTATTTATTGAAAATCCCACGATCGTCGCCTTTGTCTTTGCCTTCTATGTCTCAAAACATTCAACACTGTAAGATCATTTGAATAAAATGCATCCAGATAAGAAAGCCAAGAATGTAGCATATTTTGAAAACCTTTTTTTTTCTGGAAAGGAAATCAATAAATGACTTCTCCCGCTTTCGGCGGAGCGGAGGCAGTGTCAGACTTTTTCTGACTAAAACACACCCGTGATCCTTCTATCTTCTTCTTATTCTTCTTCTTTTAGTGTCCTTTGCGTTCCAGGGTCGCGGTGACTCTTTCGAACAAATTCCACAACCTTAGCAGGCAGGCACTGACCCTATGGGGCCCCGTCTTCTTTATTGACAGCTCTTTGAGGTGCGCGTGGAACACGTTGCACCGTCGACCCGGGCCTGGTTGCTATCGGAGGGCGTGCCACCTATAGCTCGCCATTCGCAGGCCCACATCTACGGTGGCTGGGAATCACCCTGCATTTCCCGACGCCCTAGGCGTCTTCTTCTGTTGGGCGTGAGGTTGCCCTCTCCCGCACTGCCTCCTCCTTTGCTAGTATCACTGCTTCGCAGAAGGAGGTCACCACTTCCCATGCCTCTTCGCTCCGGACCTATATACGGATAGCTCACAATAATTTATTTAATTTGAAGTTATAGTGGTCTTTAAGTAGGAGAAAAAATGGGGGCGCTAAAAATAATTTATTCTCAACTAGCGACCCGCCCCGGCTTCGCACGGGTGCAATGTAGATACTATTGTTTCATCTGCTATAATATGCATGTATTATACAAATAAACGTTCCTCTTCAATCACTTTATCAATTAAAAAATAAAACAGCATCAAAATATGTTGCGTACTTTTAAAGATTTAAGCATACATAGGGATGTAGGGACAGAGAAAGCGACTTTGTTTTATACCATGTAGTGAAGTGGGCAGTAGAAAAAATAAGTTTGGTGCTCTAAAGTAATGAGGAAATAACATTGACTTCCAACTAGATAAACACCCGGGATAAAAAGTACATATTTGATGTATTATTCCAGACTACAATCTATCTGTGTGCGAAATTTCGTCAAGATCCGCTTGGCCGTTCTCACGTGATTGTGTAATAAACATTCATACATCCAAACATTCACAATTGATTATGGTTTATGCCATGTAGGACTTCTCCCATATCATAAAAAAATCCAATCAATGACGATCAGACATATTACGTCTTCAAAATATGGCAGAGTAAACCTGTTGCCAATGCCAATGTATTCACACAACAAGAACTGCTTTACAAATTCATAATACTTAGATATTATTATAATTGAAACGAGTTTTTCAATAATTTATTAATTCATTGATGTTTACGCGTGAGTAAAAAATAATAACATTGAGGAAAACGATATGATAAAATGAATTTTACATGAGCTTCTGGATATACTGTGAAGTATGTTTATAATATATAAAACATAGACTATGTTTTCATCGCTTGTTTTTCATGGAATTGCCAGTAGCTTATGTAAATCGGTTAGGATGGATATATTTCCGAAACTAGCACAAAAGGCCATTTGATATCAGGGCTAAAAATAATATTTGTTTACCAAACAACAGGCAACGTCAAAGCTTTATTTTCTTTTAGTTGAATATATAGCTTGATAACCGTATTGGCTCTTACCTAACTCTTAATTAAGGGGCAAAATTGGGTTGTTTTCGAATAATCGGACTCATGTTACACGAGAAGTTTCGAACTATTTTTATTATAGCTTGACTTTACGACACTTAGTTCCGAAACTAACTTTTTTTTAAATTATATTATTTCTTTCTAATCTAAAACTAACTTTTTTTTAAATTATATTATTTCTTGGTTGTACTGGGGATTTATTCATTCATAAGCTTTCAATAAATTAGGTACTTATCATTTTACTAGCTAGAGCGGAGAATTATTATCGCAATAGGGTATTTTACTGTAAAAATCTAATTAGTCCGTCTGATAGATTTACAAAAAATATTGGACACGTATTTATTCTTTTTTCACGTAAACAAAAAATGAAGACGATACAGTGCATTGAAAACTCACGTGACGTCACTACGTTGCTACAATTTTTACCAGCGACGTGACGTCACGTGAGTTTTCAACGCACTGTATCGTCTTCATTTTTTGTTTAACTGAATTTATCGATCACCTTTATATGGAATACCTAGGCAGTTACGTAAACTCTGGATTCGAGTAAAAGGTGTATAAGAAAATACACAAGGCACCCTCCACTCCACCCCTTACTAATTTTGGATAGAATGCACAGATAGATTTATTTAAGTCTGCTCTCAATGGGTTCAAGATGAAAAACAAGTACCTACCTAAGTCCTTGAATCTTTTTTGATGTAAAGTTTTAAGCAGGATGTTACATGATTTGAGAAACTAATTTTTTTATTCATTCATTGTTTTAGTTAACATTACTGTTTTTATACTTTTGTATTAATTGATGATTCATTTTATTCATAATTTAACTTAGGTATTATGTATCTTGCTTATCGGAACCACAGCGAGACGTTTTATTTAGTCTTTTTCTCGTTGCCTGCTGCTTCATCTTTGCCCGCTTCTTTTTTTACGAACTATTGCGAAAAACGAATTCATAACTTCATCATATTTAATTGCTTTGGCGTCAGCATAAAACATTAAATGAAAAAAAAAAATAGAAAGTTATCAAAATATTTAATTAAATAAAAATACTTGTTCGTTTCAGTTACCTATTAGGTGCCAATCAAATAAATATCACATTATCCACCAACCACAATGCACCATGCCATAGACAATGATGTTTCGTTTTTATATCATTCTCCACAGAATAACATACTCGTATAAGTCACTTTGGTAATGAATCATTATGTTTATTGCGACTGCATGACACAGTCAGTAAGCATTGTTGTAGTGCTCCTAAGATCTCGCCATTGGATAAACTTTACTTCAAAGTCACGAATAGAGTAGATATCTACGTAAACAATTTTTCATTATAAAGGCCACTTAAGTTGCGATTAATCACTATCTCCTAACTAAAGGAACTGGTTTGCAAGAGTAACCAGCACGTTGTGTTCTGCACGAGAATATGTTGAATATTATAATTTACTTTGGTTAAGTGGTTAAGTTATGGATTTTTTTACATTAATGTGCAATTGTGCATATTGGCATATCTGACTTGCTAGTGCTAGTGTCTTTTTAGGGTTCCGTACCACAAATGTCCAAACCGAAGCCAGAGTTCCCTCGTCCGTCTGTTACAGCTAGCTGCTAATGCGCACTATTGAATCATCTTTCCAACCTCTAGCCAAATACGTTTATTCAAAAGTTATTTTGAAATTTCTTTGATCTACTTTGGTTAAGGCCCATATTCCAAAACGTAAACTGCAACTCAACTCGAACTAGAACTCCATCGGAGCATCAATAAAGCCTGTCATAAATTGAAGTTTTCGTGCTTAAGAGATGAGCAAGTGAATGCGTAAGCGTGCTCAGCTAAAGCTCATCTCTCGAGCAAATGAAAATACTTGGACAATTGGACAAGCTTTGATTGACATTTTTGTGCTCATGGATTTGGAGTTCGGGTTGAGTTATAGTTGACATTTTGGAATATGGGCCGTAATAGCCAGACTTCGTAGGTCCGGGATGGTATCTTAAAATCTGACGGTTAAAACTTGCTTGAAATGATATTGACGTGAGTTGCTACTCAACCAATTTACCTACCAATGCCATCATAACCCCATTGTGAGAGAGAGACGGAGCTATGTAGGACAACTATCATTATACATTTTTCACAACGGATCCATGATGACAATAGGAAGTATTGAGCGTTTCACCTTGCGATTTTGATTTGTTTTTTTTTTTTATTTATAATAATAATATTTTTTATATGTTCCAAACTTACAATAAGTAACACAGTAGTGAACAAGTTTTACTATGGAACCAAACATGAAATCGCGAAAAAATATCAGCTGTTCCCTACGTTTTGATGAGTTATCTATCTATACTTATAATAAATCTGTAGAGAGGTCAATTCTATACAAAGAATATATTTTCAAAATAACTATCAGGGGGTGATTAGTGATCGATACTGGTGCCAAAAATGCAATCAGTAAAATTTTTGTCTGTCTGTCTGTCTTTCTGTCTGTCTGTCTGTCTGTCTGTCTGTCTGTATGTTCTTTATAGAAACAAAAACTACTCGACCGATTTTAACGAAACTTGGTGCAATTATTCTTCATACTCCTGGGCAGGTTATAGTATACTTTTCATCACGCTACAATCAATAGGAGCAGAGCAGTGAAGGAAAATTTTTGGGAAAACGGAAGAAGTCATCTACATAAAATTATCTAAAAAACATCCCGAAACAGCATGTCTATCTTTTGTCAATTTTAAACCGATCGGGCTGAGAGTTTCAAAATCGGGGGTAAAGTAACTATTCCACGCGGACGAAGTCGCTGGCAGAAGCTAGTACGAACATAAATGTAAGGAACAGCTGATTTTATTTTCGTTATTTCATATTTAGGTCCCATAATAAAAGCTGTTCATAATGATGAGTATAATGACCTCTTAAGAGGTTGTTGGTGTTTTACAAATAACCCTGTATACCTACACCTCTGACACCCAAGCTAATATTGAAGTTGTGGTATGGGTGTCAAGATTATAACAAGATAGAGCTATCTTGTTCCAGTAGACCTACTGGAACTGAAACAATTGTAGCTGCTAAGAGCATATTGGAGCATAAATCTTAAGAAACAAAAATACAGCAGCCAAGTTAGCGTTTTAAAAGAGTGCAATCTATGAACAACTCTTAAAAATTGGGTTTGTCATCGATCGGCCATTTCTCTGTATTTGAGAGTTGAAACTCATTAAGGGGGTGGGTTACACGACCGATTAGTTCATTTACGCTGACAGGTAAAATATACGTAGGTACATACCGGCAAACATTTACAATCCCACTTTATGTAGGTATTATTTACTCCAGGTAAGTATTATGTCCTGTACCCACCGTGGTTTCATAAGTTTAAAGAATAGTTAGAGATATACACTTAACCTAAACATAAACTTAAATTATCCTAACTACAATATGGCATCAAAACCCTCGTCCGCATCGCTATCGACTGGAAGTGAACCCACAAGACTGTTAGCACTGCCACGCTGTATGGAAATTCTTACATTCTCATCGTGCCCTTCATTATAATACAAGTTAATAAGAAACGTAATTATTAATACTAAAAGTCTTACCTACTGTCAGTCCTGTAAAACAACTCAAAAATACAATCGAGACTTAAAGAATACAGTTTGATAAATGGTACTCAATCAGCGAATACGACTCCAATTAAATACAGATATCGAAGTGATTTCATAATTATTTATACATCGATTTTATGATCCAGAATACCGTTATTCGTCTGATTTTCTGCTGATGAAGTTGTCATATTATTACTCAAAGCTTACTTTCGAGCACGTCGGTATATTGAAATATTATTGCAAAGCTGAGTAGTCTGACTGGTTTTCAAGGATGTTCTATCAATACTGTTAATATGTCGTGTGGATATGTTATAGGCTTTATTGCGACTTTAGAAACTCGATCAGTACTTAATGATTATAAAGTTATGTCCTTAATATTGGATCAATTTTAAAAGAATATGAAAGACATTTCATTCGCTAAATCATATTACTGTAGATCGCAAGACCTGTCATCTCGTAATGCATTCATAATTTGTTTGTTGACTTGAGTATGTAAATATTGCCTGTATTTAGTTAGGTAGGTACCTACTATTAAGCCAACTTGTCGGAAAAGATGTTAATTAAATGGCAAATAATGAATACCTCTGTTAGTCATCAGATTTTCCTGCAATCCTAATTGTCCGGGTATTTGTTAAGATTATAAGGAAATAACAAGAAGTATTTTTTATTTACCATTCATAAATCATCAGGAACACTTAAATAAGTAGAAATAATACAATCAGTTGAAAAAATTATTCAAGAAAATTATGAAGAACAATTATAAAGGCGTCATTCGAAGCATATTAATGAATAACGCACGAGTAGGCACTTGTGTGTTATATGTTGTAGTCTGTCTGTCTGTTAAAATTGTTTATTCTTGTTTTACTCGCTTTGTCAGACATAAACATCGTTTATAAGTTGGCATAAAACTATCATCGTAGAGTTTGTCATCATTGTTGGAGAGATGAAGGTTGAACGATAGCGTGAGACATAGTCGTGCAAAAAAGTAGCACAATGATTTAAATATAAAAGTGCTGATGCTAACTAAGACTGAATTTTGTTCTATTTAAAAACATCAACGTCCTTTTAAAACGATTTCTTTAAGAAAACATACTGTGAAGATTGAATATACCATACATAATTATGCACATAATCAAGTTATCCGTACTCTTCCAGACTGTGGACTGTTGGGCAAAAGCCTGCCTCCCATGAAGGCAATGCGATCACTAGATATTCGATGACTATAATCTTTACTGATATTATAAAGCTGAAGAGTTTGTTTGTTTGTTTGTTTGAACGCGCTAATCTCAGGAACTACTGGTTCGAATTGAAAAATTCTTTTTGGGTTGAATAGACCATTTATCGAGGAAGGCTTTAGGCTATATATCATCACGCTTAAGCCAATAGGAGCGGAGCAGCGATAAAGAATGTTTTAAAATCGGGGATTCCACGGGGACGAAGTCGCGGGCAGCAACTAGTAGTATAATATAGCAGCTAGGTACTCGTAGTTATTTTGCGCTATTCCTTGCTAATGCTCGGGGAAGACATTCAGATGACCAAGCCTTCCCACCCCACTCCTCCGTGGTGTAGGTACTGTTGCCACTTCATCTTGTATTTGCACGTAGCCTTTGTTCTACGGGACCACAGCATCATCAGCGTGTTGCAGATATGCGTCCATCTTTGTACGGGTGCTTCCACATTGTTCTCACAAATAGATATGTCGCAGGGAAATGTCGATATCAGGGATTTCTCGCAATCCCTAGGGATTTTACGAAATCCCTAGGGACATCACGACATCCCACAACAACTACAAATCCAACAAGAATGTTGAACCATATTATTATGTAACTAATATTTGTATTTATTCATTGAAAGGGTGTTCATGGAGTTTTATACACGTTGTTAACCATAGAGATCTACTGGGTAGGGTCAGTGCCTGCTAGGGTTGCGGAATTTGTTCGAAAGAGTCACCGCGGCTCTGGAACGCAAAGGGCACAAGAAGGATCACGGGTGGGTTTAAGTCAGTAAGAGTCTGACACACCCTTCGGCTCCGCCCAAAGCGATAGAAGTCATTTGATAATTTCCCATCCAGAAAAAAAAAGAGATCTACGGGGTGTAGAATGTTAAGTATAAGTTCTAAGTAATTTATGTAACAACGAACGATATAATTAATTTGATATCGTTTTCATTCGTTATAATCATCTATTGTTATAACAAGTTTTGGTATACATCCAAGAGATATTATTTCATTCCATATCGGCTTTAGTTGTTCCATACACTTAAACTAATAAATTCAAATATAGAAATATTGTATAAGATTTCTTTGATCTGATGATAATTTTATGGAATGTAAATTCTGCTGGAATACCGGTCATGACCAAGGAATGTCAACGATTCCCTGCTGCTGGTGGCTCCCCTTTCTGTTTGCAGGGTTTAAAGGAACCAAACATGAGTGGGATCACTGGAGCTAAATTCGCTCGCTTTGCTCGTTCACTGTAACGAGCCGAAGCCCCTAAGTTCCCGAGATAATTCTTCTCGCTCTATGTTAAGCGGTTAGATAAATAATAAATAAATAAATATCTTGGGACAACTCACACACGGCTATCTGATCCCAAGCTAAGCAGAGCTTGTGTTATGGTAACCAGACAACTGATATACATAGTTATATAATTTATAAATACATACATATTATAGATAAATCACACCCAGACACAGAACAAACAATCATGCTCATCACACAAAGTTTGTCCTGGGTGGGAATCGAACCCACGACCTCCGGCTTAGCAGTCAGGGCCACTAACCACTAGACCGACAGGCCCGTCAAATTAGATCAAAAGTAAGATATTGAAGAAAATACTTACTAAACGAACTTTAGAGAAAGTGTTGTTATAACATATGGTGTTATACAAAGTGAACTATCTATATAAATACCTACTTACGTATAATAAAATAAATATTTGATGTACCACGCGTACAAAGTCGCGGGCATAAGCTATTTATTAAGCAAAAACTATGTAAAGTTTTGTTAAATGCAGTAAGCGTTATGTCATTTGAGCGTTATAGCTTTTGAAAATAGAGCAAAATATATTCTTATACTAAATGATCCCACCCAACTGGTATGGTACGCAATAAAGAATTGAGAATTAACCTGCAGCAAGCTTCATCTCTTTGACTGACCGACATTCAAAATTCAAAAGTGCTGGAAAGCGTTAATTTTGAGTATAGTTACCTTACGTAAGTTGCCGAAGATTTTGTAGTGAGAGAATTTGGCGCACGCATAATTTCATACATTTTTACATGATCATACGTGAGTCTAAGGCAAAGATTTTAATAGTACCCCGACTACGAAAATCTTTGCCAGGTATACGTATTCACCAAAATTCATTACAACCAACGTTCCGTAAATGTTTCATTTTATAAACACCCACTTTACAAACATTTACTTATTTAGCGAATGCTTCTCTTTACAAATGTTTGGGATGGTTTTAATAATTTATACATTTTCTATTAATTATTAAGATTCTTTTAGAAAGATCACGTTTATACTAAATATTATTTTGTAATTAATGTTCATATATAATAATCTAGTCGTTTCTGGGACTGGCACGTTGCCGCGGTACCGCTCGTTTCGCTTGGCTCGACTCGGCTAGGAGGTTACAGTTTAATATAACCTAATCTAACCTTTTTGGTTTAAATAATTAACTTAATCTAGAACTAGTTCGGTTACGGATAACCTTAAAAAATTATATATTTTTCCTATTAGCGCAAGGATAATCCAAAGCAGTGTGATGTCTAAACACTGACAATTCAATTCAATATGTAAAACGTTTATATTCCAAACGTGCTTTTATAAGATAAAATGAATAAAAAATGTCAAATAACACGTTATTAAACCAAAGTTTATTTGATAATAGGTAAATCACTTTACAATAATAATTACCTATTTGGCAAATTTGTTGCTGTATAATTTTCAAAAGACGAATCATATTTTTGCTAATCGTTCCTTGTCAAATAAATTAATTAAGTTTTGTAAATTAATTTTTAGTGAACTGACAGGGCATTTCTTTGCCAACTTACGTGTCGGTAACTAAGCATGCTTGGACCTTTCTTACCCCCTATCACACATATTAACTAACAATGCTAATTATTAGTCTTTTAGAACTTAGATCTAATTTCTGCGAAAATACTGTTCTCAAATTAAAATGCTACACGGCCCCGTCACGATCTTTATCGTCTACTGCAACGTGCTATCGTTTATCACGGCAAAGAAAACGATTTTCCTCAAGACCTGTCGGGTATGCAGTGCGCAATTCTAAATATTCTGTTGCAAAAATGATTAACGTGTGCCTCTAGGAAAGGGAAATCGTTCACTAAAATCAAGAACACGCACTCACTGCAACAAGGTTTCAAAATATTTAGTCTGTGATATTCATTACAGCTTCAGTGTACGAATTAGTTTGGACCTCACTGCGAGCTTATTTAACTTTTGCTTAGCATATTGACGATTGTGAAGGACATCTCACATAATACTTCCTTTTTCGTGTCTGATTTGTTTTAAATCAAAATTCATACTATGTCAAATCACGCAAATAATACAAAACATTGAATTCAATGTTTTTGCCAAACGGATAATCTTTAATAGAGTGTTCATTTCCGTCTATTATTTGTTTGTCAACCTTCGCTCATACTTATTAACGGCCGAACCCAATAACCGATCTATCATATACTGGAGATAGAAAAACAAATGAAACAACAGAAAAATCAAGAAAAATTACATAGGTTTTCTGTTGTTTCATTTGTTTTTCTATCTCCAGTATGTGATAGATCGGTTATTGGGTTCGGCCGTAAATCCGCATGCTATCATCAACGGTTCGAAGGCTTTTCGCCAAACGTGACGGGGCCACTGCGCCGTTTAAACTCGACGATTAGCTATTATAATTGTTCCCATCAAAATTCAGATGATAGATCATAGCTTTAATTATGAAGGTCTTCCTATAGAGTAGTTATTCTTAATATACTGAAATCGGTAGGTTTCTTTAAAATATGTACTTGCCCAAGCCCCCTACCACAAAGGCCTCTCTACTACTAGCTAACTCTTGACTGTAGGGGTCGGCTGCCCGATCCACTAGGTCTAAATTGATTTCATAATACAACAAGCTGCTTCTTTTTTAGAGACATTGAGAGACATGTTTTTACGGATACTATATTATGTCATGATAAAAATTAAACCACTTACAGGCTGGGAAAGTGGCTGGCAGTCCAAGTTGCGCCAGTCGGGCACAGCCAGTTTATACTGCGATAATTCCAATGCTAATGAGTAGTCCCATGGCATAATATGTGTACCAAATTATAACCTTCTAATTAATGTGTTTTGTCAACAGGGTATTCGAGAAAGTCCGTCAGTATTTCGGAGCACAAAGCGAGTCGATCCCTATGTCGTTCGTGCTGGGCTTCTACGTGAGTCTGGTGGTGAAGAGGTGGTGGGAGCAGTACAAACTCCTGCCGTGGCCAGACACGCTCGCCCTCTTCATATCTGCGGGAATACCTGGAGCGGTTAGTAAAGTAAAGACAAGTATTCAATTTATTTAACTATCTACTCTTTTCACTCTTTGTCACGTCTTTCGTCAATATTACTATTTATTCCTGCGTCAGCGAAATCAACATTTCCTACCGACATAATGCGATTGAGAGTTGCAATAAAAGCGAATTTCTTTATACGTGTTTGTGTTTACGTAACAAAAGTTTGATAACGTGCTTGAATTGGTTTCGTTTTGTGTTTGGAAAACGAATGTTGATTTTCTGTAGTAAATAATGTGTTGTACTTTGTACCTTATATTCTTATGAACGCTAGCGCTTCTTTATTTTGTTCCTGGCCAATTTAGGTATTTTGGGCAACTTGGCTTTTGCTTTTTTATTTGTGTTGGCCATCAGTATTCCAAACAAACGTTATGAGAGCTACTTAACTGCAATAAATATACCGACAATAATGTGTACATGCATTATTAAACCTGGCAGTAATTGTGTAATTGCGCCATTTATTCTAGTTGTACTAATTTTCCAATAAATATCATGTCTAAGTGTTTTAAGTACCTATCCAATCGCTTATTATTCATTGTTTTACTGTACACCTTAATTGACATATAGACCGATGTCAGCTAGCTTAACGAACCTGTAAAAGACTTAAAAAATTCTATGTAAATATGTTTATTAGCAATAGAAGCGTGGGCGTTCAAAGAGTACATTAATGTGCATCCGTAACAAAAACCTCACCAATCAGACTCAGTCGTTTCCTCACACAATTCACGATGTTGAAACATTGATTAAGTACAGTTTCACGAGCCCCGTAACCGCCACTACGACTAGCATGATAACAGTTTCGTTTCTCCAATAACTATATAACCTTTTACAACTAATTTTTATGCGACTTTACTTATTTTTTTTAAATTAATGTTGAGCTCAACATAACGCCTTGCGAATTCCACTTTGAGAATTGTTTCAAGTCTTCCAGTTGATATTTTAGGCGTCTACAAAAAGCAGTTTTCCCAGCAATTGAGAACAATCGGGAAGCAACTACAAGGTAAGGTAATGTTAATGATGGAGTTAATTAATGTTCTTTTTTTATCTTGCTGTTGTAATGTTAGTGTAGTAGCATTGTGACGCTTGCTCGGCGTCGGCGTCGGTAGTGTCTGACGCACGCCTTTCTTAACTTCGCTGATATACAACTAACATTCGCAATACATAATAAATAAATGTAATAAATAACTAGTATGCTGTGCTCGCTACGTATGTTTTGAATACTTTTCAGAAATTTGTAATTTTACTTTAACATCATTGAATTTTTTTCGTAAATCCTCAACGGATTGTCGTTAGTCGTATAAAATCGAAACAAATCACTGTTCTAGATGATGTCATAACTTATCTTACAAATCATTAAATCAGATATTCCCACTTACATATATGGAAAACTTATCCTTCCTCAGAGGTCAATACCATAACCTTAATTGATTGCACACAAACTAGGTCCAGCAAGATTAATCAAAATATCAACAGCTCACCAATAAATCAATCGAAATCGTTATATCTTCATATTGTTCGCGTTTGACAGTACCGTCAGCTGGTAGTCAATAGTCCTCCTCGTTACTTATTAATTTGCGATTGTTCCTATCTGTTGACGAAGCATTTTAATTGGATACTTAGTGCCGAAGGTCCGTGTCTATATCTTCATTCGCTAATGTTTTAACCTTGACCACAATGCTACTTTGCACTGTAAGGCTGCGAACACATGTACCTAGTTACTCATTGTTTTTTAAATATTAATTTGGTACTTCGTTTCGGCGTACGTCATCCCACACTGACAGCTGGGCAAGAGTGAAAGAGTCTCAGGCAAGGTTCCTGAAAATGGAAGGCTACGTTGAGGCCACCCTCGAAAGAGGTGGTGCGATGATTGTGACAGTATGTGCGTGTGCATGGGGGCGGCATTTACCCAGCAGCGGCCAGATTAAAAAATGATCTTCGTCAATGCGAGCTTTGGTTGTTCCCAAAGATACACGTTTTTGAAGCTACCCGCCATTAACACCAGTCACTATAGCTTAACTGTTGTCATTATTATTTTATCTAAACAAAAAACCGTAAAACTAATGTGCATTGTGTTTCAAACAAAAAGGTAGGTACTTGTCATGCGAGGACGTTTCACACAAAACGTGCCATTTTGCTCCGTAGTACCTATATTTTTACAGTTACCTAGTTAATTAACAACGAAATAGTATGACTTCTCTTGGAAAATTCTGTCGTTTTCTGTGGGTACCATAATAGTGAGATAAGGAATGGTACATGTATTTATAACGATGAGTAATTATTACTTATTATTTGTTAAAAAACTCAAATTCGTCTTTAAAAATTTTCTTAAAATATCAATTTTGTATTTAAAAATCTGCACCCACTAGAATAAACCGACAACGTTATGAGCCCAAGGTGCTACCCCTGCGGCCGTGCTACTTATTTTCCTATTCTCTACTGTTACCGTTACCAGTCAAAAGTAGAGCCATCATTATTCCTTCATAAGCAATGAAGTATTTATTAAACCTACATATAGACACGTCACACCTTACAGCTCTGAAAATCGCGCAACACTTTAAGTGCATCATCGACAGCAAGCACGCACATATATGTACATATGTTATGTATACGCGCAGAATATGTGTAGAATAGCAGTTGTTACCTTATTTTTATGTTACCACTTCATAGAGTGGGTAGGTAACGTATCTTCATATTGCAGTATACTAGCTGACCCGCTCAACTTCTTCTGCGTGACATAAGAGAGAGCAAAACGTTGCTTTGCTTGTTATTGATCGTAGCGTGATGTTACGTAGCCTTCCTCGATAAAAGCTGTCCAGCACAAAAATAATTTTATAATTCGAACCAGTAGTTAATACAGATTAGCGTGTTCAACCAAACAAAGAAACTCTTCACCTTTATAATATTAGTAAAGATGTGTATTCATAAGTAGCCAAATAACTATAGACAAAATCATTTTTTAATTTTAATAAATAGTTACATCTCACTCTTAATCTTTGAGCCATCCCAGGCATTTGTTGCGTTGATTTGCATGATTATCGCATTTTTTTTCCTTGTAACTTATTATAGCTTCCTTTTCCTTATTAAGTTTCACATGTTTCATATATATTCATTAAGCTTCTATATGTGTAACTTTGGATAACAATCGTAAAGTATTTACGTCATAAACTCGATTAACTTTCGTTTTGAGAGCGGTGTCACCGTCACATACAGCCTTACTTGTCATTATGCAGGCGAAGCTTATTTGAGTGTAAAGTAATTCATAAAATAATCTATTTTATACCAAGTGTGATAAAATTAATGTTGTGTACCTTCTGGAATAAAATTAAACAAATGCTACATTTCGTTAAATCAGGAGAAGACGATTAAATGCAATTAGGTGTAATTTATCTTTTCATGCAAGTATATTGCATCAGATTTGATAAAAAAGAAGTGTAGAATAGAAGAAGTTAATCAGCGCGTGTGCGGAGTCAACCCGTTACATACATACATATAAGTATGTCCAGAAATCAAATTAAATTATAAATAATATCAATATTTTTTAGGATTCCGTAGCCAAATGGCAAAAAACGGAACCTTTATTTTTTTTCTTCATGTCTGTCTTTCTATAATATCTGTCTGTTTTTCCGTCCTTATGTCACAGCTGTTTTACTCGGAGACTATTAAAGCTACATAAATGAAAATTGGTAAGTAGGTGCAACCTATTAACCGCTATTCAATAATACTGTACTGTTATGGAAAAATAATTTTAGGGATGGCACTACATGTAACTGAGGGATGAAAAATAAATTCCAACAAATATAATCGTGCGGTGTACCATTGGATAGCTCTTTCAAAATGAAATGGTGGTTTCTAAAAAAGTTTTTTTATTTAAGGAATTAGTTTTTGAGATATGTGCTTCCGAATTCGTAAAAAAATGCGTCCCCCCTGTATATTTTAAACTATGAAGTCGAAAATACTAAAAAAAATTGAGCAAATAGAACTTTCCAGACTCTTCCAACGAAAATTGGATTGAACATCACAGCTTATATACTTTTAGAGATATCAGATTTTAACAATTCACTATGCGTGGTCCCACAGTATTACAATATTACAGTAGGGAAACGCCTTTAATGTCGCGCGATGCCGCCGCCAGTGTAGGTACTTACGCTGCCACATGCAAGTATGGAAGGGTTGTCACCAAATGGGAAATAAAACAATTGTGATTATTTCTATTATTTATGATGTAATCATTTATTCATATTTACATTCAAAATAATTGTGATGAATAAATCTAATATAATTATTTATTAAAAGTGTAAACCACATACGTACCTACATGTTATGTAATAAGGATGTTTCCTGAGTAAAAAATATCTGATTATGTTTAGTCCGTCCGCGTCAGTAAGATTATAGAAAAATTCACGCATTTTTTCCTTTATTAAATCTATAAAAACTGATGACGATAAAAATCATCAAAGATCAGGAGTGGGGGCTTGTTACGTCACGGCTAGGTAAAAATTGTAGCGAGTAGTGACGTCACACGAGTTTTCAACGCACTGTATCGTCTTCGTTTTTTTCTTATTATATGAAAAAAGAAAAAAATACGTGTCCAATATTTTATGGAAATCTATCCGACGGAGTTATCAGATATTTTTAGTCAACTACCTTATTGTACAACTGTTTTACTTTTCAATTACCGTCATTGACAAGCTTCTACCCATAACTCGCGCCTGGAAAGTAAGTAGGTACCTATAAATTCAATAAACAAACGCATACCTTTACAATTATAATTATCAGACATAAAATTATAAGGAAAAGTGGCCAAAATTGTTTGCACAAGTCACTTTTGTCTTAGCGGCGGCGCGGCGGGGCGTCTGTAATATTCCATAAGTCTATGGTATACAAATGAAAAAACCTAACAGAACAGTTTGTGCGCACCATTATAGAATGTGAGTACCTATAATAAAATTATTACACAAAAAACACGCCCGCGTCTGCCCTTCGCGCTCGGTACCGCAAACTAAGCATGTTTGCGGTACGCGGCCCGCGCCGCCCGACACCCCGCGAGTTCCCCTCCGTTGCTCTGCGCAAGTACATTCGTCGCCGTACTGTAGGAAATATTGTAATACTGTGCGTGGTCCGATACGCACTTGTCCGATTTTTTTTCATTATTCATAATAGTCTCAAAAATATTTCATGAAATAGTTCAACAAATAAAACAGACCGGACATTTTGTAGTAAGTACCTACACTCTCTATACCCTTGAACTGGAAATTTTGTTCTCCTTTGATATGTGTATTAAATTTTTTGTAATAAAATGAAGGAGCCACACGTTGAAAAATTGTTTTGTATTAAATGACATATTTAGTAAACAATAACTGTCGTTTTTCGTGGTAGGTCAAGTTTTGGTTTCTAACTTTTTGTAGTTTTTTACATCGTCTTAAATCTAAACAAATGTTCGACTTGCACGGTGTAACGTGGCTACACAAAATAAAACATCCTTTACAACATAAAATCCATTCTCTTCTTCAATCCAACCCAATATTTTTAAAATTTTGAATACATTGACGTAAGTAGCAACGAGATAGGACGTTTACAAGGATATCTGCTGTCACTAGCAACCAGCTATTTATATATAAGTATACCACAATCATCTTTTAAAAATATTTTTGCATTCGATTTTTATACATTGGCAGATATTGACAGATTAATAATGAATCAAATAACCAAAATTTTAAATCAGAATGGTTAAATATAGTTGCATCATGAGTGTATTCTGGCCATCGAGCATCAACATTTTGAAATACCAATGAGGCATTTCACACAACTAGCACGTTGATAGTAAAGAAACCTTTTCTGTTTCTGAATTCCTCTCCTATGTTGGAATCTGTAAAAAAACATAATAGTTTAGTACTAATATCATAAAGCTAAAGAGTTTGTGTACTGTGTTACCGTGTTTGAAACCACATATGACAGTTCGTATAATATTATTCTACGTATTTTACTCACTAGGTATTTTCTTATTTCTACTTAATTTTGTATAGGTTTAGAGAGTTACTTACTTAGTGATTGGCTTACCATCTTTGGCACCATGTACTCTAGGGAATCCAGCAATATTCTGGGGGGGTTCTAGACACACCAGGAACAATACGGCTAGCCGATGCTATGTCACTTCGATTAAATCTACAACAGACACCTGCATAGTACCCAATGCATATTTCGTAGAGCCAGAAGTATCTGATGAAGAGGTGATATCCCATGATTCCTGTAAAAAATAATACTTGATTATGCGTGATATTAAGCACAGAAATAAAAACATCCATCTAAATAATTTGACTAAATTATAATTATTTATAAAGTCCAATTTCCGCTTTACTAAATACCTTCTAGATGTAACACAGTATGGTTGTAAAATGAATGAACTGAGTCATAGCCACTTTATTTAGTCTAAATCTATAGGCTATTTTTTTTTAGTTTACATTAATAATTCGCACGTGGATTATATTTCTTCTGTAACGGAATGTTATCGGTATCACCATCTCTTAATCACAACATATTTTAAAATAATCTATCTCTGACATCACTGCTAAAATGTTCCATCATGACAAAATAACAAACAAACAATACCACAAATATTAATTTTCAGATGCTTATCCCCGTTACCGATCGATAATGACGAATACGCAGATGACGTTACTAGAGTTAGCTATTCCTATCGCTAGTAGACCGATCCGACCTTCTGACGATATTTGACAACTTTGGAGGAAGTGCTATCCTTCGGTGGGTTATAGGAAAGCAAGTAAGGACAAAAGGATAGATTTCTTTACCTTTAGTAGCTGCAACTGTAGATAGATAGCTTATTGAAAACGGGCGCCTGTTCCAAAATTTTAGTCCAGAAATGTAATTTTAAAAGTGGTGGTGGACCTTGTTGTAACTTGAAATATTCTCCACTAAACGCTCGCGTAATGTTGACAATTTTGACATCCTCAGTGAGCCGAAAATATATACTAATATTATAAAGCTGAAGAGTTTGTTTGTTTGTTTGTTTGAACGCGCTAATCTCAGGAACTACTGGTTCGA
The DNA here is from genome assembly GCA_905332915.2 of Hecatera dysodea. NCBI lineage: Eukaryota > Metazoa > Arthropoda > Insecta > Lepidoptera > Noctuidae > Hecatera > Hecatera dysodea. Next base: position 19,752,589 of record HG995286.1, on the reverse strand, counting down.
ATTGAAAAATTCTTATTGGGTTGAATAGACCATTTATCGAGGAAGGCTTTAGGCTATATATCATCACGCTTAAGTCAATAGGAGCGGAGCAGCGATAAAGAATGTTTTAAAATCGGGGATTCCACGGGGACGAAGTCGCGGGCAGCAGCTAGTAAAGGATACAACGCGAAAATTGTTGCGAAAATAGTAACGTTTGTTTTGCATCAGGATGCAGAAGTCCGCTACTAAAAATAGATCTCCCTAATGACACGGACGCATTGCACGCGAACGGTCTTATGCCATCTCAATCCATCGACTGTCCTTAAGCGTTTTGTTCACCGATAGAACTTTGAAATCAACTGGTTATGGAAAATAAAGTTGCGTATTTTGCAAATACGTCATTTGAAATTTCTACCGTCAATACATATTATGATACAAATACGTTAAGTGTGACCTACTCGAAATAAGCGTTTTGCTTTTTCGAATTAAAACTCGTGTGAGATGGGAACACAGATGAAAGATCTGGAGATATCAGATACTAGGCCTTACCAATGACTTGTGTCTACCAGTGCTATAAATATTACAACTGTTAATACAAAAATGTGCTATTCCATTCAAGGATAATAGTGTGAAAAGTACCCGCGTACGTTAAAACCGCGTTAATCTGTAATGCCATGCTGTCTGTTCTGCAGTTCCCTTGTTTCATTATTTGATCATAATCTCTTGCCATTGTTTCTTTATTATACATCTTAATAAGGCCGAGCGGCCCGCACTTACCTATTTCTAAAGCTAGGATTTTCCGTGAAGCGGCGTTAATTTCTTGTTTTGAAACCTATTTTTTCATATTTTCCAACATTATGTACCTACTAGCAGTTTTACTACTGTTTACCGCTCTAATATAATGTCGTTCATGTGTTCTAAACAGTGACTGAATCATCGATTTTACTAGTTAAGTACTTGTAAAGATTACGGGACGTACCTACCTTTCGTCGAACCTACCTGCCTGCGTGCCTTAGTCTGAAATCACTCTAGAGCTCTCAAAGGTGTTCGTTCCTAATAGAATAGCTTTTTTACGTACCAGGAAACCCTTCTTGACGTTCACATAATAAATTCTGCAATATTACTGCTTTCTCATTGTTCCTGGAGCTGGTACTAAAGATATTCTAGAATTGGCTTGTCAAGTGCTTTCGATATTAGTTCTCCGAATCCTATAAAGGTTCCGTTTTTCCATACAGAGATGTATGGATAAACGGAACCTATATAGGATCACTTGCATGTCTGTCTGTCTGTCCGTTTGTCACATACGTTTTGTCGATTATCTCCATAGCTAGACTAATTCAGTTAACATATTTTAGTACATATCCAATCTTCTGTGACCCAAACATCACTGTCGACATAAAATATAAAATTGGGTCACTGAGTCAGATTTTTTGGGAAAATAAAAAAGTTGTTCGAGCTGTACTGTGTGATATATCAAATAAATGGGCTCTTGTAACGCTTCAAAAGTATGTTTAGCCAAAAATATCCCTTTTCGAAGTTAATAAAGAAAACAGAAGAAGATTGACCATTCCTCCCACGGACTCCCACCTTTATCTCCGAAACTAGGTATGTTGTTAACATGTTATAAAAATATTAAGTATTCATTCGGAACCCTTTGCACCCTAGTCCGACTCGCTCTCAGCCGATTTTTTAAATAAGGTATAAGGCTACATCATTTTTAACAGTGTTTAGTAAAGTATTCAAAGGAAAATGATATTGCAACTATCTTAGATACAAGATCTTAAACGTGCAAGTTATAACTATACTGTTCGTTAGGTCTTCACCAATTGCCACGTTTTTCAGATTATTTTTAATTGATATAAGGCGAGGAAGTTGTACAAAACATATGTTATGTCATTGTGCGGCACAGTTGATAAATATCTGCAGTATTTTTACGGTGTGAAAGGAAACAATGAATCTCAGGTATCAAACATACGCAGTCGATTCGGAGTGACCAATTTTAAAACCAACTATTGAATCGCGTAGCAACCGCGCCTTAATTATCATTGTACATATTTTTTAAGTAACATCTTTTCGTGGCATTGAGCTCGTGGCTAAGTAAAACAGCCGCACAGGTGATCTACAAGGTTAAGCAACGCTTGCCGAGGTCGGACCATGGATGGGTGACCATCTTTACATGCTGAGATTCATGCCCACTTTCTGGGCTTCGGAAAGCACGTCAAGCTATTGTTCCCGGCTGTCATTTTTATCTTTGACAGTCGTTAAGGGTAGCCAAAGTGTTCCTGTAACCCAGCTACCGGGTTCCAGAGGTCAAATAGCCAGTCACTTCATGTAAAATACTTATACTCAACTACATGCGTTAGACTGGAAGTTGGCCCCAATATAGTTATTAAACTGCTAGGCACTCTGATTTAATTTCCAGCAACAACGAAGCAGGGTTTTTATATCACAGTATGTATGTATGTTCGCAGGTAAGCACCCAGTAGTAATTGTGTAATCCTTAGTTGTTTATTTACGTTAAATTTCCGGGATCAGACGTCGAAAACCGATGTTGTAAAACCAACAATTTAACAATCAAGTTTCATTGTGTAGTTACCGTTGTTACGTCGCCGTCGCGTGCCACATGTGGGGTGCGGTATGAATATATAAGCATAAGTTATCTATACTAATATTATATTGAGGAAAGATTTGTATCGGTTCAAACACACAGTAAATCTTTCCTCTTTCTTTCCCATAAGCTACGAAACTAATGGACCGATCTTGACCATTTTTCACCAATGAAAAGCTTCATTATCAGCATGTAACATAGAACCACGAGAACAGGAACTACGCCGATGAATCTGCGGTGCGCTGCTAGCATAGAAATATAAAATATATATCTATGGCTGCTAGTGTCCACATGTGGCTCTACCTTTTAGCTTAATAGTATTATTTCATATTATTTACCTGTAGCTAAGTCTGTTATGTTTTAATTTTTGTATTTTACTGACTATTCAGGGCAGTGTTTTTTTATCATTACTGCAGCTTTGTCAAGATATCGAAATTATTTCGTTTTAAAATCAGGACTTCTCATAGATATTTAAACAGGCTTTCAAATTTAGTCGCAATTCCATCTCAGCTACAATCAATGTCACGATTTGCTCCCTTAGACGGCCTGAAATAAATGTGATGACCGCATTATATAAGTTATATGTGTCACCGGAAAATTGGAAACGCCGTAAGTTTGTAATATATCGCCGTAGGTATAATTACGAGTGTGTGATTGAGTTCCACAAGTAGGTCAGTAAAGTAAACGATTTAGTTCATGCAACTATCGTTATCTTTTTAGTTTGTCATGAATTGGTTAATATATGTATGTACTCAAAACAAAAATAAGTAAGTACCTGTTTTCTCTTCATAAAATTAATTAATTGAATATATTAACCTGACCAAAAAAAAATCTTCATTTTGTGAGGGTGAAAATGATTAATGCCGAAAAAACATAGTTTACCAATTTTGTCATACTGTAACTAAACATTTTGAAAAAGAATTTTTTTTACAATTATTCTGGTAATGTTTAATTTTTTTGGTATTATTCATGTCTTTTACAATCTCGGAATCCTGGAGTGTCGGTCGTTTGTTAGGCGTACGAAGGGCCGTACCCAACTCGCAGAGACCTTGTTAAACATTGCAAAGGGAATGAGACACCAATCGATGATTATCCCGTATGCACTATGAAAGTACCACAGTCCGCGGTTGGTGAAAACGATCGCTGGTGCAAAGTGACGTAGCTTCGAGGAACATATCCTGGGGTGCTAGAGTAGTGAAGAGGTACATATATCACGGCTATCAGGGCAATCCTAGTATCATGCTGAATTATACATCCTTTTCTCCTGAGAACGGACTTCGGAGCTCTGATCCTTCTCACTATTGACTCCGGCCAGCCAATGAAGGTAAGCCAGACATGAACAAAAAGATTTCAACACAGACCGGGAGATCAGGTCCGTCAGGTCCGTGGGGCATTACAGACTGTCCAAAAGTGAAGGCTAGGACAGTTAGGAACAGCTTTTCAGCTTTTAGTTGATGGCAAGCCGCTAGGGCTGCTCGTGCGCGAAGTCACATTATGTGGTGTAGCACGCCCCAGAATGGGGAGAAGTGAAAGAGTAGAAAGGGACAGGAAAAAAGAATGTATGGAGTTTACAAAGCACGTTCCGGTAGAGCAAGTTGTAAAGACATACGCAGTCACGCAATTGCCGGGACGTGTCTCCAATGAGTCCGTATGCCGCAAGGCGGGTAGGACCAACAGTGGTGGGAGGTGGGATTTGTCCAAAAGTTCACCACTAAACTGCTCTGCGGATTAAATCTCTCTTTCTCTGGCCTCTCATTGTATGTCTCGTCGAATCCTTTTGGAATTCAGTAGTGCACTTATGACTGTTTTATCGCCTCGGTACATAATCTACTGTTTGTAAATAGTAGGAGAACTAAGATCAAATCGATTCAAAAAAAGTTTTATAGCCTCGATATGAGTTAATTATCATCATGACAATGATGATTCAGAGAACCCCTAAGAAGGTAGAAATCTTAGGTAGTTTGTGGTGATTGATAGGCGAGAAGATCGTTTTATTTTTATGCACGTAGGCTATATGAAAACAGAAATGGCACATTTAACACTGCGACGTAGGTTTCTCTAGATAATTTATTTAACCACCATTTGAAGTCATAAATGAATCTTTTGAAGTCTGCGGAATGTAATGAACATTATGACATAATGTCGGTTGACCAACTATTAGATCCAGAGACCTTTAGTACTTTAAAATGTAATTATTTACAAGGTACAATAATATTATGCTGTTTGTATCGATGAATGTAATGTCGCCCGCTGGCTTGTACCGACAGGCTGCGCGCGCGCCGAGCAATGCCGCAACGAATGTGTGATGGACGATAAAGCATTATAGAAAGGATTTGTTATGCCTCCGCCACACACATACAAAGAAAATTATTGATTGTAGCGCTTGAGTTTTTGCCATTTGCACTCAATTTAATATTCGCTTTAAGAAGCAAACGAGCGGTTTTTATGTACCGAACGTGATTTTATGGATCGTGCGCTGCGTAGGTTTACTGCGTTCATAACTAGACACAATCCATGATTAATATTTTCAACCGACTTCCAAACAAAGGACGAGGTTCTCAATTCGACTGTATTTTTTTTTGTTTGTTCCCTCATCCCACTTTGTATTGGGTGGGTGTACCGATTTTGATGATCCCTTTTATATTCGAAAGGTTGTCGTGTGATCAGACCATTTAAATTGTTTGAGATCTGACGACTAGTATTTGAGTTATCCCTAATAATGCGTGGCTTAGTTTACATTGACGACGTTCTCGTTCTCTCTTGTCTTGTGTACGATGGTTTGGAAGAGCATCTTAGTATTTCAACTTGTTCCCATTCTAGTTTGGTGAAGATCTGGTGAAGAACAGAGATGATAGGAAACGGAACTCTTCAATAAATGATAGCAAATATTTCGGGTTTGCTGAAATCGCATGTTTGTTTATTGTTTACACCAAAGTGATTGGTACGTTTAGGTGGTGGGGGGAGGGGGGTGTACTACTAAAAAGTGAGAAATAAAAAAACTTTTTACAAAAAAATACAACCGACTTCCAAACAAAAAAAAAGTATAAAATAACTTTAATTTCGGAAGTCGGTGTTCAAAAAACGAAAAAGAAAACAAAAACACCGATTTCCGAAATTAAAGTTTTTTTTTGTTTAGAAGTCGGTTGTTTGGTAGTCTTACTGGTGTCCCGCTGCTAGACCCAGACCTCCCGTTTCTCCTTTCAAGCCTATCTTGTGCGATCTATGCGAAAGATCTGGGACCGAAGATTCTCTGGGCAAGTTTGACCCGCAAACGTGATCAGGATCGTCACACTACCTTCACGCGGTCGTCCTCCCTCTCGCGACCAGTGAGTAACAATGCTCCCTTATCTCCCAGGGTGCACCTGTGCGACGTAGTCAGCCCACTCCCACTTCAGCCTACGAGTACCTAGGCTGAAGTGGGATGGGGGGTAGCTGTGGTTGCCGCAATCTCCGCTACTTATGGAGTGCTGAGTGGTGGTTAAAAAGAGATCTGTTTTATTAAAAAAAAACTTTTTCTTCTAAATAAGAACTGGGATTTGACTAACTGATTCGCGCACTGATGGTTCCGTCCAAACTCATTATGTTGATAGTTCGTCTATTGCTGCCATTGCAGGAGTCATGTCTCCCTCACTATGAGGATCGCCCGGAGGACAATGTGGAGCATACGATGAAGGTTTGCCCTGTTTGGATGGAGCAACGCTGTGTCCTGGTCGTGGCGATCGCCGGCCATGGTCCGAAGCGAGGAGGCATGGGAGGAGTCACCTCCTTCAGCGAAGCAGTAATGCTAGCGAAGGAGGTGGCGGGCTGCGTGAGGGTGAGGCATACCTGAAGACCCAGCCGCCGCCACAGAAAAAGACCCGGCACGGTAGCAGGGCGATTCCCGGCCACCATAGGCCTGTGTACAGCGAGCGTTGAGTGACTCGCCGTCCGATAACAACCAAGCTCGATGGCACGTAGTGTTTCACGCGTTTCTAACGCTGCCAGGGCTGCAGTATTTGTACGAAAGAGTCACCGCGGCTCTGGAACACAAACAGAATTACGAGGAACAAGGATGGGTTTTAGTCAGTAAAAGACTGACAGAGCGGAACAAGTGATTTGATGATTTCCTATCCATAAATAAGCAGTTTTTTCTCGACTTTTCCGAGTATCTCTACATTATCTACAGAAGTTCATTAATAAACACAATTCTTAGTATTATATCTGCAGCTGTGCATATTAATAAAACAAATAATGAAAATAGTACGTAATTCTAATTAATAGGTAAGTAATTATTTTATTTATACTACCATCACCTGAACAGGGCAGGACCAGCTTTGGACCAAGTATTTTTATCTTCTGTAATCTTATGTAGTCTACCAATTTATAGTAAAATCTTGCATTAAACGCACACTATGCTTGCCTCCATAGTGTGCGTTTAATGCAAGATTTTGTTTCATTTAGTTCTAATATCTAAAGAGATATTTTACTATAATATTTTAAACTGTAGCCCAAAAAAATATATTTTAGCAAGTCCGAAACCTGTCAGTAGGTACGTTTATCAAAAAGATCTAATTTTTTTCTTACTAACAAGATGTTTTCATAAATTTATATAGACATGGTATCGTCATGATACACAACAAATGACTCTGGAGTAATGGGCCATTGGGCTTTGGGCTATTTTAAATTATTTATTGTGTGTACGCATATACATTTTTATTTTATGGACTTTGTTGAAATTATTATTTTCTTTATGTTTTTATATGTTTCATTTTAATATATTGTGTTCCGTAAGTGTATCCGTGGCATCATTTGGATCAAAGATAAAAATAATCTGTACAGGACCTATCAGAATACCAGCGCTGTGATATTTATTTTTTGAAATATCACGGCATATGCTGAGATAGGAATCGTTTTGGCTTCGCACATCTAAACATATATCGTTTTTTAAATTTATTTTACTAGTAGTTTTATTTTATATTTTTGTTTACTATTGTTTGTTTATATGTCTGTCTTGTGCGAGTCCTAAATAAACATTTTTTTCTTTCTTTCATGATGTTAATATTCTTTGAACCCTTAGAGAATCGTACCGGCGCGGCGGCGGAGATTCTGTATGGCTCTTTTTTCTGTAGAATAAAAATTTACTCGATGTCTGAAGCTCCCTAATAGTAATGTAGCGTAAGACATTATACTATTAAAGTAACTGAAATAGACTTGTCTCGCGGTATCAACATCTGTAAATTGGCGGATTTTAATAACAGCATATGCTGCTGAGCTTAGCCGTCCTGCAAGAGATGCTAAATGAGGACCAAAGACATTCTCTATGATGAGGACCCTATTGTAGCCCAATCCCAAGGAAAACAGTTCTATCGACGAATTGCATCCTCCCTGTACAAAACTACATCAAAATCGCTACTTTTGACATTTGATAAAGCAAATAATGTACTTCACTTTTGCCTAATTGATTAAAAGTGAACCAATTTTGGACCTGCAGAGGGGCGTTAGTTAGGTCGTCAAGATTATTACTACGTCTATTTATACTAATATTATGAAGAGGAAAAATTTGATTGTTTGTTTGTATTGAATAGACTTCGAACGGAATTGAAGCATTCTTTCACTGTTGGGAAGCTACACTATCCCCGGATGACATGGACTATATTTTAACCCAGTATACCCACAGGAACGGGAACTACGTTGGTGAACCGCGGAATGCTGCTAATTAATAATAAAAATCAAATAAATATCGTCGGCAAACCAAATAATTTTTAGCTTGTTTTGATTGCAAAACAAGCTGATTGAAAAATGGAATGACCCCATTTATTGAAATGGGGTCATTCCATTTTTTTTGGGGGCATTCAATTAATTATATACTTAAACTAAAAATAAGAAAGGGCCCAAAATTCAGCTCTGGCGGACACCAGCGCCAGTTGTACAGCGTTCATTGATTAAATCATACTGTTTATCGCATTAAAATGTTAAAGCATTTGATTTAATATCAATTTTTCAAATACCTTGCTGAACATAGGAAAGTATGGACTATGGATTTAAATAGCTCTTACTTTTCTTATCGCTTCGTACTGCAATAAACTTGTAACTTTCTTGACTTCAATCCTACCATTCTATTTACTTATTTAAGTTTTTCAAGTTTCCCTGTAATAATTCTTTTTACGACTGCTGAGCGGAAAAGCTATGTGGCTGTGCGTTTTCTTATGAGAAGATTCTCAGTAACAGTTTCTCGAAGCAGAGTCGGATAATACAAGCACGATGTTATGTTAGTAAAACAATACAAGATCCTGTTTAAATTGGCCGTATGAGAGAAAACTGCACGAACGAGATTTTACCACGTTTCTGTACTAGATATTCATAAGAACTTATTTGCGTCCAAGTCTGAAGCTGATTCTCTGAAGTTATCTTCTAAACTAGCTATCTTGTCACGTAGAGTAGTAAACACATGGCGATTTCTGAATAATATTATTTGTGATCTACCTGTAACTTGTCCTTGGGTCACATTGTTTCAGCTGAAAATGCTTTGCGTAGGCACGTTTGCGTTGTAGCACTTTTTTTTATGAAATCTCACAAACAAAAAAAAATAGAATTTTAATTGTATACAATATCAATGCGTGATCATTTCTGTGGAAATAGTTCTCATTGTATAAACTACACGCACATTACTGTCGTATCGTGGCATGGGATACACCCAATAAGAATACATAATTATGTGGAGACGCGTGACATTCTGTCAGCGATAGCGTGGCGAAGGCGTCTGTCAAAACGTCAAAAATGGCATGGGACTGAAAAACGCTTTCGAAATGTCACGTGATCTAGATATCCCATATATTTTGTTATATCGCCGTACATAATGGCACTTTCTCTAGAGCCAGTTCTTCTAATCTAAGGCTTCTGAGGGCCAATTCTGCAAATTTTATGCAATTTTCGCAGATCTCAGTCGAAATCTTTTGAAATAATACGTTCACATCATATCGCAACGATATTTAATTGGCTAATACTGCGTTAGAAGGTGTCACTACTCACCACAGTATACATCACCTTAGCCAGCCCGGCTTTAGACTACCATCACGTTCTCTTTTCTGAGTTATGCTATGCTACCGTTCGCTTAAAATGTGAAACATACTCCTACACGCAAACAAATGTCACAATGCCCGGCTCTTTGTTACAGGATGAGACCGGTCGTCTGATGAGAAGAAATATTGTGAGATACGCTATTTTAGCTTACGTCATCACGCTCCAGAGGGTTTCCCTGCGAGTAAAGCGACGGTTTCCCACGTGGCAACATGTCGTGGATTCCGGTAAGTGTAAAAGAAATATGTCATCCAAGCACAAAATCTTAAATTTACGAGTATACTCGAATTCCACTCAGCTTCTACGGCATTTTGGGGACCTGTTTTCCCATAAATTGAAGTTCTGATTTTTAGTTTGAATAAATTAATATGGATTTTGCAAAAATGGCGTAGATCATTAAGTATCTTTTTTTTTCAGGTCTTATGTTGGAGAGCGAGAGGAAAGTTTTCGAAAAGATGGACGGGAAAAGTCCAATGTCAAAATATTGGATGCCACTTGTTTGGGCAACCAATATTATAAATAGGGCAAGGAAAGAGGGTCTGATAACCAGTGACCACATCGTACAGACACTGCTGGTCGAGTTGTCTGATATCAGGCGGCGCCTGGGAGCGCTCATTGGCTACGATACCGTGTGCGTGCCTCTAGTCTACACTCAGGTTAGTAAACTATCGCTTCTCACGAAAATCTTATTAATAATAAATTATTGCAGACTGTCGTTGGTTTGAACCAAAGTTTGAACACTATTGTTGCTCTGAACGTGACATTTTTTGAATACCGAGCCAATGTGGCGCAAGTCTAATTATACACAGGTACAGATAGGCCGGAAAATAATGTCCAAAAAAAAAAACACGCCACATTATTCAGGGTTGAAATGTGGTTTTTTTTTAAATAGGATATTTTAAAAAAAAAACTCATTTCATTAAAAATCAACCCTGAATAATGTGGTTATTTATATTTTAAAATTTATTTGGACATTTTCTCTGGCCTACCCTAACTCGAACCAATGCACGCGCCTGGTACCGTATATGTACCTACATAATATATTTAACTATTCTTAAAAGTTCTACGGTTTATTTTACATCAATTTATTCTGAAAATAAAATTATTCTGAGTCGTTGGTAGTACGTAGGGACGCAGGCGCATTTATCCGGCATAAGTATCATCATCTAAAAGGACAGGTGGTCTTGAAACATTATATGTGCGATGCAAGCGTCACTTGTCTGAGAGTTAATGTTTAAATACCTGTAGAAAAACAAGACGTGACGACCGATATGATCTACCATGTGTCCGAACTAATTCGTTGCGATGATAAAACATGGCATAATAATTAACTGTGCATGCGGGTGAGGGGCGATGTCTCACGCGCACACATCGTTGTACGTGAGGTTTTGTATTACTCGGCGATACTAAGCATGTCATTACTGAGGGCCGAAGTTCACCAAACCTATCTATAGTACCAATTGAAACGTATTTGCGTTTTTTCAGTGTTCCCGGTCTCTTTGTGTTCAAACCATGTAAATCTAAAAATATAAAAAATAAACGTGGCAAGTAAAACATTTGGACACGCAGCAGCATCTCAAGCCCAGTTCAAATCACAAATATCATCTACTATATGTACATATAATAAATCTGTAGAACATTCGTTTTTGTACATCACAAAAAATAAAAATAAAATAGCCTGAGAGTTAAAAGGACTAGGTAACAGAACCCATTTCTAGCATTTTTCCAATTTTTATCTGTTTCTTATCTGTTTAAACGTCGCATCACGTAGAAAGTAAAACATTACTTTTCATTACCTGAAGCGCATACACCTAACGCCATCTATTGAAATAAAATAGTAATAGTTTAGTACCATTACATTTATATTTGGAATGCATGGAAATAACACCAAAATATATCAGTTATTTGCGAAAGTTTTAAGACGTAGTATAGTAAAAGTGAATATTTTATTATATTATCGTTATATCGTCCGTACTACATATTGTTTTAACAGGTCAACTCTATGGTCGATGGATGGTGTTATTCATATGATATTAATTACGTTCGCACATTTGCTTGGCTTACTAAGTTACAACTTATAAACTTATAGCGGACGGCGAGACCAGCCGATATAGCCGCATTAAGCGGCTATATCGGCTGGTCTCTTTGGAAATTGGGAAAAAAGTCGGAAAACCTATCCTATTCATGGTTTAGTGTCTTTAAAATAATACTTATACGAGCATGGCATATATGTGAATAACAGCCGTACGGGTCGACTTTCAAGGTTAAGTCGCACTTGCCAAGATTGGTCTGTGAATGAGTGACCATCTTAGGGAGCGTTCAAGTATTACGTAACGCAATTTTTGAAGATTTTTGACACTTCCTCCTCCCCTTGTAACGCACCGTAACGTTTTTCTGTACCCCCCCTCGCCCTCTCTAAACGTTACGTAACACTCAAGTGACCATTTTTACCCTGAAGTCGCAAAAAATATGTTATAGTTATTATCTTTGGTATAGTTTTAATTGAAATAGAGAGAACAAATTAAAAATGAAGACCAGACTAATACAATTTAGGGATTCCCCGTAAAACGTAAATGAAAAGGGTTGCCAATTTGGGAGTTTTGATCCTCTAATATTCACCTTCCGCCTGACGCAGGTGCTCACCGGACACGGCTGTTTCGGGAGGTACCTGTGTCGGATCCAGCGGGAGGACACTTCCGGGTGTCATCACTGTGTGGATCGCCCGGAGGACACGGTGGAGGTATGCTGCTTGGGCGGAGCACCGCCGTGTCCTCGTCGAGGCGATCGGCGCGGCGGCGGCAACCTCTCGCGTCCGGCCCTGGTTCAAGCCATGGTCCGGAGCGAGGAGGCATGGGAAGCGGTCGCCTCCTTCTGCGAAGCAGTAATGCTAGCGAAGGAGGAGGCGGAACGCGTGCGTGAGAGGGAAACCTCACGCCCCAGCCGCCGCAACAGAAGAAGAAGCCCCGGGCGTCGGGAAACGCAGGGCGATTCCCGGCCACCGTAGGCGCGGGCCTGCGGATGGCGAGCTATGGGCAAAACTTTGTGTAATGGAGATATTGTAAAACAAATAGTAGCATAAGCATAATCAGCCCTTCAATGTTCCCACTGCTGGGACACAGGCTCCCCCTCTCTGGAAGAGAGAATGGGCCGTAATCTACCACGCGAGCCCAGTGCGGGTTGGTGACTGTCACATGTCTTCGAATTTTTGGTTCTCACAGAACAAGTTTTTTTCTGTTCTGTGTTGGTTCTAGTACATGCCGGTTTCCGCACGATGTTTTCCTTCACTGTTTTGAGAGCAGTGGTAATGAAATTAATTACACAAAGTAATGTGCCTGGCTGGGTTTGAACTCGGGACCTACAAGTTCGTAAGTCTGGGCCGTCGCCACTCAGCCACCACTACTACACCACACCCAAATAGTGCTAAGGGCTAATGTTGGGGTCCCTTTTACTCAGACTAGTTGTATTCAGACGATCAAGCAAAATTATTTTTTCTTGAGTTAGACCTGTGCTAAGTATATATATTTTACTAGCTGCTGCCCGCGACTTCGTTCCCGTGGAATCCCCGATTTTAAAACATTCTTTATCGCTGCTCCGCTCCTATTGGCTTAAGCGTGATGATATATAGCCTAAAGCCTTCCTCGATAAATGGTCTATTCAACCCAAAAAGAATTTTTCAATTCGAACCAGTAGTTCCTGAGATTAGTGCGTTCAAACAAACAAACAAACAAACTCTTCAGCTTTATAATATTATAGTATAGATTATTTTACGAACGAGTCATGTAACGTTAAGTGATTAAACTTTCAGGTTGTAACGCTAGCACTGTACACCTACTTCGTGGCTGCCTTGATGGGTCGTCAGCTGGTGCCGCCTGCCCCCGGGAGCACCTCCAAGTACGAGCCCGACGTATACTTCCCACTGTTCACAGCATTACAGGTACTAACGTGTGTAATATAATGGTGATTTGTAGAATTGTAACGACTAACTACAATGATAATTATAAGAAAACAGTAATCAGATCTTCTCTGCTATTTGCACGATCCATAAATTAGCTTTTATTTAGCTATTACATGGCATATGTAGGTACTGTTTAACAATTTTGAGTGCTTGCATGTCTAACTAAACTAATATTAATTAATTATTATGTTCCAGTTCTGCTTCTACGTTGGTTGGTTGAAAGTGGCTGAGGTGCTAATAAATCCTTTCGGCGAAGACGATGACGACATCGAGTTGAATTGGCTCATAGACAGACACATAAAGGTAAGCCCAACACATTATGCATTTCAATCCGAACATTTGTACACCTGGGTGATCCAGGTTGTTCAGACAGCGACTAGGAACCGTGCAATTTGCTTCAGGCGATTCATAAGTACCCATATACAGCGTGGAATACATTCATAACTCATTTTGAATTTGAATATTAGAAATCTGGTTCATAAACGAAATGGTGGAAATACAAATTGTATGTAAGTTATTCGCCCTGGCTTCGCACGATTATTCATACTAAATACAAACCTTCCTAGTTTCAAGCTCTTTCTTTTACTGAGAAATAAAAGAGGCATACAGTGCCTTTGTTTATACTATTTAGAAATTATGTGTAAAGGTACTTAGTACACACACTATAATTTCATTTCAATTAAGTTAGGTGAAACTTCACACAGAGCTAGCATGTGTTGTACCTATACTTTCAACCCCTTGGCCCCATGCACGTTACAGGCTGCCTACATGATAGTCGACGAGATGCATGAGGAGCATCCGGAACTTTTGAAAGACCAGTACTGGGAGGAGGTGGTCCCCAAGGACTTGCCGTATACCGTGGCGTCAGAGCACTATCGCAGACACGAGCCGCCGTGTTCTGCAGACCACTACAAGGTGAAGGCTGAAGACGCGGTCTACGCGAACGTGCAGGCCCCGAGGAAGAGTCACGACGAGACTTACGCAGACTATGTGAGACCATTTTGTATACCTATAACTTTAGCTATGTAGGTACCTAATTTGGTCGTGACTTTTACTAACCAGTTTTGTGTCTTGGATACTCGAATAAGAGTAATTACGTATTCTTTCTCAAGATCTACTACTAGTATTTGAGTTTTCCCTAATACTGCGTGGCTTAGTCTACATTCATGATGTTCTCATTCCCTCTTGTCGATGTAAAATGAAAAAATAAAATTGTTTACGATGGTTTGGAAGAGCATCTTAGTATTTCAACGTGGTCCCTTTCTAGTTTGGTGAAGATCTGATGAGGAACAGAGATAGAAACGGAACTCTTCAATAAATGATAGCAAATCTTTCGGGATTGCTGAAATCGCATTTGTTTGTTTATTGTTTACACCAATGTGGTTGGTACATTTACGTTCGGCTTGTAACACTAAAAAGTGAAAAATAAAAAACTTTTTACAATTAAATACAACCATCTTCTACAAAAAAAAAAACAAAGGTACATTACTTCTTACTGGCACAAGTCCCAAGTACAACTAAGTAACTAATATAAATCAAGAAAACTTAACGTTATTGTTTATTTACAGGAAAGCGTTGATACACCATTGGTGGAAAGAAGGAAAAATTGGTTCCAAAGACAAATATCAAGAATGGGGTCGGTTAGGTCTGCTTCTACCGCCTACTCTTCGGGAGGCTTGTTCGGGCGCAATCGGCATAACTCGGTGGTGTACTCGAGTCCCGAGGCCGGGCAGGCGGTGATGCCGCCGCCGCCTCATCACAAGATGTCACTGTATGAACGTCTGGTGGGCCGCAAGTCAGGACGCGGCCAGCACAGACCGAGCTCTAGACATGGTAATCTGCATTTGAATATGATCGTTTTATTAACTTTGATTCGCAATTGAGAAAAGTGGTAAGGTGCTCATGGAACTGAGCTGGGAAGTTATCTATACTGATAATAGATCTTGATAGAAAGTGTCTTTGCCTAGGGACTCTTCTCAGGAACCAAGCTAAACTAAGAACACACCGTTTACTGATTTTTGCCACCGCATCTATTAATCAATGGATGCAACTGCATGTCAGTATTTTGTTGGGTTTCAGGATACGTCCCTGTAAGATTGATATCTGATTTTCAGGCTTCTGTCTACCCGTACGACTGCCAAAGGGCTTCAAATGAAATACGAAAGCCACTGTTGAACGTGCTTTCCGAGGCACTGTTCTCGGTATTAATGGATGGACAACCATCCGCAGACGCGCGCTACCGAGCGCTGATTAACCCTAAAGATTGACTTGCGCGATTGAAATTATTTCATCCACAAGCTCAACGTTCAATCAGCAATCGTCTGTATTGCATTCTACATACAAAACTACCAAGCTTAGCTGAATTGATTTGATGGGCTCCCTGTCAAATTTATGTTTGAACTTATCTTGAATTATGGGCCTCTGCCTAAATGGCTTCAACAGGTGTTATTTTTTTTTAATATTTAAAAAAACATCAACTATGATAATTATACCAAAAAATGCAAAAGTTTAAATCTTATTTTTTTTTTTAATTTTCAGGACAAAAAAGTAATGGGTCTGCAGTTCCAATAACATTACGCAATAGGCCTCGTATACCAACACCAGACGTCACAAAAGAGGTTATGGATCGCGAAAACAGAATAGCCATGGGCATGCAGAACATGGGCGTTATCATGGCACATCAGGGTTACCAGAACGAGGTACCCGTCCTTGGAGCTCTCGTGCTGTCCCCTATTCAAGAGCTCGATAGTGGATCCGTAAACAACACATTGCACGCCGGCCAGCCGGGGACAACGGCGCTGGCGCAAGCGGTGCTGTCACCTGCACTGGGCGGGGGCATGACGCCAATGATAGCCGCGGCACCCGTGACGCTGGGCGTGTCGCAACTCAGCGGGCTGGTGGGCTCTCCACCGAGCACGCCGCGCGCGGAGCGGGGCGCTGCCGATGGCTCGGGCGGGTCGCCGGCCGCGCCGCGCGCCACCGTCACCGAGCTGCCGGCCTCGGACCGCGAGAGCGAGCACAGCAGTGCCAGCACCGGAACGCCACCCGAGTTTGCGCGAAAACGCAGTAGCTCCAAAAGAGGAGAAGTTTACGTTTAAATTGTATCTGCCCGTAACGCGTGGTGCTTATGAAATTGTGATCGATAACGTTTTATTAGTCGAGTTTTTCGTCTGATAAAGATACTAAGTAAGGTAAGGCGGGGTAAAACTATCATGCTGTCATGAAGATCGATTTTTGTGGCTAAAGTGTCTTACTTACCTCTGAGAAAATGCATTCACTGACACTTAAAAATCATAATACGCTAAAATTGTATGCGACATATTGCCGCTAATGCACTGAGACAATTAATTGGAGTTTCCAAAGATAAAAATTTAAAGTAACAAGTACTCAAATAATAACTGAACTTGAAGTCAGTCTCACTCACCGCCACTATGGTAATTTTAGTGGCATTCGTAACAATTCGTATAATAAATTATTTGCTATAGGTAATACAAGCAAAATCAGGGGTGTAGAACCATTAAGTGACATCAAATGTCACTTTATGCGTATGGCATAAATATTAAAAAGCAGAATAAGGAATAACTTGAACAATACATTATTTCAGTATTAAACAAAACTCTTCTTCAATACTGATTGTACTTGATCCTAAATAGTTTGATTGTATTAAGTAATCTATATTTCTCATACACTCAGGCTACGTTCATTGGCCGCTGATTTTTTCAATTCCATTCTTGAGTCTCTTCACCTAATTACATATTTTATTTAGGTATTCCTCTTCTCTTCACGTCATTGTTTTGTTGTAATAATTATGTAACTGACCTTTTATTAATATTTCGAATATAATTTCGTACTATCTGTAAAAAATAACGAAAGTTAATGGGTTACTCCAACTTGCCTGATAGTAATAACTATTTGTTTTGCTTAATACGCCACTAAAGTGACACTTGTATTAGTTCATCATCATCATCATAATATCAGCCGAAAGACCTTCCCAAGTGTCGCCACAACAACGGAACCTGTGCGTGTTGTATCCATCGGCAACCCGCGACCCTCACCAGGTCATTAATCCACTTTGTGAGTGACCTTCCAACTCTGCCTTCAAGTACGCGTTCGCCACTCCAGAACTTATGACGACACGGTTGGCGCAGTGGTTGAGCGATTGGCTGCTGCGCTACGTGTCGTGTGTTCGATTCCCGCACGGAACAAATATTTGTATGGCGTACAGATAGTTGTTCCGGGTCTGGCTGTTTGTGTATGTGAGATTGTATGTTTGTAAACGCACCCACGACACGGGAGAAATTCCTAGTGTGGGGCAACGTTTTTAAAAACAAAAAAAAACTACCCACCAATTTCGGCCCCATTGCCCGTTTGTTTTCGCCACTTCAGCTTGGCGATCCTTCGGGCTATGTCGGTAACCTTGATTTTCTTGCGGTTATCATCGTTCCTGATTCGATCACACAAGAAAACTCCGAGAAGTGCACTCTTCATTGCCCTTTGGGTGACTTTAAGCCTTTTGATGAGGCCCATTGCACAACAGTCGAGTACGTTTTCATCAGTAGGTACTATTTTATTGACATGCTATACAATAATACAACAGGCTACACGTAGGTACCCCGCTGATGGTCTTACGCCACCTCACCTTAGACGTACTAGTGTCTCATTTTAACCATGATAAGTACGTGACTCATGATGGTTAAAATGAGATAGCTCATTTATATAATATTGTAAGCTTATTTCCATTGCAATAATGGAACGAATTGAGTTTTACGTACAGACAGGGATTGAATTGTATTTTTATTATAGTTTTTCATTTAATTTCTGTGTTTTTCTCTCCATACATCAATACCAAAGTCATAGTTGAACCTATCCTGATATACTGTCTACATCACAAATGCACATGATATGAACGTAACTAAACGTTTTTAAAAAACTTCCAAACCAGTCAAGTTCAAAAATTTTCTAGTCGCTTCGCT
This sequence comes from Hecatera dysodea, assembly GCA_905332915.2. Lineage (NCBI taxonomy): Eukaryota > Metazoa > Arthropoda > Insecta > Lepidoptera > Noctuidae > Hecatera > Hecatera dysodea. Next base: position 19,734,018 of record HG995286.1, on the reverse strand, counting down.
CGCTCCAATATAAAACGATTAGAAAATTGATTGAGTCAGGCGTTACTTTGCGGAAATCCATTTTAAATTTGAAAATGAAAACAATATATCTAGTTTTAATTTCCGCGAATATTAGTGGGTTGCAGGTATGCACCTCCCTCCCGCCCGCTATATTATGCACATGCAAGATTACAAGGCAAATGCAAGGATTTTATGCACATGCAGGAAGGCAAAGCAAAACCCAACACCATTACCGACACGTGCCCTGAGGATGCCTCGTGGAGAGGCGAAACACGTGTTTGCACGCCAGCACCGGATCATCAATTTGGACATAGCCTATACTTAGGTATAGGTCTTCCAGAAATAATTCATCCATCGCTGTTTTTCTGCACGGAAAAAAGAAAACAGGAACTTTTATAGTTTGAAATAGTAACGTCCCAACTAGCAAAATAGTTATATAATATTATAATTATACAACAAACAGACATGTAAGGGCTTTATAACAGTTTTGTAAAACTAAACAGTTGTAAAGTAGTATTAGTTCGACGCATTAGTAGTTATATATAATTTTTAAGTCATATTAATGAGTCTGGTAAACGTCATCTCAATATTTTATATGACGGTCATATAACGTTAAGTCGAGTAAACGTTTCAGTCAGAAAACAGTAATGAGTCGCCAAGTGTTGTAAAGGGTTTAGCCGTCCTTCCATAAATAAAACAAATTCCAGTGTTTATGGTACATTTTACAGTTTAGTACCAAAATGTACCATAAACAATTTGAATTTGTTTTATTTTTCTAGCTTTAAAACCACAAAGATAATTATATCACTTTGAAAAAAGGTCGTCTCCGGACAGTTTTTTCAAATAGCTCCTCAATTAAATTAAATATAGAGCTAATATCTACTCGATGAACTACTATTAGTACTCTCTACAATATAACATAGGTTACAATATAGGTTCCTATCGGGGGCAGTTTGCCTGTGGAAGGACGGCTAAACCCTTTAGAACCTTTTTTTCAACACCTAAATAACAAACTGTGATATAATGATTTTATAACTATCTATTATAAAATCGTCATACTAGGTCGTATACTTCGACCTTTAAGTAACTTATAGTTAAAAACGTTATTCTAATATAACTTTTAAAGCAATTGGTAATTTAAACGATAATTAAAATCTTTTATATAACTTAGTCGCCATTTCTCATTGAGCATAATATACATATGGACTTCAAAAATAATTAAACAATGTGGTGGTTTTAGAAGAAAAGTAAATACCTATAAATGATCATTTGTTATTATTAAATACAGCAAAGATTTAATTTGACCTACATTTAATCTGGTAAATTACAGTGCCCACCAAGTAGAAAGTGGTAGAAATGAAAGTGGTTCCTTACATTTATGAATGCGTTATATGCTGGATCCAAAAAAAAAAGTTTCCACTCATATTCTTTATCAGAAGAAACACTAGATACCGAAAGTAAGTTATAGCATAAAAAAAATTCTTTAGCAGATTCATTCGTATGTTTATATTACCCAAAACTTACTTTTTTCTAACTCGTCTACAAAAAATGAATTCCGATTTCTCTGAACAAGATATCTCCATGGAAATGAGTGACGAAAGTTCTGAAGAACTTGATAAGGATGATCAATTACAGCAAGCTTTTAAAAAATGACAGTGAAATAATTGATAAAAGATTACCTCATATTATCCTCAAAGATTCAAAAATGACTGTCAATTATATGAAATGTAAATTAGTTAGCGTTACGTATAACAATACCTGCTATATTTTGTATACCCCTACCCTACTACATACCAATTGTAAATAAAAATCGCAAATTGTTAAATGGTTTTTATTTGGCATCATTCAGCCTTTTAATATGTTATGTAATTATAAAGAAGATAATAATTTTAATTTAACATAAAATGTATAACACAATAATATAATCAAACATTACGTAGTAGGTAGGTACCTACATATTACGTGCATACTATCATATTGACTAAATACATCGTCGGTTGTAAATACTGACCATTATTCTGAAGAAAAAAAAAGTATAAATCACGATGATATCCTCATAGATAGCAAAAGGTATAATTCTAAAATTGACATAGCCCGTAATATAGACATGGTAGCGCAGCGAACTGTCAGAAGCGCGGTGTAGGTACTTTTCAAGGAAAGCTCTTGGCTCCACTTTTCTTCTTGGTCAATACAGGATACCTTCAGGCACCTCTGATAAAAATACCTTTCCTCTTTCTAAAGTTTGTATAATTTTGAAGGTCATATCTAAAACAAAATATTGTATGGTTAAATATTGCTATATAAAGAAAAAAAACGAATTACATTAACAGTAAATACTAGACTTCCACCCGCCGCGCGCCGTGACGTTTTAAAGTGGTGAGATCGGCTCCGGAATCAGCTGAGCGTTGCCAAAGTTCTCCGAAAGCAGTGATCCGTGTATAGCTGAGGCTCTCTCAGTTTTAAGAAAGTGGTAGTTTCTCGCGGTATAGCAACTCTTTTATTTACTCCCATAGGCGCTCTTGAGCATTTATTATTATGGTATTGTATGAAGAATCGGTCGGTTTTTATATTGGCTGGACGTAAATGTTGGTATTTTTCTACAATAGTTACATATTCTTCACGTATGTACGACAAAAAGACCTGTCAAGGTTCGTCTTCGTATTTTTCAATTTTACTAAGAGTAATTTATCTGAATGCTTTTCGATATTTTTTTTAATTGTAATTATACTCCAACGACTTATAAATTCACTATAACATATTACATTAACAACTTGTACATCGAGTATCATGGTGAATTTGTCACTTATAGAAGGGAAATAATTATGGTTCCGAAAAACAAATTAATCTCCAGCGATCTGTGGCCGACTATTATTCTAATTAACCAGCGTTATAATGAATTACCGACAAGAAACCTAAAACATAAACGAAAAAAAAATAATGTAATTTAACAACAAATAAGAGCATGTTCAAATTACATTTTCTCCTAAAAGAAAATGGATCTTCGAATAACAAAACTAAACTTCCGGATAGAATACTGAACCTCCGACAAAATGACTAAGTTACCGACAACAGAACTTTTGTCAAAATTATCATATTTTTACAACTTGCATGAACTTTTTTAATTTCTGTTGTTGGTTATGAAATTTATTTTTTAACTCTCAATAATGATGAAAGTAGGCTGCGCCAAAGTACACCTAAATTTTCAACTCTGATGAAATTATTGATTGTTTATTTAATAGAAAATAATTTTAGGTAAAAAAATAACCACGATGGCTAGAGCTCCCGCTTTAGCCTTCGTGGTTATTTTTTTTTAAACGTCGACCTATTTTAGCGCAGGTGGGAATCAGTTAATCCTTAAATTAAAACTATAAATATCATCTTCTTCCCACATATATTTTTTATTATACTTGGTAAATGTTTATTTCTGAGTATCAGTGAAAATATATAATAGTAATTATGTTTAGGGATAAAAGCGTTATGATAAAAAAAACAGTAGGAGTTTAATTTACATTAATGATATTATTAATTACACCCAAAGAGAATTTCCGATATCGAAGCATACCCGTTGTAAGTAAAATTCATGATATATGATGCAAGTAAAAGTTATTGTTACAAGTACATTTTTATATTTTTTATAAGTTTCTGTATAACTACTCAGAATAATAATTACAGTATAATGTTACAGTTAAAATAGCACCAGTCTATGAAATATGAAAGGTAATTTATGAATTAATAGTAGACAAGTAAAGATAAAAATTACAAAGCATAGTTTTCAGTAGAACGTAATTTATGCTGGTAGAAAAGTAGGTATTATAGCAATAAACAGTCATGTTTATTTTTCGAAGATTTCAGTATCTCATTCGATCGTTTCGTGATTTTTATTCGGACAAAAGTAGTCGGAAAGTAAGTATTTTAGGCAGTAGATTTAATATTTTGAGTAAGGACAATTCTTCTTTTTTTTCGGAGCTTTTATTACTACCCCTTATAGAAGTACACAGCTTAAACATTAATAAAATATATACACAACTATGATATCCTTTTCAAATAAAAGTTAAGGAGATTTATGGACCACTTTACGATGTTATAAAAAAAATTAGGAACAATTTACGATTTCTTTACCAATAAACCATGGATAATTAGATACAATAAAAAAAAATATTATTGGGAAAACGACTGCAATAAACCTTATCAAAATATTATGAGTGGGTAGGAAGCATAAGTTTTTTTGCGAAATTGATGAAATGTGTCGGAGTGACTTCTACGTCGTTCCAGGGATATCATATTGAAATGATTGAGTCTTACAGAATAACTGCTGTCCTGATCGCAATTAGAACTTCTGTAGCGCAGATACCTAGTGAAGGCTTTTTGTATACGCTCTATTCTATCAACGTGGACGCGATACGTGGGATTCCATACCGGGGATGCGTAATCCAGTATACTTCTAACAAGCGTGTTGAAAAGCAATTTTAGGGTCGATATGGACCGAAACTCCGAACAAGTTCTTTTCACAAAACCTGCCATTTTTGTCGCTTTGGAAACAATTAGGTTGATGTGAGGAATAAAAGAAAGTTTACTGTCAAGCTGGATTCCTAAGTCTCGGATGGTGTCAACCTTTTGTAGTGTAAGTAATTCCATTTGATAACAACACCGTCTCCGAAAAACTGCTTGCGCCCTTTGTATGTAAGTCTCCAATCATTGCAGACATGGTATGGTTTCAGATATTTCTCGCGAGACTTCTCAGGTAGGAAACTAAGACTTAATTCTGCACTACTCTTTAAGTCTACGCCAGCCACGAAATTTTATTCCCGCTCTTTTATTTAGATTAAGGCGTGTTCGCAAATACCACCCGTGACCGTGATATTTTATTATTCAAATATATTACGTAACATTATTGAAACTAGAAATAAATTTTTACAGGTATAATATCAGTTTTATTTACAGTAAATACTTATTTTCGTTTAAATACAACAATAATTTAGTAATTCAATAAATTACAAAAAGACATAATTATCTTTTTGCAAAATGTCTGTAGTACGAAAGTTCGAACGTGTAAGTCTTTGAGGTCGAATTCAAAATCTGAATTTTTAATTCGAATTGCATATTTGTATATTTTAATTCGAAAGTGCTGGTCTTTGTCTCTCTCTCTTTCTAACGGCGGGAAAGAGAAAGAGTGTGAATGTTTCGAAATGTATGATTAACCCAAGATTGAATACCGCGGCTTTCTGAAAAAAAAAAGTTACCTAGTCTCACCCACAGCTCCCACAGGTCTCACCTAATGAGCAAAATCGCATTTTGCACACTTATTTCAGGCAGCAATACCTACATGTATAAGCTTCTGAAGTGAAAAAGTGTTTTGTGCAAGGTGCGATGAAGTGATTCCAGCCAGAGTATATTTGCTGCCAAATACTCCAACCATTATTTAGAATATTTTTGACTTGTCTGGCGACGATTTAAAAATATAAAAGAAACTTGACTTAAAGGCCTCAGTAACCAAGTTATTGCAAACCACAAAAAATCGAGTGGGTGTGGCAATTTGACTTTGCAAGAAATACCTAGGTCTGTTTTGTGTACCTATAAAATGTTTTGTCTATGGTTTTCAATTAATAACATTGAATCCTATTATGCATAATTGTAAAATATTATATCTGTTTGGTTGTTGGGATTTTGGGATGGTTGATTACTGTATAATGGTTGATTGGTACTCGTTATTCGGTATTAGATTTTGAACGAGTGTTTAGTGTGAATAACAACACTACTGGTAGTTCAACGTGCGGGCATACAATTTATTTCTTTTAAAATGAAAAATATGTTTGTTTTCAAAGGAAAGGAGATGCAGGGTGCAGATGAAGGTAAGTTCTTTCTCAATCTTTATTTGTTTCTGTCAAAAGTTCAAAATAATTGAAGGAAATAAGGTTTTATTGAAGTTCTTAATTTGGATGTATATTTTTTAAGAAAAAAGTAAGTACTTTTGCTCTATACTGTCCGTATAAATCATTTTACCTACCTACCTTAAAGAAAAAAAAAGAAAATTGTTTGAAATCTCTTTCCTATTCCAGTTCCCTAGAATTAAATTTCAATACTTACTATGTTTTTACACTAAAGAAACAAGGTGTCAAAAAATTATTAATTTAAAAAATACTAAAACTGGCTTAGGTTGTCCTACTGTTATGTTAAGAATCCATGTTTTTAGGGTTCTGAAGGTCTGTTTGGACCAAACAAACCCTTATAGGATCATTCGGTTGTCTGTCCATATGTCAACAGCTTTTTTCTCCAAATCTTATGGGCCGATTCAGTTGACATTTGGTAGAATTATAACCTTGTGTTTTTAAAATACATTAATTCTGAAAATGGCAGATCAGTTTTGGGGGGAAATCAAAAGAGTATGAAAACAGTTTTCCAGTTTTTCCTTTTTTTATTTTTAAACTGTCCATGTGACATATCAAATCAAAAGGCTCATTGTCAAAGATGAATATTGACCATTCTCCCTTCATATCTCCTAAATTACTTTGCCTAAAACGTGAATAAAATACATATTGCTATAGATCTTTACCTATATATTACAGGAAAACCTACAAGAAGTCTATGATTTTAAATTATAATGCACATTAAATGAGTAGCAGCAGAAGTAGGGATGCATGACTCTTGTATCATCTGACCAGATTTCTTTTTTACAACTTTCAGAGAACAAAGCTGCAAGCATAAATAGGCCATTACATCACTTCAAGCATAAAAAGTACTTGGTATCAAAATTTGAAGAAGCAATGATGATTGAAGCCAAGTCATCTTTGTTAGCACATAAGAAATCAGAGGAAGTCAGTATTGCATTGCAAAGCAAACCGGTGGCAACCGCAGCAGCACAGCCGCCTTTACCGCCTAATCCACCACCAGATATGCCTCCTAAGCTGAAGCCGCCCATCAAAGTACATGTCAAACAAGAAATTGAAGATAGTGAATATAATACCTGTGGTACCACTGTAAGGTCATATGGCTTAAAGAACTCAAATGAACTAATAGGTGCTAATAAAACTGACCATTCAGAGGAGAAGCCTAAAGTAACAATGTGCCGTAACTATGTACGAGGCACATGTAAAAAAGGAAATGCATGTATATTTGCACATGAAATAATTTTGTCACAGCTGCCTGGGATTTATATATTTTGTAAAAATTATCAAAACTCAATATGTTCTTTTACAAAGTGCAAATTCGTACATGCAACTGTTTTTGAAAAGGAACATTTCTATAGAACTGGATATTTACCGCCTCATGCTGTAGCTCACCTAAAGGAAGTTAAAGTAGTGCAACAGCCGCCCCTACCACCAAAGTCGAAAGGTAAGAAATCATATAATTTTTGCCTATTCACATGTATTTACTAAACATATATTATTTAATTACTAAACATATATTTTGATCCAACCAGCTGAAATAACTTATCAGCAATAACAGCAAAATATAGTTCAGGCTCTAATAAAAACATTTATACATGTACCCATTTCAACCATCAGTTTTTTCTTTCAGAAGCATCGGCAGGACTGCCTCGACGAAATGCTAATGCTGAACCAAGTGCCCCAATGCCATGGTCAGTTTTTCTTCTTACAATAAGTAGTTCTTGATGTAAAATACTTGTGTGCATTATTAAATGAAAAATATATCTGTGATTTAACAGGTCAGCATAGACTTATGACACCACAATTTGGTCCGACATAGGTCATACTAGGCTGAATTAAACTCGCCAAGCTGTCGGCTATCTTCAAGAGCGCAGTCGTGTGCGCGTGGCATTAAAAATACTGTGTTTCTTGTATGGGAAAACATAGCAAATATTTGGAGGTAACAAATGTTTTCCGAACAACTGGAACTGAACCAAACTGAATATTAACATTTCAGTGCCTCGTCCGCCTTGTTACCATACAACAGGGTAGCCGCCTTTGAACAAAGCGATCGAAACACGTACAACACCTTACAATCACCCGCAACCACACCTCCAAAACGCGTGTGGCGCGAAACTGGTGAAGGTACGTTTTCAAAACAGTATTGATCTCTATGATTGAAGCGAATGTGTGAATCTTCACTTTTTTTTTAGTTTAACTACAACTAAGCAATTGAGTGAGCAGTTCTGTTTCAATCACTTATGCTCAAATACTCTCGACTAGACTCGAATAAGTTAAGGTTTAAAGTTACTTAACTTTATTTCAAATACGGGGCTACGCAATTCAAATATCATCTCATCATTTGATTAGTTAGGTACATACACGTATGAAGGATGAAACTCGATTTAATTTAAAAATGACTAGCACTTCGCCCCACTTCTCTCAACTTCCATCACCTAATTCAATTTCTTTCAAGATTTTGAAGGTGAGTTTTGGAAAAAAAAACATACATAACGAAAATGCATTTATAAAGGCTTTATCATGTCAGGTTTTTTTTGTACAAAGTTCTTAGGGGCCGTCCATTAATCACGTGATGTTTTTTTTCCATTTTTAACCCCCCTCCCCCTTGATGACTATTTTTTAGTACCTACAAAGAATCTTATTTTTTTTTAATATTATAAAATACCGGTATAAGTATAAGTATCTTTATTACTTATAGAAAATTAAACACTACAATAAAAACGTTTAGAGGTAGACGGAAAGGTTGCAGGTTGTTTTTGACTGACATAAATATAATGAAAAAATGCGTTTTTTTTTGTACTAATACATGAACATTATTTAATGTACAGTATACTCGGACCACTGATTAGCAAGACTTTCTTCAACACCAATAACTGGATAAGCATCTTGTAAATAAGTTGCTGGCACAGTGCTTTGTTGAAGATCAACATCTGTTTCATCAAGCCACTCGGCGTCATCATTTTTGCGCACTATATTACCTAGTTTAGACGTTGTTTTAACGCAAAACGTACGAGGTTAAACAATTATCGTATGTAACCAGTGTTAAAATAACAGAATAACTGACACTGACAAGCTGAGTCCGGCGGGCGGTTGTCGCGGCTCGCGGGAACTTCACTTCGTTCGTTGCCTGTCAACGGCACACTACACATCAAAGAAATCACATCACAGAGAATCAAGGTCACACTACAAGCTGCTTTTGATTTTGTACGCGTTTGACGAAAAATTAAATACTCGTAACGCCGCTTTTCGGTTGACTATCACGCGTTTGCCGAAAAAAAACCATTTTTGGAACCTCATGTGATAAATGGACAGCCCCTTATACAGATCATGTTTTCATTTTTTGAATAATTTAACTTAGAATGTGTGAGAAATGTAATAGATTAAGGATTTCGGGGAGGGGAAAGAGCATTTTGCTTATACCTATTTCCTAATTTTGTTTTATTAAAAAAAGCAACAAATTTGAATTCTTCTATAAAATTTAATGAACCGTTTCCACCACTTAAGGAGCAGATTTTTGAAAAACCCATTAAATTTAATTTTGTTATCAAGATTATTTATGCCATGTTTTAACTTCATCGGAAATGTGATTTTCCCCCTTTTCACCCCTTCCCTTCATTAGTGCTCAACTATGTATGTGTAAAATTTCATGTTCCTTGTCCCAGTCGTTTTAGCTGTGCGTTAATTAGCTGTGCATTTAGTCAGTTTTTCTTTTATATATGTCAACGGGAAATTGAAAACTCCGTAAGATTGTAATAAATCTTTATTAGATTATAATACTCGATATATTTTTAACAGATAATTTTCAATACGCTAAATCCCATCCAAATTCAAAAGTTTCCAATTGTTTATTATTGATAAAAATAAAGTTTACAATATCACGCGATACTTGCTTTACGCCATTAATCTTACGCCGTTTTCAATTATCCAGTAATACACTCATATAGAAATATTTTTAAAGTGGTGCGCAAAAAAAATGTTGGTGGTTTCCATATCAGAGTAAACTTATTTTTCAAACATTATTTTTATCGTTTTTAATTCAGCAAAATATGGATTCTACTTATTCGTCATTATAAAAACGGCGAGCCGCGCGCGGTGTTATAGCAGCATTAAGAGCCGCGGGACGCAGAGTGGCGCCCGACACTTTGCTCATCGCACGCGCAGCTGCCGTGACGTCGCACCTTATATTATCGCTTTCCCGTGCAAGCCCCGTGTAGTAACCGCGAGTTTAATGAGATGGTGCCAGTGAATTTACTAAGTGGTGAACATTTACCATCAGCTCTCCCATGGGAAAATGGTCACCACGCGGTCCCTAATGAAAGGATCATTATAGCAGTAACTCAAAAGCGATGATGACGCTTTCAATGCAGAAGTACTTATGCATTATGCATTAAGTAGATAATAACAATTTTAATTTTATTATGTTTTTAAAAGAGCCATAATGCTTTATTTTCTGCATTCTGATGGTCCTAAGTCTATGAAAGTATGATATACCTGATAAAACTTACGACCACTACATCGTTACCCTCGTAAATACGTACTTTTGTTAAGTGGGGTACTTTAGCCCATTTCGCTTCACCGCGCGCAGTGCTTCGTTTAACCATAAAATCAGTAAAGAATCAGTATCTTTCGTTAATCATACCTTTAATTTTGTACTAAGACATCAAAAAAACGTGTTTAATAGAACTCGTTTAATTTCAATTTGTCAAATTTTGTGCACTGAATAAAAATATTCCTGTATAGAGATTTCCTTTTAACGCATAAAAAATTTCATACCTGAAAAGGGGTCATTGTACTCGTCATTATGAACAACTTTTACTTATACTATGCGACCAACACTGAAATCGCGAATTCCAGGTATTGCGTGAATTTAAAACCCCCCTTAATATTAACCACATCCATTGCGAATAATAAATTGTAATACTTATGTAAAGATAAGAATGAATTGTATTAGAAAAATGATGTGTATTAAATATGATCGAATGCAATAGTACATAATTATAATGATATGACTGCAAAAGTGCAAACGAATTCTTGCTTTGCATTGTTAGAAATAATATTCAAAGTTAGATACAGACGAATAAACCATTCAATCACTCAGCCTATCGCAGTCCATAGCTGGACATAGGCCTCTCCCGAGCTGCGCCACAAAACGAAACAAACCTTTGCATTTTTTGTTTTAGGCAAGTATATTTTATGGTTATTTAAACTCTTTTTGCAATTGCTAAAATCGAATGTTATATTATGAACTGCATTCTCATCTTTATTTTATACTAGCTGCTGCCCGCGACTTCGTCCCCGTGGAATCCCCGATTTTAAAACATTCTTTATCGCTGCTCCGCTCCTTTTGGCTTAAGCGTGATGATATATAGCCTAAATAGCCTTCCTCGATAAATGGTCTATTCAACCCAAAAAGAATTTTTCAATTCGAACCAGTAGTTCCTGAGATTAGCGCGTTCAAACAAACAAACAAACTCTTCAGCTTTATAATATTAGTATAGATTAAGTATACTGGCTGTTTCACCATTAAACAATAGATGGTTATTAATTATAATAAAATCCACGTAGTACAGAATTTAAAATGCGATGATTACATAAGTAAATGAAAGTATAATCATTAAAAAAAATACAGCCGAATTGAGAACCTCCTCCTTTTTTGGAAGTCGGTTGAAAATGGTGCTTGAAACGCGGCAGACACATGCAACATTTAACAGTATAAATTGTTGATCTTTCGCATCTCAATCACAATCTGTCAAAAAGACTCAATTTCAATCCAAAATTTACCTGATGATTATTTTTGCAATTGCTAAAATCTAATGTTATATTATGAACTGCATTCTAATCTTTATTTTATATTATACTGGCTGTTTCACCATTAAACAATAATGGTTATTAATTATAATAAAATCCACGTAGTACAGAATTTAAAATGCGATTATTACATTTAAGTAAATAAAAGCAGGAAGTGCATTTTGAGCAAGAATGTGTATGGGTGGCACAATTTTTTTTTCTGGTATTTGGATCGAATATTATTGCAATCGGTATAGTATTTCTGCAGCCAGATTAGATCTGAACCAAGGTCGAAGAAATCGGATTAATATTCAAATTGTTACAACTTCAAACTCAATCCGGAGGCAGAATCTAATATCCGATTGTCATAAAACTTTCTAAAAGTTCCATTAATCATGTGGCACATTTTGTTTGCTATTAAAAGTCAAAAGAAAGATTTTATCCATGCTAGAGTGACCTATCCTAATGTGTATGGATAAGCCTACCCTTGGCGCAAGTGCAGTGGCTTCTTGTATGACGTTATATTCAGACTGGCAAGCTATCACTGTAAGGTCCTTGGTAAAGCCGTTCTAGGCCGATATGAGACTTAGTAATATAAAATATATGTAGGTACATGTCATGTGACTTTCAAATAATTTTCTGTTACTGCTTCTTTTAGTGTTGTCGATTTATAAAGATAAAGAAAGACTATTTCGATAGCGTAGTGGGTTATTATTGTCTCAATTTAACTGTGCATCCGTATGTATGAAATGTATGTTGATTTATAATGTACTGTGGCATGCGCAGCGATGGTTATAATTTGTTTTGTCTCCAGTTAGCTGCAATACGCGCGCGCTCGGCTCCAGCAGACCGCTGGCAAAAAAATGCAAAAATTGCGATAGTAATGAGCTCAGGTATCATTTTGCATCTCTTAGCTGAAGCTGTTCAGAACACGGGGTCAAGTATGTCCTTACTGATCACCGCCGTGTGCGTCCGTGTGGGTTGTGCCATAATGTTATGCGTAGGCTTTGTGCTCTGATCTGCTGTTGTTTCCATTTATAGTTAATATTACATGCGAGGAACTGTACCACCGTGTGTTGTAGTGAAGATGAATTGACTTTACCGCGGGTTTCGAACAGCTGGCTACTAACACTATATGTCTTTGTTAGAATATGGCATGAGCGTATTATTATTATGTGAGTGATAAAGGTTATTATAATGCAAATTGTTGGTCTTAGCGTATGGTTGGCACATTTGATATTACGTAAAGTTTAATTTTATTCTCTTTCTATATAAGCGAATTACAATGTGATGAAAAAAGCGAAATTAAATATAGAAATTATGGCAGAAAAATACATAGTAATTTCTTTCATAACATTTATATTCTTAGCTCGAGCAATTTTATTTCATTTGAACATGTTTATGTAGTAAGCAATTTCCTCAAATATTTCTTTTTCCACAGAGAGCGGGTGATAAAGGCTAAGGTTGATAAGGCTACTCGCGCTAACAAGGAGTTCCTACAGAAGATAAAACTAATAGAAAAAAAGAATGCTTTGCGTCGCGCATTATACCGAGTTTTTTCGAGACCAACGGTATGTAGCAATATATTCAACTACTAAACTGATTATGAAGTTTTTGAAAATTAAACTACATGATAAATGTTATTTTTCCCACTACCTGAACTACCTGATTAGTTGGGGTTTTACGACCCCAACTAATATCATTAGTGTGAAACAATTTCGGGTGGCTTGTTTTCAAATATCTCGCAGATGGTGTGAAAAGTAGAGTTATCACCTGAGGGATAAAAAGTTACTTTCACCTTAGGCTAGCTTTAATCCCTCGATACCTTCAGGATTCTGGCAACTCCTTCCTTGCGCTCGTGAGTTAAATTAAAAACTTCTTAATTTGCTCGGAAGTTAACTCTGCAATCCTTCTTGATGGTCGCGATTTAATGTGACATCCGTGACATAAGGCTCTGCTTTGTCCCCTCGGTGCTTACTGTACTATTCAATCATTATTGAGTCATTTAATTAATGATTACACTATTCTACTTTTTTGTTTTAGAGTTCGCCAAGTGCTTCTAATAATGGGTCACAGTCCGGTGCCGAACAAGAACTCTACGTAAGAAAATTCAGTTTACAACAACAAATATGTCACCGGGAAATTGCAAAAGTTGTAAGATTGTAAAATATCGCGTGAAATTGTAAACTAGTTTTTCTTAATAAGACACGGATATATTAGAAATTATTGAATTTGGATGGCACAAAACGATGTTATCATAATATATAGAGAATCTTACGGAGTCTGCAATTTTCTGGTGACATAGGTAAATAAAATGTCTTGTGTGATGGATCAACGCAGAGCCCAAACTGCTGGGCGTAGGGACTTGGAATTAAGAAGACAGGCCCCATGGGGTCAGTGCCTGCTAGGGTTGCGGAATTTGTTCGAAAGAGTCACCGTGACCCTAGAACGCAAAGGGCACAAGCAGGATCACGGGTGGGTTTTAGTCAGTAAGAGTCTGACACTCCCTACCGCTCCGTCCAGAGCGGGAGAAGTCATTTGATGATTTCCCATCCAGAAAAAATAAAAATAAAGGAATTGGAATTTGGAGGTCGTATTCCTTATAATAATATAATGAAGGCGTCCGATGAGGAAGGACTTTTGAAAATTCCTCCCCTTAGTTGGTGAAATAGGGAATGGAAATTTGTATGGAAATTCTGACGAAAACCTAATAAAGACCATCATTATTATTTTTTAAATAGTGACCTAAGTATGTATTTAATAAAGATTGTTTTAGATTTAAGGGGTGTTAGTGTTTGTACGGAAAAGTAATCCGGCTTTTGTAATAAAAGGGGTCATTATTAGTTTAACACAATTGGGACCATAAGACGATGTAGGGGGTAAAGTTTGTATGAAAAATATTATTCCCTGGCCCGTTTCATTTCGTTCCACTATCCCGATTAAGACCATGGCCCGGAATAGGACATAGGGGTACTTTTGATCCTGAAACATCTTCCCTTCGAATAATTTTCACATTAATAATCTTATAATAGTTATGTTTCAAAAAAAACTTTAAGAGCAAAGATTACCTGTCATATTGAAAGTAATTCAATAATGTCTGCGTCTCAGAATAGATATAGGGACGGATCAAGCACTACTAAGGAACTGCTCCTCATCGATATTGCCATTAACCAACAGGATCGTCGTCCCCGAAGGGAACTGTCGACATGTTGGATAGATTATAAGGAAGCCTATTAGGCCTCGGTGCCACATAGTCGTGTCAAGGATGCTCAAGTTGTATAAAGTTTATTCAGTTGTACGCACTTTCCTGGTGGCGTGAATAGGGGATGGAAGATGGTCGTTCGCTATCCAGGATTTCGACTGATCCTGGCGCACAGCGACTCGATTAGGATCAAGCGTGGCTTATTTTTGGGCGACAGTCTGATTCCACTGTGATTTTATCTGGCTTCTAACCCTCTTAGTACACTGCTGGAGGGCTCGAGCCAAGTTTACCGGTTAAGAAGAGGTGGTCAGCTAATATCGCACCTCCTTTAAATAGAGGATTAAAAATTGTTAAGTCTGAAAAACTTCCAACTGATGAAGCTACTGAAGATGACAGAAACCTTCAGCAGCGCCATCAGGATGAAATTTGGTGTAAAAGCGAGGGTGGTTATAGAATCCGTGCGAACCCAACTCCCGGATTCCATACACGTCAGATCCTCTGCTCAACCGAAACCTACAAGTTTCCCATTGGGGTAGTCTGTGTAAGTTTAGAATTAGGCAAGAGCAGCAAAAAGTCCCAAGACTCGGTTTTAAAATTGCACACCGTAAAAATTAATGACAGGCGATAAAATTAAAAAAAAAAAACAGGCAATATAAATTCATCAAAATACAAAATTCAATATTAAATAATGAAAATCCAATAAACATAATTCATCAATAGATAAAAGACGATGATGTAACGTGATCTCATGGTAATTTCAGAACTTGTTGCGGAACAACCACAATTGGAAATCTACCCTGTCCAGCATGCTGCGGCGGGTGGAGGCGATGCTGCCGCCCGAAACTTCGTGAACTACTCAGCGGCTGAACACGATCACCAGAATGGCGATAGCTAGCTCTATTTGCACAATGATTGTATCTAAAAATTATTCAAAGACCTGGTAACAGTTGTAATCTCAAATCATTCTCACGAGTCTGACCATGATCTGTGGGGACCGCCCGCCACCTCTATTAGTATTATATTAATTTGACCATACGATGACGAAAACACGATTTAAGGTTAAAATAATACTTGCTTTAAAAGGTTGACCCCAAAAGGTTCTCAAAAATTGATCCGTGTCAAAAATGATGAGATTTGCCTAATACATTGTAAACTTATGCAGGCTGTTGAACCATTCTCAGTTCGTGTAGTAGAAAATTAAGGGACAAAAGCCATTTCGGCACGCTAAAACGCGAAAATTTTAACGTATTTTATAACAGACGACCAAAAATAGTCGGACGGTCAAAACGCACCGGAGAGGAGGTCTTGAATGCGATCCGTCGTATGTACATATTATGTCCGTGAAAACTACTGATCCGATTTGGATGGGGTTTTCTTTACTTTTTTTTTTCTTCTCTATTTTTACTTATTTATTACAAGAAGATCTTCAGAGATAGGCAATGGAACTCTTTAATAACTAACAGCAGACGACACGCGTTTGCTGCGATCATATGCCCCTGTACAGTTTTCATCATTCCATAACATAACATTACGCGTGTACACTTTGAAGGGGTAGGTTATACAAATAGATACTAAAAGTACCAATTTCTTTCTTTTTTTCTAACGAATAAAGGGCTGCCTTCAAAATAATTGAACTCAAAAATAATAAAAAAAACCCTATCCTTAATCAGTAGTTTACTTATAAGTAAATCGCGGATATAGCATTTTTATGGATGGGAAATTATCAAATGATTTCCCATGGTCGCCTTGATGAGCACATGGCGTTGCTCCGCCCAAGCAGGGCGGACCTCCACCATATGCCTTAAAAATTTAATAAACCTTAAATTTAGGAAGTTAGTGTTTTAAAAACAAAGAAACCAAACCAAAAACGGCATTGCAATATTTTTTTTCGTATTTTTTTGTTGAAATTTTATTTTTGTTATGGAGTTTTCTTGTTATTTTAAAGTTTAGTTAGGAGCTGGCAAGGTTTTTGAGCAACCATATTCAGGGCGAAAAGTTTTAGTTAGGAGAACAGTGGACCCACTTTCAGATTTCCAGAAAGGAATCATTAATGTGATCTTCAATGTCACTTCATTTTGATTTGATCGGTTGTGGCTTGACATATATAGGCAAAGCTGACGACTGTGATAACTTCGATTAGGACCATTTTTAAAAGGATGTTCAGAATTTAAAAAAGTCTGCACAGTAGTGTTACATATCGTGATTTACTCATATCTGACCGGACGGTGGAGCGTTTGGAAAATTTTGATGGTAAAAGGATTCTTTTTTGAAAATCTGAAAGTGTGCTTCTAACTAAAACTTGCCACATCTGCTCATTTATTAACTTTTCGCCCTGAATATAGGTTTTAGAAAGCCGTGCTTAGTCCCGCTCTAAAGGATAAAAAGCGAAGCTTAAAAGATTGAATTTAGTGGAAACACCGGGACATGGTTCTAGATGGACAAACACTGACCTCATTTATGATGCGTTACATGACCAGCAGCCTGTAACGATTGCAAACTCCTAGTGAATATTAACTGAGTTGAGTTGGTTTAAAAACTACTTAATTATACAGTGATTGTTACAGAGAATTGTTGTGTATTATTATCGCAGTCCACCTACTGCCCGCGGGGAAACCCCCTGCGACCGCTCAACATTAAGGTAGTCTTGCTTTACAGATCACTAAATTAATTATTTAAATCAACGCTGAACGTTTTAAATGATTTGTACTGCATTTGTACACCGCATTCGGGTCCTCTGCCCGGCAGCCGGGGTGTAATCGCGAGATCTGAGAGGCCGAGCTCAAAAATTAATCAGTGTTCAGCTATCTATAGCCGCGTATCCACTAGGCAACATTTGACGCGCAACATGTGACGCATAATCTGTTCGGCAACGTTGCACGATATTAAACATGATGAGCATCATGTTGTGCATCACGGCGCGCCTGAAATGTTGTCTAACTTCTAAGGCCAGCGACACAACGAGAAAGTACTCTGCAAAAATGGACTCACTCATGACTCCTTCATTTACTATAATTTCTCCAACTTTTTCCAACTCAGAATATAGTAATACATATGTAATCAATCATAATTTTAAGATGAAATGAAAATGTGGATTACTAGTTATTAAAAGATATTGTAATATTTCAATTCCATGTACATATACAAATTGAAAAAAATATTTATACATAAAGTCTACATACTTTTTACGTTGGCATGTAATCTAAATTCCATAGTGTTTTTACTAGTTTTTTTAGTATTAGATCTGCTATGTATTAATGCGCTGTGAATCGTGCGAGTCAAAATGGCAGGTGTACCTTAACTTATCGAATCATCCTATTTAACAAAAAATGTATCGAATATATATACTATTTAGTAACTAGGTTTAAAAAAATTGTACCTTCCTCATACCGAAATTGTATCAAGTGGTCATCATTCATGTAGGCTATTTTATATTTAGCCTAAAAATTTACGCTGAATGATGTTCTTTAGGTACAGCCGCCATGTTGATATTAGAAGGTGTTTGTTAATACACATATCAATATGGATTTATTAATTTATTACTCATTCAATATAATGAATTATACCGAAAATTAGCTATTTTGGGCCAAGGGCCAATTTTTTTTTTTTTTGTTCTTATATAGAACATGTTTCAATAGTCAAGGAGATAGTTTTATTTAAATTTAATAAATAAACTATGCCCATGTTTCAGCCTTATACAAAGGATTTAACAATATGATGTGAAAAATAAATAAGTTTCAGCACTCGGACTTAACAAACAGGAGTGTTCTGAGGAGATAGTTGCGCTTTTTTTTGTACTCAGCATTACTACTCTATCTCACACATTTAGTAGCTCGAACAATCTTAGTGCTATGGGATCTTGGGCTATAAAAATAAGTAAGTACGAAGTGTAGTTGTTTTATTTCTGAGGAACTAATGAAATGTGGTTGTTTTTATTAAAGGGACTACATTTCCGGTAAGTATTTTTGTTATGGTCATAAATATATTTAATGAGTAACGGATAATGCACATGTTACGTACATTTTTTTGGTGAAATGGGATGATTCAGTTAAGGAACACCCGCAATGTTGACTCTCGCTTAGAATGTAAATTCGGGTATTTTATTATTATTTTGTTTATCTTTATCAATTCCCATATATACGTAAATATACGATTTATAGATATTATACAATAATCAATCAATGTGCATGTTCTTGATCAATTAGGTATACAGTGTTATTGGCATTTGTTAATTGCTTGAAAATAGTAATTTGTCAATTTCGACTCCAATAATTTGGGTTCGTTGAAAAGTATCAGATATGTCTAGGGAGTATATGACTTGCAATAAGCAGTTCTTGCTTTATAGTTTGATAACTACAAGTTATCGGGTTCAAAATTGTTGCAAGTCCATGCTGGTTTACGTTAATTTACCAAAAGTACTCCGCAGACGTGATGGGTTTCATGCTGGGACGGAATTTAAAACTTATGACATCAATGGCCGCTGGTAGCTGGTAATTTATTTTCGAAACCTATCACGTTTGCCGAGTTTGGCTAGTACGTACATTTCTACTTAAATAGACACTATTTAAGTAGGAATGTATTACCTACGTTTTAAATAATAAGATAATACAACTGGTAAATAAACTGGCCAAGTGCGAGTTGTGCTCGTGCATGAAGAGTTCCGTACCATAGTACGCAATTTAATACTATGTCATTTTCAAATACGTTTTATTTTTTTATGGTTATAGTGGCAACAGAAATATACACTGAAAACTTCAACCGTCTACCAACTGACAAATGAACGGGCAGCGGAGGCTTAGTAATAGGGTCCCGTTGGCCTTTGGGTAAGAAACCCTAAAAAAGAACTTTTGTACACACTGCACACCACTCGCATATATATTTAGCATTTTAAAAACATATACTATTCTTATATTTATATTCCGCTTAATCTGATTGTCAAAAGTAAAGAATAAAATAAAATGTACCTACTGCGCGAAGGACTTTATTTACTTTTTACAGAGTGGCGAAGAACGACACTACTACCATTATATAATTATGAACCCTTAGAAAGGCGTACAGGGGCCAAAGCCAACTCGCAGCGGCCCGTTAGAGACATCAAGCGGTCCATTCCGACCAGATTCCGACGGGTTGTAGCCTTCAGACGTCGTAAGAGTCGTCGACGTCAAAACCAAGAGCGGTTTAATGCGTCATCCTGTCAAAAAACGTCTCTTCGTCATACCAGTAGAAACTTAGGTAGTCATGAATTGAATTGTATTGTATTGTAGTTACTGGTGTAGTGTATGTATAACAAGTGTTCATATTACGTGTTTTCTTTCTTGGCGTCACTCCAGGATTCTGCTGTAAGGAGTAGTTTGTTTTTATTTCATTTGATCTAATATATAGCAGAGCAAGGATTCTAGAGTGACTACCCTTAACTTATAAAGGGTGTCCCAGTAAGAGTGCACTTTTTAAAATTGGATTTTTTTTTTTCATGCAAGTGTCATCTCTGAAATTTGACAGTTCTCACCTCTGTTTATTCCGATTATTAAAAATTGAGCGCTTTTCGAAAGAACAACGTGTTATAATTGTGAAAACTCATTACAAAAATGGGGAAAGTTGTTCTAGAACCGCAAACTTCGCCAAATTTTCCGCCGAGAAAATGCACCTAATGTGTCAACCATTCGAAGAATGATAAAAAAATCTGAAGAAACTGTGTGAATTATGGATAATAAGAATCCTTTACCTCAACAACTTCAAATTTCACGAAGCACTATGCTTTTGTTTGGGGTTTCGTGAAATTTCGGGTTTATGCGAATATACCCGAAACAATTCCTGAGCTCAAATCGGAAATCCAACGCGTCATCGGTGAGATACAGCCACATCTTTGTGCAAAAGTCATGGAAAATTTCATGAAAAGAGTAATGGCCTGTCATCGGAGCCGTGGGGGCTCATTTGCCGGATATTTTATTCCATATTTAATCGGAACATGTCTTCTTTATAATACAATAAAAATATCACAACTCTGTCATAAAATACTTGTTTTTATTATTTAACCGACTTCTAAAAAAGGAGGAGGTTCTCAATTCGGATGTTTGCATTTTTTTTTTAATGTTTGTTCGTGCATAACTCCGTCGTTTGCCAACCGATTTGAAAAAATATTTTTTTTTTAATGAAAAAGTGCACTCTTACTGAGACACCCTTTATATACATGTATACAAATTTTTATATAAGTCATTGAATAGTTAATTGCATTCGATTGTCAATATTGTGAAGTCCAGTCACTAGTGGTATAATTATGAACATTAAGTATACATTTACACGGCGGGAGTAAATGTGACTGATATACAAGTAGCGTCCTCTGTTGTCGTGTGGCGGAAGCATTATGGTAGAAACCTCCTTCTGTATGTGTCACTCGCAGTGGCGTACCTATACCATCGGGGGCCCGTGGCAGTCTTTTGATGGGGCCTTCCCAGTAATAATCGTCATGTTATAGTTTAATTTTTAATCAATCACTTAAGTTATCCAACACTATCAAACTTCGATAGTTTGTGGAATAGGGGTGTTTCCTGAGTAAAAAATATATGATTATGTTTAGTCCGTCAGTTAGATTATAGAAAAATATTGGACACGTATTTTTTCCTTTATCAAATCTATAAAAACTGACGAAGATACAAAGCATCAAAGATCAGGAGTGGGGGCTTGTGACGTTACGGCTCGCTAAAAATTGTAGCGAGTAGTGACGTCACACGAGTTTTCAACGCTCTGTATCGGCTTCATTTGTTGTTTACGTGAAAAAAGAAAAAATACGTGTCCAATATTTTTTGGAAATCTATCTGACGGACTAATTAGATTTTTTTAGTCAACTACCCTATTTTTAATGGAAAATCAATCTATATGTATGTGCCTATATTTTAACGGCCAAACCCGATTTCAGGACAAATTAGTTTTGCCTAGGCTAAACTAGTTTTTCCTATACGCTTCAGGATAAACTAGTTTTGGCTAGTCTTAAACTAGTTCCTCCTGTACGCTATAGGATTAATTGGTATAGCCTAGTCCAAACGAATTTGTCCTAACAGAATCTTTTTGTACATTAGTTAGTAGTTGTGTTGTACAGTCAGTATTTTACACACAAACCATTAACTGGGTAACACGTCACTTCTTAGCAAGACTCATTACAGATTGTCTTCAACTGACAGCCAGGATCAACGGCTTAATATCCTTTCAGAGGCACGCAAGAGTCTTCGTATGTTAAGAAGGGTGACCGTCTTAACATACTTGGGCAGGGGCCCTCTCGGGTAGGGGGCCCGTGGCATTTTACCAGTCCTGCCACCCTATAGTTACGCCAACGGTCACTAGCTACTGGAGAGCGTAATCTATCAGTATCAATGAAAGATTTATGCACATATCGACTAACTGATAGCGTCTTTTCGACACCGAGAGGCGCTGTTTTATCAATGAGTTATTGTAATGTTATGAATGAATAGTGCCTCTCGACACTAGAGCAGCACTATAGAAACAGTTCGAATATTGTAGTGACCCAAGCTTTAGTGGTAAATATTTTTAGGAGTAGGTAACACTGACACAAGCACAATTCAAATAATATTTGTGGTTTTGTATGTGTGCGAGAGGTATTGGCCAATTTTTATGAATGAGCTAGTCGAGTCTACACTTTTCAGGTGACATAATAGGGTAGTTGACTAAAAAAATCTAATTAGTCCGTCAGATAGATTTCCAAAAAATATTGGACACGTATTTTTTCTTTTTTCACGTAAACAAAAAATGAAGACGATACAGAGCGTTGAAAACTCGTGTGACGTCACTACTCGCTACAATTTTTACCGAGCCGTAACGTCACAAGCCCCCACTCCTGATCTTTGATGCTTTGTATCTTCGTCAGTTTTTATAGATTTTATAAAGGAAAAAATACGTGTCCAATATTTTTCTATAATCTAACTGACGGACTAAACATAATCATATATTTTTTACTCAGGAAACATCCCTATTATATATACGTATATATATTTATGTATGTATACATATACCTACGTCGTATTTGTCGTAGCAAAAATGAAAAAATGATTTGTATTGAGGAGGCACTTAAAAAAACATGAAATATTTAATTTGAAGGGTATTATTGCCCTATACTTACACTCGAAAACTACTCACTGCTTTGTATGTGTGCGGGAATTATCCCCATATACTACACTCAATACTTCTCGCACCAATATTGAAAATGGTAGCTATTGCCCGCTAGGTAATTGTGTTCTGTGGCTATTGCACACCTTACGTTGTCACTGACTACCGAAGTGATTCGTAATGAATCAACGAATTCAAATATAATATATTTGAATTCGTTGATTACCTGTGATTTATGCCCATTTCTCTTCAATCTTTTTAAATTATTTTTAATACAAAAAAATTGTTCACTCTTAGTCGTAAAAAGTCGTACTTAGTGTAACGAGTTTTCTCGTTACATGCTTTATGGTTTTATAGTCGATTTCGGAACGCGACACTATTTCTAGTTTTGACAGATGACATTATTGACAACCACTTTTCGGCAGGGCTGCCAATTCATTGACCTTACCTCCTTACTAGAGATGAGATATACCTGCCATTCTCCATACCCGGCCTTTAAGGTATGGGTATCACTAAATACCTGGTACAAATACCAGGTATCAAAATACTTCTAAGTATTTGGGTGTGGTAAGATTTCGATAAGTAAACGTATGCGATAAGTATGGTATGCCTCCAATATAATGTAGGTACGATGTTTCAAGTACCTATACGTAATTATGCATTATGAGATATGAAATCTTTCCTTCCTACTTTACCAGGCTTAGGACTGTCGGCCAAGAGTATGACGATGGTTATTAATGAATTCTAGTTATTTCTATATAAATTAATGCAAAATAACATTAATTATATTTAAACTGACTAACTAGCCGGCGTAGTTAAAAGATTTCAAATCAATTTATTTACAATCGTAATTTTAATTTGCAATACCTATTTTTTTTAGTTTTGTCAGGTTTTTTGTTTTTTTTTTTTGTTGGACGAAAAATGTAATTATGCTATTATGTTCCTTATGCCCGTAAAAATAAGTACCCATTTTGTCTAACTAAATTAAATCAACCGAATGTTCATAAAGCACGAATGACGTTTCGGGTCCCTTCGTAAGCTGTCGGGTAGCTTCGGGTTGCTTCGGCGTACCGAACTACCGATAAAACTGGGCGCTACCTTGTGGTAGCGGTTCGTATCGTACTATGCGTCTGACGTCATACCTTCAAGGTATTTACCCAGTATTTCGGTCCGTACCCGGCCTATGTACTGGGAAGCACATACTTGGTATATATACCTCTACCAGTATATACGTCTCATCTCTACTCCTTACCTCAATGTGCCAATTACGGGGAAAATCCCCGATTTGCGGGGAATTGAGGGTTAGCGCGGGGACCCCGGGTATGACATAAATCGGGGAATTTCGGGGAATCCAGAATCCAAACAATTTTATGTCGGGTACATAGTACTTTACAACTAAAAAATGCCTGCTCAACTGTCATTTGAACAAGATTTTGTATTTCTGAACGCATTAATTTCTACATCATTAATTCATTGTTTATGGTTGTCGATTTTTTAAATTGGTACACGTACGGTTGAAATGTTCAATAAAATGGAAAAGTGGTTAAAAAGTGCAGCTACTGTTCAAAAAGAGGTAAGTAGCATGTTCAGCATTAAAATATTTAATGCTGAACATGCTACTTACCTTATAGTTATGTATACTTCTGCTTATTTTAATCCAGTTCAGTTGTAGGTTCGGTACCTACAGGTTTTGAGAAGTTATGAAGATATTTTAATGATTGGCCTCACTTACCCACCGCTGCCAGCTCTGCGCCCAGGCTGTTGATCTGCTGCTTTGAACGTCCCGGGACGGGATGGTAACTAAATGGGTTCACAAGGTTTAGGCCGTGTTTTTGGGAAGTTATATGTCCATTCACTCAGGTTATGTTTAGTTTATTTTCACTTTGAGCGCACGCGAATGACGGCGTTGCAGGCTGCGTTCGGTCCGCGTTGCGACTAACTTTTTTTTACACGATCGCTAGCGCGCTCGACGTATGTGCGAGCGGGAACGATAACTTGAGACTCGCGCGCTCATTGGCTCCGAGATTAGCCGAAAGCAGCTAGTGGCGGGAATTACAGTGGACGCCAATTTGAAACCCAACATCAGTATTTCAAAATTTGTTTAATAGGTACTATTAAATTTATTATAAACTTAGTTTTTAATAAATTTAATAGTACCAAATAATAATAATAAATTTAAAAGTACAAAGAATTCGGGGAGAATGTGGGGATTCAATCAAGAACAAGCGGGGAATTTCGGGGAATTGACAACACTGACGCGGGGAATCAAGAAATTTTTATTGGCAGCACTGCTCTTCGGTCCTGCAGATGATGGCTGGTCGGTAATTTGAAACTATTTTCAATATATTTTTAAATCACTAGTTATCTTGGATATTTTTGGTTTACATTATGCTATAACGTATTTAAAATGGCCAAGGACGATGAAATGATAAGGATTGACCTTAATTTTTGGTAAGTTCGAATTTTTCTGGACATGATGCTGTCGGCTTGAAAATCAGATAGGAATTTTATCAGACGGATTGTTCATTTCAGAATTCAATAATTTTCGCTCACGTACTGGAAATGGGAGTTGCGTGGAGCACAACTATTTATTTGAAAAGGAAAACGGTAAGTTTTATCGATATGCACGCGTCCACGTGCTCAGACTTGGATGATATTCGTGTATTTAATTAAACTTCATACCTACCTTTTGTTAGAGCCCATTGGCGTTTTTCTTAATCGGATTTTTTTTTTCTTTACTACAAGTTTTCTTCTTTTACCTTGGATTTTTATCCTACAATACTTTTGGATCATTTTTGCTGAGGGAATCTTTCGTCGGTCATCGCTTCCTTGGTTATGTGCTACTATTTTTTATAGCCAGTAAACTGGTAGGAATTTTCCATTACTTTAAATAACAGTGCACGATGCAATAATATCGCCTCTTTATATTATTAAAAACAATAGTTTAAGAATTGCACCATGTCAGGCAAATATATAGTGTTCAGTTAGTTTGAGGCTACGGGCCATTAAATAGAGAAAGGACAAAAGAATTTTGATTGTTTTGTTTCTTTGTTTAGCCTCCCACCGGCAGATTAAAAGTCTGACTCTTCCGCTCTATTCTTTCCGGCAATCTTTATTATACTGTGTGCAATCTCCATGGCGCCCGAATTTCTTATCTTCATTTTATTTATTATCTTTGTCGCAACGGATAGATCTGTTTCACTGCACTATGAATGAACTTACTAGAGTCGCATATTGTATGTTATCTATTGGGTATTAACTACGCTATTGTAATAGGTGACACCTGTAAAATAGTTGTATGTTTGGTGGTGAAATAAATAAAATAAAAAAATATATCAGTTCTTATATTTTGTTTTATTGGATAACACACTTTCTTTTAAATATATTGTGTTTGTCACTTAACCACAGGCAACCATTAAAATATTACATTTGTCGCTCTGCAAACAGGGACATTGAAGTAGCTTCATGACTTTTTATGGGATATTATTGCATCTATTAATTTTATAGTATTGTTTACGGATTGTTTTGTTTCTGAAATTTAATATTGTATAATTTTGTAAACAACTTAAATACTTTTGATATTTTCTTGTAGACAATATTTATCTACTAACAATATTGTGTTATTGTGTTTTGTTAACTTTTGTTGTTACAGCCTTTATCCTTTTACCCTTACAAAATCAACATATTTGTATGGTAAGACAGTTTTGTTTTGTTAAGTAACTCAACAGTGTGAACTTAGTACGGTGTATGTAACTTGGTTTCATAGTTAATTTAAGTGAACTTTTGTTTTACTTTATAATCATACTTTAAGGGATTTAAACTTATCTTGTGAAGTTATTATTGCATCTTTTCACTGCTAAACACTTTGATATTTTCATAAAAACAACTTGATACTTAAATATTTTAACATAACCTCAAATATTGTACAACTTTTTGAAGTTTTGCTTTTTGGTTTGCCTTGCTCATCTATCATAGTTTTGCTTATTCGTCATGGATAAAGAAGTACAGTGTTCTCCGCCTCAAGCTGTTAATAATAACTTAGAATCTGATGGTGCATGCACAGTTTCTAATGCTAATGCACATGTTTTTGATATGATTAATTTGACAGAAGTACAACATCCTTTGATCATAATGACAGGGTTGCACAGTCTTCTCCAGCTTTTGCAACTCATGCTTCGCCTTCATTTAATTCTTTGAATGCTTTGGTCAATGAACATACTAAAAAGAATTTGACTTCTGCAACTAGGTTGCCAGATTTAAAAAAGAGTAGAATTAAATTCGATGGAAGAACTTGTTTCAGAGAATTTATTACTGAAGTTGAAGAATACTTTTTATTTAAAAAATTTGATGAGATTTTATTAGTTGGTTCATTTACAGACTTGCTTAGTGGTATTGCTGTTAAATGGTTTCGCACTGTTAGGATCCGTATTTCATCATGGCTTGAGCTTAAAGCTTGCTTTGCTTAAACGTTTTGATTAGCCAGATTTTGATTATTTTTGGAACATGACCTTCGTACGAAGAAACAGAAGAGTTCTGAATCCCTTCCAGACTTCATTACGGAAATTATGGACATGGCTAGTCGTCTTTCTTTCCCATTGTTTGATACAGTTTTGTTTAGTATAATAAAACATAACATGTTGCCTATTTACACTCCTTTTGTATTTGGTAAACATTGATTCTGTGGAACAATTCCTTGACTTAGCAAAGGAACTTGAAGTTTTCGTCAACAGAAAATCCTTCAAGGACTCTAAAACTGATAAACCTACAGTCAAGACTAATGCAGTTACTTCAAAAACTTGTTTAAAATGTAAAGAACCTGGACATCATTTTAAAAATTGTATATTCATACCTGGCGTTATTTGTTTTAAATGTCGAAAGGTAGGAGTCACATCTAAGAATTGTGATGTTTGTAATTCAAGTAATAAAAACTCTAGTGAGTCAAAAAACTGATTAGGTCGCATCGAGCCCCTGTTATTGATATAACCGCGAGTGTCTCGATGAAGAAAAAATTTGTTAAATGTCACAAACCTGATGATGTTACTCATTATAGACTTTTCAGATTGGTTGGATTATTTAAAAACATTCTTCAAAATTTATAGATCTGCACCTGTTTTATTTGTTAAGCATAATGATTCTAGACCATATTTACGATTTTCCATAGATAACCACACTTTTTCGGTGTATTCCCGTTCGTCCCCTCGACTTCGTCCCCCGACGGGGACGAACGGGAATTTACAAAAATAATAATTAATTTGTTCCCGATCGTCCCAATCCTAATTCAAGAGGGGACGAGTGGGAATATGTTCTTCGATTAGTGCCATTCGTCCCACTAAAAAGATTTGTGCAGAAATATGTTTATTCGTTGTTTCGTAGTTTACTTTTAAATTAGTTACTTCGTTAGATTTAATAATTATTTTACAAAATTCTTCTCTATTTTTTATGAATTATAAAACGTATCCTAAGTTTAAATTGAAACCACCACTATTATATTATTTGGTGGGGGCAATACCCCTAAAGAAAAAGAATTAATAAATTATTCCCGTTCGTCCCCCAAAAAATTTAGAGGGACCATCGGGAAAATAAATAACGAATTCCCGTTCGTCCCCGTCGGGGGACGAAGTCGAGGGGACGAACGGGAATACACCCACTTTTTCTGGTTTGTTAGATAGTGGTTCCAATAGTTGTGTTTTGGGCTCAAATAGTCATGAACAATTTTCATGTTTAGGCTATAAAATAAATGCTGTTAGTTGTTGCTTATACAGCTGATGGTTCTTCACAGAGAATTATTGGTACTATTGAATTGCCAGTTACTTGTATAATTTAACTAAAAATATTAACTTCCTAATTATACCCTCTTTTCAGCCTGATTTTATTTTAGGTTTTGATTTCTGGTTAAAATTTGATTTGGCTAAAGATTTATGGAAAAATATTACTTATGTTCAAAGCAATAAAGTTCAAGGTTGTACAGTCACTTCTGCCAGTGTACTTTCTCCTTCTGAGAAACAAAAATTATATGATACTGTTTCACTTTTTGAAAATATTTCTTATGAAAAGAAAGGCTTAGGTCTTACTCATCTCGTTAAACATAAAATTAGTGTTATTAATGAACCTTTTAAACAAAGATATTGGCCTTTAAGTCCTGCAAAGCAGAAGGAACTATTTGATGAAGGCGAAGTTTTATTAAAGGAAGGTATCATTCAACCTTCTAAATCTCCTTGGTGTTCACCTGTCTCAGCTGTAGAAAAGAAGGATGGTAGCACTAGATTATGTTTAGATTCAAGACGTTTAAATTCAGTAACTTTAAAGGATTCTTACCCTCTTCCTTACACCTCTAGAATATTAGATAATCTTGGTGGAGCTAAATATATTAGTACGAATGACCTTTCTAAAGCATTTTTGCAAATTGCTCTTGAAGAATCTTCTCGAGAAAAGACTGCGTTTGTAGTTCCGGGAAAAGGACTTTTCGAATTTGTTCGTATGCCATTCGGTCTCACTAATGCACCAGCTGAGTTACAGAGACTTGTAGATAAACTTTTTGGTCCTGAATTCGATAATACGGTATTTTGTTATTTAGATGATTTAATTTGTGTGAATTCAGATTTTAACTTGCATAAAGAGTATTTACACAAATTTTATAATATACTGAAAGATGCTGGATTGACAGTTAATTTGAAAAAGTGTAATTTTTATAAAGATAAGACTTCGTTATCTTGGTTATATAGTTGATAGTAATGGTTTACATACAGACCCTTCTAAATTAGATACTTACCATTAAAAGTTTTCCACTTCCTGAATCCGTTAAACAACTTCGTAGTTTTCTAGGTTTATGCTCATATTATCGTAGGTTCATTTGTTTTGTAGATATTGCTGCTCCTTTAACTAAATTAACAGCTGGAAGTAAAAATTCTAAAAGATCACTTTGTAGGAATGATGAAGCTGAGAATGCATTTGATGAGTTAAAACAAACTTTAATTACTGCTCCTGTTTTGCAATGCCCTAATTTTGATAAGCCTTTATTTTTACATTGTGATGCCAGTTCTGTTGACATTGGTAGTGTTTTGAGTCAAGAGGATGATAATAGAGATCAACATCCTATTGCGTTCTATTCTAGATCACTCAATAAATGTGAACGTAATTATAGTACCACAGAACGTGAATTGACAACATTTCAAAACTGACACGATCTAAAAACAAAAATACCATTTCTTTATTTTCGTATTCTGAGTTCAAATATATTTTTTTCAAATTTTTTTGTTTCTTAATTTCTGAGGAAAAAAATTAAAATCACAAAACATGTGATGACGTCACTTAAACGGTAGAATGAAGTAGTTGCCTTTGCCTAATGTTTTAGATGAAAACCTCAAGTGTCAATGTCAATGTATGAAGTCTAGAAAAAAATATTTTATAGTGAAACGAAATTTATTTGCATTTTTATTATCAACTCGACATACTGCGTACAGTTATTATCAACTTTTGATTGATATTATTTCGTCAATAAAATGGATCCCAATGAAAGAACTGAAATATTGTTTTGTACCAGCCTGCAAAAACAATTCTAGATATACTCAAAAAGCAATTTTTGCGGTACCTAGCTCAGCAAAACAAGAGTGGTGCAATGCTGTGGGCATATTATCATGTCCTAAGCGTGTTATATATATATGCGAAAGTCATCTCAACGTAAGTACAGTTAATTGACAATGTTATTTTTTATAAACCTGATACCACAACAATGCATAGTACATAATGGTGTTTATCTTATTCTTAATTTTGTTCCATGACCTGTTTGTATATGAGCAATGTTGTAATAACTATTACCTTATTTATTAGGTGTCTAATAAATAAATTCATAACAAAGTGCTATCACTTTACAGCAATATTTCAATTGGTACTAATTTGTATATATGTATGTTTTGATAACATAATGATTTTAACTTATGATGTAGGTTGTTTTTGGGACAGATACAATATATAGATTTAAATATTTTTTTTTAGTTGGAGGAAGAAGTGGAGAACTACCGGTATTGGATAACAAATGAATGTGCGGCCAAAGTTGAAATCACCACTTCTATGTATCCCCGCGCGTCGATTTATTGCCGAGGCGATAGCGCCATTGGTCAAGCGTTTGTAATAGCATTGTGGAAAATGTATATAAGAAAGGTTTTTGTAAATAAAATACACATTCAGTCATTCGTTGGAATACAGAGTTTTATTATCTACGGAGAACCCCTGCTCACCCCTTTAAACTTATGAAAGACTTTTGTCTGTTCAAAACTAGGATCAGCAATACAAAACAATCCTTTTCTTTTTTTGCAGCATGCATTTGTACCATAATCTGAACTTTATATTTTTTTCATACAGTTAAGTCTCTCACATAACTTTTCATTGTTTTATCACTTATATAGGGCATTTAATTTCAATCACAAAGTTCATACAAATCCCATCGGGTGAAACTCCAATTATAGGGGATATTAAAATCAATCCTGTGTGTTGAATTGCTCCAAATTCATTTTCTAACTCCTTGAGTACTTCTTTTTCTAATGAAGTTCTAAACACACTAAACTAACTAGGGCTGTCAATTTCCACAATAATTTAAAATCATTCCTGTAGTAATTTTATGTCTCGCATTCTTCGGAAAACATAGAAATATTGACACTCATGTCCACATTATCTGGAGTTCTTTTCAACTTGCCAATGAACTTCTGGTCACCTACAGCTCCAGCAAGTTTAGGTTTACTCTAATAACACGTAGTTGACGTAGTTGAAGGTTCGTCTGACCGTTTTATGAGCCAAATGGCGAAGCATATGGCGTGTTTGCAGCCTCCTGCAGAAGCTGCACAATCGTTGCATTCTACTGTGATAATCTTCTCAACAGATTCATCAATTACAGCTGTAACCTGATACAACTTTGATTTTACTTTATGTTCGGGTGTCTCGCTTGACTTCTACATATCCTACTGCTGTGTCAACATATGCTTCACGTGATGCTAGTAATGCCTTGGCACTACGTGTTTCTGTAAATATTGTAGCATTCATTTTCGTGCATGTGTTGCAATAGCATTAAATAGTTTACTTTCGGCAAGTTTCTGCTATCGGCAACTAGAAATCCTTCCGAAACTTTCATGGTGGTTTAAATACAGACGAGTACACTTTTAAATAAGAAAACTTACGAACTTTTGTTTGAATTGAAAACGAACACAACGAGTTTGATAAGCTGACAACAACAACATGACAGTGACATATTCAGTTTTTAAACGGGTCACAGCGAAGCAAAGGTTGTACCGCCATACCGCCGTATATATGACGTCATTTGGCGCTTACGCCTTTTTAGAATACACTACATTTCAAAGTTGAAATTGACAACATTTCAAAACTGACACGATCTAAAAACAAAAATACCATTTCTTTATTTTCGTATTCTGAGTTCAAATATATTTTTTTCAAATTTTTTTGTTTCTTAATTTCTGAGGAAAAAAATTAAAATCACAAAACATGTGATGACGTCACTTAAACGGTAGAATGAAGTAGTTGCCTTTGCCTAATGTTTTAGATGAAAACCTCAAGTGTCAATGTCAATGTATGAAGTCTAGAAAAAAATATTTTATAGTGAAACGAAATTTATTTGCATTTTTATTATCAACTCGACATACTGCGTACAGTTATTATCAACTTTTGATTGATATTATTTCGTCAATAAAATGGATCCCAATGAAAGAACTGAAATATTGTTTTGTACCAGCCTGCAAAAACAATTCTAGATATACTCAAAAAGCAATTTTTGCGGTACCTAGCTCAGCAAAACAAGAGTGGTGCAATGCTGTGGGCATATTATCATGTCCTAAGCGTGTTATATATATATGCGAAAGTCATCTCAACGTAAGTACAGTTAATTGACAATGTTATTTTTTATAAACCTGATACCACAACAATGCATAGTACATAATGGTGTTTATCTTATTCTTAATTTTGTTCCATGACCTGTTTGTATATGAGCAATGTTGTAATAACTATTACCTTATTTATTAGGTGTCTAATAAATAAATTCATAACAAAGTGCTATCACTTTACAGCAATATTTCAATTGGTACTAATTTGTATATATGTATGTTTTGATAACATAATGATTTTAACTTATGATGTAGGTTGTTTTTGGGACAGATACAATATATAGATTTAAATATTTTTTTTTAGTTGGAGGAAGAAGTGGAGAACTACCGGTATTGGATAACAAATGAATGTGCGGCCAAAGTTGAAATCACCACTTCTATGTATCCCCGCGCGTCGATTTATTGCCGAGGCGATAGCGCCATTGGTCAAGCGTTTGTAATAGCATTGTGGAAAATGTATATAAGAAAGGTTTTTGTAAATAAAATACACATTCAGTCATTCGTTGGAATACAGAGTTTTATTATCTACGGAGAACCCCTGCTCACCCCTTTAAACTTATGAAAGACTTTTGTCTGTTCAAAACTAGGATCAGCAATACAAAACAATCCTTTTCTTTTTTTGCAGCATGCATTTGTACCATAATCTGAACTTTATATTTTTTTCATACAGTTAAGTCTCTCACATAACTTTTCATTGTTTTATCACTTATATAGGGCATTTAATTTCAATCACAAAGTTCATACAAATCCCATCGGGTGAAACTCCAATTATAGGGGATATTAAAATCAATCCTGTGTGTTGAATTGCTCCAAATTCATTTTCTAACTCCTTGAGTACTTCTTTTTCTAATGAAGTTCTAAACACACTAAACTAACTAGGGCTGTCAATTTCCACAATAATTTAAAATCATTCCTGTAGTAATTTTATGTCTCGCATTCTTCGGAAAACATAGAAATATTGACACTCATGTCCACATTATCTGGAGTTCTTTTCAACTTGCCAATGAACTTCTGGTCACCTACAGCTCCAGCAAGTTTAGGTTTACTCTAATAACACGTAGTTGACGTAGTTGAAGGTTCGTCTGACCGTTTTATGAGCCAAATGGCGAAGCATATGGCGTGTTTGCAGCCTCCTGCAGAAGCTGCACAATCGTTGCATTCTACTGTGATAATCTTCTCAACAGATTCATCAATTACAGCTGTAACCTGATACAACTTTGATTTTACTTTATGTTCGGGTGTCTCGCTTGACTTCTACATATCCTACTGCTGTGTCAACATATGCTTCACGTGATGCTAGTAATGCCTTGGCACTACGTGTTTCTGTAAATATTGTAGCATTCATTTTCGTGCATGTGTTGCAATAGCATTAAATAGTTTACTTTCGGCAAGTTTCTGCTATCGGCAACTAGAAATCCTTCCGAAACTTTCATGGTGGTTTAAATACAGACGAGTACACTTTTAAATAAGAAAACTTACGAACTTTTGTTTGAATTGAAAACGAACACAACGAGTTTGATAAGCTGACAACAACAACATGACAGTGACATATTCAGTTTTTAAACGGGTCACAGCGAAGCAAAGGTTGTACCGCCATACCGCCGTATATATGACGTCATTTGGCGCTTACGCCTTTTTAGAATACACTACATTTCAAAGTTGAAATTATGAATGAAAAGTACTTCATTTCGAAAAATGAAAAAATATGGGTGCCCTAGTTTTTTATTTACTTTAATATAACGTAATAATCCATGCAGGTTAAAAATATGAAATGTTGTCAATTGCTAGCTATTTCAGACCTTATATTGAAGGAATGAAGTTTACTGTAATAATTGATCATGCTAGTTTAAAGTGGCTTTTAGGTCTTAGTAACCCTAGTGGACGTTTAGCACGTTGCATGGCGTTGCAGTTACGATAAAAATATTTTTGCTGGTTGTGTCCCGTTTTAATAATTGATGAGCATTAAAACAACATTATTATATCAATAAATCAATGAATGTTATAATTTTGTGCCAAACTGGGTGTCAAATAACTTGGTAAACAATATTTTTCTAAATCTATACTGCGCTATTACAAGGTTATGTCAGTTTAGTTTTAAAACTAAAACACATACAATGGGCGGTCTTATCATGGTCTTATCGCATTCCGCGATCTCTTCCAGACGACCTTGCATGGACAGTATTTATGTCTGGCATTGTCTGGACATGAAATGAAGCTGTCATTGGTAAAAAAAACAATTCAACAATAATATAACAAAATAACATAGATTTATAGTAATATTCAATCAATAGATAATAATGCACTGCGCATGATGTTCAATTGACTACCTATCACTAAATACTCGATTTAAAGGCCTTGGTAGCCAAAAAAGAGAATTCCTAAAAAAAGGTAAATGAGCTCTGCTTCTGCTGCAGTCTCAGGCTGAGTAGGGATGGGCAAGTGAAAAAAATATATCGATATTTTTAAACAGCATCGATAATTATCGAAGGAAAATATCGATATATCGTCTATTTCTCATATAATATAGATATTCCCAAAGCATTCAAACTTCGTAATAAATAATAGAAGAAAATAGTGTTTTTTATTAACGCTCGAGCCTAAACAATTTAATATATTTAACATATTTTTAGGTTTTGTGATTGATTTGTTGAAAAAATAAAACAAAAATTGTTAATTGTCTGTTTTTTGTGCGCGTCGGCACGATGATTCATCGGTAATTTGATACGCGGCACTTCAGAGGTTAACTTCAGGGTTATATTAGTCTGACAGTGATGGTTTAATAGTATTAGTATTTTCATGCACGCTACCAATACCAATAGTCTTACTGGTTTATGTATACAACCTATCCAAAAAAGTAAATCTGTCAAAAATATTAGTGGCCTCCATGGTCTTGTTATTTCTATTTTAAGGTTTGGTGAAATATTTTGGGTTTATTGTAGTGAACGAGAAAGCATTTATAAAGCTCAAAAGCGCTGTTTGAGAGCTAAATTAGGCCTCAAATTTACTGACAGTTGTGTGCCTATGTTTAAGTCTCCGAAACTATTAACTTCCCATGCCTTATATCATCGAATTAGCAATATTTGTTATAACAAACCGTAATTTATTTTCAACATTAACAGAAACCAGAAAACGAAAAACATCATTAAGATCACAATATCAGAACTTACTATGGACAGGCACATTTAAAACTAGCTTATTAAAAAAAAGTGTGATCTGTACATTGAGTTATGAAAAATTCTATGTCCCATTGACATAGAATTTTTCCTATCTTCTTCTTTTCGCTT
Organism: Hecatera dysodea; assembly: GCA_905332915.2. Taxonomy (NCBI): domain Eukaryota; kingdom Metazoa; phylum Arthropoda; class Insecta; order Lepidoptera; family Noctuidae; genus Hecatera; species Hecatera dysodea. The sequence continues at coordinate 19,697,864 of HG995286.1, read as the reverse complement.
CTGTTATCACTACATAGTATAAAACAAAGTCGCTATCCGCCGTCTGTCCCTATGTATGCGTAGATCTTTAAAACTTCGCAACGGATTTTGATGCGGTTTTTTTTTTAATAGATAGACTGATTCTTAAGGAAGGTTTATATGTATAATACATGCATATTATAGTAGAGGAAACATTAGTATCTACATTGCACCCGTGCGAAGCCGGGGCGGGTCACTAGTCTTTAATAAAATTCCTGATCATGTGAAAACCTTGCCAGGGATGAAATTTAAAAAATGTTTTACAGGATAACTGTAGATAAATGTTATGATTCTGTTCAGGATTTCCTAGATGATACATTTTAATAACCTATTTGCCTTAATAACTAACTTGTATAATAATAATTTTATTTGCAAGCCAACAAGGCTGAATTTACACGGTTCTTTATTATGTTATTTACGATCCTATTTGTATTTGCCTGCATTAATTATAGCAAAGACTTATTCTATTCTATTCTGGTATATTGCATTTCATAAAGATTTTGGCGGGATTTTTAAAAGTTCTAAGAACATTAAAACACTGTATCAATAATAAAATATATATATATATATATATATATATATATCTATATATTTAAATATATTAATATATATCTATATATTTAAATATATTAATATATATCTATATATTTAAATATATTAATATGTATCTATATATTTAAATATATTAATATATTTATAGGTCACTGTATTACAGTATTAGTTACGCAGATGTTATGGTGTTGCTCAGCCCATCGATAACGATAACCAGAAAGTTGATAGGTGTGTGTGAAGAGTATGCGAAGGTACACGGTCTTCTGTACGATGGTCAGGGAAGCGAGCTCCTGGTTTTTCAAGCCAGGGGTCGTTAACTGGGGGAGGTGGCACCTGTGCTGCTTAAAGCTGTCTCTTTATACCTCGGTCACGTGGTCACTGAGGATTTAAAAGATGATCGCGAAATAGAAAGGGAGATGAAGGCGATGGTGGTCCGCTGTAACATGTTGGCACGCAGATTTGCTTGGTGTAGTCTGGAGGTAAAGATCACACTGTTTAAAACATTCTTCCAAACTCTCGACAACTGCAATCTGTGGGTCAGCTATACGCAGCGGGCAATCAATGCTCTCCGAATACAATTTAATAACGTTTTCAGGGTGCTGGTGCGGCTCCCACGCTGCTGTAGTGCGTCTGCAATGTTTGCGCACGCGCACACAGACGGCTTTCACACTGTTGCGGCGCCGCAACAGTGTCGAGTGAGCCCTTCTGAGGCACTGGGTTCAAGCGCAAGTGCGTGTGCCTTATTAAATTAATTTCTTATTTCTTTTAACATAGTTTGTATGTCTCACTAACAATATTATGGACCAAATTAATCTATACTAATATTTTACAGAGGAAAGATTTGTATTTTAATATTTTTGTATGTAACGAATAAGCTCAAAAACTACTGGATCGATTTCAAAAATTCTTTCTCCATTATAAGCTACAATCACCCTGAGTAACATAGGCTATATTTTATCCCCGTATTCCCACGGGAACAGGAACTACGCAGGTGAAACCGCGGAGCGCTGCTAGTATAAAAAGATTTTGTTTTTTTAAGCACAAAATCAAAATTGCCATGATTTCGATACTCTAAAATAAAAATCGAATATTGATATATAGCGATTAAAAATATCGACGATATATTTCGATAATTGTATGGAAAAATATCGATATTTTTTGCCCATGCCTAGGCTCTAGTAGTGTATGACTGTATGACGTATTCTGTATTGAGTATTTGAGTGTAACTAACTAATAATGTTTGTATTGTCGTAGGAACTGTACTTTGCAGGATGTGAGGCGTTTACCGTTGATTGACATTGGTGAAGTAACCTACTAGTGCATCTGGAGTGTAAAATAACATTAGTTCAACGTGCGGGTGTGTGATTATTAAAGAAAATAAAAGGCCTACTTTCATATGATTTTGAAATCAAAGGAAATGCAGACTGCAGAGGATGGTAAATACTCCAAAACTTTCTACTCTCATTTGTTTTAGTTTTATTATGATAATGCAAAATTAGTGTTTGTCTTATTTTTGATGAAATATGCTTTCGAGAATTTATTTTGAGTTTCGAACCCAGCACTAGTTAATGACTAAATTTAAAGGTTTCCAGAATATTATGAACAAAACAAACTGTCATTGTGTGTCATTTGTTATATTTCGCAATTAATAATATTTCGTATTTTGGAACCCGATCGAAATTAATGATTCTTGTCATATAATTATTCGATAATCACATGCTTATCATAGAAAATGCCATGTGTGATTTTTTTGAAATCTGAAATATTAGACCCAATTAAATTACAAAGCTATATTGATGGATAATTTAATGGTTAAACAAAACAAATACTTTTTCGTTTTTTACTTTATTTTATGATGGCAATTTACAGTTAAGGTGTATATAGGTGTAAATTTAAAAAGCTTCAACATTAAATGAGCAACACATGTTGTGGTTTATTTTAATACTAGCTGACTGCGCAACTTTGTCTGCGTCACATAAGAGACAAAAAAACCTGTTTTTTTAACATTTTTTATTGATGCTCCTCCTATGTATCGTAGCATGATGTTATATAGCCTATCCTAGTCTTCCACGGTAAAACAGCTACACAACAATAAAATAATTTTAAAGCTCAGTTGGGCAATCCTGTGGTGGCCTCAAATGAATTTAAAGCCCCCAGCCAGGAGAAGTCGGCACGTGAGCGCCCTCGCCTTTTTATAGATGCAGCGGATGGCCTTTTTGCGCATTAAACAAAAATAAACCGTATAGCCGTACCCATACTGGCACGGCGAGATTAAGAAGTTTTATTTCATCTATATCTTGTGTGTTTATAAACCGATTTCATTTTTTTTTATAAAATATAGTTCAAAGTGTACTTTTTGAATATGGGAGGTTGATAAAGATATATCTATGTGAAATACAATATATTTATGTATTTAATACACTTTGAAGAAATGCTTAATGATTAAACATGTTATTGTGGCTTTTTTATAAAAGATAGATTTATACTATTAAGGACTTTTTTGTAGATTTTTTGAAGACCATCATCTTTGTAATACATACTTTTGGTGTATGATCAATGTATGCGAGGATAAGAGCTCGGAAGTGCATTCTCATCTGACTTCCTTCAAATTTATCATCACTGCTCAGCTCCTATGTGTCTTAGCGTTATGTTATATAGCCTATAGCCTGCTCAGGGATATGGGCTAAAATCGTACAGTAGTTTTTGACCCATGCGTGCACATACAGACAGACACACAGACAAAAAAATTACTGATTGCATTTTTGGCATCAGTATCGATCACCATTCATCCTCCAATATTAATTTTGAATATAATTATATTCATTGTACCTGCTACAGAATTGACCTTTCAACAGTTTTATTACAAGTATAGGTATGCCCCACAGTTTTATCAAAGTTAAGAGTAATTAAGATCTGTTGAGCAACTAATCTGTGACATAAACAAATAAATAGACTCAGTTATTTGTCCATTTGAAATGTAAGTGGTAAATGGTATTTTGGTTTAAAACTTCATGTACTAAGGACCTACTTTGTACGTAAAGTGTGTTTGTGTTTCATGTAACGTTGGAAATGAAAGAATGTCAAGGTATTTAGGCTTGGAAAGCTCGAAAGTTACCTTTCTGTGTAGCTTGAAATGGTTACTCAAAAATCCTTTAGGCTCAATAGTATACTAACAAGACCAGGTTAATAACGTGTTTCAGATCATCATTATAAACTGTTTACTGTTCAAGTTGTTCATTTGTGGAATGCATTATCTATATAAGAAAGGCTTGCACAAACATAATGCTATGCCCTCAGTGCCCTAATAATGTCTAAAACAATAGTAGACCATTTAAAAAAACTATTAAGGAGCAAATAATAGAGGAGATAATAATTTGGTCCCGTTTCTTAGTTGTGTATGTGTTTGATATTTATAAGTAAATGATTAAAACAAAGTACTTAATATTTTTGTTGAGTTGTTTTTTTATGTTTGTGCTGTGCTTATTATAAAGAATACATTTTTTTTATTTTTTTTTCAGATAATCAAACCAAATCTCGCAGTGATGAAGAGTCAATAAATTTTAGGCCCTCACCAAACTTCAAGCATATGAAGAAGTACTTGAAAGTTCACAAAGAAGAAGCCAATTCTTCCAGTGGGCAAGCCAATTCTACTGGTGTGGAAGCCAATTCTTCCTGTGGGGAAGCCAACTCTTCCCGTGGCGAGGCCAATTCCTCCCGGGGCGAGACCAATTGCTCCCGGGGTGAGGGCAATTCTTCCCGTGGCGAAGCCAATTCTTCCCGCGGCGAAGCCAATTCTTCCCGCGGGGAAGTCAATTCTTCCAGTGGGGAAGCACACACTTCCTTGTTGGGACACAAGAAACTAGAGAAAGTCAATAAAACCACGATGGTGGCAACTGCAGCAGTGCAGCCGCCTCTGCCGCCTAATCCGCCACCGCCGGATACGCCGCCGATGATTGTCAACGTCAAACAAGAGGTTGTGGACGACGAATATAACTGTAGCTCCACAGAAACACCATCTAGCGCAGAGCACTCAAATGAACTAAGGGCTGCTGCTGCGCCCATTAAAACCGATCACTCAGAGGAAAAGCAGGGTTTAACAATGTGCCGTAACTTTGCACGAGGCACTTGTAAAAAGGGCGCTGCATGTATATTTGCGCATGAGTTAATTTTATCCCAGCTGCCAGGGGTTTATACATTTTGTAGAAACTTCCAAAACTCAGTGTGTTCTTTTCCGAAGTGTAAATTCGTACACGCCACTGTATTTGAAAAGGAACATTTTTTCAGAACAGGATATTTGCCACCTCATGCTTTAGCTCATCTTCAAGAACCTAGTGTAGTACAACCGCCGCCACCACCACCACAACCTGAAGGTAAGCAATTATTTACATTGAATGTAGCCTGTTTATAAAAGAAATTCTTCAACAAGTCCTACATTAGGCTGGTCACCTTCACAAAAATTAAAATTCACGAGCCATTTCTCACGATATGTTACATTTCTCGCAGCATAAGCATAAGCGTAATCAGCCTTTTAATGTTCCCACTGCTGGGACACAGGCCTCCTCTCTAGGAGAGAGAATGGGCCGTAATTCGCCATGCGGGCCCAGTTTCACACAGCAAAATGTTGAATTTACGAAAATAAAAATGTTTCTTTATAAGTGTAAAGTATTGAAAATCGTCTTTTACAACACAATGGTCATTTGTCATTGCATTCTCGGGTCCAGCACACATACAGCTGCAGTGACAAAATTTGACCACTTTAATCAAAATTAACTAATGTTAAACCAGTTGATATAACTTGTTTGTACAAATAGAGTACAGGTCACAAATATAATATCTATACATGTATGTGTTTCAATTTTTTTTTTCAGAAGCCCCAGCAGCACTGCCTGCTGTATATTCTAATGCTGTACCAGCCCCCTCCATACCATGGTCAGTTTCCCTTCTTACTTTAAGTACTTGTTAAACTAAATATTGGGCAGTCTGTCTGCCTGTATGTCTATCTGTCACAGATAATTTCCTTCGTATCTACTGGACCTTTGGTCCTGGACCATTTATCTAGTTGTGCAGATGTGACCCAAATACAGTTACGACGCGTAAATGTTTAAAATTTTCTGCACGCAAAATACAAGCTTAGTCGTGGAGTTGCGGAAAACCCGATTTACATATGGACGCGTAAATGAAAAAGTGGGTGAACACTAATTAGAATTGGGTAAGGTCCATCTCCATGGTCACTCATCCCCGACTTAGAACTATCCCTAATAACTATAAATTCCATGTCACTTTAAACAAGTGGATTCTGGATCTTTCTAAAATAAACCAAATAAACACATCAAAAGTATCTAGGGATCAACATATATTTTTGCAATAACTTTTCTCCTGATTGATATTAATTAAAATTTTCTTTAAGGATTCATCAAATAAAGTGTTTTCGTTTGTCACAGTAACGATAAACCAAGTCACCTTTGCATTAATAAAGAAATTTGCCATTTTCCTAATAAAGGGATTTTTGACATTTGAACCACTAACATTAAAGTTCGAAAAAAAGACTGAAATAACAGTTTTCTTTAAAATTTTATTGGGTAACTTAAACAATTAATAATCCGTGTTTCTACCGCGAACACTAACAACACAAGAACATCGGTTTGGCATACTCAAAATGAGTTCATCCAAATCACGCTGTGGAATGGCCGCCCATGTTCGTTGCAACAACAAAAAAAGGTCTTCTTGCGACTGGATACCCTCCATATTCGGCAGAGCTCTTCGCTTACCTTGGCTGAGCGCCATGGAGGACGGTATCGCTGCACCACACGGAGACAAGACCGATACATTCAAATCTTAACTCGAAGAGCTCCAACAATAACCGCCATGATGTTAGCCGTGAGGCTTCATCACTCTTCAGGGAACTTAATTAGCGACCAAACAGTCAGAAACCGCTTGCATGAAGTGAACCTTCATTCCCGAAGACCGCTACGGGTACCACCTATAGCAATGCACAATCGTAGGATTCGATATCAATGGGCTCTTGAACACAGAAATTGGGCAGAAGAACAATGGCGTTTCGTGTGCTTTTCTGATGAGTCTCGTTTTGGTATGAGACCGGATACAAGACGTATACGACACTGGAGAACCCCTGGACGCCAACAGCGATTAAAATCCTGCCAGGAAGTCCATCCTTATAGTGGTGGAACCATCATAGTATGGGCGGGTATTTGGATCGGCGGAAGAACTGAGTTGATTTGGATCAGAGGCAACCTCAACGCTCAAATTTATGCTGAGACGATTGTATCAGACGTCATCGTTCCTCTACAAGTGCAAATCGGTCCCTTATTTCAGTTAATGCATGATAATGCACGACCGCACACCGCAAGAGTTGTAAGACAGACTCTCGCCGCAGCTAACATCAATGTCCTGCCCTGGCCTGCTCAGTCGCCAGACTTGAACCCGATTGAGCATGCATGGGATATGCTACAGAGAAGAGCTCTGCCGAATATGGAGGGTATCCAGTCGCAAGAAGACCTTTTTTTGTTGTTGCAACGAACATGGGCGGCCATTCCACAGCGTGATTTGGATGAACTCATTTTGAGTATGCCAAACCGATGTTCTTGTGTTGTTAGTGTTCGCGGTAGAAACACGGATTATTAATTGTTTAAGTTACCCAATAAAATTTTAAAGAAAACTGTTATTTCAGTCTTTTTTTCGAACTTTAATGTTAGTGGTTCAAATGTCAAAAATCCCTTTATTAGGAAAATGGCAAATTTCTTTATTAATGCAAAGGTGACTTGGTTTATCGTTACTGTGACAAACGAAAACACTTTATTTGATGAATCCTTAAAGAAAATTTTAATTAATATCAATCAGGAGGAAAGTTATTGCAAAAATATATGTTGATCCCTAGATACTTTTGATGTGTTTAGTTAACCGAATTTATTCGTACAAGTTGTCCAACTGTTCTGAATATTCACATTTCAGTGTCCCGGCCGTGGTTCAATACAACGCTGTACCCGGCCCAGAACTTATACATACCGCGGTAGCCGATCCAAACATCTTCAATACTTTACAGCCAGTCACAAGCGCGATTGATGAAGGTACGTTTTCAACACACTATTGTTCTTTGCTACTGAAGCGATTGTGCACTTTATATAGTAGGTAGCTACTACATCGGTCACTTACCTGACTACGGCAGAATCAGAAGGGTTGATTTTAGTAGACTATTTGTACGTTTCGAATTTACTTACTTACCACCGAATGTTCCACCGAAGCGCCTAAATTAATTGAGCCGACTTAGATGAATGAGCTGTCATTCGATTCGGAACATCCACATTAGTCAAATCATAGTTTGGAGAGGGGTATCAAATGCAAGAGGATAAGTTCAAAAATATAAATGTTTTTATTTTTACTAAAATATTCCGATCGACTATTAACGCAACGTATATTTGAAGCTGAGGATGAATAAGTTTCTGTGAATATAATGATTACGAGAATTTGATACCATCTATTGCAATACATAGAATATTCAGTCTGCAAAAGTGCTTACTTATTCTTGCTTTGTAGTAGGTTAGTAAAGATGCGACAATTGCAATTTACAAAATGTTGTACCTATTTATATTTGCAATTGTATTTTTATGCATGTGTTTAAACTTATTATAATCTATATGCATTTGCAAAAATTGAAGGTCCCTTTTCCATCTTCGCTCAACAACATTCAACAGTAGGTCTACTCTTTCAACAACTCGCCGCGTAAACTTAGGTGGATGGAGTGAGCATGAAGCGAGCTGTCATTGCATCTTGCTTGTATGAATTGACACACACTTCACTGTTCCATTCACCTAAGTTTACGAGGTGTGACAATTACAGATGATGATCGCATTACTAATTGCTAAAATCGTTGATCTATCAATTTTTTAAGTTCAAGATGCAATACAATTATAACACTGAATGTAATGTATGAAATGAATAAGGTATATTGGTATTTGTTGGTAAGTGCGCGATGTGTAATATGCGCCTGTCAATATGACGATCTCGTTAAGTGACTGTCCTTGTTATTAGTAGTGTAGGGCTCCCCGATCTAGTGAGTTAAAATATAAGTAATCTGTAGCTGTCGTCAACCAGTGTAACCTGAATTTGTGAAATGTAATGTGGCATGCGCCGCGATGGTAATAATTTGTTTTGTCTCCAGCTAGCTGCACCACGCGCGCCCTCGACTCCGGCGAACCGCTGGCAAAGAAATGCAAAAATTGTGATAATAATGAGCTCAGGTATCATTTTGCATCTCTTAGCTGAAGCTGTTCAGAACACGGGGTCAAGTATGTCCTTACTGATCACCGCCGTGTGCGTCCGTGTGGGTTATGCCATAATGTTATGCGTAGGCTTTGTGCTCTGATCTGCTGTTACTTGTTTCCATTTATAGTTAAAATTACATGCGAGGAACTGTACCACCATGTGTTGTAGTGAAAATGAATTGACTTTACCGCGGGTTTCGAACAGCTGGCTACTAACACTATTTGTCTTTGTTAGAATATGGCATGAGCATATTTGTGAGTGATAAAAGTTACAGCTGAACTTGTTTTTGTAATGCAAATTTGTGGTCTCTAGCGTACGGGTTGCGTTTTGGTATTTTGTAAAGTTTAATTTTGTTCTCTTTCTATACAAACGAATTATACTATCACAATATGATGAAAAAAAGCGAATTAAAATATAGAAATTACGACAGAAAAACGCATAGCAATTGCTTCGACATTTGAACATGTTTACAATGATATGCATTAAGCACCAATTTTCTGACATGCTGTTTTCCACAGAGAACAGCTGATGAAGGCTAAAGTTGAGAAAGCCGCTCGCTCTAACAAGGAGCTTATCCAGAAGATAGAGGCAGCCTATAAAAAGAGTTCCGTGATTTCGGAGTTGATCGGAGTTATTTTTGAGACAAAGGTATGTAAAACACGAACAACTTCTAAAATGATTCTAACTATAACAATTTGGATAGTTGGAGGTTCTCAATTCGACTGTTTTTTGTTGTAATATTTTATTTGGTTTTCGGACACGTGCACCACTTTTAGATTCACAAGGCCGTTCACTAAACACGCAAATTACTATGTAACAAAATAAGTGCTTCAGGTAGCATCGTCTATCTTCGGAATTAATAAATTTCTGTTTAGCAGGGTGACGCTAAGTTAATACTTAGCGTCACCCTGCTCAACAGAAATAGAATTTTGGTGGGCAGGCTGAGTGGGGGGTATTTTGTTATGTATCTTGTTTTTAATTTTTGTCATGGCAGGCGTGTTTTTTAATTATTATTTTTTTTGTTATATTTTGTATTGTAATTTTGTATACTGCTGTATTGATATATGTATACAATTGTCATGGCGTTTAATTCAAATTTGATTGAATTACTGTCCAATAAGTGTTCATACCAACAGCCCAAAATAATAAAAAAGGTCGTTTAAGTCTGTAGGCACTGAACCTTCAAAACGAAAAAGCGCAGCGCACGAAAAAAAAGCCACTTCCGTGTTTCTTCAGAACAGTGTTGAAAAACGCCGTTTGAAACAGTTCTGATCCTTTGTCATTACAAACGGCATATTTCCATCAAAATGTATTTTCCATTATAAACCTTTTTGTTTTCGCTTTTTTTCAGGATATTATGCCGACAGTTGCTGAAGGTCTGCGTTTGCACCCACCCACCACAGAACCAGAGGTGAAACTTGACGTAAGTTAATTCAGTTGAATACTAACGTGACCATGACTGTGTACTTCGAGCTAAACAAGGCTGAAGTAAATAATTAAGATCATTATGATTCGAGTTGTTGCGATTCCGTTTTCCGCTCTTAGACTTTCATTCGGTCCTTTGTAACTATTATTACTCTGAGGTTTAAGAGTTAAGTTCGCGTTTTCGATACAGCGACCATCAATGTAGTGACTGTCGATATTGTGAACTAGACCCTTCTTAGTGCCACCTTTACCCAACAGTTTGTGTAACGGTCCCATTCTTCTGGCGACCGTGTCTTTAAGGTGTTGATCTTGTTATGGACCCCAGCAAGACTGCTCATAATTAGATAAAACAACTCCACATCCTTTGACTAATATTCCAATAATAATTATTATTGGAATTTTAGTCGGAAGAGAGGTTAAGTTACTGAACTCTGCTTTGTTTAGTCTAATAAACTTAGATTAGTCTGTGTTTAGAGGAACCCTCCTTGGTTTGGGGCTTGGGCAGAATGAATTTAATGGTATTTTGGATCCATCGGTGGTCTGAGCGTGACAGTTAGATACATGTTAGTAATGAATTGAGTGGGAGATCTATAGTATCTATAGTTTCTATATTTAGATCTTGGGACGCAGCCAAGTTTGGCGCCTCCATTATCGCACCCTTGCACACAGCAGATAGTCTAGTCTATTTAGCATATTGTGAAGTAAAACATTCACATGATGTCTTGTGGAGAGCAGTATCTCAGTTTTTAAAACCGCCCCCGTTCCCGTGAGAATACGGAGATACAATTTAGCCTATGTTACTCCCTGAAATTGCAGCTTTCCATTGGTGAATCAATTCGGAGCTTACTCTGTACAAACAAACGAACAAATAAATGTTTACTCTTTATTACTTTAATATGTAATTTTATTTTAATGTTTATTAATAATTTTGTAATAAAACTTTCTGCGGGACAGGCATAGCCTGGTGCAGGAAGTCTTTGAAAATTAGCTTCTGCTTGATTTTTAACACTTTCGGTGCCCAGAACCCGTGTCGGTCGAACAATTTTATTATTCGTATGTGTCCCCACAAAGAGACGACGCTGATGCTAGTTGTGCGCACCCGAACTACGAAAGTCACTCTCTGTAATCTATATTTTGTTCTATCTGTAGTAGGATGTTAATTAATTACAGATGCTGTTGGGCGGTTCTTCTCACAGCAACCTCACATCGGCTCTGGCCATGTTATTGCGGACCGCGAAGTCAGTGTTGAAGCCTGCAGATTTGTGAGATAAACCTCCCGATTAGGCTAGTCTATCTTATTTCTAACATTAAGTAATGAAGCTAAAATAATCTTGAATAAATACACTGACATTCAAAGGAACTGCAGCAAAGTAAAGGTTAGTTTAAAAAAGTAATGCATTATTTAGTAAAGACTGTGTACGTTACCCCAACAAGAAAGTATCTCCTAGAGTTATATGAGTAGTACTTATAGGTGGTGCCTTATCTGCTGTAAATGTGCCCCCACATAAAAAATGTGTGCCCCCTGTCGTTTTGAAAAAAAAAAAAAACGGAAAAACGATTCTTGCTGGGGTAACGTTTTTCTAGCAGGAAAATTCTAAACGAATGATCGGAGAGAAAAATTGTGCATGGCCAGAGAGCACAAATGTGTGCCAAAATGTGCCCCCAAAAATAAAATCTGTGCCCCTTCAGATTTTCGAGATATTGCATTTCCGGCTGGAGTAACGTTTTGATGAATCGTATAATGTTTAAACCATTGCATGTGCCCCTGTAGAATAAACATACACGAGTAGCTCTTAATATGTGCCCCTTGTGCCCCCAATTAGATTTAAGAAAATATTTATAGTTTTCAAGTTATCGCGGTTTTATGAAAACCCGAAAAAACATCGCAGCTTCTAAATGAGACAAGGCATAAGTTTGCTGAAAACTGTATTTGGTCCTTCTTGACGCTAATAATAACCACACAAAGTTTCAAAACTGTTCATGCATGCGTTTTTGAAAAAAGTCAAAACGATGGTGTCGAAACTTTGACGGCAAAATACAAGGAACTGGCTCAATTCCAGATGTGTAGGTGTAAACCAAAATCGTGTGCCTTTAGTCAAAAATATAATTATGGTGAAAATATTGAGCTTGGAATGTTTCGCATTAAGTAAATATAAACAAAAAACCAAAATATGTAAATAACGGCTGGTTATCCGACCAAATTCCAATGACTACTAAAAAGCGACTGATTCATACATGTCGATGACCTTCTTTATTGGACGTATACCTAAGCTGTTGTCCGTACAGTCGCGTTCAAAAGTTTTGGGGGCTAATTAAAAAATATTTAAATGCACCCTTTTTTTTCTGGATGGGAAATCATCAAATGACTTCTCCCGCTCTGGGCGGAGCGGAAGGGAGTGTCAGACTCTTACTGACTAAAACCCACCCGTGATCCTTCTTGTGCCCTTTGCGTTCCAGGGCTGCGGTGACTCTTTCGAACAAATTCCGCAACCCTAGCAGGCACTGACCCTATGGGGCCCCGTCTTCTTTGCTGACGGCTCTTTGAGGCGCGCGTGGAACACGACGCGCCGTCGACTCGGGCCTGGTTGCTATCGGACGGCGAGCCACCCATAGCTCGCAATCCGCAGGCCCGCGCCTACGGTGGCCGGGAATCGCCCTGCGTTTCCCGACGCCCGGGGCGTCTTCTTCTGTTGCGGCGGCTGGAGCGAGGGGCTTCCCTCTCGCACGCGCTCCGCCTCCTCCTTCGCTAGCATTACTGCTTCGCAGAAGGAGGCGACCGCTTCCCATGCCTCCTCGCTCCGGACCATGGCCCGAACCAGGGCCGGACGCGAGAGGTCGCCGCCGCCGATCGCCTCGACGAGGACACGGCGGTGCTCCGCCCAAGCAGGGCAGACCTCCACCGTATGCTCCACCGTGTCCTCCGGACGATCCACACAGTGATGACACCCGGACGTGTCCTCCCGCTGGATCCGACACAGGTACCTTCCGAAACAGCCGTGTCCGGTGAGCACCTGCGTCAGGCGGAAGGTGAGAACGCCGTGACGTCTCTCCAGCCACGCCTCAAAGAGGGGACTTATCGCCACAATAGTTGCGTGCCCAGCACTGGGTTGCGATAGTCGCTGTCTCCAAATCTCCGTGAGATCCCGCCGGAGCTCTGTCCGCTGCGCAGCAATTTGCCGCGGCAGCAGCGTTTCACCTCGGCTTAGCGCCTCCACGCGCAACGCGTAGACGTGCGCGAGGGCTCTCGCCTCCAGATCCCACGGCAGTAATCCGGCAAGGAGATTCGCCGCCTCGCCAGAGACCGTGCGGTATCCACGGACAAGCCGAGTGGCCATGACCCTCTGGGCCGAGACCAGGTGGCGCGCTGGGAGTCGCCTTAGCGACAGCGCCCACACTGGGGCCCCGTAAAGGGCCATGGACCGCACGATCCCCGCGTACAGCCTCCGGCAGGAGGCGTTTGGTCAATTTAAATGCACCCTGTGACTATATAAATGAAACAGCTTGTTGATTTGGAAATTATTATTTTTATTCCGTTAATTTTAATTCATAAAAATTAATAATTATTGCATCAAATTACAGACCAAATTTCCTACCTATAAATATTAGAAATTATTTGTATGTTGTGTAGTTATTATTATTTAAATCACATATCAGTTTTTCATCTAACATAGAAAATTCGCATCACAAAAAAAAAAATCACAGTTTGGTATTAAGTAAGCATAAGTATAATATTGTGTAAAAAAAATATTAAATTTGAAATCACAGACAGATAAATAATTTTCCTACGAGTAATTTGCTTATAAGTACATAGATTCAGATAAAGTGTGTTAGTATAGTAAACCGCATAAAGATATAACTGTAAACATCGAATGTGCAAAAATTATCTGATGGTATTTGGCTATAAATAAACGTAAGCATAATCAGCCTTTTAACGTTCCCACTGCTGGGACACAGGCCTCCTCTCTAGGAGAGGGAATGGGCTGTAATCCACCACGCGGCCCAGTGCGGGTTGGTGAATGTCACATGTCTTCGAATTTTTGGTTTTAGGCCATGCGCTTTCATCACGATGTTTTCATTCACTGTTTTGAGAGCAGTGGTGATGAATTTAATCACACAAAGTAATGCGCCTGATTGGGTTTGAACCCGCACCTACAATTCGTAAGTCGAGGCCGTTACCACTCGGCCACCACTGCTCTAAATAAACATATTTATCCCATATACTTAACAACATTATCACCTGACTGTGGAACTTATATATCTAAAACGCCATCAAATCAAAATTATGTGACACTACATCTGGGGCCTAAGTCTGCTATTTTTATAAATTTGTCATTCCAACACGATTCCATTGTCATTTTGCTAAAAGTTCGTAATCTGCTAAATTCATAATGGTCGATCACTGGTCAGTCAATGGTCTCGTAATACTTTTTGATAACCGAGCTATTAAAAGCAATGACTGCACAATGACGTTCTAATGGTAGGTCACTGATTAAAGGAACTGTCAAAATTTTAGCAGACTACCGAATACGTCTGTAATTCATTTGTCATTATGTACGAGATTACCATTCTATGCCATTTCTTTCAATGGAGTGTCAGTGGTTGACCACTGGAAAGTCATAGTGACGCTATTTTATTAGTAGATTACCAAACTTGTAAAAATGAACCATTATGAGATCAATGTTAGACCATTCTGACACTATTGTAATAGCAGACTCAGGGCCCAGCTGTAATATAATTGTTGGTTAATAATTATAAATACCTCATAGGTACGTAATACGACTTACAAAATGGAAACACGTTGTTGCAACACAGATCATTGTGCGGTTGACTATTAGTATACACTAAATACAACTCGCAAAACTGTAGTTACCAATATTTATTTGGTTAAGGTGAATGCTCCAACCAGCCCGCGAAATTCAAATTTTCTTACGTTTTTCGCACGCTTTTGCTAGGTTGTATGTTGATTAAAATATTATTAAGAAGAATAATCATCAAAATCATCAATACAACCTTCCAAGTTCATAAAGGTGTAGGAACCAAAAAAAAAAAAAAAAAGTAATTCCTACCTTTTTGATCATTATAATTCTGTAACTGCATACGTCTTACAGCCGCGAATATTTTTTTCTTTAAGAAAATCTGTATTTCGCGGGCTACCCTGGAGCATTCATCTTAACCCCGTACAATTTTGTCTATTCTACTATGTAGACTATTACATGTGGCATAATATTATATTTCACACGTCGTTGGATTTTACCATATAAGTCATCATAACATTCAAATAAATGACTATTTTTTCTGTAGCAGTGAGCCCTGTAATGTCCAACACTTTTGGGTTTCGAAGCGGGTTCATACTCTATTACAGACAGAATTGTGTATTCCTTATTATTTACTTCAATGTTACGAGGCAGATCATCCAACTTGACGCACACCTCATGAAGTTAATATCTTTAACATTGTATCTGAATGATATATTTCCAGCGCAACAAATATGACACTCTGGAGTAAATTCTGTTCTTAAACATGTTTCGCAAGCTTCTTGTAGGTGGTTGATACCTTTAGTATTTATTATATTCAAGTTCAACGGCAAATATTTGTAACTGTACAATTTGTTTTCATCTGCATGACTTGTGCACATACCTACTATTAGAGCAAACTCTTTGTCTTATAGCAGAAACGAATAAGCTACTTGTACATATTAAATCTAATATTTTGGTCGTATTACATGAACAGTCCACTGCGTATTGGTTTTTGATTGTTTAAAAAGTTGAAGGAGCAATTTCGCTCTCATGTCATATAATTTTTTACCACAATTCTTGGCATTCCATAATTCTATAATTAATGATAAGAAATCATGAAATTCTCCTTTATTAATCTGTGCATCTACAGAGTCTCTAAATTTTTGTCTATCTTTGTAAGCTATCGCAAACGTTAGTTAAACAGAATCGAAAGCACTTGTTTTTGTTATTATAGTCCTGTTCTCAGCGGTTTTCGAATTTGCCACTTTGCCGTTTTGTAAAATATAAATTGGTTTGGGTTTTAAACTTCTGGGTGTGGATACGGCAAGCCCTCTCCAATTCTCAATTTATATCGGGTTATCTTGAAAAACTGACTGTGCTTCAAAATCGTTATTTTCGCACTTCAAGGGGTTAGGTTTTGGGCTTTTATTTTCTGTCCTTTGTGTTCGCACACTTTGTGCTCGTTTGCTTGGATCTAGTCTGTGTAAAATGTCACTGGAACTAAGTTTTACAGCTCCATTTAAAAAACCATGGTGTTGTACTAAAAACTCGTCTAATCTCACGCGTTGGTTTTTTGTATCAAAGTATATAGTTTTTAAATCTTTGAAATGGTTTTCAACATTTGAGCTTGATGCTTGATTCATAACGCAACCCTTTTTTTTTTCTGGATGGGAAATCATCAAATGACCCCTCCCGCCCTGGGTGGAGCGGTAGGGAGTGTCAGACTTTTACTGACTAAAACCCACCCGTGATCCTTCTTGTGCCCTATGCGTTCCAGGGCCGCGGTAACTCTTTCGAACAAAATCCGCAACCCTAGCAGGCACCGACCCTATGGGGCCCCGTCCTCGGTGCTGACGGCTCCTTGTGACGCGCGTGGAACACAGCGCGTCGTCGACTCAACCTGGTATCGGACGGCGAGCCACCCACGCTCACCGTCCCCAGGCATCAGCCACTGCGCGATAGCACAGCGGCCGACTTGTCTCTGGAGGGGGCCGAAATGGGACCATTACTGGCACTCCATCTCAGCACCCTCCCGAGTGTTGGGAGCCGCAGCACCCGCAGCAGAAGCGGCAGTGGCGGCGACAGAAGCCGCGGCGGCGGCAGAGGCGGCGGTGGCGGCGGACCTCTTGCCCCTGGTCGGGGCGGATGGCGCGCAGGCCCTTCCCCCAGCCCAGTGCTCGGCCGGCTTGCCAACAGCCGCACATGCAACGCAGTGCGGCGTGGCCTCGCACGAGCCGGCCTTATGACCGGGCTGACCACAGCGGAAACAGAGTCCGCTGCGGTCGACCTCCGAGGGGCACATAGCTCCCGTGTGGTTACCCACATGGCAGCGGTAGCACCTCAGAGGTCTGGGTTCCAGCAGTTTTACCCGCGCAGACACCCATCCCACCAAGAGCCTTCGGCCCTCCGACACAGTTCTGGCCGCCGTCACGGGGCAGCTCACCACAAGGGTTCGCATGCCCGTGTTGACAGGCCGGAGGGTGCCCGCCTTGACGAGCTCGGCAGAGCACCCCCCAGTCCTGGCGACGGCGGCCGCAACTTCCTCCTCCGTCACGGAGTCATCCAGGCCCACTATGCGCATGTCGATGCGCTTAGTCGGCCTGGACACCCGGACCTCGTCCGCGGGTAAGACCGCCCTCAGCCTTTCGGCCAGGGCGTCCGCGAACGGGCCACTCTCCGCTCCGGCGAGCTCGAGCTTGCGGGCACCGGTTAGGGTCCTCCTGACCCCGATGCCCCCGCTGATGCCCAGCTCTTGGAGGCTCACCGCCTCCTTCGCCCGCTTCAGTACGGCGAGATACGTCACGCCCCTCTGTTCCGCTTCCGGCTGCAGTGTGAGCACTACAGCCGCGGATTTCGGGGCGCGAAGCCTCGCCGCAATGGCGTTGGCTTTCCGCCGCTGCCTCCTCGCCTTGTTTTTGGCCGCTTTCGCGGCCCGCCGTTTCTGGCCAGCAACCTGCCACTCGGCCTCGGCCGCAGGAGGGTCCGAGGGTGGGGGTGGGGGCGGCTGCGGCACCACTGGCGCCGCAGCCTTAGCCGCTCCTCCAGCCTTCCTCCTACCCCTCTTAGCCGGGGCCGCCTTGGTCGTCGCCGGCGTCGCAGTCGCCGGCGTCACAGGCGCTGGCGCCGGCGCGGCTCCGCCCTTGGCCTTCGCCTTCGCCTGGCCAGACGTTCCCGGGTTCGCAGCCACGGCGGCCGCGTACGAAGCCGCCTTCTGCCGGCCCGGGGGCCTCTGTGTCGCCGCTAGTTGGGGACGCCGAATCATGTCCTCCAAAACGGAGAACTGCTTCTGGTAGGGAGCCAGCTCCTGCCGCACCAGGCTCCGCACCTGGCTCAGCAACTAGGCTCCCGGCGCCGCTGGACTCGGCCCCCCCTGCGGCTCCTCCGAGGCCGCTCTGGCGATGCCAGCCAGGTCCCTCCGGAGCGACTCATTCTCCGCAATGAGTCGCTCCGTTACGGCCGCGAGGCGGGCGACCTCCGCCCGCAACTCTGTCGCCTCTCCGGAGCCGCCGACGTTGGCCGCCACCGCCGCCATAATGGAGGCTTTGGCCGCCGTAATGGCCTCCTGCTTGGAGGATTGCTTCCGCTTGAAGGCCACAGCGCGGATCGCGGCCTCCACGACCTCCGCAAACTGGGCCTTCTTCTCCTCGGCCGTGGGAGGTGCCTCTCCCGGGGACTCTTCGTCGTCAGAGTCGAGAGGAGGCGGAAGAGTAGAGGTAGCCCTACGACCGCTCCCTCCAGGGCGACGCCCCTCCTCCACCAACCTCCCGGCCCGACGCTCTACCTCCCGGGTAGAGGGAGCCAGCCCCCTCCCTGCCTCACAGCCCCTGCACCGCCTAGCGGTGGGGATCTTGCGGGCGGAGGCAAACTCGCCCTCGGAGGTCGACTCCCCGTCTTCCTCCCGTCGCGGCCGCTTGCGGAAGAACTTGACGTTCTCCGCAGCGGCCCCCACTCTTCCGTCTCTAGAGCCCGCCGAACTGACCGTTACTAGGTCTGGCGCGGAGCCGGAATCTAATAAATAGAGAGAGAAATATACAATTTTTTTCTTATCTACTTATTACAAAAAATACCTAACAAAGATGGGAATTAGCTTAATTCCTAAGATTACGCTTTTTATGACGTCCACTTAGTATGACGTATTTTTCACTTCCCTTCGATTTCATTATAAGCGGATCCAACTGTATGTCATTTTTAGTATGAATATCATCTAAATTTTCGTGATTCGTGAGATTTACAATTTGGACCTTTAAGTTTTCAAAATCTTTATTGCATTTGAGCTGCAAATCATTCAAGTCCGCACTCCTGAACTCATGGAACGATAACGTGATTATATCTCTTATAACTGTTTTAAGTTCTTCATAGCAACGGAGTTGCTGAATATGTTTCAAGCAGCGAATGTAAAAGAACTTTACTTTTTCGGATGTTTTATCAAAACAGGATTGTTTATTAAGGTTTTTAATAAAATGGGATTTGTCCATGCGAACAAAACAGAGAGTTATTGCTGTGGTATTTCCTTCAAGCACATCAAAACACTGTTTTAATAATAATCATTGAATTCGATTTTTAAAAATACTTTAGTTATTGCTCCTAACAAGGCAGAACTGTCGTCACAAATTATTTCATCTGGCAAAACTTTTCCGGTTTGCCACGTATTTAACCACGTGGTTATCGTCTCCATTGTATGGGATTCGGAGGCCATGTAGCACATTGGTATCCAGAGTGTAGGCAACCACTGCATATATAAATAAATGTTTAGGAGTGCGATATTTTAATCATTAGAAGGTGGTGGCTCAATTGGCTGAAATAAGGAGCCAGTAGCATCAATAGAAAGTATTTTCGGCCTATTTTTTAAAGTTTCATTGTAATATTGGTTTTGTTCATTCGTCCAAAAATATGTGAAGAAGGGAACAAGACTGATTTTACGGATAAAATTATCGTAAGGAAATGCAGTGCGCCATAGCATACGAAGATAGTATTGTATTTTTATCAAATTGTAGCGCACTTCTGGCTTCATGACTCAATTTTCTTAAATTGGGTAATTTAAAGAAAGTTGTTGGCTTTTTTTGGATTACCTATAGTCATTACCTCGTTTGCAATCGTGTGTTGAACTTTTAAAGTTTTTTCGTATATTAACTTTTCTTTGATTCGGTTTACTCTATCAGAAGTAAGTCTGTTTTTAATGAGTGGGTCATGAGGATCATTTTTGTTGTAATTATTTAATTTACCTAACCTTTACGCAATTTTTAGATGGGGGGGAGATATTCAATGAAGCTGTAAAAACAGTCTTTTTCGGGATATCCAACCGTTGGAGCAGTCGCAGTTTCGTTAGCTTAATAAGCAGTTTTTTTTTTAATATACCTGTACAGGGAGGTATGGTTCAGGTTGTAACTCGAAGCCGCATCACGGAGACTTTACTGACGCAAAGTTACTTCTTCTGCTGCGAGATCATATATTTCTTGTTTCTTTTAAAACCTCCCAATTTTTATTTAATCCACAATCAAGAAGCAAATACACAGAAATCAATTGTACCAAATATATATAGTAAATCTTTAGTTAGTGAGCTTTCGAAACATATATAACTTAAACCAAAAAACAAAACCCTTATCAAAATATAGGCATCGTAAAAAAACGTTAAAAACGTACTTTTCACGATTTTTGTCACATGGCACGCAAAACTCCACAACCGCGCGACTTGCGCCACCGACGCGTACTGACACGTCAGCGGACGGAGGGAAGTATTTCAAAAGTGACGTTGCCAGCTCGCTAACGGTTTTAAGTTCCGAGAAATCGGTACTGTTTCAAATCACCTTTGTCTCAAAACCCCTCGGTCTCCCCTACTACTCTGTCACGGTATTTAATGAAAAATTAACACACGCAAATAGAATATTGGCTAGAGAAAGGTAAAGATTACTTAGTATTAAAATGTATAAAGCGATGAGGATGTAAATTCAAACAATAAAAACATAATAATTCATACTCTAATACAACACAAAATACGATGAGAGACCGACCATTTTCGGTAAAAAAGAAGAACGACCCACCTATGTTTTTGGTTAAACTAAAGATAATATAATTTACAACTTCCAAGTGCGCAATAGGTAGTAAGGTCGATTTTCCTGTCTTTTTTTTACAGTTGAAATATTCCCAAAGTTTCGGAATGTTTCGGAATACTTCCGAAGTATTCGACGGGAATGATTCGGATTTTTTCCCGCCACCATCTATAGTTACCAGCCGTTATTTACATGTTTTGGTATTTTGTTTATATTTACTTAATGCGAAACATTCCAAGCTCACTATTTTCACCATACATTTTTGATTAAAGGCACACGATTTTGGTTTACACCTACACATCTGGAATTGAGCCAGCTCCTTGTATTTTGCCGTCATAGTTACGACACCATCGTTTTGACTTTTTTCAAAAACGCATGCATGAACAGTTTTGAAACTTTGTGTGGTTAATATTAGCGTCAAGAAGGACCAACTACAGTTTTCAGCAAACCTTTGCCTTGTCTCATTTAGGCGCTGCGATGTTTTTTCGGGTTTTCATAAAACCGCGATAACTTGAAAACTATAAATATTTTCTTAAATCTAATTGGGGGCACAAGGGGCACATATTAAGAGCTACTCGTGTATGTTTATTCTACAGGGGCACATGCAATGGTTTAAACATTATACTATTCATCAAAAAGTTACTCCAGCAAGAAATGCAATATCTCGAAAATCTGAAGGGGCACAGATTTTATTTTTGGGGGCACATTTTGGCACACGTATGTGCTCTCTGGCCATGCACAATTTTTCTCTCTCCGATCATTCGTTTAGAATTTTCCTACAAAAACGTTACCCCAGCAAGAATCGTTTTTCCGTTTTTTTTTTCAAAACGACACCCCGGCACACATTTTTTATGTGGGGGCACATTTACAGCAGATAAGGCACCAACTATACGTTCTACTCATATAACTCTATGAGATACTTTCTTGTTGGGGTAACGTACACGTAAAGACTGGTGCAAGCTTAAAAATCAAATTTGAACTTGAATGATCACTATACATACAACTTACTGACAGTAAGAAATAATTATTCTACAATCTTATTCAAAGTCGTTCGTCTAAGATTATGCGTATCTTTTCATTTCAAGGCCTATCAATCACTTTTATATTGTAATTCCATTTTCAATTAGTTTTTTTTTGAGTTGTAAGCCAGTATAAATAAAATTTATGAAAATTTTACTTTTCTACAAATATCTGTTTCATAATTACCTCGCACTTTAATGCAGTTTCTTCGACCACCAGTGTATATTGTGTAAGTACCAGTACATAAAAGAAAAGGGAGAAATAGACTAGTTGACTCATGTCGAATAAATGTGAAAACGCTATCCACCACGGCCATGTCATCAAAATCAAACAACGAATCGTCATACTTGAGTGATAGGATTCAGAGAGTTGATGTCAACGGTAAAAGATCTCCTGGATCTGTAATCAGGATGGGGGTCCCCCAGGGTTCAATTTTAGGTCCTTTCCTATTTCTCATTTATATTAATGACTTGCCCCGTACCTCATAAAAGATAAACACGATATAGTGTTATTTGCAGACGACACGTCGCTTTTGTTTAAACTAAAACGCCAGCAGATAGTTACTGACGATGTAAATTGTGCCCTTGCAACTGTAGTTAACTGGTTTAATGTTAATAATCTTCTACTAAACGAGAAAAAGACAAAATGTATAAAGTTTACCTTATCTCATGTGCAACAAGTGAACACTGTTGTATCGATAAAGGGTGAAGAGTTGAAACCCGAAGATACCACAGTGTTCTTAGGCATTACTTTAGATGTGAAGCTGCAGTGGGGCCCCCATATAGACAAACTGTCAAAAAAGCTCAGTTCTGCAGCATATGCGGTTAGGAAAATTCGTGGCTTAACTGATTTAGAGATGGCCCGTTTAGTATACTTTAGCTACTTTCATAGTGTGATGTCATATGGCATTCTGCTGTGGGGGAATGACGCCGATCTTCAAACAGTATTTGTCTTACAAAAAAGGGCTATTCGTGCAATTTATAAATTAAGTCCCAGACAGTCCCTCAGAGACAAATTTAAAGAGATTAATATTATGACTGTGCCTTCCCAGTATATCTATGAAAACCTCTTGTATGCACACAAAAATATTAATCTGTTTAAAAAATACAGTGATATCCATAGCATAAATACTAGGAACAAACACAATTATGTCGTTCCTAAAACCAGGCTCAAAAAATAGGTGGTTCGTTTCGATGCCAATGTATACATTTTTATAATTAACTTCCTAGCCCTATTCAAGAACTAAGCAGAAATAAATTCAAATCATTTATAAAACGTAAGCTATGCCAGAAAGCTTTTTATACAGTTAAAGATTATCTTGAGGACAAGAAGGCTTGGGATTGAGCTGCTTCAGTTTTGTACACGGCCCAATGTTTTAATGTTTTTCTGTTTTGTTCTCTTTTGTGCGCTTTTTGTTTATATTTATACAGTTTGACATTTTAATTTACTTTTGACATGAATGTTTACTTTTTAAAGTATTCTTTTATTTTATTACAATTTCTTATTTTGACATGTATACTTACTTTGTAAAGTATCTTTTTTTTTTTCTATTGTGAATATGAGGACTATATGGGTTATTATTAGCATTTTCCTCTTCAAGTATTTTTTTAACGTTGTCTGGCTGATTGAGTATTTTCGTGGCCTACCCAAATGTCCTTTCATTGGCATTGTTCGTCGAGTTGTTGAGCTCCTTATTGATTCTAAGTTGAGCTAATCGACTCTGACCAAGGCTTGCACTGACTGGACAGGTCCACTCAAAACTGTGTGGTTCCTTCTTAAAAAGACAACTTCAGACACTGATCTGCATGGTTCTCATATAACGTATTGTGAATATGGGGACCATGTAGATCGCTACGTCAGGGGTTCATTCATGTTAGTCTGGCGGTTTGAGTTCTTTAGGTGGCCTACCCAAATGTCCTTACTTTGGTATTGTTCGTCAAATCGTTGAGCTCCTTAAAGTTCTAAGTTTGAGCTACACGATAACTGACAAATGCTTGCACTGTTTGGACAGGTCCACTCAAATCTGTGTGGTACTTTCCTCAAAAGACCACTTCATACACCAACCTACATGGTTCTCATATGATTTGACCAGTACAATTGTATGGACTTCAAAAGAGACCTTGACCTCTGAGTTTGTTTCGGTGTTTCTTCTCAGGGTAGTCAGCTAGGAAACACCGGCCTCATATAGTTTTATAACGCTGTTACTTGTGATATTTTCTGGATGTATAGACAGTAGAAGCACAACAGCAAACAGTAAAGCAGGGGTGAAGTGACTTGAAATAAAATATAATCCTACAACAAGGAATATTATAATAAAGTAATTATCCTAACCGAGGAGTGGTGGTCAAGTTTTCGAATCGCTCTTCGGGTCTCAAGTTATAAAAAGCTTAAGAATCGAAGATCTGTAAGACACGGAACCCTTATAGGATCACTATGGTTTCTGTCTGTCCGTCTATCATAGCCTATTTTCTCCGAATCTACTGGACCGATTCTGTTGAAGTTTAATATGTATAAGTACTATAAATATAACACATCATTATGAACTTCTGTGACCCTAACACAGACGAATTATGGAAATAAATAAATTTTGATTATTAGGGTTACTTTTGGGGGACAAACTAGAAAATTAAAAAATAAAGTTTTACAAACTGTGCTGTGTGACAAATCAAATGGAAGGGCTTATGGGAGGGTTTAATTTTTTTTAATGCGTATTTTTAAAATAAATACTATTAAAGTTATTCAAGTATTTTTTATCGCTGAAACCACTGAGAGTAAAATGTTGTAAAAATTGTAGATATTATATATTAGAAGTCTGTAGTGCTAAAATGACATATAACACAACGAAAATCGCGCGGAATCCTTTGCATGCGAGCCTAACTCGCACAAGGCCAATTTTTTAGTCCGTTTATACAATTTTACAACAAAAACATCTGTAAAAGAGACTCCGAGCATTGCGCTCTCCATTGTCCTTTGGATGACTAAGCCTTCTAATGAGGTCCATGCCCCGTGCTGTAATTACTGTACAATAAAAGATATTCCATAAATGTATGTGTTTTCTTAACCATTATGCTATTCCTACTGTATAAATAGAAGAACGGAAGTTTAACCTACCTATTACAGGAGTGTACCTTCCTTAAGTAATATCTACGCGCGCCAAATTATACGTGTGTTGCAAGGTGACACATTGTAAATGTATTTATCAAGCAAAAGTATCATTATCAGAGGTCGGAATTAGGTAGAGTTATTTATGTACTTACACTGATTTCGTACAGCGAAAGAATAAAGTGATTATGCCTCAAATCCCGAGATTAGTTTTAAAGAGCATAAAAATGCCGTGATTTATTAAATGAAAAGTTATTTACTTTTAAATAACATACCTAATTTAAACCACTAAACGAATCGAATAAGTAAAATGATTCCGTTTGGCACGTGCTACAAAATTTAAATCAAAACTATGACGTTTGGATAAGCAAAACCTCACGAGTCTAGGCTAGAAGCAAAAGTATTTTCGTATAAAAAAGGCGAAGTATGAGAATTTGCTTAAAACTAATAATAATTTGTATTGTGAATAATTGTAAATACTAATAAAAAAAGTTTATGTTAATTATCTTTGTTTTATTTGTCTTAACTACATATCTGTGGATGGTTTTCATTATTATTTATTTGTAATATTGTTGGCCACATGCTCATGCACAACATTTCGATGCAAGTACAAAAATAACTCTACCAATTCCGACCTCTACATTATACAGTACTTATTTATTACAATAGGTAATTATTATACACATTGGCAATAATATGATGTTTGCGACCATTTTTTCGTAAGAGACAAATGTAGGTCTGACCTTCATTCGTCTTTTACGATAAAACGCAAAACGATTACGTATTTTTTTTTTAATACTTTTAAGCAGATTATTTAATCAAACTTTCTAGATAAAAATTGAATTTAGTATCTTCTAGGCTTCCATTTAAAAACGGATGCTAATCAGTTTTTAAATGGAAGCCTTATAATGAAATGAATGAGAATAAAAATTCCTAGACATATGTAGTTCAAAATATTCCTGAACGAGCAGTTGTTGCCTGAAGGTATACCTTACCTTTCGTCGCTTTATTAATTTAAAGGAGCGCCAATAGGTTATGGCTAGTACTACAATAATTAATCAGACTGTTAAAATGATTAGCTTCAATTGTAAATCAGCTGCGGGGTCAGTGGAGGGGATACGTGAAATATGTAAAACTGCACACGTTGTTGCCCCGCAGGAAACTGCTATTGCCTCATGACACTGCTTTATGTACGTCAGGCTGGCCCGGCCCCATGGAATTTAATAATGAGATTGTTATCAATCCAATGTACCCGGGTATACTAATATATGTAACACCTTCATTTTCAATGTAACTCTTTTTAAAAGAAATTACGTGCACTTCTTAGTGGCCGGGCCAGCCTGACGTTTTCAGCCCGGCCACCTTGTTTCCCACTAATCTACAAAAAATACTGGCAATATTGTGCTACAGATGAAATGTACCCTAGGTATAATTTATGCATATGTAACACAAAATCGAATCCTAAAATGCAATAGCATACGAAATATTAGCGGTTGCAGGTGGCCGGGCTGAAATTATTTCGTTACTATAAAACAGTAAAACTGCAACACCTACCAAAAAATAATACCAGTACATAATGAGATATAGAGATATAAAATACATGTAACGCTTTCATTTTAAATTATAATACATATTTAGAAAGAATAATCACTTGAAATTATATTTCAGCCCGGCCACCTAAAAGCGGTAATATTCCCTAAAATCTTATGCCAATTTGTACAGTAAAACCTGATACAGCTATGAAATGAAAGTTACATTCGTTTCGTTTTAGTCGTATACCTTTAAGCCTTCTGTTTGACTAGATTATCAAAATCTGAGAAACTTGCCGAAGAGTGACCATCATTTATTAACTAATTTCAGGACATTTGGTTTGTTGAGTGAAACAAAATGCGTTACTATGATATTTTTATTAATAAACTAAGTAGTATAAATCACACATAATAATTGTTGGATACATAATACCTAAACCTATATATATTTTCTCCGTTTTTGGCTTCACAACATAACCATACAAAGATAATAGTTCACAGACGCTACCACCGATTTTTAGACGGCGCCTGTGTCGCGTCCCAACCTAAGTCGTAAGATATTTTCCCCGAGTAGACAGAATAGATGCGCAAGAGCCGTGTAGTTATCAACACTTCTGACATAATATTTTACGTTTTAATATTACTGTGAGTGTAAAATTTGATCAGTTGTTGCAGTGTAGTTGTTTGTGATGTGATGTTTTTAAGGTAAGTCATAGTTTTGATAAATTAAAATATATCGACAAACAATGTTAATGGGTAGCTAAGTAATTATTTAAAAAAATATACAGGTAAAGTAAAGTAAATCTAAACACTCATTTACTTAATAATAAAACTCCATACAATGCCATCAACTAAATATATTTTATCCTTTCGTTTATAGTCAATAGGTAATAATTTTGGTGATTTACTAACAGTAAGTGTTTAGTTTTTGTGAATCTTATTGTTGTGTACCTACCCTATGTATTTACTTATTATTATTGTGTACTTATTTATTTCGTGAAATCAATAATTAATCAGTTTCTTATTAATTACTGTAAGATTTATATATTGGATTTTAGTGAATTATTCATTGTAATCAGGCAACCGTCGACGGTGTTCGTCTGTACCCGCGCTTCTTGTAACTCCCCCTTGTACGGCCTGCCACAGCGATCCACGTCCCTCGCTCACCGCATTCTTTTCCTCGTCCCGCGACACGCGCCCCTCTCCCCATCTCTATTCTATCTTATATATTTCTAATGTCCCAAAAGTTATAAGTTTTGTGAAAGTAAATTTGATTCTTATGAACATTCTTTGCTTTCTTTCTTTCTTTCTTTCCTTAGGTGCTAAAATATTTTTTAATAGATTTATGTATATACTTGATAATGCATGCAAATGTTACTGCATACACTTATCTTTTTAGGGAATTTGTATTTAAATAAATATTAATGTAGTTATTTAGCCTACATGAATACCTATTACGAAAACCATAGTTAAAATGAATATATTTTATTTCAGTTGAGCGTGCCTACACCATGGGAAAACGTAGTGCGTTAGATATTGTGGCTCAAAAACAAATATTTGAGAAACATAAACGCTTGATCACCACGACAAGATATAGTTCTATTATATACAATACCATAGCAAAAGATATAAACTATGTGATGTCACCAAAAGCACTATATCTCAGCTTTAGAAGAAACTTTTTAAACAACCAGAACTCACCTCGGGCAAAAGATGAGTGCTTCATTAAAAGAAATGAAGATAATACCAATAGTATTATAATTTCGTCAACATCATCATCAGGGTCTTCTCCAGTTATTCAACAAGCAAGCTTACTTCATCAAATTAGTTTTAAATTTCCAATTGATGTTCATGAATGGAAGAAAATTGAACCCTTAAGTTATACGTATAAACGACACGATAAAAATAAACCTAGTGCAAGATATCAGACGTACAGAGCTATTCCCAAATTTAAGTGGTCCGGTCTTTTAAGAAAAAAACTCTGGGAGTTTTATAAGTTACCTTGTACTGTAGCATTTAAAAGACATGTTATTCAAGGCGCTAACATTACATTCTACGGACGTTGCACTCAGTGTCAAGCAACAGTGAAAATTCAAAATAAAGATAAGACTGATCATATTATTGATTTTTTATGTGAAATTGATCAACTTCAACCAAATTTTAAGCATAATCCTTTAAAAAAAATACGACTCACTCCGTACTCAAGACGAACATTATCTAAGAAATTAAAATTTGATTCAGCAACAATAGTTAGAAAACAAATAGCGAGTCATGATATGATATTTCAAGATAAGGAACCACCTGTATTGCCATCAGTCGGAGCATTACGCCAAATACGTCATGAAACAAGGAAGCAGAAATGGTACCATACCAATCAAATATTATCTGTTGTCATTATGGCAAATACTTCAACATACTCTTCCGTAATTCAGGAAATTTTAATGAAACCAACTTTTCATATTTACTACTGGTTAGAAGAACAAATAAAATATTACAAACAATATGTTCAAGAGTATGGTCGACCAACCATATCATTAGATGCCACAGGCTCTATAATTAAACCAATTGTGTTACCTAATGGGACTAAATTTACTAAAAGATTATTCTTATATGTTATATTAATAACTGCTGATAGCTTTTTAAAATCTATTCCAATTTCACAAATGCTTAGTGATTCTCACACTAAAAATAGCATTGCGGATTGGTTGGGTAAATGTAAATGGGCCAGTAATGGAATTATCCCTCCTGCAGAAATAATCACGGACGATTCCTCAGCTTTGATTGCTGCTACAATCCAATGCTTTACTTCATATAAATCTACAAAAGATTACTTAGAAGCTTCTTACAGTGCATTGGAGGGACATACAAATAGTTTGCCTGTAGTATATATGCGAATAGATACAAGTCACTTTGTCAAAACTATTCATAATCTTTCGTGCTTCAATAATACAACAGAAAATGTAAAATTTTTCTTTGTTCGTTGTATTCTTTACATTAAAACAGCAGAGTGTATCGTAGTCATAAGAGAGATAATTGAAAATATGTTAACTGTTATTTTAACTAAATTTTATTCAAAAATTTGCTTTGATGCCCACTGTAATTTGAAAAGAAGAATTCAAGGTATTACAATTGATAAAAAAGATTCTAACAACGCACACAATTA
This sequence comes from Hecatera dysodea, assembly GCA_905332915.2. NCBI lineage: Eukaryota > Metazoa > Arthropoda > Insecta > Lepidoptera > Noctuidae > Hecatera > Hecatera dysodea. Next base: position 19,667,992 of record HG995286.1, on the reverse strand, counting down.
CGTAGATGAAGAAAGATTCCTAAATGAGGAGAATGTTTTAGATGTAAGCAATTTTATGGTATGGTTTGATAATATTGTTGCTTGTAAAAATAAACAAGAAGAGGAATCTTGTGAACGCCCCAACAAATTATATTATCCGCCTCTAATATCTACTCTAAAACGTTTATTGGGAAAATTGCCCATGTGGTCAAACGTTATGGCTCCATTATACAATTCAAAAAACAAAAATCCATCGTCTAGTGCATCAGAGGATTATTTTAAAACAATAAAACATTTATTACTCAAAACTAAAGTAAGAAAATACAGGATTGACGAATTTCTAAACATACATATTAATCATTTAAATGGAGAGCTTAATATCGCTGCTAGTGAACTACAAAATAATGAGGCACCGCCCCTTCAAGAGCGAAAGATTAAAATCAAAAAGAATCGTCAAAAAAGAACACACCAAAAACGGTTATTTCCTCAAGATTCTATTTTCAGTGATATGCCAAGTTTTGTAGAAAATTGGAAAGGACAAGCTGAAGAGCCAGTTACCGTACCGATTTATAAAATGTTAAAATTTATAAAAAATGGAAATATTGTAACTGGTTCCACTTTAACAAATACATGTGGTTTTGATGCTGTTACATATTTAATAGCTTATGGTTATATTGCATTTAATAACTTTAAATTAGAAATAGATCAGACTGAAAATAATAATAATATGTTATGTAATTATATACAATTTATAGGTAACAAAAACATATCTGAAGCCGCAGTATACGAACTAAGAAATACCATATGTAAAAAGTACTACAAACTATCCTCGAAAAATACAATAGATATAAATTGTGAATGCAATGTCGCAAATTTGTTTGAACAAATGATTTTAGAATTATTTTATAGCGCTCTATTTACAAAAACATGTACCGAAGAAAAATGTGCATTTCAACTTCAAAGAACAGTACCATTTTTACCCATTAATATGAACGTAATTAAAACATTTGGAATATCAGCCCTAGAAGACTCAATTTGTATAGACGTTATTTCGAAGGATTGTGAACACGATTGCCCGGGCACTGTTTTGTCCAGCTATAATGTAAAGAATATTATATCTTTTGATTTAAATGGAACAGATCAAATAATATTGAACGATATACCTTTATCTATCAAAGTTAGAACTAATATTTATGTGATTGTAGGTGCTATTGAATATGTAGTATTGGGGGAAAATCTAGGACATTATAAATGCCATTTATTTAATCAAGATCTGTGGATGTGTTATGACGATTTACAGTCTAGTGTTAAAAAAAGTAATTTGGATTTAATATTTTTACATTCCTTGACGTACATTTTAGCTTGATTAAATAACATAATCAAGTGATTAGTACGTTTTTATCGATTCTAATAAGCAATATATTTAAATTTGAATTAGTCAAAATACTTATAGTACAAATGCCAGATATAGGCTAGCAATGATTATTATATTAGCATACGTTTAATTATACAAGTTAACATTGTGATTTTTAGCTGTGATTTTAATATTATGTTAAATTATATATACTACATAGCTATATTTCCATTAGCTGCCACTGAAAGAACTATGGTTCTCTCTTTATTTAAGAATTGTTGTAATAATTATATTAGCATAATTTTAATTGAAAGTTTTCAAAACTTTAAATTCAAAGTTGATGTAAAAATCATTATGAAAATCTGTGATTTTTTACCAAGGTATAATAAGTATTTAACCAAAAATTATCTTCTAATATTCTGAATGAATGAATGTTCGATGTTAAGGTAATATTGATATTACTATAATTTTTTGATAACTGTGTTATTATCAATGTGTAACCTTTTTTTACATTATTTATAATTAACAATTGTTATAGTACCTAATTAATATAAGTACAAATGTTGTCTAACTAATTTCAAAAATGATTATTAAAAAAATATGACAATTACCAATTTTGTTTCACTCAACAAACCAAATGTCTTGAAATTAGTTAATAAATGATAGTCACTCTTTGGAAAGTTTCTCAGATTTTGATAATCTAGTCAAACAGAAGGCTTAAAGGTATACGACTAAAACAAAACGAATGTAACTTTCATTTCATAGCTGTATCAGGTTTTACTGTACAAATTAGCATAAGATTTTAGGGAATATTACCGCTTTTAGGTGGCCGGGCTGAAATATAATTTCAAGTGATTATTCTTTCTAAATATGTATTATAATTTAAAATGAAAGCGTTACATGTATTTTATATCTCTATATCTCATTATGTACTGGTATTATTTTTTGGTAGGTGTTGCAGTTTTACTGTTTTATAGTAACGAAATAATTTCAGCCCGGCCACCTGCAACCGCTAATATTTCGTATGCTATTGCATTTTAGGATTCGATTTTGTGTTACATATGCATAAATTATAGGGTACATTTCATCTGTAGCACAATATTGCCAGTATTTTTTGTAGGTTAGTGGGAAACAAGGTGGCCGGGCTGAAAACGTCAGGCTGGCCCGGCCACTAAGAAGTGCACGTAATTTCTTTTAAAAAGAGTTACATTGAAAATGAAGGTGTTACATATATTAGTATACCCGGGTACATTGGATTGATAACAATCTCATTATTAAATTCCATGGGGCCGGGCCAGCCTGACGTACATACTGCTTTAATTGGATCGATTGACAAAAACTTGAGTACCTATACCAGTAAGTCAGCGATAGATTCCTCGGTTAACTAATTTCTGTACGCAGCCAAGCTGGCTCTGTAAAAATACTGTAAAGGAATTTATACAATGAAGTGAGATGAGATGAGAGAGACGTTGAGCGAGTCAGGCTATATAGCGAACTCTAACAGCAAACTAAGGAATATTGATTTCCAGTTGAACTGGGTCTGTGTGCCGATACGGTTTGCAGAAACGATTGTCATTACGCAATTATTGATGATCTATGTAACAGTATTGTTAGTGCTTTGACGGTAGCTGCGAGTAGCAGTAATAGATTGTGAAAGCACAAGAAGAATAAATATATACATATGTTGTTGGATGGAATAGGCATGTACAATAGACTCATCCGGAAACACGGAGCAGCTTTCAGACCTGGATGCTGTATGGTAAACTAGTAACTGTTGATATTAATGATATAATGTGTGAAACCTGAAAGCGTTTTAATTCTAAGGTCAAGTGGAATGGACATATTAGCCACACACCACAAGGATAAGGATTTCAAGCCTTTTTGGAAGCATACCAGGAAACTGGAAGCTGGTTTGTGTTTACCTGCGTGTGTTGAGGGTAAAAATGAGCCGCAGCAGATAGCCGAGCTATTTAGGGATCGTTTTAAGGGCGAGTCTCCCTTACCAGGTGTGCGGAAGGTGCTTCACACTGAAGTCGAGGTTGGAGAAGGGTTTAGGTTTCAAATAAAAGAAGTCGCTCTGTTTATTAAAAGGATGACTCGAGGTGATGACCTCAACATCGAGCACTTGCTGCGTGAGGATGGAGGACGGGCTCATGTTTCACAGTGTACCTACGGTTTGGAGTTTGGGGTGAGACAGGGAAGCCTGACATCACCACAACTCTTCAACCTGTATGAAAATGGACTAGATGAGCTCAGTAGGGCCGGTGTCGGTTGGTAAATAGATGGAAATTGTATTAACAACATTAGCTATGCTGACGATATGGTGCTGCTTAGCTCATCTGTTAAAGCACTCCACATGCTTAGGCATTTGAAGATAATACGCGGTGTCACATGGCCTCAGGTACAACTCCAAACGAAGTGAACTAAGTACTTGTATTTATAGCCGGCAATAAAACTCCTACAAGTATTCTGCCGATCAAATTGGAGGAACTCCAGCAAGCAGGGTCACCAAATTCAAGTACCTGGGGCACTGGGTTACCGACGACTTCTCTGATAGGTACCTTGGATATTGAAAGGGAACATGGGCGTTGACAGTGAGATGTACTATTCTGGTGCGAAGGTTTGCAGGGTGCACAAAAAAATGGCTATGTTTAATAGCCTACATTCTTGGTAGGTATGTATATTCATTTTTCTAAAAAAATGTCTTGTTTTGCAAGATAAGTAATATCAGGAGGCATAGAGGTTTCATGAATAATGAGCCTGAAAAAGTGCGGTAAGTAAATAAAAAAAAACTACATGGTGTATCACTGATTTGATACTTGACAAGAAAAAAAAAATGATTCATGGCATGCTTTAATTTAACTGTCACATTACCATTATCCAATGAATAAATAACGGTGGTTCGACATAATACCTATATTCTATACAAAGTTCAATAAAAGTATAAGTTCATCTAAGTAAACATAAAAATTTAAAATTGATGCTTTCTTACTAATTTAGGTACTTGTTTTTAAGATGGCGTTATTTTATGATTAACTGAAATTAGCCGACATTAATAAATTCTGCGAGGGGGCTCTCCATACCCGATATATTACTTTAGTCTATGGCTATCGCTATTTTGAAGAACAAGTCATAGAGCGACGCTGGAAGCCTTAGGTACTTGACGATACGGTGGATTTGTTGGATTCGCGAGAGTTAATTTCGAAAACCAAACTGCTCATCGGTTATCTCAGACTATTTGATTCTGCATAATCTTTGAGCCGCTTGTAAATAAGTCTCTCGTAGATTTAACCGAGAACGTTGAGTAGACTGATGGTAACTGGCGGGATCAGGCTTGGGCTTACCTGGTTTGGGGATACCGATAGCGTTGGCCTGTTTCCATGCTTGGGGGAACATTTTGTTGCTTAGAGCGCCATTGAAGATGGCAGTCATTAACACTATGAGTTGGGCGGGCAGGGCGGGTATCCACTGAGCGGGTGGGAACGAGCTTATGAGCCAAAAGTAGGCTGATATTTTTTTGGCGTTTTGATGCTCGAACTCTTAGTCTAGAAATGTAGGTATTTATATAATCAAAGGACTGAAATTGGGTCGAAATTCTTGGAGAGGCCGTAGTCATAGAAATTCTCAGTCGATTGCGGCATTTGTTTGCAGTTATGATGGTGTTTTGCGGACACTAGTTTATAATAAAAAGGAGCTGTACATATGTACCTATAGCATGATCCGCTTTCTACTCGAGTCCTCGGCCTGTCTGGTCACGAACCGGTTACCATCATGCCTAGTACCCATGGCCCTCGACCTCGTCTCCCACGCCTGCCGACCCCCCCCCCCCCCCCATCACTAGTGACTTCACCTCCCTCTTCAGCTTGAGTGACTCCCTTATCATAGCATGAGATCTAAATTCTAAAGCAAGAGATTCTATTGCAAGAGGCAGGGCGTTGTTTAACCTGGATGCATCCCTCAATTTTGCTGTCATCGCTCTGTTGATCTCAACTATATTCCCGATATCCTCCCGAAATCCACCATGTCGCCACACCTAGACACCAGCCCAGTCCATATCGACACAGTCGCTAACACGACGAGGGCGATCGACTCGCTTACGGATCACGTAGGTACAATCCGTCATGAACCAATGTTAAAGGGACGTTCCAATGGCGGAAGTACACCGCTGGAAACTCCCGGACGATGTACGGGATCTGATAACCGAGAAGAACGCAGCCATCCGTGCGTAAAACGCTTTTCCCTGCGACGCGAACAGAGTTCAGATGCGCAACTTGCAACGTACTGTAAGGGAACGCACTGTTGAGCTACGTAACGCGCTCAGGGATTAGACGCTTAGCGAAGTCGAACTAGAACCCCTTGCCTTTCGGCAACTTCAGAGGATCTACAATTCAAGGAAGAGACCACAGATACTATCCCTAGCTACAAAGCTTAGCTTATTTCCCCTGATAAGTGTGTCGCCTTCGACAACTCTGAAAGAATGTCAACTGACAGTCTAGAGTCCCAATATGCTCTCCCAGCTTTCAACAAGTAGACAAAGTTCACCTCAATATGATTGATATTGAAGTCGAACGTAGAGCTTCCCTCCCACCAGTCGAAGATCCCGATGATCCTCTGCCCCCGTCACTCCAGACGAGGTGCAGGATATCATGAAAAGTCTTCAGCCTAGGACAGCCCCTGGCTCCGATGGCATCACCAAAAAACGTAAAGCTTGGATTATATCACGCCCATATAAAAGGCGACCCAATTTCTGGCTCATACTCCGGTCATGACTTATATGCCACCTTCGCGCACGCTAAGCCTTACCAGATCCATAGATTGCAAGTGATCCAAAATGTTTCCGCAAGGCCACTGGTGCTCTGTGGTACGTTAGAAACGACCGACTCCATGTCTACCTTCATTCATTACTTTGTGTAAATAATTTCATTACCACTGTCCTCAATCGCATCGTCTGCCCGATACGCTCCCTCCAAAATCAGCAAGATTCGCCGACCTCGGTACTTCTTAGTCGATGACCCCACCAACCTGATCCAGGAAAGCGGCTGAAAGGAAACCAGCACGATTCGCAAAAACAGCTTTTATGTAGTTTTTTTAACACTGTCTGGGGCCTTAAATTTGTAGGGTTTACCCCTACCACATAGTTTATTTATATTTAATATAAACTCACACACGACAACATAACTAAACACAAACATAATTATTATGTTAACAACAAATAATGTTAACAAAAAACATTAACACAAACACATAACTATTACCTATCATGTATGTTTATTGGTAACACTACTCAAACCATTCACGGCATTTATAATGTTTACATTATCAGGCCTCCGTCACTCCATGTACTTGCGCGCTATAATTACCTACCACCCGGCCGAGCGGTCTCGGGCCGTTTGCGGACCAAACTCAGTGCGGTTTTCGCAAGGTTTTCGCAAGCGAAGCGCACGCAAGATGTTCAATTTTAATTGTTCCATTCGTTTGTACGGGTACCTTCGATGCCGTCTGGTGCCTTATGTGCTTAGATGGGTGCAAATCAAGTAAAAGAAGATATAAACACCTAACATTTTTTCATTTACTTGCCAATAAAGACAGGTAAGTGATAAAATATTACTATATTTTGTCGTTTCAAAATTATTTTTAATAGGTATACTAAGCATAGGCTTGCCTTTCAGACACAGATTTATACATTTTTGTTACATAGAAACGTCATACTTACTTTAAACACAATTTTAACAACGTTTGAAAAGCTATTTTTATTAGAATAGGGTAATTTCCCATGATATTGTCAAAGAATTCTGTAGCTTATGTTACAGTTAATAATAAATTGATAAATGTTAATAGGTAATCATTCAATGTATTTATAAGTACGTGTTTTTTATTCATAATTATACATTTTTGAGGACTGTTATAAATTCGTCATATCTGTGTCTGTCCGTCTGTCTTATTTAGGCAGGTACCGATCTCCTTCCTAAGACCTGTCCTATTTTATTATTTTTCAGGCGTAAAACATGGGTTGAATTGATTGACAGGCCCGATTTAGCAAGGCCAGACACCAAGCCAATAAGTCATTATGTGTGTTGTCTTCATTTTTATAAGTCGGTGATTATTCATAACCACAATTACAACCTGACGCTTTGCCTACAAAACTGCTGCCATCTCCACCAACTACTTCAAGTGCCAGTACCTTAGAGTATAGAATATTGTAAGGTCTTTGGCCAGTACTGAATCAGAATTTAAGGAAATATCAACACCTATATAATTATGTTTTAGATGTATTGCACAGTTAGCATCAATATATATAAAAAATATTTTATAGACGATACAATTTTAAACTACCAGTCAGAACATATTCACAGTTCTCACTTAAATAGACACAAAATAATAGTTATGTTAATTAAATTTTATCGAAGAGGCAGCCCTGCGATTTTTGTGGGATTGCGCGGCGCGAAGCAATCACAACTGTACGCTTGAGTATTTAGGCTCATTTTAGCATGCAGCGGTTGCTGACGCGACGGAGTAGGCTATTATAGCAGTAGGTATTGGAAATTTTCTACTGAGTGAAGTATCTGTTACGTAGTAACTACTTAGTAATCTGTGACATTATGACGTCGGATGGCGTCGGCGATCTGCTCATGCACACCCGGGCATAGCGGTGTGATAGCGTGACGTCAGACACGCGTCGGCCGGTCGTGGAGGGCCGCGCGTGGACGACATTCACTTTAGAGGTCAGTCGGTCAAGGACTGTGCCGCTACTCGCCTGCGCCCGCGCATTGTTTACCAAATTGATTTCTAGTAATTATTTTGTGTCTAAACATTGTTGTATGTGAACTTCTAACTGTTAGTGCTGTGTCTATTGTGTCATGTGTGTTCCACTGTCCATACTCCTTCTGTGCTGTTTTCGTGTGCGCATCAAATCGTAAGTGTTGAACATTGACTTTTTATTCGTCCACCTTCCGTCACTTACATCGTGTCAGACAATACTTTTATTAAAAATTCATTTGAGACCATTTGATTGTCCGGTTGAGCATTAACCAGCTTTAGTGTGCTAAACTGCGAGTGGTCAACGAAAAAAAAAATACGGATCAAACAGTAGCAAAAGAGCCGTCGAAGAGGAAACAACTGGAAGAAAAAACGAGGCGAAACCTGCGGAACAAGAAGCCCAAGGAAGACGTGTTTCATTTGCCTCCTCCCGGCTGCCCGTGGGGGATCGTGCTGCACACACTACGCATTCAGGGGTGTGGGGCGGGCGTAACCAGCAAAGGAAGTGAGGAACGTACGTTCCCGAACCCAAGTTGGAGATTGCCCCGGACCACTGTGCGCATTGGACGTGTCCCCTCCGTCCGAAACAGTTAGTCTTTCGAGCCAGATCCCTGCAGAAGAGTTCAGAAGATTGCGTTCAAGATGTCAGTGACCAGGTCTCAGAAGAATGCTCCCTCACACCCCGTGTCCCATTCTTTGTATAAAGACGCGACATAAGAGACGTTGGGATCAGAAGGGATCACGTTTGCGTCAGCGTCATCAAGAAACGCAACTACATCGGATACAAACACTTCTACAGGCACTATAACTATAGAGGGCACCACGACGACTGAGACCACGGTTGCGACTGCTACTATGGCGACTTTCGAGAAGAACGGATAGAAGAAGTATAAAGCCGCACAAAAGGAGACGACCAAGAAGTCTCCAGAGGATATTCCGGAGTCGTCGCGCCAGGTCCACGAAGACCACGAGTTCCTCGGTCAGAAGACGCGAGTTAGAAGCCTGGGAAGAGTTAGCAAGCCTGGAGTTGGAACAAGCTCAGGCTGTGGCAAAGTTAGCCCGTGTCGGATTGGAGCTGGCACAGTGTGGAGATGAGGACTCCGTGGATGTGACCAGGAACACAGAACAGCACAGGTGCAGAACTGGATCGAGATATTCGTATAAAGCAATAAGGCCATATAGAACAACCCCAGTAACGAGGTCAGCACCCATGACCTAAACCACCGTTAGAAGAGCCACGGAAGTGAAGCCTGAAGAGAACTCCTCAACGAAAGAAGTAAGAGTAGAGTATTCAAGCGTTGGCGACAGCATTAAAATAAGCCCTTACAACAACAATAGGGCCAGAGTCGCAGCCGAAGTATATCCACGAGTTACCCCACTTCGACGACAACAGCAGCGAGTGGTTAGCATTCAAGGCTGTCTACGTAAACCCCAAAAATCATGGCAGGGTCCATCACAATGCGATTTAGATATCTGCCAGAAAAAGGTACATCATTGTTCATGCTGGGTCAGAAAGAGGTTTTGCGCCAGACGCACTCTTATTGTTTAGCAGTAAATCAAAAATGTCGGACTACCACAATGACATGAACTCTCCAAATTTTAATAAGTGGTTAGTGGGAAGACATAACCAATTTACATGAACCAAGCTTATGGATGTGATTATAGATAATACAAGTTATCACACAGTATAGATAAATAAGCCAGCTACGACACAAAATGTCAATAGCAAAATACAGAAGTGGCTTGTAGAAAATAATATAGAATTTGAAAGTCATTGTAAAAAGGCTGAATTACTTTGTCTAGTACGAAAACACAAACCAGAACCAATTTATGACGCTGATAAGCTTCTTGAACAGCATTGCTGTGAGTTACTTCGTTTGCCCCCTTACCAGTACTTACCACTGTAACCAAAATGCTATGGAGCTCATTTGGAGTTTTGTGAAACGGAAAATTGCAAGTAGAAATATAAACTACTGAACCATCAGTCGAAGTGGAAAGAATTATGCTTTGAGTGTTGAAACTCCAGAAGATAAAAAAAAATACTGACCATGTTATCAATGTAGAAGATGATTACAAAGACCGATCGTTCTTGCTATGTCTAAAAATGTTAAAATAGTTATGAAGTAGTTTCACTCAATCAGACTTACAAAATGTATTTTACTAGGTGGCCAAATACTTTTGAGCGGTAGTGTATGTTCTTTTTTATGAATAGGTTAATCTATATTTTAGATATGAGTAAAAAACAAAATAAAAAAATCTTTTTATGACAGGTTCTTTATTTTCAATTCAATAAGAATGATTCTATGTCCAACATAAGGTGATTAAAAGTTACTTAAAATAGATATTATGTCTTACTTTGAACTATTTTTTAAATTTTCACATAAGATTTAATAGGACGGGAGGTAACGTGCATTTGAATTCATGAGACGTTTGTTCAGATCACATTCAACAAAAAAAAAAATATTTGGGTGCATTGAAGTCGGTAGATTAAAGGTAGTTACAGACATGTTTTAGTAGGTATATTAAGTGGTGTAATATCGCACCTCCAGTGCTACAGTCACTTTTGCTAAAACGCACTTTTTCTGGCGAAGCATTTAAAGATTTTGTGTCGCTTATGACACCCTACAAACCGAGACTTACTCACTCATGTTGAAACAATAAGTACTATATCAGTGACATTATTACATCAAGTGCAAAAACACTTTAGCTCACTTATATTTAGTTTTTCAAAATATTGCAAAAGTGAGTGTTGCACCGGAGTTGCGATATTTGCTGCTACTTATTATGCTGGTTAGTAGACGATATAAACTTCTTAGCATGATATTTGCATACCACGGTACCTCCCACGGAATAAAGAAAAGTAGAGGAACTGCCCCTCAGACATCGCGTGCGTGTCACCATTAAGCCGAGATGCGCAACATTTAGATTTTTCGCCGTCAGATACATGTCGATAGGTTGTCAATTAGAGGAATTTCTTACGTCTAATCATATCTATTACTGGCTTAAAGAAAGCTATCACGGCAAATATATATTAATATACGATTTCATCACCTATTAAAATTAAACATAAAACTATAAAAATGGCAACTATTGAATTAATGTGTTATTTCAAGGTCAGTAAATATTTTAGTACTAATTGTTATCGTTTCATTTATCTTCAGTTTCTGTCAGCGGCTTCGCCCGCGTATTTGATTATATGAAAATAAGATTACCCCCTACATACAAAAATACAAAATACCTCTTTATCATTGATATTTTAAAGATAATAAACATTTTCGATTACTAAGCATTTGTATTATGTTAACAAATTATTACATTGCTTACCCGAATAAATTACGTAACATCAATATTAAATTATCGATATACATATGTCTACATCTCTAACTGAGAAGAAAAAGAGATTACATGTGCATTTGATTATGACCTCTATTTCAAAGCTGCTGCGCCATGTAGCGTTGAGTAGCTGAACTCGTTGTAAATTTGTCTATTTAAAGTTTTAAGACGAAAAAAGTCTTTATTGTTTGAGTAATGTCAAATAATAACAACTATCACTCGTTGTAATAAGACTTAATTTTTGAAAGCAATAAGAAGATGACTTGTAAAAGTTGCGTTTGTAATTTGTAGACAATCATATGACTGTTTTTTATGTGTGTAATTGACAATTTCATTTGCAAATGTGTGAGTTTGACTACACTGGTTCTCGTGCTTAGCAAGTGTAGGGGCACTTCTCTGTATTCTTTGTTCTGTGGTACCTCCCATACTACAATTATTTAAAGGCAAATAATCTGTGCTTTTAATCTAAATATTTATTGCGCTTATTATATAAAGTTATTTATGATCAGACATTGTCAAATGTGGACTCTGGAAGACACATAATGAATAACATGTACTTGTACATATACATATTATACGGCTATGATGGATTGGCTAGCGACATTACATTCATGGCATTCCAATAAACTGTACATCAGAATCCATGAGGGTTCTCTGAAAATCGCATACCTATTCTTTCAACCTCGAAAGAAATTCCATTTTCATTGCTGCCTATTTAGAAAATTGTCTGCTTGACACGGACAGCGTAAACCACGCAATAAATATTATTAACAACATGGAAGGTTGAGCGAGCGATTGCATTATTTATTTACACCGTTAATCCCTTGTTGTAGGATTATATTTTATTTATAGTCACTTGCGCCCCTGACCATGTATTCAGAAAATATCAAAAATACGCAATACTAAAACCGTTTTTTTTTTACATTAACACTTGATTTGGGTCCCAATATAGTTGGATAACTGATGATTGATACTTTATAAAAGTTCGATGTAACAATCACCATGTTCTTATGCATAGAAATGTGTATAAAGTAAAGCGGCGCTTATTGCCGGCTAGTCGCCGACGACCAGTATGGCCCGACAGCATGCTTTCCTTACGTGTAGGCAAATAGTCCAGTTATATCTAGATTACAACATCAGTCTGGTCTGCATGGTTATTGTTTCGTTCACTCTTAAAACAATAAATAGTCGGCGCAAAAGGCTAGTTGACCCTTTTTAGGGCTTCGTACACGATTGATAACCAACGTAACCAACAAGCTTTGCTGTCCATTTCAACCAGAAAAGACCACAAGTAACATGAGTGAACAACGTTTAGTTGATTGATTTTGATGACATGACCGTGGTGGATAGCGTTTCACATTTATTCGACATGAGTCAACTAGCCCTTTTATGTACTGGTACTTACACATTATACATATACTCGCGGTCGAAGAAACTGCATTAAAGTTAAGGTAATTATGAAACAGATATTTGTAGAAAAGTAAAATTTTCCAAAAATTTAATTTATACTGGTTTACCACTCAAAAAAAAAAACAATTGAAAATGGAATTACAGTACAAAAGTGATTAATCTTAGACGAACGACTTTGAATAAGATTGTAGAAAAATTACTGTCAGTAAGTTGTATGTAGTGATCATTCAAGCTTCAAATTTGATTTTTAAGCTTGCACTAGTCTTTACTAATGCATCACTTTTTTAAACTAGCCTTTACTTTGATGCAGTTCCTTTGAATGTCAGTGTATTTATTCAAGATTATTTTAGCTTCATTACCTAATGTTAGAAATAAGATAGACTAGCCTAATCGGGAGGTTTATCTCACAAATCTGCAGGCTTCAACACTGACTTCGCGGTCCGCAGTAACATGGCCAGAGCCGATGTGAGGTTGTTGTGAGAAGAACCGCCCAACAGCATCTGTAATTAATTAACATCCTACTACAGATCATGAGAATAAAAAACAATGCATTAAAAGAAAATATAGATTCCAGAGAGTGACTTTCTATTTTTTTAATTGTAACTGCGTATTATCACGGGAAGGGAAACGACGCGGTTTTAAAAATTGAGATACTGCTCTCCACAAGAAATCATGTGTATGTTTTACTTCACAATATGCTAAATAGACTAGACTATCTGCTGTGTGCAAGGGTGCGATAATGGAGGCGCCAAACTTGGCTGCGTCCCAAGATCTAAATATAGAAACTATAGATACTATAGATCTCCCACTCAATTCGTTACTAACATGTATCTAACTGTCACGCTCAGACCACCGATGGATCCAAAATACCATTAAATTCATTCTGCCCAAGCCCCAAACCAAGGAGGGTTCCTCTAAACACAGACTAATCTAAGTTTATTAGACTACACAAAGCAGAGTTCAGTAACTTAACCTCTCTTCCGAATAAAATTCCAATAATAATTATTACTAGCTTCTGCCCGCGACTTCGTCCGCGTGGAATAGTTACTTTACCCCCGATTTTGAAACTCTCAGCACGATCGGTTTAAAATTGACAAAGTTTCATACAAACTTTCATCCCCTATTTTATCCCCTTGGGTGTAGAATTAATCGAAATCCTTTCTTAGCGGATGCCTACGTCATAACATCTACCTGCATGCCAAATTTCAGCCCGATCCGTTCAGTGGTTTGGGTTGTGCATTGATAGATCACTATGTGTGTGTGAATGAAATATGCACAACTTACAACAAAAAAAGAAATGAAAGTACCTAAAGCTGAAATGCCTGTGCAAAATTATATTATAATTACCTATACCTACTTCACTTAAAATAAATACCTATAACTACTTATAACTAATTAATAAAATAACTACTAATTAATAAAAGTATCTACGCTTTTACCTACTTAATACTAAAAAAACAGAACATAAATTAGTCAAAACTAACCTATCGGTATCTAAAAATCTATGTTCCTACTTCTACTACTACTTCACCTAAAAAGAAATAAAATTGAAACTATTAATAATATGTAATTTGAACGAATATTTAAACACTACCAAAATAACTAATAAGTACCTATTTTATAAAATAACAACAAAATAAATTCAAATAAACTATTTAAAGACTAAAAGTCGCGCTGATAAGCACGGTTTGTTAAGAGCGTTCATGCCTAGCGCGGCACGTCAGGTTTAGGTAAATAGTTCGCAAATTTCACTCACACAGAAGCGTGGGTAACTGTGTGCGTAGACTAGCCGCGTGCGCTCTCTTTGTACTTCGACTAACCAACTTTGATCCGTTAGCTTTAGAGCAATAATAATGTATTGTTATAGAAAAATTAAACTGGAAGTTAAATACAAATTATTGTTATTCTGTTGATTTGTAGATTTATGATTAATAAATAATTATATTTGAAATATTATTTTGCCTTTACACCTTTTCATATCTGAAATCCTCTACAGACGAAATCTAGTTATTTTGGAGAAAAATAATATTAATAATTGTACCTACTTAAGTGTTGGTAATTAGTTCTAGTGGATTGTTGATAGCTTTTTCATTTTATGGTTAGGATGAGTAGGTGGGTAATTAAATAAAGATTTATCATGTTATATTTAGTACCTAAATCATTTATGATAAAAAAGCTGTATAAATCATAAAATAGTTTCCCTCAATTGCATTGATCGGCTATTTCTGGGATCAATTATTTCGGGAAGAACGCATACATAATAAAATTTTGTTAAACGAGGAATCATTTTTTCTTTACAAAATTGAAATTCTTTACAAAACTTTGTAAATTTTTACACCTTTTATTGGAAATTCAGGACTAGTGTACACCGCAAAAAGACACACATTTTTGTTTGAAATATTTTGGTAATACCAGTCATGTTTAACATTGAAAATTACGTTATCGCCATGAAATAAAAATAATATCCATATAAAATAGATTTAACGAGTAGTGCTGAATTCAAATTCGGGCGTTGTTTACAAATTTTGGCAAAATTGGAAGCAGTTAAAATACTTCTTCTCAGCTCGAGTCACAAGGCACTCACAGCCTGAAGAACTGTATCCCTTTCAATGAAATGCCGTTTTAAGGTCAGTGTTTTTAAATTTTCAAGGAAAACTACATGTGCCTGCTTGAAATTGTCTGGGTTCATGACAGGCGTTTGACATGCATTTTCGTAATTGACTTTGTTCAGGAGCCCTGTGCTAAAGTTTATTTTTCGGCGAGGTATTTTGCGTTTCAGATTTTGATTTATAGAAAAACGGTTTTGCTCTAAATGTTTCAGGGATTGACCTGGACTTTTCTGGTAGGCACATTTATAAAGGGTAGTTTGAGGTTTATCTGTGTTTAAACTAACCAAGCGGCATGACAACGGACGGAATATGAATCTTTTAGGGAATTATGCGTTTCCCACCTACAGTCTTTGCTACTATGGTGTTGAACTGCTCTGCACGGTTTTTGGTAAAATCGTGGGGCAGACTTCGAGAAAGATAAGCCAGCTGCCAGACATTGCGTTGCAGTTTTAATATCAATGTTTTGGCTTCGAGAGTTTGGTTTGTTTCTTTTTTCTCTCTTTGGTGCAGTAGCACAAGTCACATTCACTCTGATCTTCAAGGATGTGTTTGGCGCTGTTCAGAATATCTCTCAGTATTTTTATATTCTTTTCTGATTCGGTTAAAGTTTGTGTTTGCCAGTACCGTACTGAAAATCTTACTGCTGTTCTCAGCCGAATCAATAGTTCAGAAGTCAACAATTTACGCTCCGACAGAGGGATAGATGTATAAGTTTTAAGCAATAATTTTTTTCAGTTGCAATTGCGGAGGAGATGGTTGGTACATTATTTTTTTTGAATTAGAACGCCGGGATATGCTGGCATCACCATCAGCAATCAATGTATTATATTTAATTTCCGAGTTTCTACGGAGGACTTGAATCCTTCTACCAGTATTGTTGGTTCCATACTAGATGATGAACGTGATTTTTAGAACATTTGTGAGGAGCAGGCTGTTGTTCCTTTTTATTTGCGCGGGCACAAATTCCAGAATACTTATTCCGGACCCCAATGTAGAGAACTTTTCCTGTGTGATGTCCTATAATAGCTGCAACACACGGACAATGCATTATACTGGTTTTTATATGAGCGTTTGCTCCATCAACTGTCTGCTTCCAGTGGTATCATCGGAATGTCACGAGTGTCACCTTGTAATCGAGCAGCAGCTGTTTCCTCCTGAGCTGATGCAAACATACTTTCTTCAGCGGAATTTTTCCACATTTCAGCAACTTTATCAGGACATTTACTATAAGTGAATAATGACATAATAGTAAGTCCATCGATGTAGCAACTTCATTCAAATTTGTTAGGCCAATTCCTGAAATTATGGCTTAATTAATTAGTTTATTTTTTGTGTTTCATCGTGACTACTCAGTTCGAATTTAGAATTGCACATATTACATTGAAAGAATTGTATTTTTTTAAATAAATAATAATAGTGGAAAATTATACCTAAAGATCGCATTCATTTGTCACATTTATTATTTCTGATTGCGATTCCAGTATTTCCAATTCTTTATCAACTCTTGTGGTAGCTGTGATTCTTCGGTATCATTCTCTTGTGACATACCCTCATTGACTTGCAGTTTTTGTATGGTTTAGAAAGAATAATAGAATAAGAAGAAATAATTAATTTCACAAAACTAGTTTCAGTACAGCGCAACTTGTTTCGTATAATAATTAGTGTCGTGAAATCTACAGTATCACCGAAATAATGGCCCCGTCAGCATCAAAGCTTTATTTTGCAATCTACAGTAATATTATGAAAGAGGAAATATTTGTATGTTTGTAACAAATATATATTTTTTATTAATGTCCTAATATTGAAGAATGTGACCTTCTATTTTTTATCGGTTATTAAAATCCCCGTGTAAGAAAAATGCGAATTGGCTATAACCAGCTACGACATTAAAAGTGGTTCCTCGGTAACGTACTTTTTAGCTTCATTAGCCTTGGCCAAATTTCCGTAACTTTTCCTTTTTGCCCCGTATAGCGCCTATTGCTACCCATAATTATCGGAAAAAAAATGAAATCATACATAAAAAGAGTTATCTTCTTTCATGATTTGAACTCCATTACTTTAAAATATGTAATCATCAAAGTTTTGTTTCGTTAAAAAAAAATAAACAAAAAGTATCAATTCGTCCTAGTCGCTCTAAAAACTCGACAAACTATTAATACAATTTTACGCAGCACGCGGCAACGGGAGCGACACACGTCCAACCTTTGAAAGGCCTCGGCCGGCACTGAGCGCTGGTGCGATTCCGCGTCGATTATATAGTAGTACTAAATAATTTATAGTAAAATTAATATAGAAGTTATTTTAAAAAAAGATGTACCATGTTTTAGATCGTAAATGTCTTCATTTACTAGGTCTAAAAAACAACAAAAATACCTTTAATTTCATCCTAAAATAACACGTTTAAAAACACGATAAGAGGCTAAAAATGACACTTTTGAGTATACTTTTCTTGTATAAAAACTTACAATAATTACGTTTTTTTTTCAGCCAAGCACCAGTAAATGTTATTGTTTTTTTAATAGTAATATTTCTATAAGTTTGTCGTTTATGGTTTTACTATTATCTATCATTTGCGTAGACCATCGACCGCTAGTTTTAAAAAGGGATTGAGTAAAAACTGTTCTAATGAGAAAACTTTAAGATCATTTGAAAATATTTTTCAGCCAAGCACTAGATTATGAAATCCTCAATAATTTGACGTCAATATCTTATCTACGAATTAAATAGATTATCGTTTTATTGTCCGTCGGAAATCATCAATTTTGACTCCAGCGTGGTTTTTACGGATGAACGCTCTTAATACCTACCTATCAATCATTGTCTGTCAATAAGGTCGAACGCTCTGAACGCATCAACAGCCAAATATTGAATGACACTCGCGCGTTTTTATTTAATGTGACCACTCGCAGTTCAGCACACTAAGGCTGGTTACTGCTTAACCGGGCAATCCTGTGGTGGCCTCAAATGAATTTAAGGCCCTCAGCCACGGACCTCCCGCCTTTTTAAATACCCTACAACCGCGACCCGCGTCGAGCGCGGCAACCGTTACACAAAAATAATCCTTACAGCATGATTCAGTACTAAAGCGCGACGGCGCGATGGCTTATTATTGTATTCATGTATAAGTTTGGTGTTTCTATACCGATTTCTATGATTCTTTTTTATTGAATAGGTAATAATGTTAACTTTTTTTTATTTAGGCATGAGTGAGAGTATTATAAACGTAAGAGTAAACAAATATAATCAGAAAGCTCCGAACTGTTAAGCTATCGGAAGTTACACGTGTTATTGTGAGTCAACCATAAAAGATAGACATATGCTGTTGTAGGATATTTTTTAGATAATTTTATGTAGAACATTTTCGTCATACATGATTTCTATGTAACTTTAACCATTAAGGCTACACACGCGACGGAAGCTTAAAAAATGGAGTAACTTCTCCCGTTTTCCCAACATTTCCCTTTACTGCTCTGCTCCTATTGATTGTAGCGTGATGAAAAGTATACTATAACCTGCCCAGGAGTATGAAGAATAATTGCACCATTTTTCGTTAAAATCCGTCGAGTAGTTTATGTTTCTATAAAGAACATACAGACAGACAGACAAAAATTTTACTGATTGCATTTTTGGCACCAGTATCGATCATTAATCACCCCCTGATAGTTATTTTGAAAATATATTCCCTGTAAAGAATTCACCTCTCTACAGATTTATTATAAGTATAGATTAGAATATTAGTCAAAGGATGTGGAGTTGTTCTATCTAGTTACTAGCTTCTGTCCGCGACTTCGTCCCCGTGGAATCCCCGATTTTAAAACATTCTTTATTGATGCTCCGCTCCTATTGGCTTAAGCGTGATGATATATAGCCTAAAGCCTTCCTCGATAAATGGTCTATTCAACCCAAAAAGAATTTTTCAATTCGAACCAGTAGTTCCTGAGATTAGCGCGTTCAAACAAACAAACAAACAAACAAACAAACTCTTCAACTTTATAATATTAGTATAGATGAGCAGTCCTGCTGGGGTCCATAACAAGATCAACACCTTGAAGACACGGTCGCCAGAAGAACGGGACCGTTACACAAATTGTTGGTTAATGGTGGCACTATGAAATATATAAAAAGACGCCTCAAAGATAAAATCGGCTGAAGACGCTTCTGTACAAGCATTCAAAATAGAAACCAGACGATAAGATTCAAACTTGTCTTTATTGGGACCCGTACAGGGCAAGGGCCACGAGCAGCCTAGACTGGGAGGTGGCTTCAGAAGTAATAGACGGAGATAAAATAATATGGGTGATCAACACCCAACTGTGAGGGCAACCGAGATAGATGGTATATCGCCAGCTCTGTTCAGATGGAGCGGAGACTCACTAGCTGAATGCCGTATCCAGGTCTCGTGTCTGTCTAGACCACCACCACATCCTCTTGGGACGAAGAAAAGATCATGTTCATTCCGGGTTGAGGTGATTATCCAGCCCATATATTTCAGACCCATCAGCCTCAACTCGTTCTTCTTGAAACGCAGGAGAGGCTAGGGGAAGAAGATTAGAAACTAAATTTCGTTGCGCAAACATTTCCACCCAAACCAACTAAACTACTGAACAGGCATATCAATCGAATCAGAGCTTCATAGCGCTGTATCACGTATGTATAGGAGACGCTCTTAAAGTTTAAAACTCAACTCGGTGAACCTTCTTTGATATCGAAGGTGAAACACAACAACGAAATGGCCGGGCACTAGCCGTGCATGGTGGCAAAGCCAACGCTTATGTTATTTATTCACATCACTAGGAGATGATTGGTGGTCTTACATAGTGATGAGACAGTATGTTACACCACCAATCGAGTTATCGTAAGTAGAAGCTCAACGCTTCCGTGGAATCTAGTCGTAAAAGACCCCATCACTGAGTCACAAGAAAAGGATCAGTCAGGACTCCAAAAGTGCGCATTTACACAAATTACTCATAAACTCAAGGTTTAGCGGCTGGTGTACACTCCCTAGACCTCAACATTAACTTACACTTATCACTAAACGAGCACAGTTCGATATTGCGATGCGAATGTGTCGCCTTTAACACAAACTGCAACACCCGCACAAATGGGCGAGTGGCTTCGTTGCCACTAGTACCATTAACAGTTCCATGATGGAACTATTGATGTTTTCTTTTAATCACTAGTTCCATTTTAAAATCTGGAAATAATGGAACTAATGTTGAATTTTTTATCACTAGTTCCATATTTTTATTTTAGTACTTGTGAAGTTTTTAAGGGTGTAAAACAGTAGATGTAAAAACGGAGAGCAAATCGTTGTCCAACAGAATGACCATCCAGTGAATCCCTATTACCTAGGTAATGACGCCGCAGACGAACATGCGAAGCGACGTTTCGAGACGTCATTCTCACTCCTCCCCCTACCTTTGTCACAACTTCGTATGTGGACTGGCCAGAGATCAACTGAATATAACAAAAGATATAACCTCAGAGTAATAATAGTTACAAAGACACAAAGGACCGAATGAAAGTCTAAGTGCGGAAAACGGAATCCCAACTCTAATCTGTCTACAGATCCAACTCGAATCATAATGATCTTAATTATTTACTTCAGCCTTGTTTAGCTCGAAGTACATAGTCATGGTCAAGTTAGTATTCAACTGAATTAACTTACGTCAAGTTTAACCTCTGGTTCTGTGGTGGGTGGGTGCAAACGCAGACCTTCAGCAACTGTCGGCATAATGTCCTGAAATGAAAAAAGCGAAAACAAAAAGGTTTATAATGGAAAATACATGTTGATGCAAATATGCACGTTTGTGATGACAAAGGATCAGAACTGTTTCAAACGGCGTTTTTCAACACTGTTCCGAAGAAACACGGAAATGGATTTTTTTTTCGTGCGCTGCGCTTTTTCATTTTGAATGAAGGTTCAGTGCCTACAGACTTAAACGACCTTTTTTATTATTTTGGGCTGTTGGCATGAACATTTATGGGACCAAAATTAGCTCAGTAATTCAATAAAATTTTAATTATACACCATGACAATTATATACATATATCAATAGAGCAGTATACAAAATTAAAATATCTAGTAACAAAAAAAAAAACAAATAAATATAAAAAAAAAACGTGCCCGACATGTCAAAAAGTGAATTAAAACCAGATAGATAACAAAATGCAGTTATCTATCTTGTTTTTAATGTTTTAGTTCATTGCAGTGGCAGGGTGGGCAGGCTGAGTGGGGGGTAATACTTAGCGTCACCCTGCTAAACAGAAATTTATTAATTCCGAAGATAAACGATGCTACCTGAAGCGCATTTTTTGTTACATAGTAATTTGCGTGTTCAGTGAACGGCCTTGTGAATCTAAAAGTGGTGCAATAAGAGCTACGTTTCGAGAGCACGTGTCGGAAAACCAAATAAAATATTAAAACAAAAACCAGTCGAATTGAGAACCTCCAACTATCCAAATAGGCTAGTTGACAAAATTTGGAAATTAGTTTAAAACTATAGCTTAGCATCTATTTCACCCCAAAAATATATTATTTTAAGAAAAATAGGTATTTTACATTAGTATTTTGAGACTTTTGAAATGAATTTGAAATTGATCGCGAAAAAGGCCAAGACTGTCAATCTTCTTGCGTCTTTAATGACGTCACACCTCGGGAAACAGTCGTGTTTGTATATAACAGTCAGCTGTGTTTTTAATAAATAATGGATTCCTCGTATTATAAATACTGTATAGTGCCCCAATGTAAAAGTACAACGGTAAAAACGCAAAACAAATTATTCATATATGTTCCAAACAATAAACAAATACGAAGAAAGTGGTTAAAAATGGCAAAGTGGGAAGATTCTCTTACTTTAACAACTGATTCCACAATTTATTTCATTATTATTTAAGTATTATACACAACTCGATGTATCTATTTATAAATGTATAGTAAAAGAAATGAATTTTGCAAAATCTACCATAATATACCACACAAAACCTATAAAATTTTATGACTTGAATAGGGTTTTATGATTTATTTGAGTTAAATACCTATTTATTTGTTTTTGCTGCGAGTGCTGATTTTGTATCCTGAGTGTGGCGAGGGATTCCAAGGCACGAGATGCAAAAAACTATACTCTAGCTAGTGTAACGCACATAACTTTTCACTTCAGCAGCGAGAATACTATACGAGTTAAAATAATAAACAGGAATAGTAGGTACTTTATACTTAATTCTGCATTAATAACTTGTTGTTTTTATTCTTCCGGTGTTAAAATAATGTTCTCGTAGCTAGTTTCACTCATATTTTACGATTATTTTAATATTTTTTAACTTTTCAACTCTACGCCAGCCACGTTTGATTCTGGAGCTCCTTTATTTAGATTGAGGTGTATTCGGAAATTGCACCCAAGATATTTTATTATTCAAAATTTATATTATGTAACATTACTGAAACTAGAAATAAATATGTAGAGGTTAAATATCAGTTTTATTTGCAGTAAATACTTATTTTCGTTTAAATACAACAATAAGTTAAAAATTCAATAAATTACATTAAAAGACATAATTATCTTTTTGCAAAAATTCTTTAGTTAGTAACTAAATTCCGAACGTGTTTGTCTCTGAGGTCGAATTCAAAGTCGGAACTTCGAAAGGCCTGGTCTTTGTCTCTCTCTCTCTTTCTAATGGCGGGAAAGAGATAGAGTGTAAATGTTTCGAATTGTAGGTATGATTAACCCAAGGCTGAATGAAATATTCGCGGCTTTCTGAAAATAAAATAATTTAAAAGTTATTCAGTGAGCAAAATCGATTTTGCTCGCTAATTCAGGCAGCAAAACCTACAATCATGTTTGAGCTACTGAAGTGAAAATATTATTTTCGTTTTATAAAATGTAATAATTCAATGCAGCTATAAGGAACTACCATAGTTGAAAAAACGAAGGATGTCAATAATCGCAGAGTGTTTGAATGAGCCAAAGGAAAGTAGTACCCCAAGTTTATCCGTTTTTCAAAACGAACTGTATTAATTTAAAAACAATTGCTGAAAGCTCGCGAAATAACTTGTTCACTTTATACGAAAATGATAGCAACAACATAGCGTTTCGCGAGGTGTGATGTCACGCTTCCGTGCTCTTCTCTGATTGGTGTTTAATGTCACGTGATTAAACGCCTAATTTTGTCGATTTTATTTTACAAAAATATTTTTAATCCTTTGTTATATTAATAGAAAAGTTGTTTTTTTGTTTACTTATTATCATGGTTAATCATTAGAAACTCAAAGCCATCCGATTTATTCTTGGTGGAAACAAGCCTATTGTTATAGTTAGAATCATTTTAGAAGTTGTTCGTGTTTTACATACCTTTGTCTCAAAAATAACTCCGATCAAATCCGAAATCACGGAACTCTTTTTGTAGGCTGCCTCTATCTTCTGGATAAGCTCCTTGTTAGAGCGAGCGGCTTTCTCAACTTTAGCCTTCATCAGCTGTTCTCTGTGGAAAACAGCATGTCAGAAAATTGGTGCTTAATACATAGCATTGTAAACATGTCCAAATGTCGTAGCACTTGCTATGCGTTTTTCTGTCGTAATTTTTATATTTTAATTCGCTTTTTTTCATAATATTGTGATAGTATAATTCGTTTGTATAGAAAGAGAACAACATTAAACTTTACAAAATACCAAAACGCAACGGTACGCTAGAGACCACAAATTTGCATTATAAAAACAAGTTCAGCTGTAACTTTTATCACTCACAAATATGCTCATGCCATATTATAACAAAGACAAATAGTGTTAGTAGCCAGCTGTTCGAAACCCGCGGTAAAGTCAATTCATTTTCACTACAACACACGGTGGTACAGTTCCTCGCATGTAATATTAACTACAAATGGAAACAACAGCAGATCAGAGCACAAAGCCTACGCATAACATTATGGCACAACCCACACGGCCGCACACGGCGGTGATCAGTGAGGACATACTTGACCCCGTGTTCTGAACAGCTTCAGCTAAGAGATGCAAAATGATACCTGAGCTCATTATTATCACAATTTTTGCATTTCTTTGCCAGCGGTTCGCCGGAGTCGAGGGCGCGCGTGGTGCAGCTAGCTGGAGACAAAACAAATTATTACCATCGCGGCGCATGCCACATTACATTTCACAAATTCAGGTTACACTGGTTGACGACAGCTACAGATTACTTATATTTTAACTCACTAGATCGGGGAGCCCTACACTACTAATAACAAGGACTGTCACTTAACGAGATCGTCATATTGACAGGCGCATATTACACATCGCGCACTTACCAACAAATACCAATATACCTTATTCATTTCATACATTAAATTCAGTGTTATAATTGTATTGCATCTTGAACTTAAAAAAATGATAGATCAATCAATTAGTAGTGCGATCATCATCTGTAATTGTCACACCTCGTAAACTTAGGTGAATGGAACATGAAGTGTGTGTCAATTCATACAAGCAAGATGCAATGACAGCTCGCTTCATGCTCACTCCATCCACCTAAGTTTACGCGGCGAGTTGTTGAAAGAGTAGACCTACTGTCGAATGTTGTTGTGCGAAGACGGAAAAGGGACATTCAATTTTTGCAAATGCATAATGATTATAATAAGTTTAAACACTTGCATAAAAATACAATTGCAAATATAAATACAACATTTTGTAAATTGCAATTGTCGCATTTTTACTTATTCGAAACGTACAAATAGTCTACTAAAATCAACCCTTCTGATTCTGCCGCAGTCAGGTAAGTGACCGATGTAGTAGCTACCTACTACTATAAAGTGCACAATCGCTTCAGTAGCAGAGAACAATAGTGTGTTGAAAACGTACCTTCATCAATCGCGCTTGTGACTGGCTGTAAAGTATTGAAGATGTTTGGATCGGCTACCGCGGTATGTATAAGTTCTGGGCCGGGTACAGCGTTGTATTGAACCACGGCCGGGACACTGAAATGTGAATATTCAGAACAGTTGGACAACTTGTACGAATAAATTCGGTTAACTATTTGAAAATTACATAAAATTAGCGCTCGATGAAGAGCATCATCCACTAGCGGATCCGGTTTGACTAAATTGATGAAACCCCGCCACCAAAGGACCGAGATATCTTTGGGAGTCTACAGCCTAACGAAGTCATTAAGGAATTTACGAAAAATAGTCGCAAGAGGCTTGTTATGCGCTAAGCAAAATAAAATTGTATGTTTTGTTAGGATTTAGATTGCTGAATACTTCCCCCCAGCACGATACTACAATCCTGGATCCACCTGGCATCATCATCAATACTAAAGGGAATATAACAATAATATATCCAACAATGTTAGTTAATAATATAGTGCCAGACTTTAGGAGCTCATTAACTAGTATCGGTCTTTAATTACTTTTTGGGTAACCAATATTGGTTCAGAAACAGTTTCTAGCAAGGACATAGGATACATATTTCAACCAGCCCCGAGCAGCAACCAGGCCCGAGTCGACGGCGCGTCGTGTTCCACGCGCGCCTCAAATAGCCGTCAGCAAAGAAGACGGGGCCCCATTGGGTCAGTGCCTGCTAGGGTTGCGGAATTTGTTCTAAAGAGTCACCGCAGCCCTGGAACGCAAAGGGCACAAGAAGGAACACGGGTGGGTTTTAGTCAGAGTCTGACACTCCTTTCCGCTCCGCCCAGAGCGGGAGAAGACATTGATGATTTCCCATATCCAGAAAAAAGGATACATACCTATTTAAAAAAAATACATTTTACTATATCATCTGGTGATCAGTTAAACATTAGCCAAATGCTAGAATTGGCTAGTTTAATTGCGTAAATAGTTTCCGAATCGAATCATATATTTGTTAACATGTTGCTTTGCACGATAGACTTCTTATAGATTTTCGTGTTATTTGTATGTAAAGAACTATTATTTTTAACCGACTTCTACAAAAGGAGGAGGTTCTCAATTTGGATGTGTTTTTTTTAAAATGTTTGTTCGCGCATAACTCCGTCGCTTGCCAACCGATTTGAAAAATTCTTTTTTGTTGGAAAGGGTATATATACTTGCCAAATGGTCCCATGAAAATTTTATCGAAAACGAACAAGCGGTTTTTTGTTCATTTCAATAAATGATAGCAAATCTGTCGGGATAGCTGAAATCGCATGTTTGTTTATTGTTTACACCAATTTATACCACGTACGCTGGGAGTGAACCACTAAAAAGGGAAAAATAAAAAAACTTTTTACAAAAAATAAAACCGACTTCTAAACAAAAAAAAAAACCAAAAGTACAAAATAACTTTAATTTCGGAAGTCGGTGTGTTCAAAAACATGAAGCAACCAAAAACACCGAGTTCCAAAATTAAACCACTTTTTTATACGTCGTTATTGTATTTGGGTCACATCTGCATAACTAGATAAATGGTCCAGGACCAAAGATCCAGTAGATACGAAGGATTATCTATGACAGATAGACATACAGGCAGACAGACGAGTGATCCTCGGTTCTTTTTTATTATAGCTCAATATTTAGTTTTACAAATACTTAAAGTTAGAAGGAAAACTAACCATGGTATGGAGGGGGCTGGTACAGCATTAGAATATACAGCAGGCAGAGCTGCTGGTGCTTCTGAAAAAATAAACCAATTTTTGAAACACCTACATGAATAGATATTATATTTGTGACCTGCACTCTATTTGTACAAAGTTATATCAGCTGGTTTATTAGTTCATTTTTGTCCTCAAATTTTGTCCTTGCAGCTAACTCGATGTTTTCTGGATCTGAGAATGCAATGAAAAATGTCCATAATGTTGCAAAAGATGAAACAGAAGAAACATTTTTAGTTTCGTATATTCAACATTTTGCTGCGAGAAATGCAACATATCGTGAGAAGTGGCTCATGAATTTTAATTTTTGTGGAGGTGGACCAGCCTAATGTAGGACTTGTTGAAGAATTTCTTTTATAAACAGGCTACATTCAATGTAAATAATTGCTTACCTTCAGGTTGTGGTGGTGGTGGCGGCGGTTGTACTACACTAGGTTCTTGAAGATGAGCTAAAGCATGAGGTGGCAAATATCCTGTTCTGAAAAAATGTTCCTTTTCAAATACAGTGGCGTGTACGAATTTACACTTCGGAAAAGAACACACTGAGTTTTGGAAGTTTCTACAAAATGTATAAACCCCTGGCAGCTGGGATAAAATTAACTCATGCGCAAATATACATGCAGCGCCCTTTTTACAAGTGCCTCGTGCAAAGTTACGGCACATTGTTAAACCCTGCTTTTCCTCTGAGTGATCGGTTTTAATGGGCGCAGCAGCAGCCCTTAGTTCATTTGAGTGCTCTGCGCTAGATGGTGTTTCTGTGGAGCTACAGTTATATTCGTCGTCCACAACCTCTTGTTTGACGTTGACAATCATCGGCGGCGTATCCGGCGGTGGCGGATTAGGCGGCAGAGGCGGCTGCACTGCTGCAGTTGCCACCATCGTGGTTTTATTGACTTTCTCTAGTTTCTTGTGTCCCAACAAGGACGTGTGTGCTTCCCCACTGGAAGAATTGACTTCCCCGCGGGAAGAATTGGCTTCGCCACGGGAAGAATTGGCTTCGCCACGGGAAGAATTGCCCTCACCCCGGGAGCAATTGGTCTCGCCCCGGGAGGAATTGGCCTCGCCACGGGAAGAGTTGGCTTCCCCACAGGAAGAATTGGCTTCCACACCAGTAGAATTGGCTTGCCCACTGGAAGAATTGGCTTCTTCTTTGTGAACTTTCAAGTACTTCTTCATGTGCTTGAAGTTTGGTGAGGGCCTAAAAGTTATTGACTCTTCATCACTGCGAGATTTGGTTAGAATATCTGAAAAAAAAAAATGAATTCTTTATAATAAGCACAGCACAAACATAAAAAAAAACAAGTGATTAATAATATTAAGTACTTTGTTTTAATCATTTACTTATAAGTATCAAATACATACATAACTAAGAAACCGGACCAAATTATTATCTACTCTATTATTTGCTCCTTAATAGTTTTTTTTTTAAATGGTCTACTATTGTTTTAGACATTATTAGGGCACTGAGGGCATAGCATTATGTTTGTGCAAGCCTTTCTTAATAGATAATGCATTCCACAAATGAACAACTTGAACAGTAAACAGTTTATAATGATGATCTCAAAGACGTTAGTATTAACCTGGTCTTGTTAGTATACTATTGAGCCTAAAGGATTTTTGAGTTATCATTTCGAGCTACACAGAATGGTAACTTTGGGCTTCCAAGCCTGAATGCCTTGAGATTCCTTCATTTCCAAACAAGTCTACCTTACATAAAACACAAATTAACACACTTTATGTACAAAGTGGGTACTTAGTACATGAAGTTTTAAACCAAAATACCATTTATATTTTAAAAGCACAAATAACTGAGTGTCTATTTATTTGTTTATGTCACACATTGGTTACTCAACAGATCTTAATTACTCTTAACTTTGATAATACTGTTAAGCAAACAATTATTAAAATAAATCACTAAATGTAGTTTTTATTTAATGTTAGCCTTTTCACATTAATCCACTTTAAGTAGGGTAGTTAAACATTTTCCACACCTTAGCTGTAAATTGCCATCATAAAATAAGGTAAAAAGCAAAGAAGTATTTCTTCAACCACTAGAAATTGTTAATAAGCTATGTTTAAAGGATATCTAGTCTGTCTTATAACTATTCCCAACGAGTCAATAAATTGAGTTCACAGAAATCTTAATAATAAGGCAATAGAAGTGGCAAAGACGCGTGATCTTGTTGCCGCGTATGTGTCTTGTAGAACACAAAGTGCGCGTGGAGCGTTGTTGCGGTTACTTGTGTTGTTTGGGACGCGGAGAGGTAAACATGGTATTTTGCAGCATATCCAACTGCGGAAACTTTTCCAAAATTTGTAACTTTATAAATAAAGGAATAAAATTTCATTTGTAAGTACTTCATTTTTGAAATAATGTGTTTTTCAATAAATATAGACGAATCAAACATTTTCACCACCACTACTACGATTATCACAGTAAAACGATTTCTTTGTCAATTCAATAACCATTAATACTTAAGCCTGTTCATGTCTACTATTACAACTGCTAAAAGCAGCAATGAAATTATAGTCATGCGCAATAAACAATATTTCAGTTTACGTAAATTCCAGGAACACGCCGCATGAGTTGGCCGCGAATTAGTGACGTGCCACTACTATTTTGTATCGATAATTTATTACGTTTAGCGTAATACCTAGTTTTACCGAAATGGGATTGTAATATAATTATTGGTTAAATATAACAATATGAGATGTATTTTCACTATATACTTAATTATGTTTTCTTTCTATCTTAATATTTACGAGCCGATGTTTTCAACGATTACCTGTTTGTTAATCCGTACTCATAATTAAACTACTTTTTCATTCAGAAAATTAATAGTCTGTTTCTTTGTATCATTGACGTGTTCAATATTTATCAAAAACTTTTAAGTCAAAATAATTAAGTGCCTATACATATTATTATATTGTAAGGATAATGGATTAACTTGAATTGAATCGATACGTTTTTATATTATTTATGTATCGGTTTACTTTATCCAATGCTATTATTACAGGTTTCCAAAAGATCCGAATATTAAAGATAAATTGGATATCTGCTACTGGAAAAAGAAATTGGTTCCCGACAAAGTATAGCAGAATTTGTTCTGTTCATTTCACAAAAGATTATTTTAACTCGTCAACAAAAAGACGAGGAATGAAACACTTTCAACAAATTAGTTATCTATTGTTTCGAGACCCTTTGGCGATTAACGCTCAACGGAAAATTCTAACTAACGGTAATTATCGATATGAGCTCGTAATGCTTTATTTGCACTGCACTATTCCTAAGTGAGAGTGAGCGCGCGATATAATTTTCTGCTTTTCGCACACGTTTATTATTGGTTCCAGGGGCTGTGCCCCCAGAGATTATGCGTTTTTGGAAAATATTGCGTAATGCAATCTAATAAAGTTTAATTTAGTTGCAGCATTGAAAAATGCATGTGTAGGCGTTAGTGTGTATCTATTGTTTGTTTATGTGGTGGTAGCTGCGACCCGGCGACACGCGTCCCAGTATAGAAGATAGTAGATAGCACTTCTATTGTCTATTGCCTTATTATTAAGATTTCTGTAGTTGAGTTAGTTAGGAAATATTTGGTTGTGACTGACAAACAGATGGTCAGTCCTGCCTTCCTTTATTACCATTTTAATAACAATAATTTATATTATTGTTATTAAAATGGTAGTCGTAGGCCTTCTTATGAAGGCCTACGACTCGGTGCCTCATTCATGGCTCATGAGGGTGCTAGAATTGTATAAAATTGACACAACACTGCGCACCTTCCTGATGTCATGTATGGGGCAATGGAGGACAGTCCTTCTATCCAGGATGCTATCTAGGATGTCGAAATATCCAGCGGAATAGCGAACCGGTAAGGATCGAGCGAGGTATATTTCAGGGTGATAGTTTCAGTCCGCTTTGGTTTTGCCTAGCCTTGAATCCTCTCTGAACACTGCTAGAGAATTCAGGGCTAGGTTATCGGTTGAGGAGAGGGGGTCAGGTTATATCTCACCTGCTTTACATGGATGATCTGAAACTCTTTGCCCCCACTAATCTGCAACTGATGGAGCTACTGAAGGTAACTGAAACCTTCAGTAACGCCATCAGGATGGAGTTTGGTGTGGACAAATGTGCGGTCATGCATGTAAAGCGTGGAGAGATTATGGAATCCGTGGGAACTCAACTCTCGGATTCCATGAACCTGAGATCCCTCTCTTCAACTGAAACCTACAAGTATTTGGGTATGTCGGAAGCGTTAGGTATCAATGTTACTGACATGAAGCAATCGTTGAAGGAGCGCTTCTTTGGCCGCCTGAAGAAGGTATTCAATAGCCTTCAATCGGGCGGAAATAAAGTGCGCGCCTTCAACGGTTGGGTCATGCCGGTATTGATGTACTCTATCGGCGTACTCAAATGGACTCAAACGGAACTTGACGCCCTGGATAGACGGGTCCGTACACTGCTTACTGCATATCGAATGCATCACCCACGATCGTCGGTAATGAGACTGTATATCCCGCGAAAGTGTGGAGGTCGAGGTTTTTTAAATGCTAAGACTCTCCACAATCGCGAGATATGCAGTCTCAGGGAATATTTCCTAGATGTCGACGTGGGTATGCATCGAGATGTAGTGGCGGTGGACAAGGGACTAACCCCGCTCTCCTTGGCAAATGAGAACTGGCGCAAACCTGCGGTGCTTGACACTAATGATCGCAGGGCAGTATGGCAGAGTAAGGAACTACACGGACGCTTTTTTCGGGCCCTACATGGGCCCGACGTAGATCAATTAGCGTCCGTAGCCTGGCTACGCTTCGGTGATCTCTTTGGAGAAACCGAAGGTTTTGTCTGTGCAATTATGGACGAAGTTATCATGACTAAGAACTACCGGAGATTTATTGTGACGGCACGGTTGACATATGTCGGGCATGTCACCGTCCGGGAGAATCAATTCGCCACATTTTCTCTGGTTGTTCTAGTCTAGCTAACGGAGAGTACTTGCATAGGCACAACCTCGTAGCCAGGATTATCCACCAGCAACTTACTCTAAAATACTCACTTGTGGAATTGGAGGTACTACAGGTATGTGCCCGACCCAGTTCTCGATAATGGCAATATCACATTGTACTGGGATCGGTCCATCATCACTGACAGGACTATTGTTGCCAATAAGCCTGATATAGTGGTGGTGGGCCGAATCGTTAGGCGTGCAATGATTGTAGACATAACTGTTCCACATGACGAGAACCTCGTGAAAGCCAAGCAAGATAAGCAAATTAAATATCTTGACTTGGCTCGCGAGGTTGTCGACATGTGGGATGTGGATTCAGCAATCATTGTACCGATAGTCGTTTCCGTCAATGGCTTAATAGCCAAGAGCCTCGACCAACACCTTAAGAGGCTCTCCTTAGGCAGCTGGATCAAGGGCTTGATCCAGACAGCGGTACTTTTGGACACGGCTCGCATTGTTAGGAGGTTCCTCTCTCTGGGACCCTGACCGCCGGTAGCTTGGACCCTGTTCCCGATACCGGTGGGCTACTATTTTTTATATTTTTAAATATTTTTATATCATTATATTTTAATATTTAAAAATGTAATTTATATGTTTTTATATAATGAATAAAGGATATAATATAATAATAATAAGCCTTTTATTCCTAAATATTACAATTTTCGACCTCCTAAATAATCACTAATGCATTGATCACAATATGTCCCTAATTTTGGTGTGCCTGGCGGCATAGGCCTCCTCCAACGTCTTCCACTGTTTCCTATCGGTTGCAATTCTTAACCAAAGAGGACCTAGAGTCATCATGAGATCATCTTCCCATCTTCTCACTTTGCGACCTCGGTTTCTTGACCCATCCCTTGGATACCAGACTGTTAGTGGCTTGTTCCATTTTTCATGCTTACAACGGATATGCATATGCCCTGTCCATCTCCATTTTGTTTCGTCAATATGTGTAAGGATGTCTGTGAGTTTAGTTTTGCGTCTAATATCCACACTCCTGACTCTATCCTTTAGCTTTAGCCCCAGTATGATCCTTTCCATGGCTCGTTGACACTTTGCAAGCTTTTCCATTTGGTTTTTTGTCAAAGCCCAGGTTTCACAGCCGTATGGGATGCAAGGAAGAATGCATGTATCAAAAGTTTTCTTCTTGATCTTGATGCTGAATTCCTGCTTTTCATTATTTCTTTCAATGCCCAAATTTTTTTCCACCCGGTAGCGATTCTTTTGTCAATTTCTTTGGACATTTGGTCGCTTGTGGAAATGATCTGACCCAAATATAAATACTCCTCGACATATTCAAGTTTTTGTCTATTGACAATAATGTCTGCCGCTGTTGCGTTTGTCATCATTTTTGTTTTGCTCGAGTTCATTTCCAAACCCACTTCTCGACTTCTGTCTGCTAGCGATCATGGATTCCAGTAATCTTGGGTTCTCCTCCAATATGACCAGGTCATCAGCAAATCTTAGATGGTTTAGTCGCGATCCGTTTATGTTTAGCCCTATATGTTTCCAATCCAATTTTCTAAACATGTGTTCTAGTACTGCTGAAAATAACTTTGGCGAGAGAGGGTCACCTTGCCTGACTCCTCTGTCGATTGGAAAAGTATCTCCCAGAGATTCCAACTTGATGCTAGCTTTACTTTCACTGTAGATCTTTTTGATGACGTTTACATAGGCAAAATTCAAAATTCAAAAGTCATTTATTCAAACTAGGCTGATAGACAGCACCTTTTGAACGTCAAATTTTACATAAAGACAGTCCCCCAAAACGCCCACCCGTCACCACTTCTTAGTGTTTTAGCTGGGAAGAAGAAGTGGCGCAACAAACTCCCCAGCAACACATCTGTCTATTGCGTTTTAAGAACTTGAATTTATACAATAGTATGCAAAGTCATTAATACATGACAAAGGTAGAAAAAAAAATATAATTATCCAACATGGAAATCATAAATCAATTCACTATAAAACATTATAAATAGTGGATTGAGTCAATAAAGTAAAAACAAATTGACCTACATAGTCATCAAAAATAAAAATAAAAACAATATTATATGAACTCATATAACCCGTCATAAGCTAACTTATAGAGAAAGAACATGATAAAATTAAATAGGATTTTGTCTTGCGTTCAACACAGCGACCAACTATTCTTATCGTCTAAATAGTCATTAATAGTATAGTATGCCTTCGAACAAAGGTTAGATTTAACTTTATCTTTAAATGAGTTAAAAGGCAGGTCAAGAAAAGAAAGTGGAAGTTTATTGTAAAAACGGATACCGAGCCCCACAAATGAGTCATGGACCTTACGAAGTCGGTGGGAAGGAGCATGTAGCTTGTGCTTGTTTCTGGTGTTAAAGTTGTGGATGTCGCTCGTTTCACAGTATAAATGTATATTTTGCCTAATATATAAAATGTTTGCAAAAATGAATTGAGATGCTACTGTAAGAATTCCAATGGTTTTAAAAAGTTCTCTTAATGAAACTCTAGGCCCTAGCTGATATATTGTTCGCACAGCACGTTTTTGTAGGACAAATATATTTTGTATATCAGCAGCTTTTCCCCACAGTAGAATACCGTAGGACATAACGCTATGGAAATAACTAAAATAGACTAACCGAGCTGTCTCAACGTCAGTATACTGTCTCACTTTCCTGACAGCGTATGCGGCAGAGCTGAGCCTTCCCGATAAACTTGATATATGTGGGCCCCATTGTATTTTAGAATCAACAGTTATTCCCAAAAAAACTGCCGAATCCACAGTTTCAAGTACCTCGCCACTTAAGGTGACATTGGGTCCTAGATTTCTAACATTTGGTAAAGCAAACTTTATACATTTTGTTTTCTTGGCATTTAAAACTAGATTATTGGTCGTAAACCAATCCGTAACCATTGAGAGAGCGCTGTTTACGTTACTGAAATCTTGTCTATTCCTATCAACTTTAAAGATAAGAGAGGTATCATCCGCGAACAATACTACGCCACAGATACCCTTTAAGAAAAATGGTAAGTCGTTTATGTACACCAGAAACAAGAAGGGACCCAGTATTGAGCCTTGAGGCACGCCTAAATGCACTGGTAGTCCGGAAGATTTCACGCCATTGATATCCACACATTGGAACCTATTATGTAAATATGAATCAATTACGTTAAGAGCTTCGCTTTGGAGACCGTAATAACGTAGTTTACGCAAAAGCGTGTCATGGTGTACGCAATCAAAGGCTTTGGACAGATCACAGAAAACTCCAATTGCATTTTTCGAGTTCTCCCATGCATTAAATATGTGTTTCAGGAGAGCAACACCCGCATCTGTAGTCGAACGTCCTTTTGTAAAGCCGTACTGTTCGTTATGAAGTAGTTTATTTAAATTAAAATGTTTTAACAACTGCTTAAGTATTAACTTTTCAAATATTTTGCTAAAAGCAGGTAAGATGGAGATAGGCCGGAAGTTGCCAATGTCATTTTTATTACCTGATTTAAATAAAGGTATGACTTTACTACTCTTCATGAGATCAGGAAAAGTTCCTAAATCCACGTATTTATTAAAAGTAAAAGCAAGGTAGGGCGCTACTATGTCTATTATATTACTCAAAAGTTTAATTGAAATGCCCCAATAATCACCTGTGTTTTTAGATTTAAGTGTATTGAATACGTTAACTACATCAAGTGGTGTTACGTGCTCAAAACGAAATAATTGATTACACTTAAGCACACTATTATGTAAAAGATTTTCAGCGTTAGAAGGGGACGAATTCAAGGAGCGAGTTGTAGTAATAGGTATACTGGAGAAAAACTCATTAAATACCTGAGCTACGTCAGCAGGTTTACTTACTAATTTGTGGTCGACTATGATCTCTAACTGATTTTCTCGTTTAACCGACTTGCCCGTTTCATTGTTAATTATTTTCCAAGTGGCTTTTACTTTATTATTAGATTTTTTAATTGTCTCGCTTAAAAATTTTGATTTAGCAACAACGCAAATCTTTTTATATAATTTAGAATATTTTTTGACGTACTCTAAAAAAGAGGTATCAAACCTGTATCTTTTAAAACCATATAACTCGTACAATCTCGCTCGACTTTTATAAATACCTGCAGTAGCCCATTGATTGAAACCAACAGAGGTACCCGTAATGTTTATAGTTTTAGGCTTAAACGTGGAATGGTACTCTTTTTGCCCAACATCAAAAAGGGCTCCATAGATCTTATTAGGGTTCTCATGTGCTATCAAAGGTGTAATTTTGTTAGCTATATTATTTATGAACTTACTGCATCGACTAGCTGTATAAGGCCTGCATTCAATTTTATGCGGCTTTTTGCTTAGTGACATAGGAAAGCTAACTAATAGGCCACAGTGGTCAGACGTTAAATCGCTTAACACTAATTTAATTTCGGCATCACAATAATAATATATAGAAGTATAATGTCAGATTCTGCCCTTTGACTTGGGATGTTGCCAGTAAATAGTATCTCGTTGAACACTTTTCCATCGACGATTTTTCCATCTTTTGACTATTTATAGCTTTTACTACTTCTGATTTTAGTATTTGTGGTACTTCTTCGATACTTTTTATTGCGTTTTCTTGTCTAGGTTCTTTGTTGGGTGATTCTATATCTGGCTGAATGGAATATAACCGGCGATAGTAGTCTGTTGCAATGTTTAGAATCCTACTGCGTGTAGTGGTCAATCGATCTTTGTCTCTTAACTTTGGTATCCATTTTTTCCCCTTTTTTCTGAGTTCCTTGAGCGCTTTTCGTGTTCCACCCGTTTTGATAATGTGGTTTTCTAGGGTTTTGATTCTTTTATTTTTCCTGTCTTTCCTCATATTTACACGAATGTATTTGCTTAAGTGCGATATATATTTAATAATTTCCTTTTTCTTTTTTTTTGCTATTAAATTCCTTCTTTGTTCAATTAGTTTTAGAGTTTCCTGGCTTAGATGGGGTTCTTTGTTCTTACCTGTTTTTTTTATTTTATCTGTACTTGGAGCTTGCTTTCTACTCTGGCATATTTTTCGTTTAGTTTCTTGCTGGAAGTAACAATTTCCAGCAGCTCCTCCGAAGAATCTTTTTGAACCTTATCATTGCTGAACGTTTGTGTGTGGTTAGTTTGAAATGCTTTCGGCCTAGGTTTTCTTGGAGACTGCTCAGAAAGACAACATCGTACCATACAATGGTTAGTATTGAAGTTCAAGTGTTGTATTACACTTGTGTCACTTTGTTAGACAAGATGCAGTCTATCTAATTTCTGACCTTTCCATCTGGAGATATCCAAGTCCATTTAGATTTGTGTTTTTTGCGGAATATGGAGTTTAGCAGTATTAAGTTATGTTCAAGCAGGAACTCTACCAGTTTTTCACCTTTTTTGCTTCGTTTGCCTCTTCCAAATTTTCTTTTTACATGTTCTTCTCCAGGTGTTTGAGCACCTACTTGAGCATTAAAATCCCCCATGATTACTATATTGTTATCTGAATACTTTTCAGTAACTTTGCTTAGACTGTTATAAAACCTGTCTATATGTGTTGTAGTGGCTTGTTCCGTTGGTGAGTAAACTTGTACAATAGTCCACTTTTTTGTATAGTTCGCTATGTTCATGTGAACTATTGCTATTCGGTCTGATATGCCTTCGAACCCAATAATTTGTTTTTTGAGTCTTGACTTTATAATGAAGCCTACTCGGACATAGAGTCCAGCTACTTCACCCTTGTAGAACATAACATAATGACTCCTCTCTTCTATTCCTTCACCCACTCTCCGCATCTCACTTATACCCAGGACGTCCCATTTCATATTTTTGACTGCCAGTTCTAGCTCCTGTAAACTTTCTGGTGTTTTCAGCGTTCATGTGTTCAATGTACATATGTATATATTATATGCATTTTGTTTCTGTTTTATTACATTTGTTGGAAGGTAGCGGTCTTCTTACCCTATGGTGACCAGCCGGCTTGGGGTGTGTTTTTCCATTGTTGGTTTATTTAAAGTAGTGGTTTGTGTTTTGGTTTGATTTCGGGAGCCGGTGGTCATTACAAGTTTTTTGGAGTGTCAGACAAAGATGATGTTCTGCCTCGTGCAACATAGTTTAGGATATTGGGTTTTATAATTTCCTTTGAAGTTCCCTTGGTAGTTTGTGATGCCTGGATATCCATATTTTTGAGTTTTTTCTGAGTTGACGAGTTGGGTGAGCCTGACTCCTCCCTTTTCCTTTTGTCCCTGGATTTGTCTGTTGGCTTTTTCACAATTATTTTATCGTATTTCAGATAGGCTACATTTCCCTTTTTCTTTTCTTCTGTGACTTGAGTTTAAAGCTGCTTCCTCTTTTCAAGAATTTATTTAAGGAAATCTTCTTTTACGAATATTCCTGGGGGAAATTCTCACTTGTTCTTTAGTATGATATGTTTTTTCCACATGGATGTAATAGACACTATAACAGGCCGATTCTCGTTGGTATCTTTCTTGCCAATTCTATATATGTTGCTAATTTCTTGGCTGTCAAGGTGTGTTCCTGTTCCTATTACTGATTCTTTAAGTAGTCTACCAGCTCTGCTTCTGATTTTCCTGTCTCTCCTAATCCAAAACCATTTTAATACCAAACCTAAAAATGATGACCTATTGTATGTACTTAGAGCATGGTCCCACTTTCTGTCCCCTATTATCCCATATGTATCTAAACCTGGGTTCATTATCCATCACTATAGCTTTCTAATTTAATTGGGTCTAATATTTCAGATTTATAAAAAATCACACATGGCATTTTCTATAATAATGAAAAAGAATCATTGATTTCGATCGTGTCTTCCAAAATACGAAATATTATTAATTGCGAAATATAACAAATGACAGTTTGTTTTGCTCATAACATTCTGGAAATCTTAATCTAGTGGTTTGAAATTAATAATCAATTCTCAAAAGCGTATTTTATAAAAAACTAGCTGACCCAGCAAACGTTGTTTTGCCATACTTATATAAAAAAATGAAAAAATATTTTCCCGCTTTTCTGTTGAAATTTTTCCTGAATTTTCTTTGTTATAAACCTCACGGAGCCCGAGACCTTTCCAACGAATGCAAAACCGTGGAAATCGGTTCGTGCGTTCTGGAGTTATAGCGTCAGGAAGGAAAACCCGACTTATTTTTATATAGTAGAAATTTATCGCTGATAATATGATTTAATCAAACCACGTCCAAAATGAATTGACGGCATGAATGACATAACAACGTGCTTGTCCTGTCAACAAAACTTCAAAAAAGTTTCTGTGAAAAAAGTTTCTATTGAATTCATTTATTACAAAAAATGTGACAAATGAGGAACCGCTCGACCGATTTTGTGCAAACTTCACATAAACCATCTACTAAATATGCCGACCAAATCCTAAGCATTTGGTTTGGATAGGTGAGCCCGTTCTTGAGTTATGGAATTACAACGAAAAGTGGCATTGATTTTTATATATATAGATAAGACAAACACTAAATTCCATTATCACAATAAAACTAAAACAAATGAGAGTAGAAAGTTTTGGAGTGTTTACCGTCCTCTGCAGTCTGCATTTCCTTTGCTTTCAAAGTCATATGAAGGTAGGCCTTATATTTATTTAATAATCACACACCCGCACGTTGAACTTATGTTATTTTTCACTCCAGAGCACTAGTAGGTTACTCCACCAATGTCGATCAAAAGTAAACGCCTCACATCCTGCAAAGCACAGTTCCTACGACAAGAAAATGGCTGCAGTAGCTTACCAACAATAGTTGTTGTTAAACTACTGCAGCCATTTACCTTTTTTTGGGATCTTGGCTACTGAGGCCTTTAAGCCGAGACTTTATTGGTAGTCAATTGAACATCATGCGCAGTGCGCAGTGCATTTATATTATCTAATGATTGAATTGATTCTAATTTATAATAGTGGTTTTAATTCATGCCTTTTACTCATGCCAAATTACAAGTCATTAAATTCACTATACCGACTAAAATTAACTCATTAATAATTGTTTGCGTGTAATTTTTGTGACCAGTGTGAATAAATTATAATAATATTTTATATTAGCTGTGCAGCGGCGATGTCGTCGTAAGTTGGAAATTATGAAATTTGAATTGAAATTATTTTATTAAATTATTTCAAGTCAAGTGCTCGTTGGAACATGGAAAATGTAAACGAATGGCATGACAGTTTGTCAACGATGAGCAACCGACAATTTTTATAACATCTTTATTGTACTAATATTACAAATTGTATGAATGGTACGCTAAAGGCCAAACCATTCATACAATTTTAGATCGAACAACTATTTAGTTGTGTGTCTAAAGTTTATGTAGAGCCGCGTATAGCCAATCTGTACAATTTGTGGAACAGGATGCTGTGATCCACGCGATCAAAAAAATCTGTATAAATCATGTTAACCTGCCCGCCATTATCTGTTTATAAGAATAAAGTTTGAGAAACAAGCCAAATTAGAAATAGTCGAACGTTATTTTAGGAAACCGTGTTGTTCATAAGAGATACCTCTAAGGATGTACGACTACGGATAGAGAGCATTGTATACAAGTTTTTCAAATACTTTACCTAAAGTATTAAGAATAGAAATACCTCTCTAATTTTCTATTTCTATTCACGACCCCTTTTTATGTATGGGTACTATATATTATTATGAATGTATTGGGAAATTTACCTTCTCTTAAAGATATATTAAACATGGATGGGCTAAAGACTGCACAACTTTTCCAAAACAGTGGAGGTATTCCGTCACAACCTTTTTTTTTCCTTTGCGTTCCAGGGCCGCGGTGACTCTTTCGAACAAATTCCGCAACCCATCAAAGTTTCATTTGAATTCCATTCATATAATTCGAATAAGTCCGTCAGATAGATTTCCAAAAAATATTGGCAGGCTAACTGTATATAGTGCTATTTAGCACTAAAATTAATTGTATACCGCGTTTACGCGTGATATATGCAGTGTTCTTTGACATAGCGAAGGCATTTGACAAAGTCGGGCACTACGACTTAATCTATAAGGTATACCGTCGAGAGCCTGACTCTATCGCTCGCGTTCTCCAAACGTCTGCGAACATCTTGAGTAGATGGTTCAGGAAATGGAGAATCGAGGTAAACCGCAATAAGAGTCAGGCGGGCTATTCTCGAGACCGAGGCTTAAACCCCGTCCCGCCAGTGGAAAATTGTCACTCAGGTGCAAATTGCGGCTCTTTACCGCGGTCATTCGCCCCATCATGACGTACGCTTGTGCTGTCTTTGCACACGCAAGCCCTCGTCACCTCCACAGGATGCGGATGCTTCTATGTCCGCAATGAGATTCTACATGTAGACTTCAAATTGCATACCGTACCTTCATGAAATAAATTACCAAGCATTCTATCTATCTATTGGGTTTGGTTTCCGCACTTGCCCTAGTGTTGGACCATTGTGCGTGAGCCATGGCGGCCGTCACTCCAACCAGCCAACCTCCCTCCTGAAGCAGATCAGTCCACTCAGTGTGTTCAGAATTTCTGGAAGTGAATTCGGTGTCCCCATTGTTTGCCTGCGTATTTTGGCTACACCTGTGCACTCAAGGAGCTCGTTTGACACCGTTTCCTCCCTCTCCATGCATAAAAGGCTGTCCGCAATTCCTATCGTGTGTAAGTATTTGTTCAGTGAGCAGTGTCCGGTGATGGTCCCCGCCACCATTCGCAGGTTGCCTCTATCATAGCGCAAAAGGCGCCTGCGTATTTTCCCGTCCAGGGTTGGGATAAACTGTTTGGACTGTCTGCAGCCTGATGCCTGACACAAGCAGGAGCACTACCATGCTCCTGCTTGTGTGTGGGTATGTTCTTGTAGCCATGTGCGCAACTGGGTGAAAGGGAGTGGAACAATGGGTTCGGGTCCAACAGCCACCATCTCAGATCTCCTGGCCAGCTTATCGGCTGCGTCGTTTCCCAGTAATCCGCTGTGTCCTTTTATTCACTGAACGTCACAGTGTTGCGGTTGGTCACCGTGAAGCGTTCTAGGGCATTGTGGCATTCTTGTATGAGTTTCGAGGTAGTATAGTTCTTTTCTAGGGATTGTAGGGCTGAGGCGCTGTCGGAGAGTATGCGAATATGAGTATCCATGACTCTCCTGGCTTCTGTGGCATGGACCGCTTGGATGATGGCCACACATTTCGCCTGATAGACGGTGTTGAGCTTTCCTAGCAGTCTGGATATTTTAATGTTGAGGTCAATGGAGTAAAGCTCCAGCTCCAGTTCCGGTGCTTGTTTTTGATCCATCAGAGTAAATTCTCAGCTCTTTGGGACCTGAGTAGTCATGTGATTCTTGTGTGGGTACTATGTGGAAGTGCTTTCGGAAATGGTGCATCTTATGAGTTTTATCATTGGATGATGCCATCATGAGTTGTCGTTTGATGGCATCTTCCATGATGCGCGTGTTTGATTCTAGAGTCTGTTCCTAAAATGCCCAATGTGCTAAGCCGGAAGGCCACTAGGGTTACTTCCTCCCGTACTATAGGGTGAAGAGGTGGAAGCCCCAGCATTGCCTGCAGGGCCGCAATGGGTGCTGTTCTCATGCTGCTAGTGATTGCTACGCAGGTAAGTCGTTGCAACTTCCAAAGGTTTTTTTGTGCCGTGCTCAATTCGGTTCTGGGCGACCAGACTAGAGAGCCAATGGGTTGTATTGGGGCTAATGCTCCAGTTCTTACCTAGCATGTGTTCGCATTGCCACATGCATATACTGGCTTTTTTATGGTGTATACAGTGTCCTTTGCCCAATTCAGCTGCTTATCCAAGTACATGTCTATGT
Source organism: Hecatera dysodea (assembly GCA_905332915.2). NCBI lineage: Eukaryota > Metazoa > Arthropoda > Insecta > Lepidoptera > Noctuidae > Hecatera > Hecatera dysodea. The sequence goes on along the minus strand of HG995286.1, from coordinate 19,625,178 downwards.
ATTTGGTTTCAGTTGAAAGGCTTAAAATAGTACCGAAGAATCGTGGTAGTTCTATTGCATCAGTTTCCTCTTTTTAGTCAAACTCTTTTTGGTGGACAAATTTCGTTTTGGTGGGATTCACTGCTAGCTGATATTCTTGACACCAGTCCTCTACTATTTTCAAGTCTTGGCGCATGAGGTTGCACAGCGTGTTTTCATGTTTACCGTTTATTATTATAGTTATGTCATCTGCGTAGCCAACGGTAAGGTATCCTTTCTCGTTGAGTTTTTTGAGTAAGTTATCTGCGATGAGGTTCCATAGCAGTGGCGAGAGGACGCCGCCTTGAGGGCAGCCTTTTGCCACAATGGCCCTCTTTGTGTCATTTATAGTGACTTGTACAGCTCTTTGCTGGAGCATGTTTGTGATCCAGCTACTCAGGGTAGCGCCCACGCCGTGCCTTCCGACGGCCGTGCTGATGCTCTGGAAAATTGTTTTGTCGAAGGCGCCCTCGATGTCAATAAAGACAGCTAGCGAGGAGCATTTGTCGTTTGTTGCACATTCAATCTTTGAGACCACGTTGTGCAGCTCAGATTCTGTTGATTTCCCCGCGGAGTATGCGTGTTGTTGTCTAAGTAGTGGGTGTTGGCGCAGGGGTCCATTCCGAATGTATCGTCATAGATAGAGCCTCTCCAGGGTAAGGCTTATTGGTTTGTAAGCTTTGGGTTGTGTGTAGTCTGTTTTTCCTGGTTTAGCGATGAAAATTACTTTCACTTCGTGCCATGCTATGGGCATATATTACTAAGAATTTCTTCGACACTGCTGTAAATCACCGAAACCCTCTCATCGTATCGACCACCCGATACAGTTTGCCTTTTGATATGCGGACTTTTGGAAATAAACTTTCTAAATATATTTTGTTATTTAAAGTATGACTCATAATTACACCGACTAAAATTTTATTGCTTTTTGTCATAAATCAGTGAAATAAAAACTCATGACAAAAAAACCAAGAACGGGCCAAGTGTGAGGCGGTATCTTGTTTGGGTGACGTACATTTATAGTTATTACATACTAAATTCCATCTGACTAGTTTCAATGTGTGATTTAGATGCGTGATGTAGGGGTTTTTTTATACAAGTATTTGTAAATAAATACACAAGCACAAATCGATTTTCGAGGTGAAGCTCCGCTTGCCGAGGTTGGATCGTGAATGGGTGACCATCCATTACACTATTGGCTCGGAAAGCATGTCGTTGGTCCCGGCTGTCATTCGAGAATCTTTGACAGTCGTTAGTCGCAGCAGTCAGAAGCCAGAAACTTTAACCTCAACCGAGCCAGTTTTTTCTTCTGCCCAGTTATTGGATTGTGGAGGTCTAATAGGCAGATGCTCCATGACGCTAAATACCTCAATGAAATTCGAACGATGCCCTCCCAATACTACGGCTTGTGACCTTTTAAATAAGTATGATTGGACCCAACCTAGAGAATCGCCGCGTATACCCAATCTGTACAATTTGTGGAACAGCATGCTGTGATCCACGCGATCAAATGCTTTTCCAAAATCTGTATAAATCATGTTAACCTGCCCGCCATTATCTGTTTTTTAAGAATAAAGTTTGAGTAACAAGCCAAATTAGAAATAGTCGAACGTTGTTTTAGGAAACCGTGTTGTTCATAAGAGATACCTCTAAGGATGTACGACTACGGATAGAGAGCATTGTATACAAGTTTTTCAAATACTTTACCTAAAGTATTAAGAATAGAAATACCTCTCTAATTTTCTATTTCTATTCACGACCCCTTTTTATGTATGGGTACTATATATGAATGTATTGGGAAATTTACCTTCTCTTAAAGATATATTAAACATGGATGGGCTAAAGACTGCACAACTTTTCCAAAACAGTGGAGGTATTCCGTCACAACCTTTTTTTTTCCTTTGCGTTCCAGGGCCGCGGTGACTCTTTCGAACAAATTCCGCAACCCTAGCAGGCACCGACCCTATGGGGCCCCGTCTTCGATGCTGACTGCTCCTTGAGGCGCGCGTGGAACACAACGCGCGTCGACTCAGCCTGTTTGCTATCGGACGGCGAGCCACCCCCGCTCACCGTCCACAGGCATCAGCCACTGCGCAATAATAGCACAGCGGCCGACTTGTCTCTGGAGGAGACTGCAATGGGACCATTACTGGCACTCTATTTCAGCCCCCTCCCGAGTATCAGGAGTCGCAGCGCCCGCAGCAGCAGCGGCAGTGGCGGGGGCCGCAGCGGCGGCAGAGGCGGCGGCGGCGGCGGTCCTCTTGCGCCTGGTCGGGGCGGTTAGCGCGCAGGCCTTTCCCCAGCCCAGTGCTCGGCCGGCTTGCCAACAGCCGCACATGCAACGTAGTCCGGCGTGGCCTCGCAAGAGCCGGCCCGATGACTGGGCTGACCACATCGGAAACAAAGTCCACTGCGGTCCACCTCCGAGGGGCACATAGCTCCCGTGTGGTTGCCCACATGGCAGCGGTAGCACCTCAGAGGTCTGGGTTCCAGCAGTTTTACCTGCGCAGACACCCACCCCACCAAGAGCCTTCGGTCCTCCGACACAGTTCTGGCCGCCATCACGGGGCAGCTCACCACAAGGGTTTGCATGCCCGTGTTATCGATCGACGGATGGTGCCCGCCTTGACGAGCTCGGCAGAGTAGGGTCCCAGTCCTGGCGACCGCGGCCACAAACTTCCTCCTCCATCACGGAGTCATCCAGGCCCACTATGCGCATGTCGATGCGCTTAGTCGGCCTGGACACCCGGACCTCGTCCGCGGGTAAGACCGCCCTCAGCCTTTCGGCCAGGGCGTCCGCGAACGGGCCACTCTCCGCTCCGGCGAGCTCGAGCTTCCGGGCACCGGTCAAGGTCCTCCTGACCCCGATGCCCCCGCTGATGCCCAGCTCTTGGAGGTTCATTCCGTCACAACCTGGACCCCAAAGAACTCGCAGTGTTCTCTCCACGATTGATGGGGTAAATTGCAAATCAGATTATGATATCAATACAACAATTATCAACTTTTGTGTTCAGTGAACTAACAAATTTATAATCAGAAGGTTTACCAAAAACATCATGGAAGAAGTCACCGAATATTTCGCAAATCGTGGTTTTCTGTTCCATATGCGTAATTTACATTGTTGCGAGATAGTATTTTTGTATAGTTGGATCTTCCTCGCAAATTTTTTATGTAGATCCAAAACATTTTAGGATTTTTTTTTAGATTAATTTCAGTCCCGTGTAGGTATTTATTATAAAAAAGCTCCTGTATATATCGCTGCCTATCCCGCAACATTGCAAAGTCATCGTAATCCAGAAGGTTACCAAATCGTTTCCAACGTGGGTGTGCCTGACTTTTTTCTTTAATTATTTTCAACGCTGTCTGCTGGTGATATTAGAACTGAATGAAAAGAAATTTAAAACTTGTACTAAACGCACATTATACAGGCAAGCATATTATAAGTTGGGGGATTACATTGAAGATAATAATGCTTGGCTAAATGCCGGTCCTGCTCCACAGCCTCAACCACTTGGATAAACAAGTTAGGATTTTATATTTGGAAGAGATGCTCGCCCTTTTTTTTGTCTCATTTATTTATTCTTTTTTTATATAATTAATAATATAATTAGTTTGATAATAAGTAATTTCTCTTTTTTTTACTTGTAGTTGCTTGGTTTTTGTAAACCATAGCTTTGTATAATGTACATAGAAGCATTTTATTTTCAAATATTGTAAATGTGAGTACCATGGAGCCATTTACATGTGATAAGTTATAGTTTACTTTGCGACTTGAACTAAAATGGCAGTTGAGAGCATGTCATGCTCGCTCAAATGTTTCGCTGATGGTGGCGTGTGTGTTGGATGGAAACGATTGCGATTCACGGTGCCGTTTTCGAAGTTGTTCAAAAATAAGTGTACCTCGGGCAGACTTTGCAGTTAGGTAGAAACAACTTTGAGGGCGAGGTAAATAGAAGAATTCAGCTGGGCTGGGCAGCATTTGGGAAGCTACGTCGAGTCCTTACATCCTCGATCCCACAGTGCCTAAAGACGAAAGTCTTCAATCAGTGCGTCCTACTTCGTCATGGCATACGGAGCGAAACGTGGACACTGACAAGCTCAAAGTCGCTCAGCGGGCTATGGAAAGGGCTATGCTCGGTGTGTCTCTGAGGGATCGCATCAGAAATGAGGTGATCCGTCAGAGAAGCAAGGTCATCGATATAGCCCACTGGATTAGTACCTAAGCTGAAGTGGCAGTGGGCTGGCCATGTTAGTCGTAGAACCGACAACCGTTGGGGTAAACGAGTTCTAAAGTGGAGACCACGTCTCGGCAAACGTAGCGTAGGACGTCCTCAGGCACGGTGGAGTGACGATTTGCGCAGGACGACTGGCAGAAACTGGATGCGAGAAGTCGAAAATAGATCTAAGTGGCGTGCAATTATAAATAAACAATATTATTATTAATATTATAATTGGAGAGGCCTATGTCCAGCAGTGAACTGCAACAGGCTGTTGATGATGATGACAACTTCTAACATTATTTATATAGATATCAAATGTATATACATTTAAAAAAGTTCAACCCGATCTAATACCTAACCATACCATAATCCATGTAAAGATAAGTTATTTGTGTAACAAGAGGGCAAAGTCGTTTTTTGCTGCGAGTGCTGATTTTGAATCCCGAGTGGGCGAGGGATTCAAAGGCACGAGATGCAAAAAACTTTGCTCTCGTGTAACACACTTAACTTTTCATTTCAGCAGCGAGAACACTTTAGGAGATAAAATAATAAACAGGAATAGATTGAAATAACTATTTATTGTGAAATAAAATAATTAACATTGTAGGTAGAGATACCAATTCAATAAAATGGAACATTTTAAAAGTTAAAAGTAAAATTACTGCAATTCTTATAGTTGCATTGAGTCGAGTTTGATTATCTAGGTTTCCGTTTCGGTGGCGGATTGAGAAGGAACAACGGTGAACGTTGGTGACTCTAATCGGCTTTCTGCATAAGTAGGTACTCTGTGCGTCGTTGGAAGTGGATGGTAGTGGGTGAGACAAAGGATCCGAGGTCGAATTCAGACTTATTGTTTCCACACTACGCTTAAAGATTTTCGACTTATTTTCTATTGAGTTTTCAATATAGGCTTCTGGAACCGTATTGGACTTTCACCCGCCGCGCGCCGCGCGCCGTGACGTTTTAAAGTGGTGAGATCGGCTCCGGAATCGGCCAAGAGCGTTACCGAAGTTCTCCGAAAGCACCTGTGTATAGCCGAGGCACTTCCAGTTTTAAGAAAGTTGCAATTTCTCGCGGTATAGCGCCTATTTTATTTACTATCTTGAGCATTTATTATTATTGTACCTATTGTATGCAAAATCGGTCGGTTTATATATTGTCTGGACGTAAATTTTGGTATTTTTAACAACAATTGTTACATTCTTCGCGTTATGACAAAAGACCTGTTAAGGTCCGTCTTCGTATTTTTCAATTTTACTAACAGTAATTTATCTGAATGCTTATCGATATTATTAATTGTTAGCTGTAATAGCTCGTTATTGCGACACGCTCCTATGACCAGTACCTACCTACAACCTGTAATGAAAATATTACATAATTAATATGCATATTTTAATATTTACATAACAGCCGAGATTCCTGGTCCGATTTACGTGGTTGTTTTTTAATCGATGAAGAATAGTTGTCATTTGGTCCCATACGAATTTAGTTCAAGTTCGTCAAGTAGTTTTTATTTTATATGCATTTTTGTTAATTTCAATAAATTATAGAAAATCTGTAGAGATAGCTGAAATCGCATGTTTGTTTATTGTTTACATCAATTTATACCACGTACGCTGTGATGGGTATGTTTAGCTGGGAGTGAACCATTAAAAAGTACAAAAAAAAAACGTTTTCAAGAAAATACAACCAACTTCTAAAAAAAAACCAAAAAGTATAAAATAACTTTAATTTCGGAAGTAGGTGTGTTCATAAAACAAAAAAGCAACCAAGAACACGAGTTCCGAAATTAAAGTTATTTTGAACTTTTTTTTTGTTTAGAAATCGGTTGTATTTTTCGTTTAAATAGATACAACAATAAGTTAAAAATATAAATACAAATCAATAAATTACATAATTATCTTTTTGCAAAATTTCTTTAGTTAGTACAAAATTCCGAATCTGAATGTCCAAAAACGGCTGCTCTTTGTCTCTCTCTCTTTCTAATGGCGGGAAAGAGATAGAGTGTGAATGTTTCGAATTGTATGATTAACCCAAGGCTGAACAAGATATTCACGCCTTTCTGAAAAAAAGTTACTTGGTCTCACTCAGTGAGCAAAATCGCATTTTGCTCACTGAGTGAGACCCAAATCCAAATTTAAGGAACGGCGGGTAAGCGTTGGTTTGCTGCTTTGATTTAAAATAACCCCAAAACACCCTAGGATTTTTAGAAATGGTTAATTCTATGTTAGCAATATAATTAAATTATTAAACATCACCTTTTCCATATCTTTAGCGCGCTGACGCAAAGTAAAAAACTATTAATGATCGGAAAGATTTCCATACATTTTGAATTTCAAATGAAATTTGGTTTTTTCTTTATATACTTTAATAAGAGGGCTTTTGTACCACGGTCCTTGGTACAAAAGCTCCTTACTTTATACTTGTTACGCAATACAATCGTTTTAGTAGGAATATGCTAACATATTGTGTAGAAAGTTGATAGAAAAAAAAACCTGACTTGATAGCTTCCACGAGGGTCCTATAGTTTAGCTCTAATCCATTGCCATGATTTCTTCAGTTATGGCGTCATAATTTGCAAGAGCATATAAAATGTTGACACGAGGCCGAGCATGAAGCTGATGAAGTTGGCCGAAATCAGCCGATTTACAAAGAGCCTTATGGTGCGATCCTCTTCTTGTTGTAGCTGGATAGCAGACTTCATAAGTGAACGGCCGATGCGAGTTGTCGTTGACGGCTGCTCCTCTGAACTCATGGCTCAATAGCCATGAGGTCGGAGAGAACAGGTGCCCCGCGGGTTTACCCGCGTAGTCCAGTTCCCGTGGGAGTATGGGGATAAAATATAGCTTATGTTACTGAAGGTGAATCTAGCTTTCTAATGGTGAAACAATTTTTGAAATCGGCACAGTGGTTTTTGAGTTTATTCCTTACAAACATATACACACACAAAAACAAATCTTTCCTCTTTATAATATTAGTGTAGGTTATTAAAGTTACAGTAGTATAAATGCTCGGTATACATTTATGTAGTTGTAATATGTTATATAGTTATGACATGAGGGTGCGAATATTTTTGGCAGTGTGTATGTAAGTAAGTATGTCTGTGTGTTGTTTACAGATGTGCCGACTAGGTATCCGGCCTCTATAATTCAATTTTTTTTCCGAGTATTTTCCACTTTTCAGTAGACAAATTTTCGAAATTTACTCGCTCGCAGGCGGCAGTGGCGTTTTGCGTGAAAATGGTTGGCCTTTTTACAACCGACTGATCGGCTAGTCGGCCAAAGTCATAATCGGCACATCTCGAAATTATTTATGTTTTAGGTATGTCTATTTATTTGGAACGCCCGGTATCTTAACAACTTGATAGATTTTTTAACTAAGGTATAATTAGATTCGTATTAAGAGACACAGGTATCAAGAAATTTGAAAGAAAAAAAAAATGTGATTTAATAATTTCTATGTGGCTTCTAATTTAACCACCCATCCGCGGACCGACCTCGGAAAGCGTAGCCAGCCTCGCAAGTTTAATTTGTGTGGATGTTATCTTTTGGCCATAAGCCATACTTAGTTACAACTTACCCTTACTACTTGCTTTTGCCAGCGCCCTCACTTGCGTACATGTCAGTAATGTTTCCAAGGGAACATATTCCCGGGATAATATCTAGGTGCTATTCCAGAATATAATCTCTCACAGTGCCAAAACGGTATAGCAGGTTCAGCTTCCCGAGCCAAATGTAATGAATATCATATTGTTATATACGTTACTCATTTACATTATTATTGATGTAGTTTTTGAGCGCCGATCTCTTACTGTCATTGCGAGTCTTTGAAAAATGACCTGATAACAGCAGTTTTTTAACTTTCTCTAAAACTAATAGAGGTAGAAATGTGATTCCAAAGCCAAACAAATATTACATATATTTATCTCAATTATTTTGCCACACACATATTAAACTTTTGAATGATATGATTAATAATAATAATACAAAATAGGAAAAAGTTACGCTCCATCGACTCTGCTAACCCCGTAAGAGTCTGGCATGCAGTTAAGTACAAAAATCAAATTCAAAGTATGCAAATCTGAGTGTATTTTTATTATAACTTTATATAGACTGTGCCTGTACAGTGTTAAAAACGTAAGCAAATTATAAATTTTTCATTCACTTAAAACCGCCTACAAAACATCTATTAGGTTGGGGAAAAAGTCTTTTCGCATACTACGGCCGGAATTAATCAACAGAAGGGACACCCCTTCTATTGATTCATTCCGGCCGCTTTCCGGCGCTTCTCGAAAAACCACACGGTTTTTCATCATGATAACGCTAGACCTCACACATCTTTAGCCACTCAGCAAAAATTAAGAGAGTTTGGCTGGGAGATGTTAATGCATCCGCCGTATAGTCCTGATCTTGTACCTTCAGATTTCCACCTGTTTCGGTCTCTTCAGAATTCTTTAGGCAGTGCCAGGTTAACATCACGAGAGTCCTCTCGTGATGTTAACCTGGCTCTGCCTAAAGGTTTTGTTAGTCCTACCAAAACCACTTGTCGCTGTATTTTGATAAGAAGTCCCAAAATTTCTATAGCAATGGGATCATGTCCCTATCTACAAGATGGCAAAAAGTTATCGAACAAAATGGTACCTACATACTTTAGTTAAGTGTAAATAAACTAAAGTGTAGGTAAATAAACTATATTAAAATATGTTTAATGCGAAGAAACTTTTTCTCCAACCTATTATTATATGTTCGCGGCACTGTCTGGTAAACACTTCATTTATGTTATTTGAATACGTGTGTGAAAGTTTAATGGCATCCGAAGTGATGGATTTCCCGAAACTCCGTAACTGAGTAAAAAAAAATTTTTTTTGAAGGTCATGCAGGTATCCGATTTGATTGAAACGTGTAACAATAAAATCTACATACGAGTATTAAGTGTTACTTTTCAGATTTATTTTAAAGTGGTCACTCTGTTAGAACTTACTAATTATAGCCAAGAAAAAATATTCTTTATCAATTTATTTAATGATTATCGATTAAATTATCGATTTATTTAATGGATATTCGTATTTAATATAGCTTTCATTTTAATATTTTACACTGGCAACTTACCTTTTATGGTTGCTCCGTGATTGGTTTACGAAATTGGCGGCAACCATTCACAGAGCCCGTTTCTTCCCGCTGAAAAGTGGATGAGCTAACAGAACGTTTTGGCGCGTTTTTTGGGGTTTTGGTAGCACACGACGTGATAGGATAGGTGGTTAGATAGGCGAGAGTTATTGGATCATCTACTAATAAATAAGTATCGAGTGCTAATGATCGAAGAGTGCTAAATATTGATTCTTGTATGTGTAGTTCAAGAAAAATATAAGACAATTTTGTATAATACTTGTATCATTCATTCAACTATATCCTGTTCCCATTGGTGTTAGTAACACTATTAAAAAACATACTTATTATTAGCAAAATAATTGAGATAAATATATGTAACATTTGTCATGATAATGTTTATAGTTTGGCTTTGGAATCACATTCCTACCTCTATTGGAATTATTTTAAAAAAATGCTGTTATCAGGTCATTTTTCAAGGTTACGCAATGACAGTAAGAGATCGGTAGTCGAAAACTACATGAATAGTAATGTAAATGAATAACGTACATAACAATACGATATTCATTAAATTTGGCTCTGGGGACACATTCTTAATGCTTAACCTGCCATACCGCTTCAACAAAATCCGATGACGAGATCACGAGAGCGTCATCGGATTTTGTTGAAACGGTATTCGGCTAACTCGATTAACGGCTGTAGCAGTGGATAACTTGACACATATATACGATGTACTTGATAAGGAGCAGATTTCTATATCAGCAAAAAACAAAAAAAAACTGATACGCGTGTGGACGTTGCTTCTAAATGCTCGCCCAAGAAATACTTCAATGTATGATAAAATATGATTTTCGTGACCATTAGTATCTGAGTTGCATCGCGCGAGGAGAGATTTTCCAAACTCAACTTAATTAAAAATTATCTTCGATCTACAATGAATCAAGAGACTCGTTAATCTATCCACTTTCAATTGAAAACTTTAGTTTCGGAAGTCGGTGTTTTTGATTGCCCCATCGTTCTTGGAACACCGACTTCCGAAATTAAAGTTATTTTATACTTTTTCTGTTTTTTGTTTAGAAATAGGTACTTAATATTTTTTTATTTTTCACTGGTTACACCTCACAGCGTCCGTATTATAAATTGGTGTAAACAATAAACAGACTTGCGATTGCAAAATCCCGGTAGATTTGCTATCATTTATTGAAGAGTTCTGTTTCCTATCTCCGTTCTTCATCAGATAAATACATGCAAAAACACTCGAGTTGCTTTGAGCAGATTGCAACATTGACTTTAACCCAGTTAATATTTCTGATGACGCTAATAGTTCACCTAGTAGAGAATTAAGTGTTAGAAACAATTTCACGTAAATTACTAAACTTAGCTAAGAATCATCTATATTATTTATGATTTTTATTATTAACTAGCGACCCGCCCGGGCTTCGCACGGGTGCAATGGAGATACTAATGCTTCCTCTACTATAATATGCATGTATTATACACATAAAACTTTCTCTTGAATGTCTCTATCTATTAAAAATCCGTCGCGTAGTTTTAAAGATTTAAGCATACATAGGGATAAAGGGAAAGAGAAAGCGACTTTGTTTTATACTATGTAGTGATTTTTTGTGACATAATATGTTTAATTAAGTAAATTCATTTACTATTCGAATATAAAGTAAATATTGTAAAAACTCTTAGACGATTCTTAATACATCGTTAAGGCCTTTGCCGCCTGTGATACAGGACTCTCCTAGTACAGGCGTCTAACATCGTTCTACCTACATTACCTACTAACTATCTATATATCTAAGATCTTCACCAAACTAGAAACCATCTCTAAATATTAAGGTGCTCTTCCAAACCATAGCATATTTTGTTTTTCCTCTATTTTCCATCGATAAGTGAGAATGAGAACATCATCAATGTAGTTGAAGCTACGCATTATTAGGGATAACTCAAATACTAGTTGTTAGATCTCTCTCAAATTAAATGGTACCACACGACAACAGCTTTTGAATATATGTAAAAATAATCATCAATATCGGTGCACCCAGTAAAAAAGTTATGAGGTATATTTAGATAACACACATAAAAATAAATATACAGTCGATTTGAGAACCTCCTTCTTTTTTAGAAATCGGTTAAAAATAAATTTCGTTAATTGAAGCTATTGAGGAGTGAAATGCAGGCACGAAACCAATATGGAAATAAAAACTTACTGTTTCTATATTTTTACTAATTGTTTTTTTCTCTCTCATCGATTCATGTTTTTTTTTTCATCCATATCCACATTCTATGTATTTTAGTCGAATTAAATTTCTCTTGCAGGATTATGGCATATCTGGTGGACTTCATTCATTACTACGTACGTAGTCACAAGAGACAGTCCAGGCTAGACAGCCGCCGCGGGTGGTCGTGCGACCTGCGGCGACCTGTATACAATCGGACATCGTTCTTTACTGTGTAGTGATAGCTCAAAATCAACCGAATGAAGTTTGGATTTTAATTTCGCTATCTTGTTTATTTGGAGGCAGCCAGTGTTTGTAAAATGTAACAGAACCCGAGGAAACAAAATCCTGAAAAAATACCAATTAACAAAAAGTTGTTTTAAAGTCCACGGAAAATGACGAATTACTGGCAATATAAGTTCGCACTGAACTTCTTAAAATATGAGTATTGGCGGGAACACTACGTGTATCTTTTGATCAAGGCGCATCTCATTGTTCATCCGGAGGCGCGATATCACGCCAGATGGCTGATTCCAGATATGTTTGAGCGCACACTTCGAAATGCGTATAATTGGAGTTTAAATTTTATAGCTGAGTACAAGGCGCACATGCGAGAACAACAATCTCAGCGTGGTTCCTCGCCCAGGTTGGAAGAGTTGACACCCAACGAACACACGTTAGCATTTCCGGGTAAGCTATTTACAGCTTTCGGAAAAAACACATTAATTCTCTTTAATTGACCGGTGTCCAAGGATTGCGCTAAGTTTGGGTCTATCATTATAATTAAGAAAACTTAAAAAAGCTATAGCAGATTATCGAAAATTTTTATTAGAAAAAAAGTTTTAGGTACGGTAAAATAAAATATTATAGTTTTTTTTTGCTGACAGTACATGTATAACCGTATAGTTCGGTAGTAGAACCAATTGATACTAAGAATTACGTCAAACAGTGTCTTCATCCTCTCTCCTACTTAATCTTTGCTGTGCCCGACAGGGTCCATAACTGTGACTACTATTTACTTCCCTACCAACTATTGTAACTTATGGTACGCAATAAAGAATTGAGAATTAAATAACATTGATAAAACTACTGAATAAATGTTATGTATGGGCGCTAATTGCAATAACCCAATGCAACGAAAAAATAACTTTTGTTTTTCACTGAGATCTGTTTGATATCATCATGGTACACAGAATTTGGGACAGTAAATAAAATTTGTCAGTCACGTATAGTTTTGAGATAATCGTTTTTAATTTTTTGTCGCTTTTATCTCATAAAATATTTTATTTCAGGATTGAAAATTAAATATATTTGTTTATTTTTGTCTCTGTTTAGTGAGTAGGGATTGATACCTAGCTTCTTAATAAAATAACCAGCGGTAGTCGGCAAGCATTGCGTGAGTCTATTTTAACTGACAAAAGGTGTATGCGCTATCGGGATCCACACAAGTACTGTACCCAGGTTTTCTGCGAAAAAGTGTGACTGTGAGGTATCTGTGCAAAAGTGTATTTCTAATGATATTTTATTGATTAATTGACAACGATATTATATCAAAGTAATACGAAATATAAATCAAATATAACGAAATAAAACCGGAGAATTAATGCAAAATCGAGACCCTGTCAATAAACGATACGTAGTTATATTAAAAATAAGTGTTAATATTGCGGTAGTTACAGCAAAAAAAGTTTCCCCTTAAATTATTAAGAAAATATTAATGAAAATGTATTTATTATATATACAGTGGTGGTCATATAATTAAGAACGATTTGTAGTACCTGACATTTTTTTTAAAACAATGTTATTATGTAATTTTAAGTTCCTTCTTAAAAGTAATTATTTATAAATGTTATGAAATAGCTATATGGATAGACTCAACGGTATTAAGAGTAAATATTAAAAGCTCTTACTATTTATCTCACAAATTTAATTTATTATCGACAGTTAAAATTTCAAATATTAATAAAGCTGGACAAATAATTATGGACGATTCTTAAACTGCTCGAGAGTTGTTTCAGTAGATACGTAGATTTTAAAAATCTCATTAAATAAGATAGTGATAATGTTAAAAATTGCAATTTAAGTAATACAATTTATTTGAAGTTAATAGTTTGCAGCGTGTCCACCCACGGCTTTTGTTAACTGTCTTGCACTGGCCAGGTATCAATTTTTGACATTTTTCATGAGAAATAGAGCGCCATTTAGAAAAAAATGATGTATAACTCACTTTAATTACCACACCGTCGATTTGAAACCATTCTCTTTACTTCGCACCAAAGATGCTCTATGGGATTTAAATCTGGATGGCTTGGTGGCCATTGTAAGACGGAAACTGATTGAGATGTGATGATTCCTTAACCGTGCGTGTAGTGTGCTGGGGATCATTGTCGTGTTGAAATGTCCAAATAATATGAAGCACTTCTTCAACATATGGGAACATTGTTTCTTCCAGACCTTCCAGTATATTTTTGTATAGGAATTGATCCATGTTTCATTCTACCAATCTAACAGGTCCGACATCATGACCCGAGAAGCATCCCCAAATTTTCACATTTACACCACTATGCTGTAATGTCACTTTTGTATACTTGGAGTCGAATGCTGTGTTGGGAGGTTGTCGAACATATCGTTTTCCATCAGAACATAATCTGTTAATTTTTTCTCATCAGAGAAAATAATATTTTTCCACTATCTTACCAAATATAATATTTGTCCAGCTTTCATACCCCCTAGCAAATGCAAGCCGGGCTTGCCTATGATACAGTTTCAACGTGAGTACCTTTTCATAATATACTTTCGTGCAACTTAACCAAACGTCTTCGGATAGTGCGCGCTGAGATCGCTGAAGAGTTGTTTTCAGCGCATCCTCCCCTTGAAGTAACGTTTTCAGCGCGGGGTTGCTGTTGGCTTCTGCCCGCGACTTCGTCCGCGTGGTTTAGTCACTAACCCCCCGATTATTTGTGATATTGATTCGTTGCTGGGAGAATTGGTGGGAGGTGCCCGACCCGTGGTTACGGCGCAGTGGCATGCGCGTGAGTTGCGCGCGGTACTGGACAGTACTTGGAAATTGCAACATTACTTTATTTTTCTAAAATAAAAGATTTTTCTAAAATAGAAGTAGCGGAAGTTACTCCTTATTACATCCGCTAACTGCCATAAAAGTCCCGTCAAAATCAGTCTAAAAAAATTGTAAAAAATGTTATTTTGGTGTATGTACCGTATATATTCATATATGCATGTAGTAAAAAGCGGTTATTTCAATATTACAAACAGACGCTCCAATTTTATTTATATGTATAGAAGATGTATAGAATGTGCATTAGTACTAGTGTCACCTTTATTAATCATCTACTATGCGTCGCTAGCCACAGAAACATTTTCATCAGAATGGAAAATGGCTAAAGTAGTTCCAGTATACACTTGTATACTGGAACTACTTTAGCCTTTTTCCATTTTAGCATAGAAAAGACTCTAATAACTACAACTTGAATCTTTTATTTGCCCTCATATCCAGCAACATTTTAAAATATACTGTCAGAACGGGTTCGTAGCTATGAACTTAGTAGCATTTACTGAGTCCCTAATTCAGACTATTGACGATGGCAAACAACTAGATGATTATGTCACAACAAAAAAAGTAGCAATTTTTAACATGGTCTTTAGGCTCTCTCCATAACATAGGCGAAACGATTTTGAAGCTATTTTTCTGACCTTTTGATCACTTGCGAAGTTCTAATAAACAAGTCGTACAAATTTTATGTGGGGTCCAAGTTTTGTCATGGTTACTTAAAACGTATCCAAATAACTTTTGTAAATATTTTTAACAAAATCTGTAATGCCGTTTTATTGTTTTATCACCATAAATTTCCCGCAAATATTACGAAAACAATTTGGAGAATTTAAACAACTTCGCGATGACATTTTAAAGTTTATGTTGCAAGATGCGCACTTCAACTGTTAATTTTCTAAATCGGTGCGGTTACTTATTCAAAAACCCCTTATCTTTATTAAACCCTTTTCTAATAATATTTACAACAATTAGGTATTATTACTAAATTAAGCCGTGAATCAAACATCGTTAATGCGAATTACTTATACTCATTACGTAGTAATTAACAAATTACTGATTTGCATTAATTTTTATGTCCCCTTGCACTAATTAAATGCAATAAAAATTAAGCTCAAGTAATTTTATATCGTTTTACAAAATTTTGAAATGTAGGCGCTCAGACATTTTTCATCAAAATCTTAAATATTCAATATCAAAAAATCCTGCCGTGATGGATTTTTTTAAATTATTTTTCTCGTAATAAACACATCAGAAACTATAGAAAACGTTATTCAGATTTCAAAGAAGATAACCATTGCAGACCTGTGAAATAAATAAATGACGCTTATTCAGAACTGAAACATGTAAAAGTTGGCTTACCGCAAGAAAGTGTGTTAGGTAGGCCCGGTCCTGTACCTACTATAACTTGCCATTTTCCTGAATCAGAACACAATACAATGGTATTCTGTTCTAATTCTGGAATATGGCTCTGGTTCTAGTTCTACTGATAGGCAAGCATTTGGCCTATCAGTAGTTTAAAAACGTCCGACTTTGTAGTGAAGCAGGATGATCTCTAGGAAGCGAATTTTGAACAAAATGCTTGAAAATCTTGTTACAATTAACAAACCCGGTTTTGTTATAGGTACCGGAACTGCATATCCAATCTATTGAAATCGACTTTTTTTTCATTCTAGATCAAGCCGGTCTCTTCAATCCGTTCATGCTTGACCCCTCATCTATTCCACTAACAAATTATGAACGCAGAATTGAATACATTGCAGGTAAGTTGGGCTACACAGAATACTTACCGTTAGTAGATAAGTGCACAAACAGTTTTCACGTTGAGTATTTAAAAAAAAAAAAAGGTGTAGGCAACAACTAACTTTTTTCGACCTTTTGTTTACCAACACCAACACGAAGCAACAGCCTGTTGCTTCGTGTTGGCGTGTAGAAAATAGAGCTATTATTTTCTAAGTTAACAGTGATGCATCGTATTTAGTAGTATAAACTTTCTAGATACAAGTTGTCTCAATGCGATAGTTGTTGTTTAGGTAGATATGCGTTGGATAGGTATCTAACCTAAACTTAATATTATAAAGAGAAAACATTTTTTTGTTGTTACGATTTGGCTCAAAAACTGCTCAACCAATTTTAATAATTATTTCTTTATTACAAAGCTACATTACGTATATTAACTTAAGATGAGAAGAGAAAATAAGCTATAATTTATTTTAGAAAAAAAAACAGCATAATTTTACCTCATAAATTCATTATTTGGTGTGTGCTAAGAAAACTATTGATGATACATGAAAATAATGTACCTACACTATTAAAAGAGATTACTTATCACTCGCAGTTTTTGGCTGCGAGGTAAAAAAAAAACTTGATTTCTTCGATAAGTCCAAAATAACCTAATATGGACCCCGAGTTATCGGGTTGAAATCGTTGCATTTTGGCTATAGAACACCATGTTTGTATACAGAAGTTATTGTTGAATAAGTTAGTGTAAAAACAGTAAAAATGAGCATGAAACAGAGTGGTAGAACTCAGTGGGTCACGTGAACATTCGGCAAAGCCAATGGTAATAAATTTTAAAACTAAGTGGGCACCGGGCCCTTGTGTTTTAATGCCAAACAGCACAGCAACAAGGAAGGAAGAAATAAATAAATTTTATTGTAATATATAGGAATTAAGTTTGTATTTTGTTGCCACAGATTTGGTGAATTTAACCCACTGGGCATTCATGCAACAGTCGGCATTCGCTGCGCAACATTCGTCCTTAATGCCTCAGTTTGGGAACCAGCTTCCGTATTACCCCGAGCACTTGTTGCCGGCTGTGCCTCCCCTCTTGCCTCAGCCCTCGCTTCAGCTTCCGCGGCCCCTCCTGTCTCCTCCGCTGCCACCGATCCCATCTCTATCGAACACCTCGACCCCGTTCCATCCAACACCTGCTCAACACTCGTGGATCCAGAATACGAATGAAAACTGTAAGTAATTGTTAATAATTACGTGCCTAATTTTATAAGATCGCACAGTTGGCCCAAGGCGGAGACAAGCAAAGAGGACAGAGGAGAGATTATTAGCAACAGGGTGAATGATCACACGTATTGTTTTCCAATTTGGGTATTTCTACAATTACATAAAAATATACGTATATCGATTAGTTTATGAAATAATATCGATATTAACCATAATACCGGTATTATTTCATAAACAAATCAAACTATTTTATTAAAGCTGACAAGCTCGCATGCCACAGGCGTGGCTGACTGCTGCTGTTCGAGTTATTTTGTAACACGCTATTTTCTGTATATTATTGCTAAATGTTATGTTTACCGAATGTTGTTCATTGTTTTACGTAAATACACTTGACCGAATGTCGTTGTTTGATTATCACGAACATTGCACTGTTGTCCGCAAAAATAAAAGAATAAAACAGAAATCAAAAGTCATTTATTCAAACTAGGCTGAGAGACTTACTTTTTGAACTCAAATTTTACATAAAAACAGTCCCCCAAAACGCCCACCCACTTCCTAGTGTTTTAGCTGGGAAGAAGAAGTGGCGCAACCAACTCCCTAACGACAATCTCGCTATGACTGCGTTGATAAAACTTTGCGTCCTTTTGTCTAAATGCACTTATTTTTTAGTAGTCAATTGCTTTATTTTTTTTAGTTGGGACAAAATATACGTTAATTAGCAAGACTAGCAAGCACAGAATTGATGATGGTTGATGAAATGGCAGTGACGGCAGGTACTGCGAACGACTGGCGACCTCCTATTATAGTAAAGGTCTTTAGAACAATGGTTGACTGAACTGATGTCTTGATTGAAAAAATGTGGCAATAAGCGAGATTGTCGTCGAACGAGATGAGAATGTTAAGAGCGTTCTGTGTGGCACCATCGCCAAGTCGGGCACCGCCGAGTTCCTCTCCGATCTCAGCATGCGCATGCGGCCGAGCCCGACAAGCGTCTGCTACACAGCGTCGACTCCGGCATCCGCCTGTCCCGCAACGACCTCATCAACCACCGTGGGTGTCGTGCGAATGAATACAATCAGAAGTAATTGTTAGCTGTCGCTGCGCATAATCATAATTAGGTATTTCGGGTTTCTGCGGCAGTATTTTCGGATTGTTTGCGCCTGTATTTGTGTATTTCTTTCCAGCATTTGCATATTGTTTGCGAAGCAATTTGTGGATTTTTGTGTAAGCTACTATTATGACTCCTTATTGATACCGCGGATAACAATATATTGCCAATAGCGAATGCCACTGTCCAAAACGCCTATGTAAGAAAAGAGCATAGAATTAGAGAAATATTTTCTATATGCCTCCATAGAAACATTTATATAAAATTATAATATATAATATTTATATGTTACTTACACTAATATTAAATAAAGATTTTTTGTCTGGTTATATGTAGGTACATACCGAATAAAAATCGAAACTATTGGACTGATTGTAATATTTTTTGCACCAATCGAAAGCATAGGCTATATCTTATCCCCGTATATTATTAAAATATAATCTTTGAGTTTAGCTTTGCGTGAATAACTATTGGTATTTCTGTTTCTTCTATAGGGTGCAACCATACAGCGGTTGTATGTACATCACTTACAGTCATGTCACATGAACTTGATGTTATGTCTCAAAGCAAGTCACGATGATGTTGATCGACCGCTGTGTGCTAGCACTCGTAGCCACTGGTTCCAAGTATATGAATATGAGGATAGATGTTTTTAACTGTGCAGCTCCAGCAGACGAGACGCGTCCGGAGTCACCATCATCATTAAACATAGATCCTCCTGCCGCTCATCGATCCTCCCCGAGTGATACTCCCTCCAATCCGGGCCTCACTGATTCCGTGTCTGAGCACTTCACGCAATCTCGCGCGGCTTCTTTTCAACAACATACCGATCGGTCATACGAGCCCCTTCCCGGGACCACAGCATCCTCTATTTCCACTTCAGGAGCGTCGACATCTACTTATGTTCAGCCGCTGACAGCTCCCTCTTCAGAGAGTGCTGAGGATAGCTTAGTAGGTGGTTCAAAACCACGCAGAGATCGCGCATTTACACGGACGCGCTCCCACGCGAGTCCAGTCATAAGACCGTATCAATCGTCAGCAAGCTCAACTGAGCGTTCACCTTCGCGTTCGTTAGAGTCGGCTACAGCATCTAAGTACGAGCCCTATCCGGCGCCTTATTTTGGTCCCTCAACCTCGAGAGGCTTCGCGCCTCCTACCTCTAGTTATGATCGTTCTTTCATACCACCCCCTACTCCCTCTATTGATTCCATGGTGGCACCTACCGACGCACCTAATCCGAGTGCTTTTAAGCCTTTTGGGACTCAAAGTTGTGAACGGTCTACGTTGCCTTCTGACAAATTACCCGAAAGGCGCTCTGAGCCCCCGCAGGCGCATATTCCCAAAAGATGGCCTATTCCGGACCACATTCCTTTGCCTCTTCCGCACTATACTATTAAACCGTCATCTACACCTTTACCCCCACCGATGCCTTTGCCCACGCCTACTGCGACGGTTTCTCCCGTCTACCCATCGCATATGCCCGCTTATTCCCAAGCGCATATGCGCCCAGTGCAAATGGCTGCGCAGCCTCTCGAATATCTACGTAGACCAGAGGACATACCATTGCCGCCGCCGCGGAGTCGTCGCGAAGAGACAGCTTGTCCGCTCTGCGGAACACATATCCACAAGTAATTAAAATTGTTTTACTTGAAATTATGTTGGGCAGTGAATAAGTACCAAGTAACCAAATTAAAAAAAAAAGAAAAATTATGAACAAGATTTGAATAACGACTAATGGTTAAGTGGATTATAGAATGCTGTCAGTCATTGATCGAATTTATATATTTAGCAAATTAGCGTTTGTTGATTCTTCATTATTAACATAAGCAATGTCTTTCACAGACCGCAGGATTGCCCGTTGGCGAAGCAAGGGCACCTACGAAATTATCGCAAAAAATGAGGTGAGTCATTTACTGTAAAACAAGGAATTGCTTTATGCTCGTACACTGCCTGACTGATGACTTCTTTGACTGACTCACTAGAAAGCTCCGCAACACAACATTCGGTTGTGTTGCGGAGCTTTCTCCTTCACAAGATGACGAGCAGATTCGTCAATGTTTTTTGGAGGCAGTTGTCACTTTTCAAGTTTTGTGAGGACAAAAGATTATGCATTACTAAAAAGCATATGAGTTGTAAAAATTAACTCGTATTTCGTAGAGGTCGTAGACATTTCCTAATTTATCAATAATGTGATTGTGTTATAAATAGTAGATAATTGAATTCCTTTCAGATGGCGGCATGGGAATGGGAATCGCTAGGATAAGTCCATATGTAAATCGAAAGATAGATTAATATGCTTATACCTTTTGTTTAAAACCAAATTAAATGTAAAGGGAAGCTTAAAAATATATAACTTAAAAATGTGTAGGGGACAAGCGCGATGTTTATAAGGTATTTACTATAAGGTAAATCACAAAATTAAAAAAAAAATTGTAAAATGTCAATTAGTAGAAAATTCGCGAAATTATATACTATCGCGTATAAAAACAAACCATTGGGCATAATTTCGCGTCTCCAGTGGATTTTAAGTATCTTACAAACTATTATTACAAACTTTTAGGTCAAGTATAAGTAGTAATGTATAAGATTATTTGTTTCGTAAATATTCTAATCGTGAAAAAAAAATGTTATTTGAAGACCATAAGGAAAAAAAGGGCCAAATAAAAATGTAAATATTTAAAACAGGGTAGAATTTAGAGAATGTACAAAGATTAAAGGTATCTTATTCCGTGGTATTCTGAAATTGTATGGTAATACCAAAGTATGTAGAAAATTGTTGGTTGCCAGATCTCTTATTCAGTTAATAATATCTTCGGTAGTTGACCCGAACGCATGCTATGGATGGCTCGACTAAAACGTATAAAGATGAAAAATGACTAATTGAATTAAATGTAATGAATGAGTTTCCTAGTTTGTTAATTTTCATTAATATTGAAATAAGTTTATTTATTATTTATAAACACATTATTGCAGGCAAATATGAAAAAATACTTTAAAAAAATTAAACTAAAAAATTTACAGCTTTCAACCCAAACAAATGAACTCGTTAAAAGGAGCAAAGTATTAGGAGGCAAATATTTTAGCTACATAGATCCTTATTTTGACTTGAGCCATCCATCGCCTAAAATCCAGCACGATAGACAGTTTTCAAATAAAAATAACTAGAAGTACAAGAAATCACTGAACTGTGATTTCATTGTTATGTATTCAACTTTTTGCAGGAGCTGGATTAGCGTTTATGATATATAGGATATGAGATATATGTACAATCGTATCGTATCGAATTTTACCATTTTATGATGAAGATGTTGACTGTCAAACAAAAATGATGAAAGAAAAAACGCAAAATACCTGCACAAAATAATAATAATATAATGAAAAAAAACTTATTGACAAAACTAAATAGAAAAATGATTATGATATCAAAGCGACAATAATTAAATAAAATTATTCATTGTTTGTACTTAATCGTTTGGAAAGGTCAACTGTTGAATAAGACTTATTCCATTCAGACCTTATATAACTGGAGGCAAACTCTTTTACTTTAAAAGCGTACAAATTCATGTCGCAATATCGTCTCCATTTTGCCATAATTTTAAAACTACGTAATGACTTGCTCCTCTGGATTGTTAGTAATCCATATTTTAATTGATGTTCACGAGAAAATTTAACATATTGTTTTTCTCGTAAAAAATAAATTGGTATTTTTTCTCAAAGATATTCCATCTACATGAAGATATTCTGCTTCTCCATGCTAATAAGACTTGGTTGAATGTTTAAAGCAGGGAAACAAATATAATACGATCAAATTGACGGAGCCCTTTCACGCAGTTGTCGCAGATCGCTTACAAGAACACTGAAAGCTACAGTCCTACCAACTTATCTGTGAACTGAAAGAGGACGGCACCGTCGATTCAGTGTTGCTAATATAATATATAAAACTTACTTAATTTTGGGCACCTTATATTAGATAAGGTGCCCAAAATTAAGTAAGTTTTCAAGTAGCAAATTTCACATTAGACATTATCATTTAGTAAGAATTACAGTTTTTACAAATTAAAAACAATGATACCTATATAAAAATGGTAAAATAAATAAAAAGAATTTGATAATTTACAGTTACGTAGGTACGCTAACAGTTTGGTCTCTCAGGAATAAAAAAATCACACGGCTTTATCTAAAAAGTAATCCAATGAAGTGGAAATTTAGCAGATAAAATGTTCCACGGGAGGACACAACTATTATTTAATGCGAAGTTAAGTAGGTACCTACACTGCAAGAGGTACCTGGATGTCTAGCATTTAGTTATGATCGTGCCAAACCCCTAACACCAGATTTCACTAATTATAATAAAATTAGCAGTGTGGTAGTGTAGTGTAATATATAAAAAAAAAAAAACAAATTGCTTTAGAATGATTTATTGAAAACCAGGTTTACAATAATTGTGATCTTTAGATGAACCTGCATACATAACTTCATCGCGGTTGTGAGGCTCCGCTTATTTCCATACCACTATCATCATTATCACTATCGCTTTTGGTTTCAGTGTCAGTTACCACTTCTATAATAAAAGGTCTATCTAAATACAAAATATATCGATCTCAATCATGTATTCATTCTCCTTCTAACTTGCGAACGTGTTTACAATGCTGTGCTCACTCATGTACTGTAATATCGTCAAAAGCTTCTGTAGCTAGGCGGAGGAGTTTAGCATTTTTGTGCTCAATATTTACATCGGCAATTTTTCTTTTCATTGTGGTCCATATGAGTTCAATGGAATTGAGATCACAGTGACAAGGTGGTAGATAAATGCCTTTGTGTATAGACAATAGTGTCTACTATTTTTTTTAAATCTCATATTTGTTCAGGCTTGTTTCTCTTAATTATTTCTAAAAACTGAGGTTTAGTAAATTTTCCCCGTAGTCAATTTTATTTTGGGTCAACCATAATTATGTATCATTTTTTAAGGAATTCGTATTTGAGACTTTTTTCACACAAATACGGTGATAAGGAGCATTATCATTATTATGGATGGCTCTCGTAAATTAGGCATAAGTTTTTCAATAACCCACTTGTTAAAGTTGGTAGTATTCATCTCCTCATGATAATAACCACTTTTTATTTCATGTATGCGATGAGTGAATATAGATCTCATCTAAATAAGACGGAACTGTGGAGATTTATTATTTAGTAGTTAGCTCTCCAAGCTGGTATTTCATTACGCGCCATAAAAATCTTCCGATTGGATTGAGATTTTTTAAAACGAAATCCCGCCTTGTGAAGCAGCTTTCGCAGACTCTCTCGCTGTCCTGTGTAATGCATTCCTGTCTTTAAGACCTCTAGAAGCACCTCTAGAAGCTTTTCAACAGTAGGAACCTCTTTTTTAGCAGAATAAAATTAATTTACTTTTCACCGTATAACTCCCATATCAAAATCATCAACATGCACAAATTTCTGTCCTTGCCTGGTATCCGAATTTTTGTACCAGTTTCTTCTGCTGCGTGCCCTTCCTTAACTATTTTTGAAATCATTCCTTGACTCACACCTGAAATATAAGATAATAAAATAAATGTTAGTAGAAATTTGAAATCTGGCAGGTTAGTTGGCTCAATCACTTAGCAGGTTACCTAATAGATGTACGTTACCATTACACTAACTTGCAGCATGAATAGAAACGAATATTTCGTGGACTTAAATAATTAGTTAAGTATCGGGTAATTTATAACAAGAAAGTTGACAACACTAACCTGTCGCTGCCGAAATTCGTTTGTATATTTGATTAAATGGAATAATCGGAGACCCCGACCGAGCTTCTTCAAAAAAGGGTTTAACCTTTAGAATAATGTTTCGAGTATCACTTTTTCATTTTCGGCATATTTAACGTTATAAATTCAGCAATAACACGACAAAACAACCAGAGACTCGAATGTAGTAGACACTGACAATCGAATGACATTTCAACAGGACGGCCATAGTTCCAATTTTCGCCATTTCACAGATAAGTTGGTAGGAGTGTACATCTCGAATATCTGACATTTGTCTGTTATCTCGTAACGTCTTAACACCGAAGTGGATTTCGATGAATTTTGGGCCACGAATAGAATTTGACCTCCCGGTAGTATGTGCGATTGGGTCGATTTCGAAAAACATGCGGTTGAACCTGCTTCCAGAAATTAATATCGTTTTAACAAGGATTCCCATTAAACACAAATTTTTAATTTTTTCATAAAAGTTCTTAATAAGTTAAACGTAAAGTCGATACGGGCTATCATTATATCGTTTATTAATTATGCTTTTTGTTTAAATGTAGAGAAAAGCTTAAAAATACACACATATATATATATACATTAAAAATGTATAGGGGACAAGTGTGATTTTTACAAAAAAAAAATTAAAAGTATTTAAAGTAATATTTCCAAAATGAGTGTTATGTAGCAGGGTCTTATATAGAAAATAAAATCTGGATATTTATATTAAAACGATAAAATGATGGTAAGATATTTTGCTTGTAAATAAAAAAAGCTTTAAATGTCAAGTTTCACAGGGAAATGTCGTAGATACATATGTACGTGGATGAGACGACAAGCACCGCATGCACGGCAAACAAAAGTTGTTAGCAACATTTTAGAAAAAAAGAGTAAAGACTTTGTCAGCGATGTTCACAACTTGTTTACCTTGAATGCGGGCTATAAATGTATACACTAATTAGAACAAAAATCCAACAATATGTATGGGTAATAAATGTAATTACGAATTTATTGTAGACAATGATAAAAATATGTATTGAAACGATGTACTTTAAGGGAAATGGAGGTTGACTGATTGAGCAACGCAGAGACTGATGATAGTCCCGAGTGTAGCTTTAAGGCCTGCTTGCGTCACACATATAGTATCTTGTTACCTCCGAGTCAGTTGCTAATACCGACCCGGTGTTGGACAGTGCAGCTGAGTCTGAGCCAATGTTTAACGTAAGTGGGCCTAGGTGGGTAAAATTAGAGGCCATTTTTATGATTAAAAATGGCTTGTCTTTTTGTAAATTGTGTTTGGAGAGTCAATGTCCACGGAAATTATTATACCGTATACAAAATTGTTGTACAGTTCGTAGTTATTACTTCAGATGTTTTTAGTAAAAGATATTTAGTTGATAAAGCCCCCTCCCCTTTCGTCCATGACACTTTATGTGCCACTATTTGTAGACGTTGAAGACGTGTGAAGTCTTATTCCTTCTCCATTGGAATAAAATTAATTATATTAGCTGTATGCTGTTGTGATTTATAGATATAAAAAATAACTCAGACTTCTTATTATTAAGAGTCTTACGTATGTATTTTGTTTTTGTAAAAAATAATGTGTCATAATAATATAATCTTGGCCAGTAGCGGCACCAAGAACCTGGCCAATATTTTTGGGTAGGAATATAGAACCCCGGACTGGACATTCGCGTATGTAACTAGTTTATTTAAAAATGTAAATTAGATGATGTAATTACTCAAACAATATACCAATAGAATTAGTACTTAAATATTTGAATTAATCGTGTCATCTACATATGTAGTCTTGGAGAAAGACGCTGTCGAATGTGATACAGTTTACATTAGTACAGTCGGCAACGTAGTCTTAATTAATACTTATATTTGTCATACTACATATAGTATAGATTTTGTCTCTCTTTTATATATAGACTAGCTGACCCAACAAACGTTGTTTTGCCATCTACCTATCTATATATATAAAAATCAATTGCTGTTCGTTATGACTAACTATTTCCGGGGCTAAAATTGCATGCGCCAAAGAAAGACTAGAAAGAAACACGTCGAAGTATTTCTGGACAGTTGAGTGGTAAAGATTTACGTGTACCAGCAGATCCTAAACATGTCGAAGCATTTCCGAGGCTGGAATTATGAGTGAAGACTCACAAAATACCAGGATACCAGAACGATAATTATTTAACATCAAACTATGATCCTTAGGGGACGAAAGAAAAGAAAAGAGCCAGAAAAAATAAATGGCGCAGGCAGGTGAAACCGGTGAAATACGCTAAGAAGTATTTTAACTTTAAGAATTATAAAGTTTTCTTTTCTATTTTTAAAAATTCTTTCATCAATAGAAAGCTACATTATCAGCGAGTAATATAGAATATATTTTATCCCTGTATTCTCACGGGAACGGGAACTACGCAGGTGAAACTGCGGGGCTCGGGTTGCTATCAAAGCTGACGAAAATGCACAGAATGTAGGTAGAAGTATTGTCCCAGCAACATATGTCGGAAGTCACATGCATGGATACGCTCAGGATGCTATTTCGTATGTAGGTACCTAAGCCATTATGGCACACCAGATTTGTTTATAACGTTCACATGCAATCCACAGTGGACAGAAATTCGACAAGAATTATTTCTTGGCCAATCACCTATTGATCACCACGACATCACCGTAATGGGTGTTCAATAGAAACTTAAAATCATTTATGGATTTCATTCAGTCGAATGGCAAAATCGCGGTTTGTTACATGCACACATCTTCATTTGGTTGGTTGACAGGATAACACCGAATAAAATCGACGATGTGATATCTACGGAAATTCTCGGTAATGATGAAGATCCATTGTAACATGAGACTGTTACAAAAAAATATGATTCATGGTCCCTGTGGAACATTAAATCCAAATTCTCCGCGGATAAAAACGGGTCCTGGATGGAAAATATTCACAACGCTTTCCAAAACAAGTAGCAGAAACTATTAGTGGAAATAATGGTTATCCACTTTATCGCCGGCGTTCCACTGATGACAACGGATGGTTAACAATACCACAATCAACGCCAGCCGATGAACTTAATGCATGTTTAAAGTCATCCATTTTATTAAAAACCGTTAAAACACTCAAATTAAATATAAACATGCCAGTCGAATTGCAGAACAACCAATCTGGAGAAGTTTTTCCAAACAATTGCTCGATATTGGTAACGGCAAAATACCTGTTGACTCATCTTCTGGATACATCACATTTCCTACCGATTTTTGTCACTTTACTGAAACGAAGGCTAAACTCATCGAGAAAGTTTACCCAAACATCAATCAGAATTTAAAAAAATCATGTATAGTTGAGCGAAAGAGTTTATTGACTGCAAAAAATGGTAATGTCAACGAAATTAATTTTCAGATTCAAAATGAGATAGCTGACGAATTAATGACATACAAATCGATTGATCCCGTTACTAACCAAGATGATGTTGTCAACTATCCGACGAAGTTCTTAAATTCGCTGGAATAGATGCTGTTCTTTCTTTCGCCTCCTAAGGATCATAGCTTGATATGAATAATTATGGTTCTGGTATCCTGGTACCTTGTAAGTCTTCACTCACAATTCCAGCCCCAGAAATACAATATTTCGACATGTTTATGGTCTGCTGGTACACATGAATTCTTACTTACAAATGTTTGACAGGTACGAAACAAAAGGAACATTTAGGGAAAATGATTCATCTTTCATAATTATGTATTTATCGAGTTTTCATTGTTTTTAAGATGTATTCTGCTATTCGGGACGGAGACAAATCCAACGAATCAAAAACAAAGAAAATTGGTCCAGCAGATCTCGAGTTATAATAAGTGTTGTAACAAATCCGTCTTTGTTTTATAAATATACATAGATTTAAGGAGAAAAATTAGGAGAGGAAGACTAACCGCTGGTTTTTAGATAGAAATTATCGACGCATGACAGATTGAAGTCCATCACTGAAGTAGCTAACTCTCATGTGATAAAGGATATTTTCCGATAATTTTCGTGTCTAAAACTGGGTCTTAGAAAGATCTTTCTGCTCAAATGTTTTAAAGAAATTTCCCGCCTATCCAAACGGCGATATAAATGTTTATAGATTTAAGTATTCAAAAAAAGAAACTTTTTAAATGACCTGATTAAAATCTAAATGTTGTAAACTGACTTTTATTGAGAGTACCTTTTACCCTGTAAAACAAAACACGAAAGCCTATATTGTGTAGCAACCGAAAATAAAAAATACTTGAGGAATTCTTTGCACTAGAAGATATAATCAGTCCACACATTCCGCACGCAGTGCAAAGTGCATACATGCTCGA
This sequence comes from Hecatera dysodea, assembly GCA_905332915.2. NCBI lineage: Eukaryota > Metazoa > Arthropoda > Insecta > Lepidoptera > Noctuidae > Hecatera > Hecatera dysodea. The sequence continues at coordinate 19,596,377 of HG995286.1, read as the reverse complement.
CAGTTTTACGTTCTTTTGAGCAAGATCGAACGTAAAGACCGTTATATCTTAGAACTTATTACTCGAAATCGAAGTAAACAGAAATTATTTGAAAAGTGAGATTTACGTGGCTCAATATGATGATAGTTACTCACCGAACATATAGAACGCACGTGTACAGCCACTTTAATATATCAATAAAACTAAATGACTCGGTGAAGTTCGCTTTTTGCTGCCCAGTGTTCCACCCGTCGCCCCGTAGTCACATGCATGGGCTATTGTTTCAAACTGCCTCTACGTTTGATTGTATCTGTACCTTGCAAAGCTAATGTTTACTGGCGGCCATACGTAGCCGTTCGCGAAATACATATGATGTTACATATATGCATATCATAGACACACACACACGCATGTAAATAGGTAGTATATCTGACGTTATAAGGAATCACTATGCTATTTTTATCTAGAAAATTATAGAGGTTGCGCACGAAGTGTGGTAACAAGCTAGTTTTAAATACGTCATAGTAAACCAAATTGGCCTATTTACCCATCGCAATGCAGATTTTTTCTTCGATGTATATTGAAACTGATGTACAACGTGTAACCAGAATAAAAGCAATACCTTAAAATGGGTCGTTACAGATCATGCCTCAACCAACCTTTACTCTGAGACCAACACGAAAATAGCGAAAAAAGTAATTGTGCTGAACAGCTGATTATTTTTCGTAATTACTATTTCACTTCCATAATGAAACAGAGTACACAAAAAGAAAGGAAACAAATTAGCGCATTGAGGCTGTTTTACGTTCGTAGGTGATACTATTTGTTAGGTATGTGTGCGCGCATGGACACATGTGCATGCGCGCACACATACCTAAAGTTAACACATACATACGTACCGTTTTGAACACACACATGTGTGTGCGCGCGCCCGGCCGACCAATGATGTAATAAATCAGTGTGCTAACAGAAGCCCGTAGTTTTACTCGCCTCCCGCAACATACTCAACACTATTAAAATCAGCTAATCTAGCTGGACACGACTTTACGTCACGAAAGATGCCGCCGACACCCAGTGAGTCAAAACAAACAAAATTTACAAGAGGAGAAAAATGCTTATTTGTGCACCTGATCGTCACATTCGGAATCATCATGATAATGACACTGACGTACTTTGCGCACCTGTGCATCGTGCGGCACACAAATAGCGAAGTGCTGAAAATATACAGGAGGTCATATGATCACAGTAAGTTGCCGTCTTTTCGGTTCATATAGGCGCTGTGAGCCCCGGATGTATGCTGATGCACTTGTTGTGTGGCAGATCAGTTTGGGAAAGTACGTAAGTGTGAAATCACGAGTCGTTATCATTTTAAAATAGTCATATTATATGAATACTAACTTGTAATTCCTAAGTATGAGTAAATTTTGACTAACCATCAAATAATATAAAAAATCAAACAAGTGGTCACCCAATGGTCGAAATTCGACCATATTTAAATATATTACCATTCTGCACATCTTCTCCATATAAACTTTAACTCTTTTCTTACTCCTCCGCCTGAGTCATTTGCGTAAAAAGTGGCACATAGTGTTTGCTTCTCGTATTAATATTTAGAGTAGGTATTTATTTTTATTTATATAGTATCCCTCTTTCTTAAACACATTGTACACATTTTTAAAAAAGAACTTGTAACCCACTAAAAAAATAGATGCATTTTTGCTCTCAAAATACCTGCTTTCATTTGTTCATCAACTCCAAATCTTTTCTTCGGGTGGACGACTTCATCAAAGCCACTTTCTCGCAAGGCTCGCTTATTAGCAATTGGCGCCATTTGGACCGGCACGGCCGCGCATTGTGTTGCAAAAACAAAATTCATTGAGTTTCCTCTTCTTTTTCTTCGCGTACTTCTTTCAAAAGTGCTGTAAGTAGTCAATGAGCAAAACTCCTTCCAAATCGATGCTTGGTCGCCCCGGACGGGGGCCATCTTTCAAGCGTTCTCAACCTTGCTGGAATAACCTTGCCCAACTTTATGCTTTGGCTATCAATGGTCCAGATTCATGATAAAACTAAGACATTTCTTCAAAAATCTCTTTTGGTGATTTTTCCTTTTTACAAAACATAACATATTACAGTGCAATTCTTGAAATGCAGCGATGCCTCAGACATGATGATGTTTGCACATCGATTTCTTGGACTATAATGATCCTAATTAGACAAAACTTTCCCTAAATGCTGATTTTACGTTGCTGAACTAGTGGCTACAGTATGTGGGAGTGATTAAAATACTTGCAACTTAGGCTCAGAGATTTTCAATATAATAGATAAAGAACTTAACATCAAAAATTAAGTGAAATACAAAGCAAGAAAAAATCCTTAAACTGTGAAGTGAAAAAAATTATACAACTTCGAAAATAATCTATCCATAACTGTAAAATAACTTTATTTATATTATTAAAGTTCGTGGATGGGATTCCACAAACATTTGCAACTGTTATTTTGATACCGCTACGCCATACGTAGCGTAGCTCACAGCTACGAACACTGCTACTTGCTACGCACCGTGCTACGCCGTAGCACTTTACTACGATCGACTATCTTCACATTCGGATTGTTCTTTTGTGAAAATTAAATGAATAAGTAATAAAGTAATATGTTCTTACGACGCGATAGGATAGGCTAATAGGTATTTGAAAGCTCCTATCCATCCGCAACCTTCAATATTCAGCGCGTCGTCGTATACACGCTTCACCGAAGAAGTTGTCCATCTTTTGTTTTTTATGCTTTCCGGCTCAAGAAGATTTGTGAATATTTATGGCTACGTATGACTACCGCACTTGATTGTCAATAGTGTGGAACTAACTAATCTAGCTATAATTTGTCGAATTTATTACTTTAGAACCACAATAACAAAGGGGTTCGAACTATTTTATGGAGGTTGTTAGTTTAATTTTTTCTACCAACAATAATTTAGGACGCACGATGAAACTGGTATTTGTGGTTGGAGGATAATTATTAAGTAAATATTTACTTAATATATTTTAATTCTCTTAAGAGATCTTCGCCTCTAATTTAATATCTAATATATCCGAGATTTATTTTTTCGATTTTACGAATGATTTAATTTGCATATGAAGTCACATAATTCAAACAAGATAGGGCGTGACCCTCTGTTCACGATGATTTGAACCGTAATTATGGTAAACTTTTATTTTATTTATTTATTATGGTAAACTTAAGTCGTTTTTATTTTATTTTTGGTATATCAAAGTCGTTTATAAGCATGGGGTTTTGTATAAAGAACATTCATAATACTTTATCAAAAATCCAGAACTGCAGCCAGGATTGTCTTCATGGTGGAGATAAGAAGGGGATTGCTCTCCGTTCATCCGTTCGAGGGCACTAATCTGCAGTTTTGATTTGTCAGCTTTAACACTCTCTTTCGAAAAGCAATGCCTGCTCAGACCCACTTCAGTTTTTCTGCTGGAGCGCAGATTGGTTTTTCTAATGCAGAAGAACAGTTCAACATTAAGAATGCTATGCTCCTTTACGCGTTGACAGACCTTAAGTTTCATCTTCTAGATGTTAGTGAAAAACCAAACTTGTACATCATCAATTAAGATGGGGATAGTACAAATGTCTATAAGCTTGGCCTTATCTATACCCTTAAATTACTTTATGACTCATCATCTTCCTGCCCTTAGCACCTGTTACTTGGGGTTACATGTTTTTTTCTTCCATTCTGTCCTGTCAGCCGTCACGCTATCACCAACTCCTTTTTCTTATTACTTTATAACTAACGCTATTTAATTACTTTATTATAAAGGTTATAAAATTTATACATTGCGTTGCCCTGTCCCAAGATCAGCCTTCGATCTGACCACCTCAAGACCATCTACTATTTAATTAGTAGGTAGTATTATCTAACAAGAAGCTAATGGCATTTCATTTACTGGGTAACAAATGATTCCACTTGGCGAGAAAGAAAACCCACAAACACTGTCAAAGATACTACATTCAGTAGAACCACGGTCTATAGTGCCTCAGAATCACGAAACAGTCTTGATCTGAGATAAGGGCGAGCTGAAGATAAAGCCACGTCTAGCATAGCTCAGCTTTACTAATAAACCGGGCAATGCGGCTGTTACTAAACCAGGGATCTGTCCTCATTCCTCTTTACTAATTAACAGCTGACTTACAATGTTTTATTTGAATTTCTGAGTTCTTTCATAAAGACTCAATCTTAGCTCGACATTTTCTTATGTATTATTAGGTTATCATAATTATAAAAGATTGGGTAATGCCCATATAAGGAAGTGATCCTGGCTGCAGCGCCGTATTATGTAACATTGTGGTATAAAACTGAACGTTCTTCGTGAATCTAGACCGGCAAGCCAGATAAAGACGTCTCTATTATATAAATTGTTACCCTTTTCCAGCAGTCATAATAGGGATGTTTCATGAGTAAAAAATATATGATTATGTTTAGTCCGTCAATTAGATTATAGAAAAATATTGGACACGTATTTTTCCTTTAACAAATCTATAAAAACTGACGAAGATACAAAGCATCAAAGATCAGGAGTGGGGGCTTGTGATGTCACGGCTCGGTAAAAATTGTAGCGAGTAGTGACGTCACACGAGTTTTCAACGCACTGTATCGTCTTCATTTTTTGTTTACGTGAAAAAAGAAAAAATACGTGTCCAATATTTTTTGGAAATCTATCTGACGGACTAATTAGATTTTTTAGTCAACTACCCTATTATTGCAGGGATTTGAATAAGTGGATAATACTACAAATGGCGAAAGGTACGCAATTCAGCTTAACATTGAAGATGCCGAAGATCGATCACAAACTTCTCTTATTATAGAAACACAATAAACAACAACAAAAATATGTACCCAACTAAATAGAACTGGGAAAATATTGACTTTGAGTTTGACTTTGAAACTATCATCTGCCAGGTGATCTTTGCGAATTTTCAGCACTATAAGAATTGTAAACATATTTTTACAATTTTTATTGCACCTGATGCACAAGTCTTTTAAAGAGCTTAGTTCTCACAAATATTACTTTGGTTGTTAACAATTTATTTACGAAACAAGTCTTTCAGGACTCGAGTAGTCTGAGCTTAAAGCAGCTTACAAAAATGTGGCAAGTTCGGATAGAAATATGAAGGTTGTTTATTTCTATTGATAAACTGCTTAAGTTCATTGAATTTTATGTCTTGTGACGTCTTTTTTCAATGCTCTCTGAATCCATTTTGATTTAATATCTTTAGAAAATAGTTCACTTTAAAGTTTTTTTCCGCTTAAAATGGTATTAATATTATGGATATCATTGCGACGAACAAAATGGCGATTATCGGTGCTCTGCGTCCCCCATTCCCATAGGCCTTTAAGGCTGAGATATTCGGGCCTGTCGGCATTGAAAAAACTATGTCCACCGACAACCTAAGAGTGAAAGTTGAGCCTCTTCTTCACTGCCATTACATCTCCACGCTTACTAGGAAATATTCCCTGAGTCTGGAACTCACGATCCCACACTTTCGAAGGACATCGTCTCAAAAATCATACTGACCTGATCATTTCTTTTTAGTGAAGTATTTAAAGCTCCACTTTATCAGTTTATTCATGTCGCCCTATAGGTGACTATCATTTTCAGGACCCTTTACTTCCAACATAAATGTAGCGCAGGTGTTTTAGGAAAAATAAGATTGTCCTAGATACAAAACATTTTACCAATGTGGTTCATTTTTTCCGACATCCACTCGGACGTAGCCGCGGGCACTGCTACTTTCCTAATTGATTACATTTGCTGTTTGTGCTCCCGCTCCAGCTCAGACCGCCGTGTTAAAGATAAAAAGGCACAAGGGATTACATAATGTTGCAGATGCTATGTGGAGTTGCAAGATGTTATGTGGAGCTATTTTTAGTCTTTCAAAACCAACAAAATAATTAAAAATAAAACTAACAAGGTTTTAACAAATTCACATTTTATTCGGGATAATTCTTTTCTGAAAAATAAAGATGGTCGTACTGCAACGATTACCTATGACCAAATACATGGATGGATTTCATGAAACAAATTTACTAGCCTGAATGAGGACACCATCCGATACTTTTTGTCTCAGTCGAACGCTCAGGGATTATTGTAGAAATCACGCAAGCGAAGGCTATAAAAGCAAAAGCAAAAGCTATAAATAAATATCTTGCTGTAACAAATAACGGCAATGCTCTCATCATAGTAGAAATGTTCATAATATAAGGTTACTCGTCGGTTTCCAAAACTGCTCGGGGCACTTGAGAGGTTGCTGTAGATATAACTGAACAACTACTATTATCTATACACATTATATGTTGTCTGGCGTTTAGAAAGAACTACATTGCGATTTTGTAAACATCTCACCATGACAACTTTTGCAGAGCGGGGAATACGGAACGTGCACGTCGTAGATTATGCCATCTAGTATTGCAAATCTGAAACTTTTACGTTGTAAATATTTGACCTGTGCTGCCACCTATACTTCCTGTACCCTCCGTTTAGGGGAACGTGCACGAAGTAGACTGAGCCATCTACCGTTGCAACTTTGAAACTTATAAGTAAAATATACTTGAAATTCGTTCGCTATTGTTTGAATTGCAACTTACTTCATGTCCACTTCACAAAGTTGTCGCGTTGAGATTTTGAGTGTGAGAGGAGTGAGCCATTAATTTTCATATACCAAAGCGAAATGGCATGACAGTTCATTTTATGTTCACTCCGCTTTGCTTTATATGGTAAGATGTTTACTGAATATATCGGCAAGATAGTAATTTTTAATTTGTTTTGATTCCCGTCATTTGCATTTCCTGAAAACTGTTGTATGGTGTTTGACCCAAAAAACACTTCTTCTATCTCCTTTTTCTTTGCTAAAACAATACGAAGTCAGTCGGAATAATAATGTATTTCCTTTTAACTGAATTTAGAACAAAATGGTAGTGGTGACGTAGTTGTTAAGAGGTCCGGAGCCAGCCGTGACCCGCTTGGTCTTTTTTAACCAGACAATGGAAAATGGTCTGACCTTTGTTTTTGGGTATAGCTACACAACTATGACTATAAATATTTCCATACTCCCATTCTACGATGAGGCACTACACGGCCTGTAATCTGATAAACGGATGTAAATTTAGGCAAATTATTTGCTCTTTACATTTTATTGTGGACCTCATAATATAAGCACAGGACAAACATTTTTAATAACATGTGTACAGTGGGCGGTCTTATCTCTTACAGATAAGCTTTGGATGGACGAAAGGAAATTGTTTTAAGGCAGTTAGTGTATGTATGTATAAACATCATTAAAAGGTACATTGTTGACATATCATATTTAATGATTTAATTTTATCGTAAGTAACAAAACTATTTGGATGTAAACATAGGCTAATTTTATTTTGCTAAAATTTTAGTTAGCGCCCTGGCTTCTTATTACTATGCAATTTAGTTTCAAGTGTAGGTAGGTATATTTCGCAGTCATATCGTGTGACATAAAGACAAGGATTGGAAATCACCGCTGTAATTTAGTGCTAATAACAGGTCGCGTCATACTATTCGAACTTAACATATCTGTGTCGGGGAGCCCTAAGCTTCTTGTGCCCCATATTCCTAGGTAGTTGGCTAGGCAAGTCAGTGAACGATACGGCACTAAGTCATTTGCCTAGAGTTTCAATTAAATGCCGGGATATAACTTAGACCGCCGATTAAACACGGTTCGATGAAATGGCTAGGCAGCGAATTAATTTTGACTGATTAAGCTAGTTATTAAAACAATAAACTTTAAAGCATAGATTTAAAGATAAGTATCGACGATGCGCCCGTTTGTATGTAGGCTGGACGTTACTAAGCTACTCATTCAATGTGGTGTACTTGTGTACTAGTGCCATTACATTGTTCAATCCAGCGTTGCTACATATATGTATGTACCAACCTTTACCAAAAAAACATTTATAAAATAGCAAAAACATCAGAAAAAATCAGTTTAATTGGTCGCGCTGTTCTCCATTGCCTCTAGTGCATGGCGTAATTGATTTTGTATTAGATATTTAAATATTATACTCGACAGTAAGAGAGTGTTCAGTAGCCCTAACAGTGCGAAGACAACAGGGACCGTAACATTATTTTTTTATACCCGTAAAAGAAAATCTTGAAATAATACAAACCGTAACTTAGAAACCAGACCGAACCGTGCTTATCTTTTTTCAGTAGTTAAACATACAATTATTTACAACTACCTTTTTTTTCTGGATGGGAAATCATCAAATGACTTCTCCCGTTCTGGGCGGAGCGGAAGGGAGTGTCAGACTCTTACTGACTAAAACCCACCCGTGATCCTTCTTGTGCCCTTTGCGTTCCAGGGCCGCGGTGACTCTTTCGAACAAATTAATAGGATTTGCGCACGGTCACAGACAACACAGAGCGCTACACTGACTGTATCACCTTCCGTTTAAATTGCCTACCAGCTCTAGTACTCAAGTTGTTTGTTATCTTCGAACTAAACAAGTACTTCAATGTCATGCTAATGGTCCTCGACGGTATAGCATTATGCTGAGTGGAAGCCGTTTTGCCACAAAAAAAGGAATCCAAATTGAAACGATTTTCCAAAACAAATAGTTTTCCTTTATAACACACACACTTTATACATAATAAATCGGATCGGATCGGATCGGATAATTGCGAAATCCGGAATATTATAAAATATCTTGAAACGTTGTAAACAGTAAACTCTCTGTAAATTGTCAACTGAACACGAAGAATAGTTTTTTACTCGTACACATCAAAATTTGATAGTCTATCGGTCGAAGTCATTCCGAGATTTTTTTCGTTAAAGCTTAAAAGCTTAAAAATTTCGTGAACGTGCCTCTGAACCGAAAAAATTTCTTCAGAATTTATTTTACACCTTTTTCGGAGTAATTCATATTTAAAATCATGTCAAATTACTGCCTCGACGGACATGGCTAAACTTTAAGGCTTCCTCCACACAAGTCTTTTTGTCTTGGAAGTCGCGCGTATTGATGTCGTGGTTCCCAACCCGTAAAAAAGGTCTATTTTTGAGTAACTTTACCTTATTATGCTTGGAAAATTTATTTGTTTCGTTTGCTGACGAAGTTTAGTTTGGATAATATGGGCGAACGTAATTTATCCTTGACATGTCAAAATCTTAACATCGCGATTCAAACATGTCATCAAATGCACAACGCCAGGCACCAACATCCTAAACACTGCACAGCGCAAGTACTGTAGGTAGTTATCAGTACCTAGTAGCTACGTTTCCTCTCTCGGGTTCTCAGCAGTCGCAGCGCTTTCCTGGTAGCACCAGTACAGCACGACGAGCTAGGAAGATGGGATTGCGCAAGAGTATCGACACAAGTAGCGTCCCACACTAAAGGCCTACCCATAATTCATGGGTACCCTCACCTTCTCAACATTTTACGACGGTACACGGCACGACGGTAGTGCAGGAGTGAATATCCAGATCGGATATCAGATCCAGTACGGGAAAAGAAAGCAGGATGTTAGCTCTCCAGAGCTGCAAGAGTATCTGAATGACACGGAGCAACATCACTACTCAAAATAATCCTGGCTACTCCGCTACTGTCGTCTCCCTCTAATTTTGATTCGGTCAGATGGGAAGTACCTCTTATGGCGGTAAACTTATGTGTCGATAATTTAGATTCCACATTAAGGGGCGAAACGTTACAGTTTTATTTAATTTGGGTTGTTAAAGTCTTATTGGTTGCCAAATTCTTACTAACATGTAAAATTCATTCCCAGACACTTAGCGAGTTCCCTCGGGTTCGACGTTCTAGGTTTTGCGTAGTCTGAAATTATTTGAAGAGTAATTATAATGTTCTCCTCATACGATCATGGGCTTAGTACCATCGAAATGCAGAAGATAAAGCATTATGATTAATTAAATTAAGGTGCTTTTAAAAACCTAATTAGATTCAAATTGCCATTACCTACTTAATGCATTATGAATAGGTATTTCTGCATTGAGGTCGTGATCTAGCGTGCTAAAATAGTCTTTTTATTAGGGACTGACCGCGATGTTACGGATTCCAGAGGCTCGAATTCAAGGACATTCTGCGAGCTGCTCGTAAATTTTCACTACTTAATAAATACACTTAGAGAGGACAGAGGGGTTTAGGGGGAAAGCGATAAGACGTCACGACAGATGCGCGTGCGATGACAAACTGTCGGGCGTCCCCTGCAGCCAGCGGCCCTTACCCAAGCACTGACAGCGTCGTGTGCATCTGACGGCCGTCTTGTTATTATATTGAATAGACAGTGTCTGTATTTTGCTGATTCAATGCCGGATAAAAAAAAATATTTTTAAGTTTATACACATTTACATTATTTGATAAGTGTATTATCGAATAAACCCAGTACTACTCATATAGAACCATCACCATTTTTTGTGCACTGCTTATGAAATAATCCTGTATGTATAGATTTTATATAACTTACAAGTATGACATAGCAAAACGCAAAACCTTTAAATTCAGGTAATTGTTCTCATCATTATCAACAACTATTACTATAGTTCTAAACTGCTGTTCCAAAACAGAAATCGCGAAAAAAAGAACTTGAGAGGTGTCAAGGGACACCCGGATGGAACGAAGTTCGCTGCTTAACAAACCCATCCAAATCGTGACCTCACTAACAGCTGCTCAACCTCTCCCATCCAAATCGTGACACAAAAAGTGTCGTTACAACTTTTGGTCTTAATTTTTCCGTCTATGCTTTCGCAACGCGTGATAAGGAGCTTCGTACCAAAAATAGGCGTTTCATTTATGTGCGCTTAACTCGACAAAATGTACCTGCTGATGATGTTTTATTCGCGATTGAAAGCTTGATTTAAAATTCGTTGATGATGATGAATAAAATTATACCTTTTAAGGTTTTGTTGCCATTCTGTGATACGTTATACCTATCGAGGTACATAGTATGGGAATGGCAGCAAATCCGTTCGCCTATGTTAATGTTAATGTCTGTCGATACAGACATTAATATAGGCGAACTAAAAGTTTCCCCGTTCATGCAGGTCAATCCGGTTTGTCTCTCCCGGATTACCAATCTGTCGGCGTGATGTTCCTCAACGTGACGCCGCCAACGATTGTTTGTGTCACACTGTTGCTCGCAGACAGGTGGTCGCTCGCCCCAGCTCAATGCACCTCGACACGAGACGACCCCGACATGTCCGACTACTTGCTTCACTGGAAAATTAAATACAAAATAGCTGGAAAACATTTACGTAAGTTTATTATTGTTTACTTTTCCAGGAATTCATTTCGTATTTTTCGCACGGAACAGTTTTATAAAATACTAAAAGGAAGTACTTAATAAGCCGAGATGGTCTTTATCTATCTTTAGCATACAAAAGAACAGTTACTATGCTGGTTCGACAAAAAACATGACGTACATCGAAACATGACGTCCGTGTTTGAGAGCGCTCTAAGCCCTTATTCTTTGAAATTAAAGCAATTTATTATAATGAAACTCGGTTCACGGAAACACGGTAAAAAAGTTTAAAAGCAAAAAGAGAGAATATCTTTTTATATAGAAAGTAGATAATCCCATTCTCTCAGAGACGTGTCCACATTCCACTCGGCGAATTTTTGTTCCATGATATATTACGAGTGTGACAATTCTCATGAATTGGACGCGTTTATTCTAACTGACAATAGTTAGTTAATAATATTTATTTACAAACTATGGAAGACTACAGTTAAACAAAACAGAGTAAGAAATAGTAAGTGAGACTGACAGTCAATTACAAATCTACACTTATAGAAAACAGTTTGGAAAATATGGTGCGAACAAAACAGTACTGCCCACACAAAAAAATAGGACAACATCAAAAACTTAAACTAGAAACAGCATAATCTTATATGCACTAAAAGTTATAACTACCGATGTACACTTGAGCAGAGCAGATATAGGTAAAATAATAAATTTAATTAACTATCTATTACTGTCTGAATTAATGCTCTGGCACCTTTTGTATATGTCAGAAATTTCTCGGCGGTTCGTTAGGGGTAAAAGATAATATCTCCTACAGAGGTACAGGTAAACTTCAGATCGGTAGGGCGCTTTTTGATGATAGACAAGCTGTGCTGTTATTACAATCAATCAATAAATACTTACTTGAAAGCGCAATGCATTGGCCGCCAAGCGGAGTAAATGATAACAAACTTAGTATTATATTTAGTCATATGCTTTTGGTCCTCTCTGGTTTAGTGCTTGCCAGCTTCATTCACGTTAGGGAAACGATCACTTTGTTGTGGTTCAAACACCTATCCAAAGCATCCAAATTGATGAAACTTATACGATCCAAACAGACATAACTTCTTCGATGCAAATAATGTACCTACGCGTGAATGATTAATAAAAATGGTGGTTAAGGATTACCGTCAAACAAGGGCATTCTGAATTCCAGACAATCCTTCTTTGAAGGTGATTAGTGATACACCTGCATAATATGCAAATAGGAGTTTTCTGTACACCGAGCTCGCCAACATAACCGGTGCGGGATATGTCATTCTCGGAAGGGTGGGGTGGGTTTTATTCCCTGTAAATAAAATCAATCTGCGGGCTGCGGCAGCTGCTTCTGGGAACAAGGTACTACGGTTATCAAAACTTCGCAAGAACTTATTGCATTCAACGTGCAATAAAATTCCTTCTAGTGAATAAAAATTCACTGGAACGTTGAAAGCGAAGTACTCGTATAATGAAAATAGTCGGAAATGTCTGAAGTCCTACAAACTTACCTAACGTTATTCAATCATGCAGTTTGCTGTGTTCAGGAGAGATCGTTATCCAAGAAGTTTTTACTTGCCAGTGTGATTCTCAAATATCTGTGGAAACTTTATGGGAAAACACTAACTCGGAATACGCCCAGGTATTGGGAAAGAGAAAGTTGCTAAAGAGAAACTTCTTAGAGATCGGAATCTGTTTATTTAACTTTTTTAATATGTTAGTTCTAGAGTTACATATCGTTGACCTCATCAGCGGTTATTTTGTCATCGAAGGAGTCAAACCAGAGTCAAACACAAGACTTGCCAAAAGAAAAATGAATGGAATACTTATTCAATTTATATCTAATATGTATATTCAGAACGACAAACGGCTCCTACATTATTACAATATATGGAATATTGTAATAATGTATGTACGTAGGTAACGTATATGGAGTATTGTACCTATCGAGAATCGCATAGTCCTATTAGAGAAACTACCTATTTTTACGTTTCCATCGGACGTGCATCTAGTTTCATATTTGTTTAATGTAACGTTATCACAAGATAATTTTCTAGAAATACAAATTGCGATCTCTACTGTATAAACAGTGCAAAGAGTCGTTCATAGAATGGCGGGCTCCTGTTCCCAGAATAACTGTCTAACGTCAGTAATATTAGTTCCTGAACCTTATCCGGTGTCCAGATTTCTAGGGATATCGGAGTGCACAGTGGTATTAATTTGCAGTGAGTAATTTGGCCGACTGACCTAGTTACTTCCATTAGACTAATAGGTATGTTTTTAACATAATGGAGTAATACAACTATCTGCTATTAATAATTAGTGGTCTACCACGATACTATGCATCAATTTGTAGGGAAGTATTTGTTGTTAACACAAAGAGGAATTTGTATTTACATGCAATATGATTACATAAGGTGAATTTTAAGTGTGGTTGGACTCCAACCACACTTTTAAAATTCGACGCTGTAGGAATATAAAAAAAGCTGGAAATAGTTTCGAGGCCGATTTTGATGAATACTGTATGACTGGTTTTTTTTTTAGATCGGTATTCTTGCCAGCCAGTAATAGGACAGGTTTCTTTAAAAAAAAAACCATCCGATAGTGTCGCTAATGAGGATCAAATTCTGCCTACTAATATGTGACTAACAAATGACTGCTTGAAAAGTTATTTTTTTGAACAGTTGATTTTTTTTTGCGGTTGAGTGTTTACGTGTTTTCATGGTACAAAAAGAAATCCGGGCACCTCATTTCTGTTTACCTATTCATTTGAAAAAAAAATGGGTCTGTAAAGTCGGTTTACGGACGATAGTTTAACGAGACAATGTCATAACCAAACATTAATGAAATGATCGCGCCTTTCGCTCGCACGTGCAGCGTTCCCGCTCCGATCGTAACGTTACAATGATGTGCATGTCATGCTTTTTGGTGCATGCAGCCGGCATTCATCGATTTATTAGACGTTGTCACTTCAAACAGCTGATTTTTTTCCCAGGTTTATTCCATATTTAAAGCTGTTGGTAATGTCTTCATTACGAGAGATTATGTAAAAACTAATTTACGCAAAATTCGTATCTCTATCGCAATATGTCAAAAAGCCTCCAGAAAAGAGGTAATTATATGTACTTGCATAATACCCCTTTCTATGTTCTACGATATTTCTGTTACATCTTATAGTACGGACAATTTCAAACAATATCATCCTCTTGTCTATACTGGGCTCCTGACAGACGTTGCTTGGACTACAAAGGAGTCTTTTCAGTACCACGTTACTGTTTCACGTTACGGTTCTGAGAATCAAGCTGCGCTGAAACCACCCAAGTAGCGATGGTTATGTACGTATACATAGTAGTTTATGTATGAGAGGTATCAGATCTATGATTTCTGACTAACACTCACTACACGAATAGTAGGTATTATAAATTATGGTCGATATTTCAGTGTCTTTGAGCACACATTTGTACTCTCTAGGTGCCATGACACTACAAATTTTCTTGACTTAATTTTTTTGTTGTGCAATAAAGTATATTTTATCTATCTACGAGTTGATACTCGTTCACATCACACTAACACATTAATTAAGTGTTACTAACACATTAATTAAGTGAACACTTAATTAATGTGTTAGTATTATTGCACTTGGTCCTTTGTCCACGTACAGAACCGAGCCTCAAAAACCTTCAGCGCGCCTTTGTCATTCACTTACCTATGTGTCGAACAGCGTTAGTGAACTTTCAATCTCGTTAACAGTACCGTTGGCCTGTTGCAAAACGACCAAACGCGTAGATCCCAACGACACTGACGGCTGTTCAAAGACTCTTTTACAAAAGGATACGTAGAAACGAAATGGTACAGATCATTCCACCTTCTGACCTTACTTTAGTTTATTTGGGGTTGGTGCAACTTATCTTCTACTAAATATCTACTACTAATTCTGCCAGGGACTTTCTCAGATACAGACTACAATCTATCTCTTCACAAAATTTCCTTGCAATCATTCCGGCGTGATTGAGTAACAAATATTTATCCATCCAAATATTCGATAATTCTCAATAGTCAGTTGTTTTGTAACGAAATCATATTAAATTTTACACCATCGATCCATGCAACCGTTTCTTTGGAAACGTAAGAACCATAAACATCATTAATATTTAATCAGCAAATAGTTCGAAAGGCACGTAAGGGTTAGCATCTAGCTCCCCGAGCTAGGCACACTCTCCTCGTACCTGGAAATTAAACAAGTATAATAATTATAGCGACACGGAACTAATTCAGACTGTCGTTTATTTCGTTTCGGTGTTGCACGCACGCAAATTATATTAACATACTAGCTACTGCCCGCGACTTCGTCCCCGTGGAATCCCCGAATTTAAAACATTCTTTAACGCTGCTCCGCTCCTATTGGCTTAAGCGTGATGATATATAGCCTAAAGCCTTCCTCGATAAATGGTCTATTCAACCCAAAAAGAATTTTTCAATTCGAACCAGTAGTTCCTGAGATTAGCGCGTTCGAACAAACAAACAAACAAACGAACAAACAAACTCTTCAGCTTTATAATATTAGTATAGATTATATCGGTACTCTTTAAAGAATATTTTAATAGGTATAATAAAATGAACATTGAACGTAGACAAGAATCAAATCATTCGTGTTACAGAAGGTGATCAAATCGGATCAATTTATTTTGCCACAATTTCGATGTAAGGCCAAGTTTGGCTGTTTAGCCACCGTTTTGTTTTGGACAGTTTTCAAGACATTGATACTAGTAATAACTTCGGTTATTGTGTTCGAAAATTCTAAAAATACAATTGAAGAAGTTATGCGTAACTGAAATTCGTTGTTGACGATATGTGAAGGCTTTCGACTTTATTGAGACTTGTTCAGTGTAGACTGCTTTCGTTGCAACGGGATGGATACGGTTTTAACATAAATGGGGAGTACTGTACATTTCACAATTAAAAAAAGCAGATGACATCGCAGACTTGTACAAGAAGCTAGACGGCCAACTTTTTTTTTCTGGATAGAATATCATCAAATGACTTTTCCCGCTCTGGGAGGAGCGGAAGGGAGTGTGAGACTCCTACTGAATAAAACCCACCCGTGATCCTTCTAGTGCACTTTGCGTTCCAGGGCCGCAGTGACTCTTTCGAAAAAAATTCGCAACCCTAGCAGGTAGGCAATGACCCTATTGGACCCCAGCTTCGTTGCCGACAGATTTTAGAGGCGCACGTGGAACACGACGTGCCATCGATCCGATCCTGGTTGCTATCGGATGGCGAGCCACCCATAGCTCGCCGAAAGACCTACCTATCCAACGTGAAATCTAAAGTGAAAGTCTACCCCATCGTGTGGGGTGTCCCCACACGTTTACGATAAATTTCTTGTCAAAATCACGGGTTTGTTTTGTTTTATGACAAATAAATCAATTTAAATGAAATAAATAAAACAATCCATCATCATTTGCAACTTGGTAGAAAGAAAACATTATTAATTTATCAAAATTTTACATCCATGATCCAATCAATATTCTCGTGCTTCAAATTTTGAAATGAAATGTTTCAATTTCATGTATGTACCAATATTAATCTGATTTTGATAAGCTGCGAAAATGAAATTTCGTAACTATTAAATATGACTAAACTGAGTCAAAATAAAAAAAGAATAAAAATGTAATAAAGAAACATTTACCACGTGCTTGCTTTTTTATAAATCGTAGGTACCTACATAATCTTTTTTTATAAGTAGCACAATTAGCAACAATTTCTAATGTTAATATATTTTCTTGTATAGATGCTGGAGTATCTATAAGAACTGCTTCAGCCTGTTTTTATTTCTTGTTGAGATGTTGAAGTGCCTACTTTGTCTGATTCAATTCTGATAAGGGGATTTATTTTTTTATCGGATTCCATTTCCGGAGAGTCTTACTTCATTTTTTAGTTTAAAAATTAGTCCTCTTCCTTAATAAGTTTGTCTAATAAGTCTGCTGGAATGTGTGTTTTCAGTTCTCTTTTAGTCTCTGTGTCATACAAAGCCTTATATGGCGTCCTTCGAATGGTTCTATGAAAGGAGTTTTTTTTTGGAATTGTACAAAGTAACATCCCATGGACCATTTCTTGCAGTTATTATCAATTAACCAAGCACGGAGCATAGCTTCTACGTCATGATTTGAGCGCTCAACAGAGCCTTGACTTGCTGGATGTCTGGGTCTGCCATTTACAATTTTGGCCACATCGACGTCAACTCTTTTATAATTGTAGCTGTGAATTTACGGTCATTGTCACTTTGAAGTGTGATAAATGATATTTATTTTGTATGTAGGTTGTAAATAACACTTTTACACGTCAATATTTTTGGTCGTTATAAACTAGATGAGGCCGGTGTTTCCTAGCTGACTGGACAACCTACTTCTAAAAAGATCTTTACCAACTCTATAGCCACTTCAGCGGCTCTTTTTGGTGTCAAAGGGCAAAGGAAACTAAATTATGTTGTATGGTCCTTAAAATGCAACAGCCATTTCCATTGTCCATCTGGAGTTGACTGCAAGTCTATAAGGTCCACTTGACCGCGGCAGTTGAAATCACCAGACACAATTGTGTGGACAACAATTCCCTTTTAGGGAAATTTCTTCTTGTTCTGGCACACTGTACATAGCTTTACAAATTCTTTGACCACAGAAACCGGAATAACATACCTGGATTTTATAGCATAGGTACATCAATTTATCTTTTCCTCTGTGGCCAACAGATTGATGTATTTCACATAATATCCCATTAAATTCTTCTGGATATCTAGGAAATCTGAGGAGCTCGTGGCTCAATTATGACAGCCGCACGGGTCGATCTTCTAGGTTAAGCAACGCTTGCCGAGGTTGGTCTGTGAATGGGTGACCATCTTAACATAACGATACTTCTCCGTGCCTCGGAAAGCACGTTAGCGAGGTGAAACTGACGCCAATGATCCATATATAAGACGCCTGTCCTAATTAGAGTTTCGTCTTAAGGGTTCCGTCCGAGTTCCGTTTTAAAGTTCCGACTTGAGATCTGATGAGACCAAGAACTTGGCTCAGTAGGGACAGTACTCGCTACCATTGATAGTGGAAATAGTATCTTCATTTGAATACTTCCTACGTGGTAGCACCTTTTTCACGGTATCTTTTCGCCTTTCAACCTTCCAATCCAGCACACTTGCGCGACCTATCGTGCAAAATAATTAAGCTAATATTACTTTAATTTTGTATCATGTTTCGTGGCATTTTCTACTGAGCAGCATTTCAGCCTTGACGAATAGCGCCCAGGGTCGGCCAGGGGCCGTATTATGACATCTTAAAACCATCATGTTTTCTGTGTGAGAAAAGGATAGTGCTATTCGTCCTGTATAGCTCCGTCTCTTTTTCACACTGAAAACATGATGGTTTTAAGAGGTCATAAATACGGCCCCTGGGCTTGAAGGGCACAGGTGAAAAGCTGGAGATATAATTTATAGATTTCAAAATTTCGAAACATTATCGGAAAGTCAGATAATGCGTATTTATTTGGCTTCGACTACGTTGATGATCAAATTAAAAGAAAACAAAAAATTGTATACGATGGTTTGGAAGAGCATCGTAATATTTCGAGGCGGTCCTTTTTCACTTTGGTAAATCTGATGAATAACTTCGGAAATAGGAAACGAAACTCTTCAATAAACGACAGCAAATCTTACAGGATTACTGAATGTTTTTTACACCAGTTTATAACAAGTCGGTACGCTGTTATGGGGTACGTTTAGCTGTGGGTACCACTAAAAAGTGATAAATAAAAAAAACAACAAAACAAAAAAAATGTTTTTTACAAAAAATACAACCAATTTCTAAATAAAACACAGAAAATAAAGTAATAAATTACTTTGATTTCGGAATTTGGTGTCAAAAAACGAATAAACAACTAAAAACACTGACTCGAAATTAAATTTAAATCTTAAACTTTTAATGTGATATGTTTTACCTTGGAGAGTGACAAAATGTTAGATCGCGCATAGCGAGCTCGCAAATTCTTGCACTCCGTATTGGATAGATTTGATTTTCTATTCATGGTTATAGGTAGGTATAGATGTAGGTAACTTTATTGACTGTTGCAGGAAAGGTCAAGAATGTAGTGTAGAAAGTAATAGCGACCGATGCGAGCTTGCAGACTTTTGCACCTCATCTCGGATAGGTTTGATTTTCTTTTAGCTATTCATAGATAAATTGAACTGATATTTTGACTCATACAGGAAAGGCCAAGAACTTAGTGAATGTAGAATTCAAGATACCGAAATCTGTACTAAAATATGCTATACATACAGCTCTGCGGAGGATGAATAACACAAAGAAACATTTATCAAGTAGTAACACAGGGGGAGGGGGCGCGGCCCCCCGGTTGCTACCCACTACCGCGGTCCCTGACAGCGATTCAATAAGCGCTGGCAATTTGTACATGTATATTTAATATGATCGACAGGACGTAATTTGCACTATTATTGACCTATGATAGCTTACAGCTGCGCACGGCGATGGTAGTCAGAAAGATAAGTAGAAAGTTAAGCAACGCTTGCCAAGGCCTGTCTGTGGATGGCTGTCTGTGGACGGGACTCCTCTGTGCCTCGGAAAGTACGTTTAGCTGTTGGTTCCGGCTATCATTTGTAGATATTTGGCAGTCGTTACAGATATTCAGAAACCAGAAAATCTGAATACAGCCTGGCCATGAAATACCATGGTACCCAGTCAATGTGTT
The DNA here is from genome assembly GCA_905332915.2 of Hecatera dysodea. Classification (NCBI taxonomy): domain Eukaryota; kingdom Metazoa; phylum Arthropoda; class Insecta; order Lepidoptera; family Noctuidae; genus Hecatera; species Hecatera dysodea. The sequence goes on along the minus strand of HG995286.1, from coordinate 19,576,350 downwards.
GTGGAGGTCCGGTAGGCAGCCCGCGCTCCTCGTAAAATACTGGTATTCAGCTGAACTCGGTTTCACTGGAAGCCGAGTTCCATTAGAGTTGGGAAAATGCTAGGCAAATGATGATAGGTTGAAATTACAAGAATAAAAAATAGGTAGGTATAATAGTACGAAAAATAGGTACATTGTATACGTGATGATGAGTAGGTAAACGATTTGGCAATTGCATTTTAAGCGAATCACTCACGTCGGTCGTCGCGACAGCTTGTCAAGATCTTTTTGAACGAAAGATAATAAGTTTTGTGCTTTAATCTAAGTAGTCAGTCTTCCTAGGGAAATGTTCGATTTCCAGTAATTTATTGAGTCGACAACTTTAAGACCCACTTTTTGAACTGGGTAAATCTTATATTAGGTATGTATTGGAAACCTAAACTGCTAAATATTATTAAACAACTAGAATTTTCTGGTACGAGTGAAATCTAAATCTTCAGATTTTGACCATATATACCTGCGTAATATTGTGCAAAGTTCGTTAGGTTCATGTTTTGAATACCAATTCGAAAGGAAATATCGAGTCTAGCCTGTAATTTACTTTGTCATATAACCACACACAGAATATTTCGTCAATTTCATCAGATCATGGTTATTTTATGTATGTTTTATAATGAAATGTGATCTATTGATAAACACCTACACGCCTACGTTGTTGTATAGGGTTTGTATTGATCGACATTAGCATTGACTGGTATTATTAATAGACTAGCAGACCTGCGCAACTTCGGTATTTCTTTTCACTCTCTTATGCGACGCAGAGTCGCATAAGAGAGTGAAAAGAAATACCGTTGTGCAACATTTTTCATAGATGCTCCGCTCCTGTGGGGCGTAGCGTGATGTTACCGTTATTTTAACATGGATATGCCCTCGGAATTATATGGGGGGGGCAGTAATTAACATGGCTAACAGCAACGCGCGGGGCCAGCTTAGAATGAGTAGTTTAATGTCGACGGTCCCTACGTATAATCCCCTAAGTGGTAGATACGTGATTTATGTTTTTTTGTTCCGTGACGTTCAGACAAACCTAAACTATCGTCCAGTTTAATAAAAAATAAAAAAAAGTTGGCAAATTGACCTTTAAATACACACACGACATTTCCCATAACTACGAAATTGACTAAAACTTCCGACGTAGAACAAAAATAGTGGTAATCCAGTCGTTTTACTTGGGACAATCCAATGTAACCCCGCGTGCCTACCTCGCAACTGCCACTTGCTTTTACCTTTGAAAAATATTCGATGATTCCTGCTGCCCGCGACTTCGTCCCCGTGGAAACCCCGATTTTAAAACATTCTTTATCGCTGCTCCGCTCCTATTGGCTTAAGCGTGATGTTATATAGCCTAAAGCCTTCCTCGATAAATGGTCTATTCAACCCAAAAAGATTTTTTTAATTCGAACCAGTAGTTCCTGAGATTAGCGCGTTCAAACAAACAAACAAACAAACTCTTCAGCTTTATAATATTAGTATAGATAACAGGGATGATTCCGAAGTATAAGTAAGTAAGTGACAAATAATACGTTCGAAAGGGCTTTTAAAAGTTGTAGTTATTTTTTTTATAAAAAAGATCAAATATGAAACCTGTTTTCCAAATTTCATGAGTTTCTGTTAAGTAGAACATGAACTTCACATGTTTGAAACTTTAAAGTGCTCTCCTGTAGAATTTGTCATTTGTAGTTAGGATATTGTACGTAGGGACCGTCGATGTGGCGTTGTGCGTACTCATGATATTATCTTAAACAGTTTAACATCATTTAACACATCGACACTCAGAAAAATATTCACTGGAATCGCGGGGCATGTCCATATTAACGTTATCATTCAGGTTCAGTGTCTGGTTCACCCAAAATAGCACTACCTACGCTAATCACTAGTTATGATGGATGTCTGGCGTTATGCAAACGCATAGAAAGCTATATACGAGTAAGAGGAAGTCTGCAAGTGGTGTCCGTAGCTAAAAGTAGAAGTCGGTTTTTATTATATAGTCTGATGTGACGCAGAAAAATGAGGGATAAATGAATTGGTATAATGGCAAGGATATTTAATTCGAATGAGGCTGATTGACAGACGAGCTGTTTATGTGAAGAAAGTTTCGCTATTTTTATTGACTTCTAGATGCCTAACATATTTAGTTATTTGTTCTCTTATTTCAATAAAATTATCCTGCTATAAAATCAACAGTTATCTATTCTTTTTTTTTTCTTGGTGGGAAATCATCAAATGACTTCTCGCGCTCTGGGCGGAGCGGAAGGGAGTGTCAGACTCTTACTGACGAAAACTCAACCATGATTCTTCTAGTGCCCTTTGCGTTCCAGGGCCGCGGTGACTCTTTCGAACAAGTTCCGCGACATCAACAGTTACCTATTGTTACCTATCTTCGTCGTACAAAACTGGTTCTCAATTCAATATTGCATTTTAAGATTGATGTAGGTATCTACAGGGCTTATAAAGGATGGCTCGCTTTACGCAATACTACATCGAATTCATCCCTCCCCCAATGCGCCCTGACCCTGGCCGAGAGACGAAATATGCATTGATTTCTATTATATTTGAATTGTATTAAGGTACATATAACCGCGTAGGCGCGCGCTGTGCGGGACTGTCCAAAGGGACAGGTGTTTTTACACACAGTACAGTTACCAACAGAACGCTGAAACAAGTTACATTACGTGGATGCTTTCCATCTTATATTTTCATATTTTCTGACAGTTATTTTAACTTTGGTAGTACAGTCGATACTACCGAATGGAAAGCACGCGAATGTTTGGGCTTGCTAAACTTAGCCATGGGATTGGTGACCAATCCTATCTTTGCAACGTTTGACCCTGAACAACATTTTTTGCAGACATGGGATCGATGGGGACTTTCTAACATCTATGCAAATTTTCAGCTTTCTGGAAATTTTTGCAAGGGTCAGTGTCTATAAATATTATCCAGGGTTTTAAAATAAAGATAATTTACAATTGTAATTGTTAACTCTCTGCACGTGTTGATAATAACTGTTAGTGCAGAGAGTAATTTCAATAAAATAAATTATTGCTATATAAAAAACAAAGCCAAGTTCTAAGCGCCAAATCGTTTTTTAATTTGTTTTTATTTGTAGTGATTACTTTGTGTGTGTGTTCTTTTTTTTGTTTGATGAATTGGAAATAGCAGTCTGCAAAAAGCAATTTTGCTTTTTGCAGATTGCTATGTCCAATTCACCTATTTTCCGATATACTTTTAATGGTTCACACTGTGGTTGGTACAAATTTTATTCGGTGAAACGGCCCACAGGATCAGTAGGAAGCCATTACAAATTAAGTTCATGCTACCGGGAGAAGCCAGAGGCATGACGGAGCGCGTGTTGAAACATTACAATGAAAAGTTTACAGCAGTGCGATTCTGTAAACATCTTACCGTATCACCTCAGGTGAAATGAACATGAAGTGAGCTGTTCAAATAAGATATATAGAATGACAGTTCCACTCCAGCCAAGTTTACACGGTGCTACGTTGGCAGAATAGATTCGCCGTTAAACTTGTTCACGCATCATCAAGTTTTAGTTATTGATGCATTTGCTTAGAGAACTTACAGTTAAACTACCTATCGCAACTCAACATTTCAGTTAAATTTGTGTTAACTATAAAAATATCAATATATATACATACATATTTATGTTTTGAGTCGATTTTAAGCTCGTCTGCCTCATTGATGAAATTCTACATCAACTAGTCGGAACTTTTATTCAAATGAAATTCTGAATTATGTGTTTTTCATATCAATAAATAAAACGAACTGAATTTCGAAATACCATCCCTCATGCCTCACATAAGCTGCATATCACGGGTTCATTGCACTCGCGTTCCGCGTAGTTTATTGAGGTTCTTCGTAGGCAGCATCAAATTTTATTTGTAATATAAGTGCATTGACCCGTGATTTCCGTGAAGAGTATCCAACTAAGGGATTATATTGTAGTTGTAAGTTAAAACATAAATAGCTGGTTTAAATGTTAGTATACCTAGTGTTCTTATAGTTTCGTAGTCTAATTTACCTAATCAAAATATACACAAGTACCTACTTTGATGCAGTTTCTTTGAACGCCCGTGTAAATCAAAGTTCCTTACTTCACCTTCTATTACTTAAGATTCCTTCCAAGCTTCTCAAGCAGCTGTCCGTTTGTGATAGTCTGTGATTGATAGTCGATACTTAGTCGTTTTATTACCCGACTATGGCAAAGCGAACTCTTAGCTGTCTATTACATAAGTAGCTATGTACATTGTTTTCTTCGTATTGACTGATATTGTTCGTAAGTAAATAATACCTACCTTCTTTGTAAGAAAAATCAAAAATAGACACGAAGTACCAAACTTTTTTCGCCAGGCGGCGTTTTCTGTTTTATGTAGACCACCGCTGTTCTTATGTTGTTTTGCAAAGCTAATCAGCGGCGAATTGCTGCACTACGGGGTATTACATGTGGTAGGTCTAGGTTCTAGTATTAAAATATTTGTATTTTCCTGTTCACTGAAGAACAGATTTTTTTTACGACGACATCGCTGATCTTCTTTTAAGTTGTAAGAATAGAATAGAATAGAAAGCGGTGGCGGGGTAAGCGTCACTTAGTAACCGTTAGAATATCTACATACCCGATAAGATACAGGTCAGCTCCGTATTCGGAGCCTAGTAACTGTTCATCTTATGCGAACTTTATCAATATGGCGTATATGTTACATCTAAAAAAGTCGGTGGTTGCCGATTATTATTGTGTCGTGTTCGATGTGAAACATATATATTATAGCAATGTAGAACAATATCCAATATACCGAGCGCCAAATAAATGTGCATAATTTTCTGTGTTCATGAATACCCGTTTAGTACATTTGAGCGCTATCGGTCAGCAGTTCGGAATAGTAAATAGTGCAACCTATCCGTATCCAGTAACTTATCCTGACATGAATATAGTCTAACATTAATATAAATATAAATCTGAGAACTCGGAAGTTAGTTTGGGATGTGAAAATATGTTAGCTATCTTGGAATGACGAGGCGTCCGAGTGCTTCCTGAGAGAAAGGGTCGAGACAAAGAACGAAGCTGATTCAATCAACCTAGACTTAGCGGGAAAATTATCGGCGGCGTATCAACCCAGAGCTCATGAGTTCGCAAATTCTTTCGAAAAAATCTCCATAGGGCGTTCAAGTATTACGTAACGCAATTTGGGGGGAGGGGGTGTCTCGTAAGACGTTACGATACGTTACGATGCGTTACAGGGGCGGTAGGGGATCTTTCTTACAACACGTTACGTAACATTGTTTTTTTTTAAATAAAAAGTTATGGGACCAGAACTCCCAAATTGGTAACCCTTTTCATTTATGTTTTACAGGGAATCCCTCGATTGTATAAGTCTGTTCGTCATTTTTAATTTGTATATATTTTAAGTCAATCAAAACTATACCAAAGATAATAACTATAACTTAACTTTTTGCGACTTTAGGGTAAAAATGGTCACTTGACAGTTACGTTTAGTAGTAGAAAAACGTTACGGTGCTTTACAAGGGGAGGGGTCAAAAATCTTCCAAAATTGCGTTAGGTACGTAATACTTGAACGCTCCCATATCCATGGTCTCGTATGTTTAAAAAATCGTTTTCTCGACAACGTAAAATACACAATTAGACTGCTTCCTTCTCTAATGTTAGTTAACATGCAATACATTTATCATTCAAGCATCCGTTTAAAACTGAATTTTTCATTGAACTTTGTAAGTGCCGGCTTCCAGTAAAAGTAGCTGAATACTACTATTTTATATAAACTGATTGCCTTGTTTTTCTGGATGGGAAACTATTTTTTGAGTAGTTATGTTAAAACTGTCATCAATTCTTAAAAGAGTTTAGGACAAGTTCAAGGAATTTGTATCGATCATAATAAATTTTAAAAAAATCAAATTTAATTTTGTAGATTCACTGGATTCATACGAGTACAGGACAGATTTAGTATTTAATATGATCATAGCCTTTTTCCAACCGTCGGCTTACTGGAAAACCGGATTCAGCTGAATACTTTGTTTGGGTGAGCGCGCTAATCTGAGGAACTACTGGATCGAATTTTAAAATTATTTTAGTGTTGGATAGCCTATTTATTGGAAGCGGTATTTTTCTCTCTTACCTACATATGTGACGCAGACGAAGTGCGCGGGTCAGCTAGTAATAAATAATAATAATTTATTTAAATAAAAAATGTTCGCAAATAATGTACATTTAACCAAAAGTAATAAAATTTCCCATACAATTATGGTGCCTAAAAATAAGTTAAAACAACGCCCTCTGCACACAGAGGGCGTTGTTGAGCATCAAATAAACCACCAACAGTGAACTAATTGTATCTATGGTTACATCTAATTGTGTGTTGTTGATGATGTGTGTTGAGCCTATTCAGACGATTCTCTTCCTAGAAATTTGCCAGAGGCACTCATCATAATCAGCCTTTTAACGTTCCCACTGCTGGGACACAGGCCTCCTCTCCAGGAGAGGGAATGGGCCGTAATCCACCACGCGGGCCCAGTGCGGGTTGGTGAATGTCACATGTCTTCGAATTTTTGGTTCTAGGACATGCCGGTTTCCTCACGATGTTTTCCTTCACCGTTTTGAGAGCAGTGGTGAAGAAATTAATTACACAAAGTAATGCACCTGGCTGGGTTTGAACCCGCGACCTACAATTCGCAAGTCGGAGCCGTTACCACTCGGCCACCACTGCTCTCTTAACTCATAACCACGTTCATTGATCCAAGAATGATAGCCGGTACACGGAGGATCTCAGTATAATAATGACGAGATCCTACGTGTACCGGTTGTCGGATAGTAGGTACCTACCCCTTCCACGCCCCGCTAAGCGAATTAACCCTTGTACTTGATATAACCTGAGTATTTACTGAAAAACGACAAAAAAACAAAATAAAATATGGCGCAAGTATTCACAATGATAGTGCCATCCATATGAATAACTATATACAGAGGTACATATTTACCCCTTTTGAAAATCGTCAATTCAGCCACAAGCCTCAACACATTTATTAATATTGATTTTCTTTGTGCAGATTCCAACATCAAACGGACTTTAACACACTCTCATTTCAATCGAGGGGATTACCTCAACAACATCGGCCTTTTCGAACATGCGGAACCAATATTTAAAAAGCAATATTACGTTGGTAAGTCCACAGCAACATTGTATAAAATGCAGCCGTTATTAATAGGACTGGCAATTTCCCATAAAAGAAACAACAGATGTACCAGTGAATTTGGTGAGTATAGAGATTCAACGATATTTTCGGGAATTTGAATATAATTTCTGATATAATGTATTCCGCAATGTAAATTCATTCTCAGTACAGTCTCTCCCAAAATACGTTATTTGTTGCAGTGAATGTACCTACCCACTATATTTGTGCGTATTATATATAATATTACCGGGACTTGTGCAAGACTAACGCCGCTTTCAATATGTTTAAGCATAATTTATGTGGACTCGCTGATGATTCCCTGCAGAAGAACACGTTGAATGCTGGGTGACAAAATTACGAGTAGAATGCGCATCATGGCAAAGTTTAAGGTTTATATTAAACTACAGTAATTGGTTTTAGCCATGCTGGACGTAGATGGCTTTATGTATTTTTACCTGAGAAAAAAACAAATAGGTACCTACATATCTGTTCCATAAAAACACAAAGACACAACTATATTTCAGGATAACCCAAACAACCGAAACAAAACTAAATTCATGAAAAATAATTCAGCTATTATTTACCTACGTGTGTGCCTCATGGCTGCGTCAAAAAGGTACAGTTTACCATAAATGCCAGACACAAAGCAGACGCCGAGCAAAGCCGGTTATGATTTACATCCGATTTTATTGACGCATTCATAAAATCAACACACCGATAAAACATCTCCATTGACAAATCGATTCGTTATTATGGTCCGTGATATTCTAGGCAACATTTTGTACAAAAGTTAACCAGCATACCGCCAAACGAGAGAGGACAGCGTTCTGAGTTAATAAATACACATTTTAAAATATTTGCAGGTAAATAAATAAAATAGTTTACGAACGAAAAACATTCGTATTTGAATACAGCGTTTCTGAATACTGAGTTCTTTTAATTGGCAATTCTCAGTATCAGTCGTGTATTTTCCGTAGTCCCGTTTTAGAAATAAAGTATTTCTAACAATGTAGGACGAGTCAATATTGTGAGCGCTGTTGTCATGCTAAAATTAAACCAACAATAACTGATCAATATTCGAACCATGAAAAACCGAAGAGAAAAGAGGAATTTTCAATACGGTCTGAGGTGAGCCGATAGAAAATTGATTCTAGGGCATTACTCTTATAAGGAGACAATTCATAACCAGTAGCGTTTGTCGAAATGTAACAAACAAAGGTATTGAGCGCTCTCGAAACATCATGAACCTAGAATTGTAGATGTTTCGAGAGCGCTTGTCAAAAGCACCCACATTGGACTTTTTAACAACGTTTTGAAAAACGACCGGATACCAGTTTCACGTTTAAAATTCGCTATTTATTTGAATTAAAAATCCGCTCAAACAAAGAGAATTCTGCGAAAAAAGGCTGAAAACCAGGGCAATGTAATTATCCGGCCCATTTTAGTATTCGGTTACTACGAAAACACTATCCGGGAAAACTCAAGCGGCGGAAATATAATAACTTGTTGGATATTTTCGAGCCGTTTGGGGTCGAAACTCTCGGGTCATGGGGTCCAAGTGCTCACAACTTAGATATATAAAGATTTGTCAAGACGTTTAGTTGACACCTCGCGTGATCCAAGGGCTTTTTTTTTTTTTTGGATGGGAAATCATCAAATGACCCCTCCCGCCCTGGGTGGAGCGGTAGGGAGTGTCAGACTTTTACTGACTAAAACCCACCCGTGCTCCTCCATGTGCCCTTTGCGTTCCAGGGCCGCGGTAACTCTTTCGAACAAATTCCGCAACCCTAGCAGGCACCGACCCTATGGGGCCCCGTCTCTGGTGCTGACGGCTCCTTGAGGCGCGCGTGAAGCACAACGCGTCGTCGACTCAGCCTGGTATCGGACGGCGAGCCACCCACGCTCACCGTCCACAGGCATCAGCCACTGCGCAATAGCACAGCGGCCGACTTGTCTCTGGAGGAGGCCGAAATGGGACCATTACTGGCACTCCATTTCAGCCCCCTCCCGAGTACCGGGAGTCGCAGCACCGACAGCAGAAGCGGCAGAAGCGGCGACGGAAGCCGCGGCGGTGGCAGAGGCGGCGGCGGCGGCGGACCTCTTGCCCCTGGTCGGAGCGGATGGCGCGCAGGCCCTTCCCCCAGCCCAGTGCTCGGCCGGCTTGCCAACAGCCGCACATGCACTGCAGTGCGGCGTGCCCTCGCACGAGCCGGCCCGATGACCGGGCTGACCACAGCGGAAACAAAGTCCACTGCGGTCCACCTCCGAGGGGCACATAGCTCCCGTGTGGTTGCCCACATGGCAGCGGTAGCACCTCAGAGGTCTGGGTTCCAGCAGTTTTACCTGCGCAGACACCCACCCCACCAAGAGTCTTCGGTCCTCCGACACAGTTCTGGCCGCCATCACGGGGCAGCTCACCACAAGGGTTTGCATGCCCGTGTTGTCAGGCCGGAGGGTGCCCGCCTTGACGAGCTCGGCAGAGCACCCCCCAGTCCTGGCGACGGCGGTCACAACTTCCTCCTCCGTCACGGAGTCATCCAGGCCCACTATGCGCATGTCGATGCGCTTAGTCGGCCGGGAGACCCGGACCTCGTCCACGGGTAAGACCGCCCTCAGCCTTTCAGCCAGGGCGTCCGCGAACGGGCCACTCTCCGCTCCGGCGAGCTCGAGCTTCCGGGCACCGGTCAAGGTCCTCCTGACCCCGATGCCCCCGCTGATGCCCAGCTCTTGGAGGCTCACCGCCTCCTTCGCCCGCTTCAGTACGGCGAGATACGTCACGCCCCTCTGTTCCGCTTCCGGCTGCAGTGTGAGCACTACAGCCGCGGATTTCGGGGCGCGAAGCCTCGCCGCAATGGCGTTGGCCTTCCGCCGCTGCTTCTTGGCCTTGTTTTTGGCCGCCTTTTTTTGTCGCCGCTTCTCTCCGGCAACCTGCCACTCGGCCTCGGCCGCAGGAGGGTCCGAGGGTGGGGGTGGGGGCGGCTGCGGCATCACTGGCGCCGCAGCCTTAGCCGCTCCTCCTCCATCCTTCCTCCTAACCCTCTTCGCCGGGGCCGACTTGGTCGTCGCCGGCGTCGCAGCCGCCGGCGTCACAGGCGCCGGCGCGGCTCCTCCCTTTGCTTTCGCCTTCGCCTGGCCGGACGTTCCCGGGCTGGCAGCCACGGCAGCCGCGTACGAAGCCGCCTTCTGCTGCTGGCCCGGGGCCTTCCGAGTCGCCGCCGTTGGGGGCCGCCGGACCATGTCCTCCAGGGTGGAGAACTGCCTCCGGAAGGGAGCCAGCTCCTGCCGCACCAGGTTCCGCACCTGGCTCAGCACTAGGCTCCCCTCCAGCGCCGCCGGACTCAGCCCCCCCCGCGGCTCCTCGGAGGCCGCTCTGGCCATCCCCGCCAGGTCCCTCCGGAGCGACTCATTCTCCCGAACGAGTCGCTCCGTAAGAACCGCGAGGCGGGCGACCTCCGCCCGCAGCTCAGACGCCTCCTTTGCCTCTCTTGTCCCGCCGTTGGCCGCCGCTGCCACCAGAATGGAGGCTTTGGCCGCGCTTATGGCCTCCCGCTTCGAGGATTGCTTCCTCTTGAAGGCCACAGCGCGGATCGGGCGAAGGCCTCCACTACATCTTCGAACCGGGCCCTCTGCTCCTCGGCAGCGGGCGGTTCCTCCCTCGGGGACGCCGAGTCGTCAGAGTCGAGAGGGGGCGGAAGAGTAGAGGGAGCCCCACGACCGCTCCCTCCAGGGCGACGCCTCCTCCACCAACCTCTCGGCCCGACGCCCGGCCCCCCGGATAGAGGGAGCCAGCCCCCTCCCTGCCTCAACGCCCCTGCCCCGCCTTGCGGTGGGGATCTTGCGGGCGGAGGCAAGCTCGCCCTCGGAGGACGACTCCCGGTCATCCTCCCGTCTGGGCCGCTTGCGGAAGAACTTCACGTTCTCCGCAGCAGCCCCCCCTTTTCCGTCTCTCGAGCCCGCCGAGCTGACCGTTACTAGGTCAAGTGCAGAGCCAGAATCTGACCCTGCACCTCTCCGGCGCTCAGGCGAACTCCCCGCATCACAATCGAACGCCATCAGCTCCTTAAAAGAAGCGGATCCGGATGACGTCGATTCTGAGTCTCCTCGGCTCTTGTTGCCACTGGCAAGCGGAAGGCGTTTGTTGCCCACCCCAGAGTACGGAGGGCAGCCCGCCGAAGCGGGGTGGGATTCCCCGACCGCTGAGCAGTCGGGATCCACCTGGGGACTCATTTTGCAAAAGCCTTTTCGTTCCATCTTTTTCCTTTTAGAGGGTGCGGTCCCTTACTCCTCCGCCCTTTCTCCATCACAGGGCCTCTCCTCCCACCCGCTCACTGCCTTCACAGCCACGTCTGATGAGCAGACGCGTACCAGAAGGCAGCGAACGGGATTCCTCGCGTGTGTATCTCTCTTGGTCTGATCCCTCACTTGCGACCTTCCGGCATGAGTGGCTCTACCGGGAAAGCTCGCAAGATCATTGAGACGCCCAAGCCCCACCACGACGACAACATGGAGACACATTCGGTGGGGGTGATCCAAGGGCTGACTTTTACCTTGGACAAAGGATAAGCATTGCCATAGAGTGTGGTAATGTTGCCAGCCTTTTGGATACCTACATTACCAGTGGCCAGCTATGCGGAGGAATTTTTCGTCGCCATCTTTTGACTATTTTTAGTTTTTGTTAGTTAAGTGTTTTTTTTTGTATAGCAGTGATTCTTAGATTAGATTCCTATCCATCCGGATAAAACTATTTTTTTCATTATGCTGCTGCTTGTGTGATTGGTTGTCTTGCTGGTTATGAATTTTAGTGGTTAATTTTATTGTTTTAATTCTGGCTCTTGGCTCTAGGTCATCACTTGTGGTCCCAGTCACAGTCCTTTTGTTAGATAATGACAATTGACTTTAAACGGGCACACTATTTATGCTTCGAGGCTTAATAAGTTTGTCATAAATATTACGATCAATAATATACAAAATATATAAAACCGTTTTCAATAAGTTATAAGTCCTAAATTCAAATAAAAATGTTTATTTATAATAATAATATTCTTAGAACGTATAACAAAGCAATTGTTATATAAGTTTCTCTCATTTGTTATAATTAAAAATATCTGATGATGCATTATATTTTTTTATTATACGTAAATAAATATATTATACATGTACTAAATAAAGCAGTTGATTGTGAACATGTGGTTTTTGTAAGCAAGCAAGCATGCAGCATGCAAGCAAGCATGCAGCATGCAAGTAAGCATACAGCATGCAAGCAAGCACGCAGCAAGCAAGCACGCAGCATTCAAGCAAGCACGCAGCATGCAAGCAAGTATGCAGCAAGCAAGCAAGCATGCAGCAAGCTAGCAAGCATGCAGCATGCAAGCAAGCATAAAGCATGCAAGCAGTTACGCAGCAAGCAAGCACGCATACAGCATACAAGCAAGCACGCAGCAAGCAAGCACGTAGCATGCAAGCAAGCACGCAGCATGCAAGCAAGCATGCAACATGCAGCAGGCATGGTTTCTGTCACGGCTTCGGCGCTGCGGGGCTCCGGCGGTCCCACGCGAGTTTATCGTCGCAGATGGGTTTAACGCTCTCCACCGCAGCTTCGGCTTGCTGGCCGGCTGCCGCCGGCCAGTCTCAGCCGCGGCGGCGAGTGTTACAACCACCTGCTCCTCAACTCGCGGTCCGCCTCGCCCCTCCGCGCCTACGCGATTTTAAATTACACTCTAGGGGTAGGGCAGACAAGACTGCGTGGAGTCGGATTTACAGCGATTCGTTTCTGTCACTAAAACCTATTTTTAGTAAATGTTTTAGGACTAAAATATTTAAATGAACATTCGGAATAATACACATTATTCAACACAATACTTAGGACATATGACTTTAGGGCATGTAAAATTAGGAGATTCAATTATTATGGTACTCGATATTATAACAGAATACTTTTAGAACTAAAGATAATTATGCTGAACAAAATTTCGGGGATTCGAACATTATGGTTACTGCAGTTTATAGCAAACGTGTTATGGATAATGATTTTCGGACAAACAATTTTATGAGAAGAAAGGGAGTACCAGTTTGTATACTACTTTGTCAATTCAAATTCTTAAAATTTAATTTTAATTTGTTTGCCACTGCGTCTTCTCAGCTAAACACTTGGGTTCTGCAGCATAAATAATAAGAATAGCTTGAACTTTGGTAAATAGATTGGAAAGGATGTACTAGGTTATCTATTTATAGTCTGATTCATAAAAACTTAGAAGATGTTTTTTATCAGCTTGTTATAGGAGAAATGTTCAATAGCACTAAAGACTCGATAAGTACCTATTTAATAAAAAATACATAAGTTATTATTACAAATATAGATGGTAGAGTATAATATGGCCGATTTTACGAATCAGCGGGCGTACCATGAGGTGTTAAAACGTGAGTCTTCCGAGCGAGAAAGAGGGATAGAGTTATACTCCCTATATAGCTCCATCCCTTTTTCTCGCTCGGAAGACTCACGTTTTAAGACGTCATGGTAGGCCCGCAGGTCATTGTTGATTGACGTTTCGGGGAATTTGAGTTAATTTAAGAACGTCCAATTTTTTTTTTAATATTAAAAAAAGAGTTTCATAAAGTAAGTAAGAAAAACGCGCGCGCGCATCTTTGCAAGTCAGACGTATGCCTGTGAGCTCTGTCTTTAAAATATTCTAAAGTGGTCAAAAAGTGAACTTTTTTGGTACTAAATCGTATAAAAACAATCTGTGAATTACTGCGAACAAATTGTGATAAACTAAAACTGTGAACATTCGTGTTAAAATAGTGTAAAAACGTAACGAAGTGGACTGACTAAATCACTAAATAGTTCTAAATACCCACACCGGCCGCTTTACTCTCGTCGCACAAAACAGAGAGTGACCTTGAACTCATCGACAGTACTGTCACTAATTGTTTGATGTTTACTAAACATTTACTAATTTCAACATTAAAGTTATAACACCTGTAGCGCAGCGGTTTCGAGTTCGCTTGATGTGTGACGGCGTTCGAGTTCGGTCCCAAGTTCAAGTCGGCTCTTTTTGTAATTGTTTTGTGGAATTATCTTGTAATTTATTATATTGGAAATTTATAATAATATTTGGAGAAGACAGATTTGGAAATAAATTTGAATATACTTAAATTATAAACTTATATGATGCTTCGCACTCCTCCAAGAGACAGCGACACCTGTGCGTTACCACAGGTGCAATCAGAGCCCAACATACCTGCAGTCCTTGCAGGTTCCCCGAGCGCAATAAACATTAGCGTGAGATCCAAACGACAGCGCACTGACTTCTCGCCAGAAATTGATTCCTACCCCGAATTTGATCGGTACTCAAAGTATGAGCTGTTAGATACAATTCGCCAGGAAATACGTTCAGTTCTATCTTCTGAGATTTCTACGAACATAAAAACCTGCATAACTGGTGAATTAAGTGGCATCAAAGATATGTTGCAAGGCTTGGAGAACTCTGTCAATTTCATGAGCTCTGAATTTGATCGCATGAGGACGGAACTGGATGCATGCAAAAGCGAAAACAAAAGTCTGCAAAAGGAGAATAAAGAACTGAAGACCTCGGTTTCTGATTTGATTGTTCGAGTAAATCTCATCGAACAAAACTCGCGCCAGCAAAATCTGGAGATCAATGGCATACCAGAAAATAAAGCCGAAAACTTGGTTAAAACAGTGGTTCAGCTAGGCAGCGCTGTGTCGACTACGATCAAGGAGGACGATATTCTATCCGTTGTGCGAGTGAGAAAATTAGACCCTGAAAGTAAAATCCCAAGAGCAGTCGTTGTCAAATTGCGAAGCACATTAGTAAGAGATACAGTTCTGGCATCTGTTTTGCAATTCAACAGGACCCATCCTAAGGAAAAACTCAATACTCAAAACTTGGGCTATGGCGGGGCTATTAAGCCTATATTCGTATCGGAACACCTGTCACCTTTGAATAAGAAAATACACGCGGAAACCAGAAAAGCCGCACGCGAAAAGGGATATCTGTACGTTTGGGTACGCGACGGCAAAGTCCTCGTCAGAAAAGCGGACGGTCACCAAGCAAAGCACATTAAAAGTTTAGAAGCCATCGCACTCTTATAATTTTAAGCAGGTTTTTATGCAGAAATACCATGCAATAACGTAAGCTTTCACCATCTATTATCAGAACTTCAGAGGAATAAAAACTAAACTTAAAACTATTATGTTGGCGGCACAATCGGGCGGCTACGATATTATCATAGAAACCGAAACATGGCTGGACGATGGTATAAAAGATGGTGAAATTTTCGATTCTAGTTATCGTGTCTACCGCAGAGATAGATCCTCAACTGCTCTAGGTATCAAAAAGGGCGGGGGAGTTTTAATCGCAGTATCTAAGCACATTGATTCCGTACGCATGCCAAAATGGGAATCAGATATCGAAGATCTATGGCTTAGGCTTAGAATTACTAAAGGGAACAGGCATCGCACCCTTAATATCTGCTCTGTATACCTACCCCCACCAGTCCAACAAGAAACACTAGACGCATTCCTGGAAAATGTATCGACAGTTATAGATTCTACAAATGAAGATACAATTATTGCCGGAGACTTTAACCTTAGTTTTATAAGTTGGAACATAGACAATACACTTAGCCATCCATGTACAATTCCCACCAACTATAACAATAAGTTAGGCTACTCTCTCATTGACTTCATGTCCGAAAATAATATGCTGCAAGCGAATATTGTGAAAAATTGTAACAATAAAACCTTGGATTTGATTCTATCCAATTTAACTGTAAGCGTTAGCGAATGCAATAAACCGATGTCAAAAGTTGATGTGCATCATCCTCCCCTAGAAATTATTATCACCCACAGTTCACTAGCGCCGTTACAAACCAAAATAACTTCGAAGCACAATTTCAAACGCGCTGACTATGTGTCAATCAACGCGAAACTTAGAGTCATAGATTGGACAAAAATATTCTCGGAATTAACGGATGTGGATGAAATGGTTAATATTTTGTATGAACAACTATATAATTTAATTAAAGAAAATGTGCCTCTTTCCAAACTACCAAATAACAAATTTCCAAGATGGTTTTCTAGGCCATTAATTAAACTATTGAACGAAAAGGAAAAAATAAGAGTTCGCTACAAAAAATATAAGAATCCTAGAGACAATTACGAATATATATTACTAGACGAGCGCGCAAGACTAATGATAAAAGATTGTTACAAAACTTATTTGAGCAATGTTGAAAAAAACATAGCGGAAAACCCAAAACTCTTCTGGTCATTTGTTAAAGCTAAAAGGTCTCAGTCAAGTGACATTCCCACTACTATGCATTTGGGCAACAATACTGCTTGCTCGGGTGAGGAAATAAGCAACCAATTTGCCTCACATTTTTCATCCACATTCATACCATCAAATAATTGGACTGCTCCTGATACGTGCTCGCATAACTACTTTCAATTTGCTCTAAGCAAAATTGCGTTTACAGAAGCAGAAGTTTTGAAAGAATTAAAAAAGCTCGACGCGTCAAAAGGTCCGGGACCTGATGGCCTACCTCCGCTTTTTGTCCAAAAATGTGCATTAAATCTATGTCTTCCCCTCAAACTTATTTTCAATCGCTCTATTGAAACATCAAAATTCCCCACAGAGTGGAAAACTGCTAACGTGGTACCTATTTTTAAGAAGGGAGACCCCAGCGAGACTTCTAATTATCGCCCTATATCTCTTCTCTCTATCCTTGCTAAGCTTTTTGAAGCATTAGTTTGTCCTGTCCTGTCTTCACACACTAATGTGCAGTTGGCCTCTGAACAGCACGGCTTTCGAACTCGTAAATCCACTTCCACTAATTTGGTTAGCTACGTCAATGACATTGCTAAATCTCTGGACTCCCGTGTACAGGTTGATTCCATCTACACAGATTTCAGCAGTGCCTTTGATAAGGTTAATCATAATATACTTTTAATGAAGCTGAAACATTTTGGCATAACCGGTCAACTGCACAGATGGTTCGCTTCTTACTTGACGGGGCGGAAGCAGAGAGTGGTAGTTAGAGGATACGAATCAGTGCTCTACTCTTCCACTTCTGGAGTACCACAAGGATCGCATCTGGGGCCGATCTTGTTTCTTATATTTGTTAATGACATTATACGCACAATACAACATAGCAAATGTCTCATGTTTGCAGATGATCTGAAACTATACAGAGAAATAAGAACGGACTTGGATGTGTTACTCCTCCAAAAAGATCTGGATTCGATACATGAATGGTGTCGGTTAAAAATGATGGCTCTTAACGTAGATAAGTGCTATCATGTAACTTTTACGCGGAACAAAAAGAGAATACCTTCTTCCTACAAATTAAATGGAATCACACTACAAAAGGTTGACACCATCCGTGACTTAGGAATCCAGCTTGATAGTAAACATCCAGAAAAAAAAAAAAAAAAAAAAAAAAAGGTATCTGCGCTTCAGAAGTTCTAATTGCGATCAGGACAGCAGTTATTCTGAAAGACTCAATCATTTCAATATGATATCTCTGGAACAACGTAGAAGTCACTCCGATCAGATATTTCTTTATAAAATTATTCACAATCGATCCGAAGTTCCAGAGCTATTATCTGAAATCAATATATCTGTACCTAGGCGAACTATTAATAGACCTGTACGCAATACTAATAATATACTGGCTACGTCCCTATCAAAAACAAACCTTGGTCGCAGTGCCCCAATGAACCGACTTATGGCTAATTATAATAAAATAAACAAAACCAGCAATATTGACATCTTTGCCGACACATTTTATCAATTTCGCAAAAAACTTATGCTCCCTACCCACTCATAATACTTTGATAACGTTTATTGCAGTCGTTTTCCCAAACATATTTTTTATTTTTATTGTATTCTAACTATCCATTGTTTATTGGTAGAGTAATCGTAAATTGTTCCTAATATTTTTTTTATCATTTCCTACTATAAAATTGTAAAGTGTTTCATATTCATATTTATCTTTTTAATTTTTATTTGAAACAGAGCTCATAGTTATGTAGGTATGTATATTTTATTAATGTTTAAGCTGTGTACTTCTACAAGTGACAAATTCACCATGATACTCGATGTACAAGTTCTTAATGTAATATGTTATAGTGAATAAGTCGTTGGAGTACCTTTACAATAAAATTAAAATAAAATAAAAAAAGTAGTTTTTTTTGTGGTGTAATGGTGGATGCCCGTTTAGGAAAATGACGCGTGTGAAAGCACCTTTCAGCTGAACTATTTTGAACGTTCATTTTGTAACCAAGAAGTATTATTATGTTCAGTGTCATTCTGTGATGGTGGGCCACCACCACCTCTCGTAATATGCCTCCGTTGGCCTTCAGTTTTCATTGGGTCATTTTATATGCTCATATGCTCGATTGGAAGTAAGTCTCTCATAGTTCTTAAATAAATAATAAAAAGATAGATGCCTGTTTTGCAAATCAACCCATACTGCCAGCTTATAAGTGTTCATATTGGTTGGTTTTGGGGTTGTATTTTCTACTATCGAAACGCTTTCCCTTACGAAATTCATCAACAGTTGCAATGGGAATAGAACTAAACACGAGATAAGTACCCATTGAACAAAAGAAATACCATAACAACTTTTGTTTCGGAATATTGTATTTTCTACGATTATTGTATGCCAAAATGAAAGATTATGTACTAAACTTGCCTTTTTTCAAGCAATTTTCGCTTAAATCATTCTTTGATTAAAATAACGAACCATTAACTATATACACCACTTTTGATGTTAAACCTCAACAAATCAAGAACATCAACTTTTTAATAAAAAATCATTTTACTAAAAAGTTACGTATAATAATAGTACTTAGGAGCATTTAAACAAATTAACGTTGACGTTAAGGTTATTTTTTATGAATAAGATTGTTCAAATTTAAAGTAGGTTTGTATGACGAAACCCCTCTTCGCTTTCTATTAACGAGAACGCTGGGGGAAGGTATTGAACAAGTGCCTCCGTAAGATTTTTGAGAAATACGGTTTTCTTGTATAGTTATTATGTTATTATTATTACAACCTTGGGGGTGTAATTCACTTCTTCTGCGGTATCAATCTCAACAAGTATTCATCCGAATAAAATGGCGTTCCTTATATTCCTAATTTAAACTACCTATTGGTATTAAAACTGTAACATTTACAGTCCGTTAATGTAATCTGTCAGTTAGTTGGAAGCTTGGCTGTCGACCTTTCGAAGCTTATTCACCATGTCGAAAGGTCGAGGCATTTATTGGTTTAAAACCGTAAATTATATTTAATTTTATATAGACTATATCGCCTATACATTTTGCGAATCGGTATGCTTAAATTAAAGTTCAATACTACTTGTCATGAGAAAACAATTTAAAAAACTTAACTTTAATGCATTCATTTTACGAGGAGCTATAGTTTTCGACTCTTAAACTTGTCCGATAACAACCATATTGATAAAATTTTAAACCATAGAAAGAAAGAAAGAAAAGAAAGAAAGAAAAATATTTATTTAAGACTCGCACATTAAACAAAGAAAAATAAAAATAAAATAAAAGGTAATGAATAGGAGGATGGGTATGATAGGTATTCTTGGTAAAATTAATGATTAATAGATGGGTATATTAAAGTTAACTATAGAGAAATTCCATTTGTTATTGCTATTTGCTAACAGTTCGACAGCTATTTGTGTTAAGTATAGTGTTACTGCAACACTTTGAACTAGGTTTTAAACCAGTAGGTACCTTTTGATAAGAGAAGAAAGGATCTAGTTTGCGCGGCCCCTCAAACTAAACATGCTTTTACTAAAAGATATTATTTATTCCCTTCCTACCTTACTTATATAATAAATTTAACAAATTGCTGAAGATATATAATGTAAGTATAATAAGTGTTTTATTATACTAACCTATTATTTAGCGAAACTAAATTACTCGGACACGGAAAAACTACTAGAGCTGCTGAAAAAAATAAATTGCTGACTTTACCTAGCCTTTATTGTCATTTTAGTTTTAAATACAAATATATATTATACCATAACCCTAGTTTAAAATAAGGTAACGCAAAATATTGTACCTGCGTGGATATTGGGAAATAAATATGTTAATTTATATCAATAACTGACCTATCCGAAAAGTATTATCGTAGTGAGATGGCCTGAAACACAGGTTTGAATAAACCTAGATCGGTCAACGCACCACATTACCTACAGAATTCTTTATTTTGCTTTGGAACTGTATTTTCTTATATTTTGTCATACCATCGTTTTTATCCAAATTATTGTAACCCTGTTATAGGCCTAGAATAATATATCACTGAACCATATGTACACTTTTTGTATACTAAATAATAATAAAATGTTATTGAAATAATAATTTCAATAAAATTTTATTATTATTTATAATCTGCTAATACGTATTCAAACCAAGCATGTGATTGAAATTAGTTAAAGTTTATGTTTAGCAGAAGAACTGAAATAAAAACTATCTTTTTTACCACTCGGAAGATTTGGAGAAGCTCCTGGCTAAATAATATAGGGATCGATGCTCTGATCTGATTGTTAAGCATCGCTTGCCGGGGTCGATCTGTGTATCGCCCCCGGCAAGCGCCTTGACTCAGAAAGGACGTTAAGCCGTTGATCTCGGTAGTCATTTGAATATCTTTGGCAGTCGTAGCTAAATCTGGGTTGACTGGAAGCCAATCCCAATATAGTTTGAAAAAGACTAGGCAGATGATGAAGATTTTAAGAAAAGATAGACACCCGATATAATTCAGTAGTTGAACACTTTTGTCTTGGCTTAGTAGTCCCGACGGGCCTATCACTGCGCGTGGGTGCTAAGCCTTTTATTTTTTTCTGGATGGGACATCATCAAATGTCTTCTCCCACTCTGGGCAGAGCAAAAGGGAGTGTCAAAGCTATTGAGATACATATTTGTCCCATCCTTACGCAAAATACGCGATGACGTGGAGTTGCGGACACCATCCCGATTTACAAATATGACAAATATCGGTGTAATACATACACAGTAAAATCTGCCTAGCCTTGTCCCAACCTTTTTGGAGCCATTCAAACCATGATGACACGGTTGGCGCAGTGTTTGAGCGATTGGCTGCTGCGCTACGTGTCGTGGGTTCGAAACCCGCACGGAACAAATATTTGTATGGCCTACAGATATTTGTTCCGGGTCTAGCTGTTTGTGTATGTGAGATTGTATGTTTGTAAACGCACCCACGACACAGGAGAAATTCCTAGTGTGGGGCAACGTTTTATTAAAAAGAAAAAAAACCGGATTCAGAATACCAGTATTTTACGTAGCGCGACTGCCTAACAGACCTCCACAAACCAGTAACTGGGTAACACGGTACTACCTACTTGGTAAGACTGGTGTCAGATTTCCTGGCTTTCGACAATCCGTAATGACTGCTGAATATCTACAAATGACAGCCGGAACTAACGGCTTAACGCGGTCACCCCTATAGCGGTTTCATCCCCTATAGCGATGTACCCATCGGTGGCTCAGCTCACCCATGGTTCAACGCCGATTGCGTTCAGGCTGAAGAGCACAAGCATTCGGCGTTTCTCGCCTGGGTTGATGCTCGTGACCGCAAAGCTCCGGATCTGATCTCAAAGAAGAGAGCCTTTAACCGTGCTGCCAAGTCCTACAAAAAGGCACTAAAGAAGGCTCGCTTCGACCATATAAACCATATTGGCACAAAGCTCTCTGCACAACCTTTAGGTAGCAGAGCCTTTTGGTCCCTTGCCAAGTCGGTCGAAGCGAACTTCTGTCGGCCCTCATTGCCTCCGCTGGTAAAGCCTGATGGAACACTGGCTCATACGGCGAGAGAGAAAGCAAGCCTTTTTTCGTCTCTTTTCGCCCATAATTCTCGTCTGGATACTAGCGGTGCTACTCCACCGACTCTGCCTCATTGTGACACCTCTATGACCGAGGTTCGCATAAGGAACAGAGAAGTTCTGAGAGCGCTGTGTCGCCTAGACGTGAATAAGGCTAGTGGACCGGATGGCATACCAGCGATTGTTCTCAAGGAATGTGCGCCCGAACTGTCTCCTGTGTTGACACGCTTGTATCGCCTCTCGTTCAGGACTGGTATAGTGCCCAAGTCCTGGAAGCATGCCAACGTGCAACCCGTGCCCAAAAAGGGCAGTCGTGCCGATCCTGCCAACTATCGGCCGATTTCGGTAACCTCCATACTCTGCAAGATTATGGAGCGTGTATTGAATTCGCGCCTCATGGCATATCTAGAAGGTCACGATCTCCTCAGTGACCGACAGTATGGGTTTCGCCGTAATCGGTCAACTGGGGACTTACTAGTTTATGCCACCCACTTGTGGGGCGAGGCCCTCGAGAGGAACGGGGAAGCGATGGCCGTTTCCTTAGACGTCTCGAAGGCCTTCGACAGGGTATGGCACGCTAGCCTTTTGAGCAAGCTTCCAGCGTACGGCATTTCTCCTGGTCTGATTAACTGGATAGGAGACTTCCTGAGTGAACGGTCTCTCCGAGTTGTTGTCGACGGCTGCTCATCAGAGCCCATGACGACTAATGCCGGAGTTCCTCAGGGGTCTGTTCTCTCTGCAACTCTCTTCCTACTGCATATCAATGATCTGCTGGTGCCCGGTATCTATGGGTATGCAGATGATAGCACAGTTGTAGAGAGATACCTGCCTAGTGCTCGGGCTAGTAAGGAGCTAATCCAGTCCGAACGAGAGGCTATGGTGGAGCGTACGAATGTCTCACTTCAGGCAGTCTCCAAGTGGGGTGAAGCCAATCTGGTGGGATTCAACGCCGCCAAAACACAAGCGTGTCTGTTCACCGCCAAAAAGAGCCCGTTCACCTTGGCTCCTACTTTTCAGAATGTATCCCTGGAGTG
This sequence comes from Hecatera dysodea, assembly GCA_905332915.2. Classification (NCBI taxonomy): domain Eukaryota; kingdom Metazoa; phylum Arthropoda; class Insecta; order Lepidoptera; family Noctuidae; genus Hecatera; species Hecatera dysodea. The sequence goes on along the minus strand of HG995286.1, from coordinate 19,553,197 downwards.
CACCGACCGCCTTCAGCTTTTGGGAGTAGAAATCTCTTCAGACCTAAACTTTGGGCGGTTCATTGAGTCCAAAGCCAAGGTGGCTGCTAGGAAACTCGGCGTTCTCGCAAAGGTCCGCCGGTACTTCACATCAGAACAGCTTTTGATGCTATATAAGGCACAGGTTCGTTCGTGTGTGGAGTACTGCAGCCATATATGGGCTGGTGCTGCGAAATGCCACCTAGCGGCTTTGGACTCGGTGGAAAGGCGAGCGAAGAGGCTAATTGGTGATCCAGATTTGGTTAAATCCAATCTTCAAAGCCTTGAGCACAGGCGTAAAGTAGCCAGCCTTTCGGTGTTTTACAGGTTGCATTTTGGAGAGTGTGCGCAGGAACTGCATAACTTGATCCCGCCATCCCTTTTTTACCATCGGACGACCCGACGTACGGCGAGTATCCATCCATACGTTGTTGAAACTTCTACGGTCCGGACTAAGCGTTTTGCCTCGTCGTTTATACCGCGAACATCGAAGGATTGGAACAATTTGCCTGCGGCGGTCTTCCCGTCCGATTATAATCTGAATGTCTTCAAGGCAAGAGTGAATAGGCTCATAAACTAGTGCGCCTTACCATCAGAGATTGCATCGCTGCTTACCATCAGGTGGGATCGCAGTCAAGCACTAGTTTATAACAAGTTAAAAAAAAAAAAAAAAAAAACCCATCCACAGACCAACCTCGGCAAGTGTGCTTAACCTTGAAGATCGACCCGTATGGCTATTATTTTTAGCCCCAAATTCCGTATACGTTCATAATAAGTATTATTTTTAAGATACTATAAAAGCTATATTATAAAGAAATAATTGTATTAGGTGATTTTAATTTACAGTCGTGTCCTATACGAATGTGACTAATTATTTATTTATGTTTCTTTACCTTTTGCGAATTCACTCAAAGTAATAAAGTACTCAATTGTTTAGGTCTTCAATTAGATCTGGTGCTGAGTTCAGGGTTTTGAGGGAAGGTGTCAGTAGTTTTGGCGGACGAGCCACTCGTGTCCGTCGACGTGCATCACCCGCCGCTAGAAGCGAGCGGGAGCTTCATACCGCGCGTGCCTTCCGCCCGACTCGTGCTTTGGTGCATACGCACTCAGTAATAGCCCGCATTATCTATTACACATTATCTATTATATATTATTATATACATTGTTAATTTCAACGGAATGGAATAATACGCTACTTTCTATTCTGTGAATAAAGTATCCGCAAAAAATCAATAATACACAAAATGTTCAAAATCGAACTTTATTATATCACTTTCTAAGTATGTTCTTTCAAAAACGATATACTTACTCCATTGAATAATCAAACCAACAAAATATTTTTGTAAAGTTTAAAGTCGCCGCGAATTATCCTTTCAGTTTTCTACCGAATCACGGGTGCCACGTGTGGTAATTTGAGTTTGGGAAAAAGGAAAAAGTCGGCTGAAGCCATATCTGGTGAATAAGGTGGTCGGTCGATAGACTTTGTTGAGTTTTTAGTCAAAAATTCGTTCACAATATGGCTCTTATGTGATTGAGATTTTGGAGAAAATTCAGGTCTTTTAGGACTAGGTCATGTTCCAGGGTCCACCCCGGCTTCGCTCGTACATATTTATTTTTCAAAAATTTCTTTCATAAGAAAGAACCTTCTTCTGACAATAACAAACGTTACAAAAAAGAATTAGCGAAATCGGTCCAGCAGTGCACGCGTGATGCCGTGACCAAGGGCAATAGGGAGCCATTTCAATTGCTGCACACGAACAAAATTATTTACTGCATGATACACTATCACATCATACCTACATCTACTCCTCTTACGGCCGAATCCAATAACCGATCTATCACATACTGGAGATAGAAAAGCAAATGAAACAACAGAAAAATTATATAAGTTTTCTGTTGTTTCATTTGTTTTTCTATCTCCAGTATGTGATAGATCGGTTATTGGGTTCGGCCGTTAGTCCGTAAAATATAATAGCTTAGCGATCAGAAATTGTTGGGTGTCAATGTCAAAAACAAACGCCAAAACAAAAGTACCTATTCTTTTAAATTAAATTTGATTTCTGAATGACGGGGCGAATATCAAGTGTTTGACAGGTGGTAAAAGTTTCTAAGGGAAAGCAAAATTGATGTTTTTACTTTATTCCAAGCATTTTTTTCATATTTTCTCACCTTTTAAACCTTCCCTGGACTTCCATAAACAATTCAAAACCAAAATGTGCCAAATCAGTCCAGCCATTCTTGAGTTTTAGCGAGACTAACGAACAGCAATTAATTTTTATACATATATATATATTATATAGATAGATTATTGTTAATAGCCTATGTTACCCGGGATAACGCTTCTAACGATACCACATACATTGATATCGGTTAAGCCGTTTAGAAGTTATGGTGGAATAAAGTACATGAACCCTGAAGACACAACACTACTTTTTTGGGCAGTCGTGTATAAAAATAGGGCTTACTGTTATATAAATAAAGACTTTTATGAATGTAAAAACAGTTTACTTTCTATTTAAGTTTCAAATAGAAAGTAAACGGATACATGATAGTATGATATCCTTCTGAGCGAATTTTGGGCACGACCACTTGCGGGGGCAATCTCAACCGAGAATACCGAAGGATGCGAGGCACAAGTGTAGTGAACAACACAAACATTATTACGTATCCTCTTTCGACAGGATCTTTTTGAAGGTTTAGCCACTGAATGGCACATCATGATTACAAATAAATAAACACTGAATCGAATTTTGAACGTAGTCGGTTCAAAACTCAAACTGTTTATGTTTTCTTTTTTTAAGTATTTTTGTACATCCATAACTTCGTTGCTAATGAATGGATTTTGATAATTTTATACATTATTTTTTGAAGGGAATGTCTTCAAGTTGATCCTTATTAATATGACAGGGATCTTTTTTGTATTTTGGATGACCATCAGCAAATGACTCCTTCTGTTCTGGGTGGATCGGAAAGGAGTGTTAGACTCTTACTGACTAAAACCCCCCCGTGTTCCTTCTGGTATTAACAAATTCCGCAACCCTAGCAGGCACCGACCCTATGGGGCTTCGTCATCTTTGCTGACATTTCTTAGAAGTGCGCGTGGAACACGTGACTTGCCGTCGACCCGCGCCTGGTTTATATCGGACGGCAAACCACCCATAGCATTTTCAAATTCCCTTTCCTTTCCAGGGCCGCGGTGGTAATAAGTATAGTATAATACAGTAAGCATTTAATGAAAAACAATAACAGAAATAAAACAAACTGCTAATCAATGAAAAATCGCCATCAATTAGCAACCCCCTAATAAGTTATAGAGGTACATACTTAGGATGCATGAGTGTAGAACACGAAAATATAATATTGGGTCTTTTTTTCTGGATGGGAAATCATCAAATGACTTCTCTCGCTCTGGGCGGAGCGGAAGGGAGTGTCAGACTCTGACTGACTAAAACCCACCCGTGTTCCTCCTGGTGCCCGCAAATTCCGCAACCCTAGCAGGCACTGACCCTATGGGCCCCATCTTCTTTGCTGACATTTCATAGAGGTGCGCGTGGAACACAACGCGCCGTTGACCCGGGCCTGCACCCATCTGCAAGCCCGCGCCTGCGGTGGCCGGGGATCGCCCTGCGACTCCCAACCTGGGGCGTCTTCTTCTGTTGCGGCGGCTGGGGCGTGAGGTTACCTTCTCTCTCGCGCGGTCTGCCTCCTCCTACACTAGCATTACTGCTTTCTAGAAGGAGGTGACCGCTTCCCATGCCCCCTCGCTCCGAACTATGGATTGAGCCAGGGCCGGAAGTGAGAGGTCGCCGCCGCCGATCACCTCGACGAGGTCACGGCGTTACTTCGCCCAAGCAGGGCAGACTTCCACTCTATGCTCTATTGTGTCCTCCGGGCGATCTACAGTGTTGATACCTGGACGTGTCCTCCCACTGAATCCAAAACAGGTACTTCCCAAAATAGCCGTGTCCGGTGATTACCTGCGTTAGGCAGAAGGTGAGAACACTGTGACGTCTCTCCAACGACTCCTCAAACAGGGGACTTGTCGCCACTATGGTAGCGTGCTCAGATATTTACAGAATGACCCCAATAAAATAGTGGTTTCCAAACATAAAACAAATAAATAAAACACTCTTTAAGTTGCCTGTTATTTTTGTAAGTTGTACATCCTGAATCGATCTTCTCCGTTTCATCGTAGGGTGGTTTATTAGTCGCTAGTCAACAGTACTGGTTTTAATTTTTTCTGTAAAAATTTCGGCAGGTTTCGTGGCAAGCATTTTCTTGGAAACGTTGGAATTGTTCTATTGACTAACGAGCTCGGCAAAAGAAGATGTATAATTAGGATTTCTGGGAATATCCGCTGCTTAGCGGGATTGGTTTTTCTGAGTTACCTCAGCTTATACTGTTACTGTTACTACGTGAACTCCCATAATTTTAATTATGTTGCCCAACTCAGAATTCGTTAGAGAAAATTGATTTTGAAGAGAAATAAATAAAAATATCAAATTTGCCTGGCTGTCCATGCGAGCTATAAAGTCAGCTTTAAATTCTCTCAATTCGTCGAGTCGTAGGAAATGAGAATCCATAGTTATGGGTAAATACTGAGTTTGACTTCCGCGATGACTTACATTGTTTACAGCTGTGGTGACTGGTGGCGTTTAAGTTAGGGATGTTTATGCGGACCGGGGTTTCACTGTTGCCCTTTTCTAGCTTAGCACAGATACATTCCGGAAATAACCATTTATTTTTAAATGCATGGGTGTATATCTTAAACGCATCTTTGTTACTTTCGAGACAGACTATGTCATACTTTTTCATGCATTTATGATTGGCACCTTCTATGTAATAATCAATTATGAGCGAACCACAAGCGCCGAAATAATTAATCTTTTTATTGGTTTTACGAATAAAAAATCAAATCTTGATAATCAAACCGCTAAACCCCTACCTCGACTTTCTCGGACGGCGTGATGTCGAGCTCGCGTATTATTTTCACCGAAACAGTTGTACTTGTTGAACTTATTTTCAAAACACATTAAGAGTCAATATTACCCTCAAAATATTGACTAAAATAAAATAACAAAAAACACGTCTGCCACTGACCACGTACGTATTAGCATTGTTCGTTTGCCATGATAATGGTATTATTCCGTAGAAGTTACCGAAAACCCTATGCCGAAAACACTATGAATGTCGAGACTCTAGGCCAAGCTTAGTTAAATTCTTCTTATGTTATTGAAAATGTGTTTGTTTTGTTTTCATATACGTGGTAAAAAGTTGGCACCTTTTCATAATCAGTCAAAAGCTTATTAGTAAATTAAGCTAAGTAGTTTGTAATTTAGTTTTTGGGATCAGGCGGGTAATGAGGTACTTTTTTACGACAGTAGATTAAGGAATTAAAATTTTGATCGATCAAATCCAAACGTAAACGGCTTCGGCGACTGTCGAAAAGTCATCGGTTCAAGTTTCTTGACATTCAACTACTTCGATTTGACTCAATTAAATGTAAAAGGGTAGTAAGTAAGATATATTATTAAGTCATGGTGGAATACAAATAACCTGCATAGTACGACGAATCGCTGGTTTTCAAGAATAGTAGTAGGTATCTCGATTTCTAAAGTGGAATCAAAAATGTCAACGTCATTCAAAAATAGATCGGATTTTTTTAAATGCTTCGTTTACCTATTTTCTGCTACCTATTCTTTTACTAGCATGCAACAGTCCACTTCCTATCTGGTAGCGAACGGACGTGCCGCGCTTTCAATAAATTGCATCCGCGATAACTCAACTCGCATCTCGGTCGACATTACCGAAGCCTCCAACAGTCCTGGTTCCTTGCTGACCAGGAAATCATCAGCGATGTGTGTTCCAGGCCGCCCCTACTTCCTCGTCAATCGGAATAGGAAAATGGCAAGTTTTTTTTTCTAATCATCTCACTAATGCTCATTATATTTCAGCACCAAAAAGCTTTCTCATGAATGATAAAATTTTAGAAACATATGAAAAACAAATGGCTATCGTTGATTGGGAACTGAATTTTTCGCCGAAAGGTCTGTTTTAATGTTTATTCATTTAACATACCAGTTTTTTTGTTGTTTATTTGTGATTAATTAGTTTACATTATTGCATAGTTGAAAACAGTGTTTGTAATAACCTAATTAGATGATTTAACAATATTTTATTTCTTTGCCTCTTTGTTACATATAAGTTCACTGGGTTAAAACTTGGCATATGTATGTCGTGCTTATCTGCAACTGAAACGAATATACGAAGGAGATAAAAACAACGAAGGAGATAACGAGGGTGGCCTGTTGATATCTATGAGGCTGTGAGCGAATTCTCTTACTTTTTTAAGGTGACGTGTCAGATTCCATCGCCAATAAAGTCAGACCGATTTTCTCTGACAAATGTGCGACTTATGCCAATCCTATAGTTGAAAAGCTGCGGCCGTACGAGATTTGTGTGACTTTTGAACAGACTGGACCTGATGCAGGTTAGTCAAAACCAAAATCTTAGCACTTTTTTATTTCGAATATATTTCAGTATTAAACGAGATTAGACTAAAGCTCCTTATTAATACTTGCAGATTAATGATAACCAGTTAATATATGTAACTTCCTCATTTACTACAATTATCTTAAAATGTTTGGTATAACTTTCTAAAACACTTTTAAACCGCTTTAAAGCTTTATTTTTATGCTGATGTTAGTCACCTAGTCTTCACAATTTTATAAAAAGTTTTGAAAAACTTAAAAGGTGGCTTTTAGTAGTTCCCTTTTTATAACATTTTTTGCTAGAAATATTTGATGCTTTCAGCAACATGATAGAGTTCTCAAGTTGAAGGGGAATAAAATGTAGTGAATATAGTTTAGATGTACATTGCGATTTCCTTGTATAATGTTGTTCTAGATCCAGTCATCCCACCCTAATGCCCACTTGCGTAGTCGTTATCTTTGAATTCAGAGTTAATCTATACTAATATTATAAAGCTGAAGAGTTTGTTTGTTTGTTTGTTTGAACGCGCTAATCTCAGGAACTACTGGTTCGAATTGAAAAATTCTTTTTGGGTTGAATAGACCATTTATCGAGGAAGGCTTTAGGATATATAACATCACGCTTAAGCAATAGGAGCGGAGCAGCGATAAAGAATGTTTTAAAATCGGGGATTCCACGGGGACGAAGTCGCGGGCAGCAGCTAGTTTTGATATAAAGTTAAATAACAAATATGTCATATATATATATTTGTTATTTAACTTTGAGGTTAGCAGCTAACTCGCTGTTAAAATATAACTATGGGTTGTGCAAGTGGGTTTGCAAATAAGGTTAATTACTTGTAGATAACTGCTTTACGTATGTATATTAACATTAATTATAGTTATTATTTAGTTGAGTAGGTACTGTAGTTCAGACAAATTGTGAAGTACAATTATAAAAGTTCAATTACATTATTATTAGAATTGAATAACGTTAAAAAGTTAAAAGCGAGTTTTTTGATCTACCTTTCAACAATTATTAAAAACTATGGAGAGCATAGACGACCATTAAATTGCCTTTTTTCAATCAATATTTAGCTAGACCAAAGATCAATTAAATAACTTTTATTTAAAAACTTATTTCAATCGAAAAACGAATTTTATAATAGGTATAAGGTATCCCAATTTTAGCCATTGACATTAAAAAAAATTGGCCCAAGTGGTGACTTGGGCCAATTTTTTTTACTTTTTAATACAGCAGCAAATCTGGTGAGATTTGCTGCTGTATCAAAAAAAAATAAACTAAAATACATAATAATAAATAACTAACTACAAAATAAAAAATAAAAAACTAAAATATATAAAAAATAAACTAATAATTTACATATATGTAATTATTTATATAGAAAAACTTTATACACTAGTAAAAAACTGCACAAAGGCGGAGTAATTGTCTTACTCGATCTATAATCTACTTTAGAAGTGGATGATGGCGGGGTGTGAGTATTTTTAGCAATGACTTGATCACCTTAACGATGCTACGGCGTAGCAAATTTCTTGCTACGCCGTAGCCTCATTGCGCGGCGTAGCGAAATACAAATGCGTTTAGCTTCAAGATTGTAATTATTGGGATTAGTTAATACAACATTATAAATATCTACCACTTTTAATTATGACTTAAGCATGCAAAGCCGTTTTCAAAACACACTTAGTGACTACAAGCAATGTAAAGGTCATGAAACGATACTTTATTAAGCGGATGCATCCCGTAGTCCAGCCGCTGCGTTATACAATTAGATAAAACTGACTACTTAATTTTGATGTGATCATATGACTAAAACCAAGCACGAGTATCTTGACAAAAACATAAAAGTAATGTCCACAAAATGCAAGCACATTCCATGCTTTGTCTCGCTCTCACACAACCAATATCGCGCGGTGCTTTTTGAAAGCAAACAAAATGAAAACGATGAAACTGTTCAAAGGGAATTCAAACATTAATAAACTGAACTATCTTAAGTGGCGGTGTCTTCTTTTTTCTGTTCTAAGGCATCAAAAACAACCGGATTTGGGAGACGAATAAAAAACATATTTTTTGCCAATATTCGGCTTTTGGAAAAAGTTAGGTGACAAAATAAACACTAGTCAGTTGATTCAACCAATTACAATCAATACGCACATTTATCACATTTATTTTGCAATAATCTTACTGGTCTTTCGAGAAACTAGGTAGGCATAAATCTCTTCCAGTGATTCAGTATTTCTTTGTGGTACAAGAATATTGTAAGCATATTATTTCCATTCACAGGAAATATTAAAAAAAAATATTTCCTGGATACACTCAATGAAAACGCTGTCGGACCGACGCATGGTTCAAGTTTTATTCAGCGAATAATACAGTCTGAGGGATTATGTCCACTTTAACAACAGTAGTCCCTTTGTGTGCAATCGCTTTCAGGATTTCGATTATCTTGTATCTAGGTGCAGGTAAAAGGAAGACCTTGCTATGACGGATACAAATAGATGTTAGGGCCAACCCATACCGAGACGCAAAAAGGCGCGCACTTTTTAAGACTACGATGTTAGTATATAGTATATATACAGTATGTTAACTAACAGAGGGCGTTCCAGTTAACCCGCAATAGTATAGCATCCATATATGATTAAAAAATATTACCATTCGAAAACGAAATGTTTTTTTTTTTTTATATTAAAATCTACTATATAAAAATAAGTCGGGTTTTCCTTCCTGACGCTATAACTCCAGAACGCACGAACCGATTTCCACGGTTTTGCATTCGTTGGAAGGTCTCGGGCTCCGTGAGGTTTATAGCAAAGAAAATTCAGGAAAAAATTCAACAGAAAAGTGGGAAAATCTTTTTTCATTTTTTTTATATATGGCAAAACAACGTTTGCTGGGTCAGCTAGTATTCACTAAAAATGTTTAATTGATATGTTAAAGAAACACTGTGTACACGCGTACTTGCCGGTTTGGGCATTGCTACTACGAGTACTTACCATTCCGCGCCACTATTTTGATTTTAAACAGGATGTTTCCAATTTATTGTCATTTTTTTTAATTAAGATTATTTTATGCTTATTTTTCTATTGTGATATTTTTATTTTAGTCTATTAATGACATAGATTAACGAGTTTAATGGAACGCCCTCTGTTATTTAACATACTGTATATTATATAGTATATACATATATATACGTAACAAAATTATTATATTTTACAAGAGTTCTACTGTCATTTGATTGAAGTAACTTCCAGTCAAAGAGTTTTAATAGAGCAAACCATGTTTAAAGGCGTGCAAGATCTCACTATGCCTGTGCTGCGCCTTGCTACAAATGCCTCGCTCGCAGGGCCCAAAAACTGTCGGGCAATTCGTATACTTAAAAAAACCTTCAAATTCAAGGCGCAATGTTATCTCAATAATGATGAATGTAACTTGTTAAAATTCTGGAAATTAGAGATATCTAATAGTAATGCGCACGCTCTTTATATTATACATAGGTACGAGATGTCCACGCTCTTCAGGCGTCGTGGCACCGCGTCTCAGTGTAAGCTGATCCTTATCCTTCTTTCTGATATTTTAGATCACGGCGCCATGTTTGTAATGAACTCGAAGATCATTGGTTTCTTCTCCTGGGGTGACATTCGAGGAAGAGGCGTGCCTTTAATCATTTTAAACTTTTTACATTTTAGAGAATGGTTTGAAAGTATAGTTTATTAATGAAGTAAGTCTAGTTTTATTGCGCACCACTTTAATCTTGAAATAAATACTATTAGGGAAAATAGTACAGTAGAAATTCAAGAAATCTGAGGGCATAAAAAGCGATATAGATGAAGAATATTTAAATTATGTGATGCGTAAATATGTGAAAACTGTGTGAACTGAAACGTGGAAAAGAGACGTAAATCGTGATGCAGTCGGAGGCTTTATACTTGCATTTGTTTTTAGTCAATCATTTCGCAAAAAACAAGAACATAATTCATTGGCAGCCTAATGTTTCAGATGTTGGTATTGCTTTTTTCTTATTGATTTTAAATCGATGTCTTAGTACCTAAAACTAAAAAGTGTTTCAAATTGGCAGTATTAAAAAAACACAAAGTTTATTGAATCGGACACTTTAAGTTTTTCGTATTTTTAACCATCCATCAACACGTCGAAGCTGTTGCAAAGAGTACGCACTTGATGTTTTAAAACCGCGACTACACGGCAGACATTTAAAACATTGGAAAATCGAGTAAATTAACATTGAATACGTTCCTCATGGTGCGTCTACCTTCATGTCATGTCAGTTACATAACTATGGCCTGAAGCAATAACTTTACTTGAACGCCAACCATGCGATATAAGTTTTTCACCTTGGTTTTTTTTTAACACAAGATTCTATTAACATCATAAAATATGGATAAACCTACACCAACTTTTTCTTATTTAAGTTACAAAACGGCCGAAGCCAATCATACTACTTAAACACAATATATGTACATACACTGCAGAGAAAGAAAATGTGTCTGCCAACTAAACGATGCACAGTATTTTTATAATATACTAGCTGCTGCCCGCGACTTCGTCCCCGTGGAATCCCCGATTTTAAAACATTCTTTATCGCTGCTCCGCTCCTATTGGTCTTAGCGTGATGATATATAGCCTATAGCCTTCCTCGATAAATGGGCTATCTAACACTGAAAGATTTTTTCAAATCGGACCAGTAGTTCCTGAGATTAGCGCGTTCAAACAAACAAACAAACAAACAAACTCTTCAGCTTTATAATATTAGTATAGATTTCATCGGGTTAACTAGTTAAATTCCGTATAAGAATTCTAACATCTGTCCAGAAAGTCCATAATAGAGTTTTGGTTCGGAAATTAGGGTAAGGTTTTCGTAAATCAGTCGGTGCTATGCTATGCTGCTATGGAGCGAAGGAAGGTGGAAGAAAGCTGTAGTTTGATGGGGCTGCTGAAAATCATATGTTGAAAATAGTAATAATTTGATTCAGTACCTAATAAGTTTGTTAAGTAAAAACAGTTGAACTTATATCATTCATTCATTTTTAATTCTAACATGAACGTCTGTTCGCAAATCTCTATGCACACTGTCAATTTGACAGATGGTACCTACACTCTGCAGGGAAAAATACAAATGTGTTGACATACACTTTTTATCCCCGATGTGTTTCTTCTTAATTAGGAGGACATGCTAATGATGAGGAATTGCAAATCAAAATAGAATATTTTAAAATAGATTCAGGAGTACATCGTGGGGGCGGGGACACGTCTCCGGGGAGGCTGCCCAGCGAACTGAGAAGCTCGCTGAGGAGGCGCGCTGCCCTGGAGATGAGTCTGACCGGCTGGCATCCCCTGTGGCGTCTTCCGGCGAGGAGCTGGCCACCGCTGGAGACGCGGAAAGCAAGGCCAGGTTCCTGAAGGCTGTGGAGGCCGCAGTCCGCGACGTGGCCCTGAAGAGGACGCATGCGTCCAAAACCAGGGCCATAAGTGCGGCGGCGACCTCCATCTTGGCAGCAGCGGAGGCCAACTACCGCGCACCGCAGTCCAAACTGCGGGCGGAGGTCGCCCGCTTGGCTGCCGCCACGGAGCTTCTCCGAAAGGAAAACGGGAAGCTCCGAGCGGACCTGGCCGAGCTCCGAGGAGCCAGCTCTCAGGGGCATCCTCAAGGAGGGCGCAAGAAGGGGCAAAGCCAGCCCGTGCCGGCCGAGAACCAGGTGCTGGAACTGGTGTGGCAGGAGCTGGCCGCCTTCCGGGAACGGTTTTCCGTCCTGGAGGGCATCGTCTTGCGCCCTCCGCTAGCGGCGAACCAGAAGGCCTCGGGCCAGAAGGCGGCCTCGTACGCGGCTGCCGTGGCTGCCAAGCCGGCTTCGCCCGGTCAACCTAAGGGAGGGGCCGGGCCGGCGAAGTCGGCACCTGCGAAGCCGGCACCGGGAAAACCGGTTCCGGCCAAGCAGAAGAAGGGTGGAGCGGCTGCGCAGGCGGCGCAAGCTCCAGCGCGGGTGGTGCAGCAGCCCACACCTAACCCGCCTTCTAACCCCCCTGCCGAAGCCGGATGGCAAGTGGCCGGGGAGAAAAGGAAGGCGGGCAAGGCAGCCAGGGTGGCCAAAAGGAGGGAGAGAAGGCGGCGACAGAAGGAGCGACGCGTCGCGAATATGCTCCGCGCCCCGAAGACCGCAGCTGTAGTGCTCACACTACAGCCGGATGCGGTCAAGAGGGGCGTGACGTATAGCGACGTGCTTGCGAAGGCGAAGGAGACGGTAAGCCTCCAGGAGCTCGGCATCGTCGGGGGCCTCCGGCTTAGGGTCACCATGACTGGTGCCCGGATGCTGGAGGTCCCTGGGGCAGCCAGCGGCCCGACCGCTGACGCTCTGGCCGAAAGGCTCAGGGCGTCCTTGAATGCGGACGATGCCCGAGTGTCCAGGCCCACCAAGTGTGTGGATATGCGCATTTTGGGCTTGGACGACTCCATCACGGAGGAGGAGGTTGTGGCCGCCGTGGTCAGGACGGGAGGGTGCTCTGCCGAGCAAGTCAAGGCAGGCACCATACGTCCTGACTTCTCGGGCATGCGAACCGTAGTGGTAAGCTGCCCGGTGACGGCGGCCAAGAAGATCTCGGAGGGCCGAAGGCTTCTGGTGGGATGGGTGTCTGCGCAGGTCAAACTGCTGGAACCCAGACCTCTGAGGTGCTTCCGTTGCCAAGTCGGCAACCATACGGGAGCTCTCTGCACCTCAGAGGTTGACCGCAGCGAACTGTGCTTCCGCTGTGGTCAACCAGGTCACAAGGCCGGCTCGTGTAGCGCAACGCCGCACTGCGTTGCATGTGCGGCAGCTGGCAAGCCGGCTGAACACTGGGCTGGGGGCAAAGCCTGCGCTCCACCCGCCAAAGCCGGGGGCAAGAAGCCCTCCACCGCCGTCTCCGTCGCCGCCTCTGTCGCCGCCGCTGCGAGTGCCGCGGCCCCACAGGAGGCCCGGGAGGAGGCCGTAATGGAATGCCAATAACGGCTCCATTACGCCTCCTCCAGGCGAACATCAATCACTGCGCCGCTGCTCAGGACCTGTTGCTCCAGAGCATGGCGCAGTGGTTGATTAATGTCGCTGTAGTCGCTGAGCCGTACTACGTCCCACCCAGGGAGGACTGGGTGAAGGACCTAGACGGCTCAGTGGCCCTGATTTCGTCGGCCGCCGCCGGTACCCCGTCCCTCGAGTGTGTTAGGAGAGGACAGGGGTGCGTAGCAGCACGGTTCGGGGAGATTGTAGTGGTGGGAGTCTACTTCTCCCCGAATCGAACTCTCGCCGAGTTCCACAACTCCCTTGGCTCTCCAAGGGAGTTGTGGAACTCGGCGAGAGTCACAAACACGGGGAGGGGACGACGTTACGCAACTCTTTGCGTAACGTCGTCCCCTCCCCGTGTTTGTTCTCGGGGACTTCAATACCAAGAATTTGGCTTGGGGTTCCCGCTATACAAACGTACGGGGTAGGATGGTGGAGGACTGGGCCCTGGAGACAGGCCTGGTCGTCCTTAATCGGGGTTCTGTCCCCACGTGTGTGCGGATGCGGGGTGACTCCGTGGTGGACATCTCGTTCGCCAGCCCCGCTCTGTCGCCGCGTGTCGTCGACTGGCGTGTTGTGGAGGAGGTGGAGACCTATTCCGACCACCGGTATATCCGGTTCGACGTCTCCGCCCAGACCTCAAGCGCGCCAGTCCGACAGACCCCGAGTGGTCCGCGGTGGGCGCTGAAGCAGCTGGACTGGGAGCTTCTCCTGGAAGCCTCGATCGTGCAGGCCTGGGTGTCACCACCGGACAGGCCTGCGGACATCAACGATGAGGCGGAGTGGTTCCGGGAGACCATGTCGGGTATATGCGACGTGGCAATGCCCCGGGTCCGACCAGGACGCGCCCGCCGTCAGGTGTACTGGTGGTCGCGCGAGCTGACGACGCTGAGAGAAGCGTGCGTTGCTGCGCGTCGCCCGTACACCAGGCATCGCCGGCTTCGCATTCGCCCTCCGAATGCGCAGGCCAGGGAGGCGGAGCTGTACGAGGAGTACAGAGCGGCGAAGACCGCCCTCCAAGCGGGGATCTTGCGGGCCAGGGATCTGGCTCGCAGAGAGCTGCTGGAGTCTCTGGACGGGGACCCGTGGGGAAGGCCCTACAAAATGGTGCGGAACAAACTCCGCACCTGGACCCCCCGTTGACGCAGAGTCTCCGGCCCCAGCTAGTGAAGGACGTGGTGAGCGCTCTGTTCCCGTTGCGAGGGGACCATGCCTCCATGCACCTCGGACTATCGTGCTGCTGTCCGCATACCGGCCCATCGTGCTGCTTGACGAGGTGGGCAAGCTCTTTGAAAGAGTAATTGCAAACCGCCTCGTCAAGCACTTGGTGAGAGCTGGGCCGGATCTGGCGGAGAACCAGTTTGGTTTCCGCACAGGGCGCTCGACGGTGGACGCCATCATGCGCGTGAGAGCCCTCACGACGGGGGAGGCGATTTCACGGGGTGGGGTGGTCGTGGCGATGTCCCTTGACATCGCCAACGCCTTTAATTCCCTGCCCTGGAGTTGCATCAGGGAGGCACTCCGGTATCACCGGGTGCCAACCTACCTCCGTCGCGTGGTCGAGGATTACCTGACGGATAGAGCCGTCATCTACCCCGGTCACCGGGGAGAGTGGAACCGGCGAGAGATGTCGTGCGGTGTTCCACAGGGTTCGGTTCTGGGGCCGCCCCTGTGGAACATCGGCTACGACTGGGTGCTGCGCGCCGACCTCCCTCGCGGCGTCAGCGTAGTCTGCTACGCTGACGACACGCTGGTTTTAGCGCAAGGGGGGTCGCACCAGGCGGCGGTTGAGTTGATGACACGCGGGGTTGCGATAGTCGTTGACAGAATCCGGCAACTGGGTCTCGAGGTGGCCCTACACAAGTCCGAGGCCATGTGTTTTCATGGCCCTCGGAACCGGCCACCACCGGGAACCCAGGTAACGGTAGGAGGGGTTCACATCGGCGTCGGGTCAACGATGAGGTACCTGGGCCTCGTCCTCGATAGCCGGTGGAACTTCGCGGAGCATTTCCGACGTTTGGCACCCAAACTGGGGCGGGCTGGGGCTGCCTTCAAGCGGCTCTTGCCCAATCTGGGGGGACCAAACGCCTCCTGCCGGAGGCTGTACGCGGGGATCGTGCGGTCCATGGCCCGTTACGGGGCCCCAGTGTGGGCACTGTCGCTAAGGCGACTGCCAGCGCGCCACCTGGTCTCGGCCCAGAGGGTCATGGCCACTCGGCTTGTCCGTGGATACCGCACGGTTTCTGGTGAGGCGGCGAATCTCCTTGCCGGATTACTGCCGTGGGATCTGGAGGCGAGAGCCCTCGCGCACGTTTACGCGTTGCGCGTGGAGGCGCTAAGCCGGGGTGAAACGCTGCTGCCGCGGGAAATTGCTGCGCAGCGGACGGAGCTCCGGCGGGATCTTACGGAGGTTTGGAGACAGCGACTATCGCAACCCAGTGCTGGGCACGCCACTATTGTGGCGATAAGTCCCCTCTTTGAGGCGTGGCTGGAGAGACGTCACGGCGTTCTCACCTTCTGACTGACGCAGGTGCTCACCGGACACGGCTGTTTCGGGAGGTACCTGTGTCGGATCCAGCGGGAGGACACGTCCGGGTGTCATCACTGTGTGGATCGTCCGGAGGACACGGAGGAGCATACGGTGGAGGTCTGCCCTGCTTGGGCGGAGCACCGCCGTGTCCTCGTCGAGGCGATCGGCGGCGGCGACCTCTCGCGTCCGGCCCTGGTTCAAGCCATGGTCCGGAGCGAGGAGGCATGGGAAGCGGTTGCCTCCTTCTGCGAAGCAGTAATGCTAGCGAAGGAGGAGGCGGAGCGCGTGCGAGAGAGGGATGCCCCTCGCTCCAGCCGCCGCAACAGAAGAAGATCGCCCCGGGCGTCAGGAAACGCAGGGCGATTCCCGGCCACCGTAGGCGCGGGCCTGCGGATGGCGAGCTATGGGTGGCTCGCCGTCCGATAGCAACCAGGCCCGAGTCGACGGCGCGTCGTGTTCCACGCGCGCCTCAAGGAGCCGTCAGCAAATTAGATGGGGCCCCATAGGGTCAGTGCCTGCTAGGGTTGCGGAATTTGTTCGAAAGAGTCACCGCGGCCCTGGAACGCAAAGGGCACAAGAAGGATCACGGGTGGGTTTTAGTCAGTAAGAGTCTGACACTCCCTTCCGCTCCGCCCAGAGCGGGAGAAGTCATTTGATGATTTCCCATCCAGAAAAAAAAAAAAAAAAAGGAGTACATCGTGCAAAAAATAAAGCATTCAACTATTCTTGAATGCTTTATTTTCTGCACGATGTTAAGACAGACCACCCGTGTTCTCCTTTCTGCCTCTGATGCCTCTGATGTATTGCCTGCACGTCATGCCGCCTTTGAGGCATTTTCCAACTATTTTCTTTTAATAAATCAGCAGAAGAAAAACTTAGAGTTCTTTTAGGTCAAAAATAATATCAGCAGACGTTTT
Organism: Hecatera dysodea; assembly: GCA_905332915.2. NCBI lineage: Eukaryota > Metazoa > Arthropoda > Insecta > Lepidoptera > Noctuidae > Hecatera > Hecatera dysodea. The sequence goes on along the minus strand of HG995286.1, from coordinate 19,536,191 downwards.
TTATCTTAAATAAAAGATTGATTTATGAGCTTTTATACAACTGTAACCGTTAGATGACGGGTATTATTCAAACAACCGCTTAAAAATCCAAAAAACTGAATAATTTTGGGCACTATTTTAATGGATAAGGTCTAAGCGCTTCTACTTCCTTTATAAAGACTGAATATGTAACTTTAATTAAAAATAAAAGTTTAAACCAACTGTAAGAGGTGTGGTACGTTTGTTCCACTGTATTTGACGTCCAAAAAGTGCTGACTCTCAGCCTAGTTTTAATAAATAACTTTTGATTTCATTTTGTTCACTTATGGGAGCATATTTAGGAGTCTGTTAAAATTGGAGAGACAAGAAGATGGTCAGCTTATTTTAATAGAGAGCCTGAGTTGTCCCTTTGCTTCACTTATTCCGCAAGAATTAACTGTTTCCAGCGAACCCGGAAATTGAAGCTTTTTGGCTATGCCAACGAAATATTTGGGCTCCTCACAACGACCAAGCGACCATCACCAAAAAGCACATTTCTTTTTCAAAAGACTTCTTCCGCTCTAGGAGGAGCGGAAGGGGGTTTGCGTACCCTTACTGGCTAAAACCCATCCGTGTTCACCCAAATGCCTTTCTTAGGTTACCTAATTCCTAGGAATTTACACAATAATAGTAAATAGTATTTAATCATATTCATAACAATATCGTTTGTTTAATATCTAGTAGTACTGTTTTATAATAAAAATGAATCGAATTTAACATTTTATGCGTGTGTTTCATGACCCAGGTGTTTGCTCGCCATTGGATACTTCGGAGTTCAACCGTGGCATACATTCAAGGTGACCTTAATTCTTAAAACAGAAACAATGAATTAATGCTATATTGAATCGACATCCATCGTGATCCTTTATATTTACTAGTAATGGAAAAAGATTCATTTTTTTTGTCCATGTACCTACCAAGAGATATCAAGGAGAGGGCAATGACCTTTATTGCACATTTATCTGGTGTTCGGTATAGTCCGATTTTCATGCAGTTTTCAGTGATGGGTTCGGATTAGATTGGTGCATGTTCTTAGATAGGTGTTATGGTGACAGCTCAACAGGGGGCGCTGCAGTCAAGGATATTTGGGCAAACCAATGTTGCCATTTATCTTCAAAACTACTATTCCAATTTGCATGCAGTTTTCAGTGTTAAAAACATGGGCACTGACGGCTCGTATGGTCCACAAGCTCAAAGTCGCTCAGCAGGCTATGGAAAGGGCTATGCTAGGTGTGTCTCTGAGGGATCGTATCAGAAATAAGGTGATCCGTCAGAGAAGCGAGGTCATCGATATACCCCACCGGATTAGTAAGCTAAAGTGGCAGTGGGCTGGCCATATTAGTCGTAGAACCGACAAACGTTGGGGTAAACGAGTTCTAGAGTGGAGACCGCGTCTCGGCAAACGTAGTGTAGCACGTCCTCAGGCACGGTAGAGTGACGATTTGCGCAGGACGGCTGGCTGAAACAGGATGCAAGAAGCCGAAAATAGATCTAAGTGGCATGCAATTGGAGAGGCCTATGTCCAGCAGTGGACTGCAATAGGCTGTTGATGATTGATGATGATGATTTCAGTGCTGGGCTAAGGTTTGTTTGGTGCATGTTCTTAGATATGTGTTATGGTGACAGCTCACGACGGGACGCTGCAGTAAACATATGTTATTGCAAAAAAAAAACAAAACTACTCCGATTTTGATGTAGTTTTCAGTATAGTTTGTAGTTGTATCTATATGTAGTACAATGTTCATAATAAAGTTCTCTCTAAAAAGTTTGAAATAAAAGGCAAAATTGGAAATTTTGAAAACCCCACGACGCGACGGTAAAAACATAATTGAAAAAGAATTAAATAATTAATAAAAACCTCCGACTAACAGAATTAAAATATAACCCAAGAATAACCGTCGGGGGCTGCCAACACTATCTGCAAAATTAGCTCATTTAATGGCAGCCCTGATTATTTATTCTATCTAGTTTTTTTTTAAATTATATATCAAGATATTATAATCTTGTATACCAATCTTACGGAGTCTGCAGTTATTCAGGTATTATATAGATTTTATGACAAAAATCTAATAACTAGTAATTTCTGTCTGGTAATAAGTTTAATCATTAAGACACAGAATAATATTGTGTGGGTTACGATTTCGTGGAAGCTCTTTCCGAACTAATTAGTAGTATTAGGTATCTAATTATTAATACAACGTCCAATGCCTTTGAGTTACATGTTATGGTAAACAATAGAGATCAAATATCCTAAACAAAGACCATTTCAGTTTACTCCGATAGTTACAATATCTATTATTGCAAGCAATGTTATTTCAAAACACAATATCTTTGAGTCGAAATAAAACCACTACTGTTCGATGGTTTTTCAGAGAATAATTCACTACTTATAATAATGCAAACCTTGCCACCTACCTATCATTTAAAATAGAGAAATATTTTCAAAAAAAGCGTTCCATATCTTAAACTATGTTCACGATAAAAAAAAACTGGTTCTACCCCACCATTTTTCGGCACTAGTACTAGTATACGAGTAAGTATATATTTTTACAGTTATCAACTCTCATTGATCCATGTCCCACGAACGGAGCGCAAAAAAGTGGGTACCTACTACTTTTAGGCAAACAGTTCTAACTTTCTATGGATACTTTGACTATTGCACTAGTCGCGTCATTGAGGCGTTATTATTGACTAACGGTCAAGTTATTTTAAATGGTCAAATTAATAATAAAGAATCCGCTGAGCCCTGTAACACGTGTCGAAGTAGGTTTTTGTCATCGTAGGTCACATTGACACCATTTGTTTAGGTACTTGTTTTTTATCCGTAGTTAATCAACGGTTAAAAATATTAATATATAAATCATATCTATACTAATATTATAAAGCTGAAGAGTTTGTTTGTTTGTTTGAACGCGCTAATCTCAGGAACTACTGATTCGAATTGAAAAATTATTTTTGGGTTGAATAGACCATTTATCGAGGAAGGCTTTAGGCTATATATCATCACGCTTAAGCCAATAGGAGCGGAGCAGCGATAAAGAATGTTTTAAAATCGGGGATTCCACGGGGACGAAGTCGCGGGCAGCAGCTAGTATTAAATATTAATGGTTAAAGTATTGTTATATTTAACAATACTTATAATATCAGGTGTCCATGCACCTGCACTGCTCAGCAGTGCCAAATTGGGTTGTAGATGATGATGCGATTGCCAAGTTATTCTTCGTATTAATCACTGACTGGATTAAAATTTTGAAGATGGGTGAGTGAGTGACAAAATTAAGAAACTTTGAAGTGCGATAGTTACAACGCAGATTCAACTTGAATGTTATTTGACTAATTTAGTTTATGTCCTCTTGGTCACTGAAATTACATCATCATCAGATTATTTGTCCAGAACGAAATTACAGGGAATCGAAAATGACCTGAACGGTTTCGAGAAAAGGATAGTACGGCTGTGCCTTCTGCTCGACTTGACAGATTAATATATTTATCTATTTAACGGCAGTAGCCAAAATTATATTAATCACACGCCTATATAGATGCACAATATCACCTTTTAGCCCTCATTTTTATCATGTTTCTTATCTAATGCTTCTGATAATAAATTCGTTACTTCTTTATTTGATTTTAGAAACGTCAAAGTTTTTGGCTTGACCGACCAATTTAGGAGCTAACACTTCCAAACACTACGATGGGCGAAAAAATACAACACAGAATTTTTGATGTTTTCACACGGAGCCACATCAGTCTAGAACTGAAATAAATGATAAACTTGTTGATTCTGAAATATGGCATTTTTTATGCTTTCTCCAAATCGATTAATCCCTAAAGCTAAAATAATACATAATTACTTATAAATACTGCGAAAAGCTAAACAAATAACTTTTATAATTGCAGAACATTTACCTATAACATAATATAATTATGTATATGTTCTGCTATCGTGAAACGGTTTGAGATGTTTTAAATAGCTGTATTTTCGATATGTTTTTAAATATTTCCGAAAAAATTGAATTCTGCGCATGTATTTTCTGGGAACACCTAACTTACATTTTTTTATGGTAAACCATCAAATGATATCTTATTCCGCTCTTGGCGGAGCGGAACGGAGTGTCAGACTGTTACTCACTAAAAACCATCCGTGTTCCTATAAATGCCATTTGCGTTCCAGGGCCGCGGTGACTTTTTCGAACAAATTATTTAGGTATGCTCCACCATGTCCTCCGGGCGATCCACAGAGTGTTGACACCCGAACGTGTCGAAAGAGGTACCTCACGAAACAGCGTGGCCTGTCCTGTGAGCCTTCCGCCAACCGCTCCTCAAAGAGGGAAGCGACTATCGCTGCAGTGGTGGCGTCCCCAACCTAACCTAACCTAACATTCAATTCCAATATGAAATAGGTACCGTATGAAAAAATGAAAATGAAATAGGAGGAGGTACATGAAATAAAATGTTTTCGGGAAACATGTTTGGTTTCGTAGAAAACCTACATTTCACTGAATGGGATCATATTCATGCAAAACCTTTAAGTTTTTTTTTATCTGTATAGCCTATTTCTGTACATGCCAAGTAATGGACTTTGGAGCAGAACAAACTAAATTTAGTTTGTTCTGCTCCAAAGTCCATTACTTGGCATAATATTATCTGGGTAGGTACGTATGTACTCCAGCTAATTGATAGATTTTCGACGATGTTATATAATGACAACGATACCTAACTTAGTTATGCATGTTATTCATACCTTTTTATGGATGGGAAATCAGTTCGGCGGAGCCGATGGGACCCTTACTGACTTAGACCGATCCGTGTTCATCGCATTGCCCTTTGCCTTACACAGGGCCTCCACGACTCGAACAAATTACGCATCCCTCACAGGTATTAGTCCTAGCAGGGCCCGATTTCTATGCTGACATCTTTTTGTGGCGCTCGTGGAACACAACGCACCCTAGACCGGGGCCTGGTTGTTATCGGCCGGCGAACCACCGAACGCTCGGCGTGTGTAGGCCCGCACCTGGGGTGGCCGCAAAATACCCTGCGACTCCCGCCTCTTCTTCTGTTGCTACGGCTGGGGTGCGAAACCTCGCACCCCAGCCGTAGCAACTGCCTCTCCCTGCGTCGTCTCTTTCGCAGGAGGAGGTGCCTGCCTCCTATGCTCCCACACTCGGACCATGGATTGAACCAGGGCTGGAACCACCGTCGATCGTCTCGACGAGGACACGATGTTGCTCCGCCAAAGCAGGACAGACCTCCACCGTATGCTTCATCCTGTCTTCCGGACGATAAACACAGTGTTGACACCCGCGCGTGTCCTTCCGCCGAATCCGAAACAGGTAGCTCCCGAAACATCCTTGCCGTTATTCATACCGAGACTGTGTAATATTGAAAAACAGTAGTTTATTATTTTATTATTATATATTTTATTTATTTTATTCATGTTTTGCAGTAATCCCTAAAAATCCATGAAATGGCAATTTTCTTTGGCATTTCAAAGGCCTTGGGACCTTAATCAAATATTATATAAAGTGAGAAAATAGAGTTTCCTTATATACCATTTTTACGAAACAATAACGCGATTCAGTCGGCACAGCCGCGCAACGCCATCTATTGAGTGCCAGGGTAGTGATTAGTCAGGACTGCAAAGCCAACAGTTTACAGCAAATCCAGGCAAATATGCTGAAAATTAAGCTAATGATGCAATAACATTTAAATCCGTTTTTTTTAACTTGTAGGGTATATACAGGAAGATATGTTTAAATAATCCCGCAAAAAGTTTACGCCCGCGTTTTCGTTTTATTACTAAAATATTTAAAATAAAATAATGGAATAAGTATTAAGTGGCTCTTTATGTATTTAATGAATGTAAAATACATTAATTAAATACATAAAGAGCCAGTATTTTATTTGGAACACAGGTATCCCTTATATTTAAAGAATGTTTTTCCTTTTCACCATTGACGTTTATGGGAAATGATACATTTTAGGTTATTATTCGTGTTAGGTACACGAATAAAGAAAAAAATCCGTAAAAATAAGTTCTTGATAGAAACAGATCCAATTTTTGTAATAATTACGTGGGATTTGTTTAGACTGTAGAAATTGTATAGCCCATAATTAAGTATTTTTTAATATAGAGACCATACACAGGCTGTTTCTGAAATGCGTGGTCTTAGAGGGCTTAGTTCTGTATCTACAATACAATTAGGAAAAAAAAAAGTTTTTTTTTAATCCTGCGGCGCAGTGTAAATATGCGGTGAGTCGCCTTAATATCATGATTATAAAAATAAACATTTTTTAAACTTTTTGATATATTTGGTGTTCGGCTTCTTTGAAAAAAGAAACATGAAATACCTTTTTTTTTTGACCGACCGACTCGGGCGCGGTTGCTATCGGCCGGCGAGCCACCCATAGCTCGCCATCCGCAGGCCCGCGCCTACAGTGGCCGGGAATCGCCTTGCGTTTCCCGACGCCCGGGGCGTCTTCTTCTGTTGCGGCGGCTGGAGCGAGAGGTTTTCCTCTCTTGCACGCGTTCCGCCTCCTCCTTCGCTAGCATTGTAACGATGTCGTTGCGTTTTCAGTCTCGTGGAATTTAAACCTCCACGATGACTGAAAACTCCTTTATTTTATTGTAGGTAATGAAAAGAAAATGTCTATTTTCAAGAATATTTTAAGTTTCGTGTTTTTATTGACTGCTCAGATTTTTTCAGGCAGTCCTATCAAATCGCTCAAGCAGAGCACAATAAATAATAATTTCAATAGTTACCAGTTTAATAACATGTAACAGTATTAGAAACCCGGGTTTCTTTAGTCTAATTATAAAAATAAACAATCAAGTCACAAATCAAGTTTATTATTACAATAATACCATCCTACACACTATAGACGAGTTGGGAGGTGGGAGAACCTCACATCTTGTGACCCAGCGTCACAGCATTACTGCTTCGTAGAAGGAAGCGACCGCTTCCCATGCCTCCTCACTTCGGACCATGGCTTGAACCAGGGCCGGACACGAGAGGTCGCCGCCGCTGATCGCCTCGACGAGGACGCGGCGGTGCTCCGCCCAAGCAGGGTAGAACAGATCATACAGTGTTGACACCCGGCTGTGTCCTCCCGCTGGATCCGACACAGGTACCTCTCGAAACAGCCGTGTCCGGTGAGCCCCTGCGTCAGGCGTAAGGTGAGGACGCCGCCGTGGCGTATCGCCAACCACTCCTCAAAGAGGGGACTTATCGCCGCAATGGTGGCGTGCCCAACGCTGGGTTGCAGCAGTCGCTGTCTCCATAGCTCCGTGAGATCCCGCCGGAGCACCGTCCGCTGCGCAGCAATTTGCCGCGGGCAGCGGGGTTTCACCCCGGCGTAGCGCCTTCACGCGCAACGCGTAATCGTGCGCGAGGGCTCTCGCCTCAAGATCCCACGGCAGCAATCCGGCAAGGATATTCGCCGCCTCGCCGTAGACCGTGCGCTATTCCCGGACCAGCTGGATGGCCAGAACCCTCTGGGACGCTACCAGGTGGCGCGCTGGCAGTTGCCTTAGCGACAGCGCCCACACTGGGGCCCCGTAAAGGGCCATGGACCGCACGATCCCCGTGAACATAAAATACCTATGTTTTATTTTGATATTGTTTCTGAACTCTATAGCAGCTACAAATATGTATGTAGAATACCACCCATAATATGACCACGCACTTCTGGAACACCCTGTACAAAACTTCTACATACTTATTTATCAATTAGTAAACCTTTTTATTAAATTTCTGCGTAACTGTAGGTAGTTACTACGATTGGATAATTGGCACGTAGGTAGTACTTATCTAAAAACATGTTGCTGTACACCCGTGTAGTTAGTAACTCCTACCCACTAAACGATACTAGTAGGTTGCACGTCGGATTTTTTTGCTGTCTCGCTCAACTATTAAGTACTTAAATGAATTGGAGAAAGGATTTAAATTCCTTACGAATAAATTACGTAAGGCTAAAATTCACATGAAATTAAAAACCTACTATAATGATTATTCACAGTAATTCTTATACACTTATTAGTAATGCTAGCATGCTTATTCATAGCATGTTTTTAATAGTAATACTGGTATTCAGCTGAATCCGTTTTGGCTGGAAGCCGACCCCAATATAGTTGGGAAAGGCAGATGAATGCTTACCTATTCATAGTAGGTATGCTCTCCGTATGTGTAAATGATCATAAAGCCTACCTAGTATCTGCAATAAATATCATGCAGCTCGCGTGGACTACTATTCCGGGCAATAGTAAATAGTTAATCGATTTTATATCTTGTACAACAAACTACTCTATCGCCATCTGTGGCGGCTTGTTGTGAATTAAGTACCTTACTAGGTACCTGTTAATTTATTTAAATCTTAAAAGATTTTTAGTATTGGTATGGTCACTATAAGATATTGTTAGGTTAGCTAATTACGTAATAACTTAAGGCAGAAGGTCCATTAAGTAGAGACTGAAAAAACGAACCGACTTGATAGGTATTACATGGATCTCACAACTTTTTGTTGTGAACTTGTTTTTCTTTTTTACAAATTGTTTTTGATGGCATCTCATTTATTTTTATACAAAGTTCTACTTTTTTTCCTTTCCAGTACCTTCCTTTTCTTGAGTGCCATTATTATATTATACAGCTGTAACCTGATTCATTTACTGCAAATGTAACTTTGTAATCCTATATATTTATATGGGATTACAAGGTTATTTGTGCAGTTGGTGTAACTAGAAAATTGCAACAGAAATATTTTAGTTTTTCCTTGTTTTATACATTAAAAACTAACTATGTTCCAAATTTGAAGCTTCTATGTCTGCTTGAAGTGCCTTAGTTAGAACTTTGATGATTAGTCATTGCAGTCAGTAATAATAATAATAGTATCTCGACTTAGCACACGAGGTTGTCGATATGTGGAATGTGGACTCGGCTGTCATTGTGCCGATTGTCATTACGGCCAATGGCCTAATGGCCAAAAGCTTCGACGACCATCTGTCGAAGCTGGCGTTACACGGTTGGTTAAAGGGCCTGATACAGAAGGCAGTACTCCTCGATACGGCTCGTATTGTGAGGAGGTTCCTTTCTCTGGAGCCCTAACCACCGGTAGCTTGGACCCTGCTCCCGACACCGGCGGAGCACTACTTTTTATATTTTTAAATATTTTTTTTTATGTGTTTGTTTTTAAGAAATATTTAAAAATGTAAATTAGTATGTAAGTTAAATAAATAAAGGAAATAATAATATATCGTTTATTTTCTCCACACATAATGCAATAAAACTAATTTCTAAAATACAGTTTTAATGTATTAATTTGTATCGATTGGTGTTACAACATTGATGCTGTGGAGACTGGAGCCTGTACTAGGAAAACCTGTGATACAGGGCTCCAGGCCTCCCAAACTACCCGGATAAGTTGCTACTGTAGGTAAATTTTCAAAGAGCGATATTTATGCCTTTATACAAAAATAAAATAGGTCATCAATTTTAACGTGTTATTAATTAATACATAAAGAAAGAACGTTGGGTGCGCAAGTTTGTGTAGGACTGTCTTAGGTTTGGGTGCAAAGGTTGAAACTGTTCGTGTGCATTAGTGTAAAGTGTTTAGTGGGGCGTAATGTTTCTACGAGATAACCTCTAAGAGTTTCTCTGTTGCTTCATAATCGAGAGATTGAAACCATTTTTGAACCTTCATTTAACATTTAATTTTTGTCAAAGTGTAGTTGGAAATAGCTTTGTTTATTTTATTATACAGGTACCTAATCACCAAGGAAACAATAGAATCTACGACTGAACCTGATTCTAAAAGACGTGGATTTACAGACTGTATGTTTGCGTCTCTTGTTCCGGATGTTATCTGGATTGTATGGAATGCAAGTGTGCTTACAAGTAATTGTGTTCAAGATGAATAATTGTCGCACAGTCAGTACCTACATTGCATCGCTGATAAAGTTCTTTCGTTGGAAAGAGAAAGGAAAGCTTACGACTAACTTTAAGATGGCCCTCTGAGCTCTCTCCAACTTTAGCAAAGAAGTTTTTGCTACATTGCCCCATGCCGTTATGCAATATGACAGAATTGATTGCACTAACGCAAAGTAAATTGTGTCAATAGTCTTAGTTTCTGCCACTCGACGTAAACTTTTGAAGTCGAACATTAATTTTCGCGTTCTGGCTGTAAGGGCATCTATATGTAACTGAAAACTAAGCGCACTGTCAATCTGAACACCTAAATATTTGATAGCATCTGTTTTCTTAAGAGTCGGACATGAGCAAATGTTGTCCTTCCGGAAAGAGCAAGTATGGGAAACTACTGAAAATTTTGTATTACTAGAGATTTCGTAATTTTTTATGGAGAATGGAATATACATAGTTTTAGAAATATTAAGGGTTGCAGTCAGTGAGTGAGCGATAAAATCAAGAAGCTCTTGATGAGATGTTTTGCATCTGTTGGAAGACCGTGACTAGTGCATTAACTTCAATATGTTAATTAAAAAATCCCTAAACAGATTTTAAAATGATCAACATTTTTATCATTTTTTTTTGTCATAATATATGGGTACCTGACTAGTGACGAGACCCATTTTGATGATTTAAAAAACACTGGAGGGAAGAGCTGCCTTTACTGATCCACGAAAGATCACTAAATCCACTGCTGTTATTGTGGCTGATGATCGCTACGGTGTTAAGAATTTTATTTTCCCTGGATCTAGGATAAGCAATGGTAGAGCATGCGTCACGATACACAAGTCGGAGTTTGACACGAACGTTTTCGGGGTCCCGTTCGCTTCGCTCGCCCATCGCTTTCTTACCCTTTTATTTTTTGATTTGACTATTAGGTCACCATTTATAAAATTTAGATTTCCAAAAACCAACATTTGATTCGTTTCTCTGGACTTCGGTTCTCTATTGTATCGGCACTATTGTGCTAGTCGCCACTGTTGATTTTCTCTTTCAATTGCAATGGTCGGGAATAGTTTCGTGGATTTTACTGAAAACAATAGGCTATTTTAGAGTCACACTTAAACTTTTTCAACTTGTCAAGCTATAGGAGTATTATATAATACATATATATGTAGGTATAGGTATAGTCAATTGGGTTGACTGGAATGACTCGATCCCAAATTTCTTGAAGCGGATTGTGCTAACCTTTTAGTCTCAGACTCTTACTGACTAAAACCCATCCGTGTTCCTCCTAATGCTCTGTGCAATATAACGTGGAATACAACGCGCCGTCGAACCGGGCCTGAGTGTTCCCTTATGCTCAAGCCCGAGCGGAAGAAGTCATTCGATGATTTCCCATCCACAAAAAATAAATATTCAATTTTCAATAGGTACCCCATACCTTTCTAGCAACAGTTATGATGCAGAATCTCAGTACCTATTCTCAGAAAAGCTACGTTGATATAAAAAGTACCTATGACTTTCACAAAATTGGAAATATTGCTGTTTACATTCGATAAGAAAGTATGTTTCCTTCCTGTTTTAAAATCAGTTAATAGGTATTTACCAATCATTGGTTTATTTGTTCACACATAGGTACACATACTTATTACTGTCTCAACCACAGAACAGATAAAAGAGATATCTGTTCTGTGGTTTCAACCACTAAGCATGACACTCCTATGTCCGACAGCTCACAGCTAACAAATTGTTTGATATATTAGGAAATCTGTCCAAATACTTATTAGGTACCTATTAGTAGGTATTTACTGTCATCGAACTTGATCATCCTTAAATTGTGTCCAGCGGTAGCGTATATAATGATTTGGATCCCGGAACAAACTATGCAGAACCATAACTTAAATTTAATAAAAATAGCTTAGGTGTAAAACAGTGAAATGAAACGAAGATGCTGCGATTTTCCCTGAAAAAAGTACGCTTCCCTTTTACTACAATGCATGGTAAAAAGTTTATTTGTCAATTTAAGCTTTAAAGATATACATAAAAACAAGTAAAGTCCGAGCGTTTCCCGTCTACATGAACCTCTTGTAGGCCTTCGAGACACAAGACTAGCTCACATTAATGTTACAACAAAATACCGTGTAACATAATATAGAATTAAATGAAAGAAATTTTAAAACTTTAATTAAAAGCACCCTTTGTAAACAAGAATATTACAAATTAGAAGATTACATTCAGGATAAGAATGCTTGGAAACATGCTGGTCTTGCTCCATAGGGCAATCAAGGGTGTAGACAAGATCAAACTGGTTGATTTATGTAGGTATGGATTAAATTTATGAGTGCATTTTTTTTCTTGTAATTATTTTTTGTAGTAGGCGACTACTAGTTCAATATTTGTAAATATGTGAGTACCATGAGCTTATTTAGAAGTGTACCTCTGCTGGTAATACTTGGTTCTATAACTAGGTATACTTGGTGCCTCGTCCTCACATATATGAAGTATTTTTTGTATACCAAACATTGTAAAACATATAATTGAAAAAAGTAACTATGAAGTTTCTTGTCCGTTCTTCTCCATAAGAATCTACCTTTGCGAATGAACGCTTGATGACATTCAAAAGTGCCTGAAGTTATCCACGGTTTATCCACGGTGCAGTAATATAACGCAACAGTTGATGCGCGTTTGTCGGTTTGCTTCACTCAATTCGTGAGGTAGGTACCTATATCAAGCTTTTTCCCAATTTGCTTCAAGTGGATTAATGGGGTTTTATCACTAACACCGCAGCTTGCAGCTCGGACGTGGTATGCGATGCTTCCGCTTCCACAATAGCCTTCAATTCTTCATTATCAAGTTTGGTCTCCGGCCGTCCAGGTCAAAATTTCCAGAATAAAAACGTTGGAACCAAAAAGGCACTGTACTCGTAAATAACGCAATATTTCAAGTTTTCCATTTTATAAACTGTGTGACGCAAAGAAAACGTACAAAAGTGGAGGTGGAGGTTTTCGAAACAAAAATGCACGAGTACCTAAATAGTTGTATAAACTTGAATTTGGAAGTCCTAACCAAAGAGGAGTTATTTGAGATCAAAGTGGCCAGTGCGACAAAACGCCAATTTCATAGATATTATTATGTAATAACCTAATATAACTGCATTAACGGCACATGTGTAAGTACCTACTATGTACTCGTACTTATCTTAAACTATATTGTTTACCTATGTATGTCTGACTGGAAGGTGCCATGGCGGTTGGGAGTTTCAGTGCTCACTCAAAAGTCTCTCTGATGGTGGCGTATGTTTTTCATTCATCATTTGGCTCCGTCAGCCGGGACCGGTCATCTCTCAGCTGCTACGGTTTGTTTTACCTAATTATTTTTAATTGAATGTTCTTTTGAATTGTTCCTTTTACGCTGGATGCCTGTATCATACACGTAGATATTTCTACATCGTTCTCAATAATTTAAGAAGAAAAATGTATCCACAACTTTGTAACAATTTATTGGTTTAAAAGGGTGACCGTGGAGTTTCTTGCACGTTCTTCTCCATTGAGATCTGCGCCTTAGAACGTGCAGATAGCTTCACCTCTTCGACAGACCGATCCAAAAGTGCCGGTAAAGGGTTTAATTGAAATAAAAAATGCTTTCAGATTGAGTTTGAAAATAAAAATCCGTTCATTTTTGCCTGGGCCCGTTTTGCTTTTAGGTGCTTTTGAATTTATGTGAAGTAGGTATTGCATCTCTTTTCATTGTTATGATACCATAATAAATTTAAATAATGCAAATGAATACGTCATATCAATAAACTGACAATACTGAATACACCAAAAGTGCAGGCTGATCAAAATTTACGTTATACATCAAAATACAAAAAAAAACCGCGATAAAAAATCACTGTCACACGTGGTGGTTCCGCAAACTGACACAGCGTGCGGTGCGGGATTAATTAGTTGCGGCACTCGTCAATATAATATAGCCAGAGTAGTTTTTAAGTACCTAGTAGTAGGTATGTATAAATATTAGGTTGGGGAAAAAGTCTTTTCGCATTATAGTATGTATGAACTTGTAATAAAATCTCTTTGGCTATACTATTTATAATTCCATTTTGCCTGCATGGTCCATTTTGTAAGTTTAGTTGTAACCCTGGCTGCCTTACATTAATTTGAAGTCACCTCAAGAAAGTCCGATTAACCAGTAGGTCCGATTAACAGTGGATTATTCGTTATAACTCAGTATACAGTGCATTGCTTGACGTACTTTAACAAACGCGTGGCCACTGCTCATCCACACCCAGCTCCACCGCGATAGTCAACGACGCGCTGTCATCGCAGAATTACCTACGTGCTCGTGCTGTTACAGTCCGGTTAGAAGGTAGGTACATTTTTTTTATGTTGTTTTGAATTTGTTTGTATCTCTTGGTGATTGCGAAATATGAACTATAGTTGTATGTTTTGCACTTGTTATTTATTAAAGCCGTTGTAAATAATGTAGTTTAGTCTGAAATATAGTTTTCTTTTGGTTTTTATAAAAGAAAAGAAAGAAAGAAAGAAAGAAAAATATTTATTTAGGACTCGCACATTAAACAAAGAAAAATAAAATAAAAGTATTATTAATTTAAAACTGTGCGAGGCCAAAAAAGGTCCCCATCTCAGCATGGGGACCATGGGTCAATTGCAAATGCGAGGGTTACCTATAGCGAGCCCACGTAAAGGAGGAAGAGTACCAAGGCGTAGAGGGACGTCAATAGTAGTTTTATTCAAAGATTAAATACCCGTACCTACTTTGATTAAAAATGATCCACTGTTACTCACCTTCCCCTAACCAACCTTAGACTGTTGAACTGCGAGTGACAGTTTAACAAAAAATAAAAATTAAACATAGTCCATTTTGCATTGGATCCGCTGGTACCTACAGTCAGGTAAGGTAGGTGCTGTAATTTCGGAGTTTTAATCCTCAACCTACCTATTTACCTACTGGTTCTGTTAGTACACTTACCACTGACGTGAAGCCTACTGTGCCTACCTTACCTATGCTTGCATTTCACTTGACATATTTGTCAAAATATTCGCCTTTTATAATTCGAAGTAAGGCTTATTTTGTAATGTGGATGACATTACAAAATAAGCCTTACTTCGAATTCTAAAGGGTATGTTTTGTATTAAACATAATTATGATGCGAATATTTTAACAAATAGGTACGGGAAATAGCTGAAGTGTATAACGGGAGAAAATCCATCTATTTTTAGAATTATACGTTACGATATCGGTAACGTTTTTAGCCCAACCTATTACGTTCTTAAGTTATCCGAGGAAAAATTTAGGTTGTAAGTATCTAATGTTATTGTATTATTAAATAATGTTGTTTTTTTTTTCCTTTCCAGCTCGGATTATAAATGTGAAACGATTTTTATACCTACATGACCGAAGCTTTCCCGGTTCCGATTTCTCTGCACTTAGTCAAAATTGGTTGTAACTACAATTTTTACAGAAAATATGTAAGTAATATTCCTGTATTGCTTACATATTTTCTGTAAAATAATAAAAACATTTTTTTTCGTGAACCGATCAAAGCATTGTGGGCCGTGATTGCCCTTGATGGCCGACAATGGCGGTAAAATTACAGTAGGTACCTTATTAACTAAAAAATTGCTAAGCAACGTTGCCCACCATGGTCATGAACTGATGGGCTTCTCCTCTGACCACGGGACCCAGTCACGGCGAATGGTGATTCTATGCTTTGTGGCCTACCCACAAAACTGAAAAAACAGTTGAATTGCAATGCACCAAAATTACTACAGGAACCGCCACGAATGGGTCTACCTATTCCTATTTCTCAACAAATAAAGACTTGACCTAAAGGTCCTTGTTACCAGGTCAATAAATTAAAAAAAAAAACTCATATATTCAATGAACTAGGGGTGGCGCAGGCAATTTTTTTGATGGACTCACTTAATGGGGCAGGCCCACACGACTTTGATGGCGGACTGCGCCGGACGATGTAAAAACTTCAAATAACATAATGTTACACTTCCATCATTTTCATAATATCAGCTAGGAAGTCAACAAAGGTGGTGCTAGCCGTCTTCGTGCTTATTTCGCATCGACAAGCGTAGGTATTGTTGGATCGCATAAAATAATACTTACAAATAAATAGACGGTACCCTACATAAAAATACGACTTCCGGTAATACGAAAATAAGCAGTCTTATTTTCATTGGGAAGTTACTTACTAATACCATTATTTTGTGGTGATATTATTGCGTTTTAGTACAGTGTGCTCAGTGTATCAAATCTGGTGACTAAACGAATGAGATTTGTAGATTGGATAGCTAAATTGATTATTTTGAGTGCATAACGAATGATTAAAAACGTATTGAGAAATTGTAAGTTCATTTTGACGCCAAGAGCACGCTGTAGCGCCGCCCTTATCGGATGACTAATATTTACCTGAATATTAACTGAGGTGGGCTCAAGGCACTTGCGCTATGCTAGTTTGACTTTTCATCTTACGTAGTTTAGTTTGAATAGGCACCAAAGCGATCACTTATGTCTTAAATATTTTAGGTGTTGAATATTTACGTAGGTACGTCTATAACGATTTATGGTGGGGCCTATCTTATAATAACTAAACGGCGACTATGATGGTATTCCTCCAATTTTACTTTATTTTGTAGAATGAAATTAAATGAAAATGAAACACACCACACACACCTAGTGATTGTTAACGGCTACTCAATACCAATGTTATAATATTACGTCCTTAAAAAAAAATATTGTGTGGGTATAATTATTAATTGACATTATAAATGTATGTTCTAAATTGCGGTTGTATTTGTAACGAAAAATCGTATCGATAGATCTATTAAAAAAAACCTTGCCTAGTGCGAGTCAGACTCGCACATGCATGAAGGGTTCCGTACCATCGTACAAGATTAGACAAGATTATTTATTTGTATTATTTGTTGTACATAATATACAGTGTGAAATCTTAATGGTTGTTTTCCCGCGGCAGGACGATTACCCATCAGTAGTACTATCGAAACACAAAGTTAAACTAAAAAAAACAAATGTTTTTTTTTTCAAATCATTAAAAAATTGTTCATAAACTCGAAAGAGCGAGAATCAATAGTAGTGCACTAGACATAACGTAGGTAGATACCTACATAAAGACGCACGTGCCGCCGCGTACCTACATATCTCGCGATGCACTACTGTTGGTTCAAATCGCTTTCGAGTTTTGTTTATCACAATTGTTAATCTGCCATTTATGGAGTCTAATATATTTTATATTTATAAATCGATTGTATTACCGATACAAACTCATTTCGCTTCGGGAAAACAACCATTAAAATTTCACACTGTATACTATAATGGGTCATAAACTCATAATAAGACAGCAGACAGAAGGACAGACGGACGGCCTGGTACCAGCGGAAGGTTAGTAATAGGGTTCCGTTCGACTTTGGTTACGGAACTCTAAAAAGAAGGTTTTAAATTAATGTATTCAATTTATTTCGGATCTTTCTTAACTATTTTTTTATTGAAGTTTCTAGTGTGCACTCCTCTTTCTAGACGAATCACAAAAAAATGACATTCAACTAACAATGTTGCAAATTCATATTGACACCACAGAGTGGTAATTTTCTGGAACAGGTTATATTATTATTATTACGAAAAATATTTTATCAAATAATATTTAATTTATTTATTATTATTAAATTACGGAAACAAGTGTTTGTTTTATTAAGTTACTCACTATTATCATTATTATGAACAATATCACCAATTAGTAACTATAAATTATAAAGCCCATAGGAAAATGAATTTTATAATATCATATATAAAAATATAGTTAATTATTATTTACATGCCTAGTTAGTTTACCAAAAATAAGTATCTCTTTTCAACATTGTTTTTCAAGTCAATTTTTACCAGTTTTCAAATTTTGTAACAGCAGCAACTACAGCCATCAAACTTTCGGTGGCCATAAAATAGAGAAAAATCAAATCCTTATGATAGATTTTCGCCTTTAGTCAAAAAAATAAACACAAAATTTCAAAAAATCATAATTTATAATATATTTATTCTGTTAGCATTATCCAATATTTTTATGGTTATTTATTTCTAACAAAAAATCTAGTTAGTAGGGCTGGATCAAAGTCGTGATAAATGTTGACATTCAATATGGCGGTATGTCGTCAGTGCTATGCTGTGTCGTGGTGAGATTTGATTATTTAGTGGTTTTGTATTTATTGGCTTTCAAATACAGTCGATTTTCTTAGTTTGAAATGGTTAATATTCGCGTTGTTTGTATGTGCTATAAAATTTGCCCGAACGGAAGTAGTTAAAAGAGCTCTTGTCTCACGGCGTTGTAATTTTTACCCATCGTTCAATCGTACGACCGATGCCTACCTACAATAGATAGTAATATTAAAATATAGCGATGTTCCAACGCAGCGCTTTTTTGTAATTCGGCGTTATTGTAACCATTTTAATTAGTTTTTTTGACATATTTACGTTTACGATGTAGAAGCTGATGAAAGTTTCTATTGCAGCTTGTGAACATCGAGTCAAACACGTATAGATAGCAACAGACTTATACGATTCTACCTACATCCAAACTAATGCACCACGAGCTCCGACTCAGCAAGCATTGAAGACATCTGAGGATTTAGCATAACATAATCATAAGTAGTTTTATTTTGCAACATTAGTGGTTTTGGTGTATAAATTGTGACTTTTGCGTTAATGACTATAGTGTTCTTATGAACACAAAGACTAAAAGAAAATGTGATTTGATGTAAAAATTTGTAACCTCTACTGAAAACTTAGCACCACACAATATTCTGTGATATTAATAAATACAGTACCCTAGGTACTGCGCTTTTCTACATATATACAAAAGAGCAACCGCCAACCAATTATGTCCAGTAATTCTCAGTGGAAGATGTTCCAGCCGCCGGACTCTCATTCATCACCTTTACAAGACATCTTAGATCTCCAGCATTCAAATATGCAGCCCAAAGCATCATACCGTAATGGTGAGTGCGCTACATTTATTTACATCACTGGCTTGTTATGTTGACATTAAAATCAATGAAATTGATGCCAGAGGAACTGCTGGTATCCAACTTTTTTATTTACGGCTATGCTTCATATTAAATTGTTATAGTAACTAGAGAATTAAGATACTAAGCCAGATTTTCTTTTTGTTTTGTAAATCGAATCGTGCAGTGATAGCGAAATGATTACAATCATCACTTAAACCAATTACAGAGTGTCACGGCATTTATAAAACTAGGTTAACTAAAAAGTGGTGTCAGGAAAGAATAAAAAAAAAGATGAAAGAGAAAAATGCACCATTAAGGTACATTACTACCATTCAATCAGGCGAAGAACAGAATATTAAATAGTAAAATCTAAACAGTATGATTCAATTATGTCAATAATTAGAGAGAGAATAACTGTTAAAGTAACTGTATGTATAACTATTAAATGATTAAAAACGAAATTAAATGAGCTACGGTACAATTTGACCACTAAACTATCTGCTTAACTTGTCCGATATAATATATAATAGATAAATGAAATATATCAACATTTTCAAAATACTCTTTACTTGTAAAAAAATATAAAAATAGTATTTAATCATTGATTTATTATCTGTAATAGTCTCCAACCTTTTCAGTTATCTTCTCAGTTATGTTATTTATTTATTGTATACTTAATTGTAAACCAAATTTAACATTAAATGAAAATAACAAACTTAAACACATGTGCCATGGGCAATTCCATTCTGCATTCTCTTCCAGGCAAACCGCAATGGTCAGTAATTGCCTGGATATAAAATGGGGCTAAAAGTGACCAAGTACTTCAAAGTCAGAAAAGAAGTCCTATTAGTCTTTTCAGTTAAGTTTCCCATGCACTGGGTAAACCCCTTAGTGTGAACCAGTTCATATTCTGTATCATCACCTGGCTTCAGTACAAATCGTAAGAGTACCATCTCTTTTTAATAATCTATTAAACTTTATGCTATTATTATGGATATAAAAGATATTCCTCTACTTTTCTGTATTACCTAAAATAGGCCTTTCCGTAAATTCAACTTGTTTATAAATTTAGAAATACTGTTTTGATATACCTATATTGTGGTAAAAAGAACAAAGGCGTCTTCTTTCAAGTTCTCTTCTTGTTTTTATAATCGCTTTATGCCCCTCTGTTACTAGAACTAGAACTTGCAGATGTTGTGTCTACCTGTTCACATAATTCTATAGATATTGTTATAATGTTATGTCACACTTTTTAAGAAGATTTTGCACATTCATACAACATTTTGTTGTTGTATGGAGTGAGGTAATTTATGCAGAATAAATCTATCTTACTTACTTATCATGTTTACACCTGTGTTTTAGTTAACTGCATTTTGTTTATTTAAATTGGACTCTTAAATGGACATGATGTGTATGTAATTCATGCCACAACATTAAGATTCGCTGTCCTGCTTCTGTTTTGGTGTACTTATCTGATCGATTTCGTTGTGGGTTCCAAGACAGTTGAATCGTTTCTCCGGGACTTGCTGACCTTCATTGACTCGGCGTTTTCTGGTGGTCGCCAATGTTGATTATGACTTTCAGGAGTTGTAGTGGTTGTGAATGTGTGGCGAGTTTGTCCCACTAAAAATTATTTATAATAATTATTAATTAATTGTACCTAAATATAAAATGAGTTATAAAGGATATTGTATTTTGTTTGAAGGTGAGTACCCGAGTTCACCGAGGGACAGCTACAACAGTCAGTCTAAGTCTGGTGGTGGTGGTGGAAACCGCTTCTCTCTTGGTTACAATATAGACGGCTGTCCAATGGGGGACTCAGTTTATTCTTCTTCTGGCTCTACTAACAACTCTTCGTCTCAGAATTATGATTCAATGAATCACCCACCTATTAGAGAGACAGGCATTATCGAGAAACTTCTTCACTCTTATGGATTTATTCAATGCTGTGAGAGGCAGGCCCGGCTGTTTTTTCACTTCAGCCAGTTTAGTGGCAATACGGAACATCTCAAGATAGGGGACCCTGTTGAATTCGAGATGACATACGACCGTCGGACTGGAAAGCCGATTGCATCCACGGTTACCAAGATAGCGCCGGAAGTGGTAATATACGTTATCCTATTGTAATTCTCTAGTTGTAGAGGAATGTGTTGATTATTATGTTTGCTTTATTTAAGGTACTGAGTGAAGCGCGTGTAACTGGAACAGTAACAACTGAGGTCAAGGGGGAAGGCTCTGGGGATAATACTGGAAGAATTTCTTATGAAAATCGTGGTGAATGTTTCTTTTTACCTTATACTAAAGACGATGTCGAGGGTAACGTCACTTTGCGTACGGGCGACGCGGTGAGCTTCCAGATAGCAACAAATCAGCGGTGAGTATCCATATTATTTTGTTATTTCCCTTAATTTATGATGTGTCTAATCATAATAATATTCTAGAGGTACTTTGGGAGCATGTCATGTCCGCTTTGAAAATCCCGTGCATCCCGTCAAATATCACGGCGTGGTGTGTTCGATGAAGGAGAACTTCGGATTCATCGAGCGCGCAGATGTGGTGAAAGAGATATTCTTTCACTATTCAGAAGCTAAAACTAAAGAAGAATTGGTTTTGGGAGATGATGTCGAGTTCATCATTCAAACTAGAAACGTAAGCTTGCATTTTGTGAGAAATGAAATAGGTTTGTTTGAATAGATCTTTAATGTTTATAATAATTGTGTAGGGAAAGGAAGTGGCTTGCCACATTACGAAGTTGCCAAGCGGTTCCGTGGTTTTCGAGGATGTGAGTCCGGAGATAATGCGCGGACAAGTGTTAAAGCCCCTGGAGCGCGGGACTTTGGTACGCGTGGTTCAGGACGACCCGTTGCCGGGCCGCATCCGGTACCGTGCAGCTGACCATTCGGAAGTTGAGGTAACGTATCAATATTATAATTTGTGCGTTATTGATCAACCGTGTCAAAACAACTCCTACAGTAAAAAAAAAACCTATTATTTACTTTATTAACATCTGTTTAATTCATCAGCCAGTATTGCTTTACACATCATAAGCCCCAAGCCTTGCTCACGATACAGTATTTCCAATATTTCCTCTGTATTTTTTACGACATTAACAAAATATTCGTAGGTATTTCAACTGTTGCAAATTGTATACAATTCCTGATCTATTGGAAGTAATCGGCGCGCTCGTTCATGCCGAGGCTTTAATTTGAACAAAATTTTGCAAAAGGGATTTAAATTTAAATTTTGTTCAGTATTTCATTTTGTGTGAAGTTATCATTCCGTAAATATTGATAGCTGTATTAAATTTATTTATGAATTAATAATGTATTTCTTGAAAAGCTTGTGTGTTCAAGTACATGACGAATTAGCAATTTACAAGCGACTTGCCTACGCGGAAAAATTCGACACTTAAAAATTGAAAAGTCTATGAAAGCAGATTTTCAGCCCACCATGCGGCGTTCAACTTAAGCTGTGGCTGCTGTATTTATAAAGAGCGTTTTAAATAACAAAATAGTAAAGTTTAAATTTTAAGTTTACAAGTTTAGTTTAAAGTTTAAGTTTACAAAAACATAAATGTGTAAATTAGGTAGTTATTAGAGTAAACGCGAAAAATGTTGTGGCTTGAGCGAACTGCCCTGTCGCTCAAATGTACATAATGAACCTTAATTATTATCAAACCATTTAAATGGATAAGGATTAATATCACCAAAATTACCACTTTCATCCTACCCGGGTTTTTATTGAATAATTTGTTTTTTTTTTTTATTGTGACTTAACCATTAGTACACATACACACACATGAGTATGTACTGTAATCATTTAGTACATATTGATATGTATCATCAATAGTTTTTTCAGCACACGCCAAATTATCATTTTATTAGACAAAGCTTTGCTATTTTGGGTTACATTATTGCAAATTTCGTAGGGATTTCTACTTTTTTGCGAAAGTAAAATATAGCGTATTTTTAAGGTAATACGAACCTTGGGATATAGTGTCAAAACAAATGATAACTGCACTAACTAACTAAGCACTTAAACATAGAATTCCTTTTAAATACTTTCGTTTTAAATATTATCTAGCCTGTAATAATACATAATATATGTATATGCAGTCTAGCTTTTATTTATATTTTGTTATGAAACGAAGTTACTTTAAGGGCTTTCTATGGTGAAGAACTTCTTTATAGCCAAATCGTAACAAGCAAACAAATATATCTTTCCACTTTATAATAGTTTACGAAGAAAGGACAAAGGACACTTATTAAAACAGCGGTCGCTGGAGAAAACTGCGACCTAAATCTATCATTGTTGAACGCTTTGAACATGATTCAATGTTTCTTTTTATTCATAAATGAATAAATTCGTTTTGTTTGCAAAAGAGCACGGAGCGAATATTTTTAGGTACTAGTATTTCTATTGTCATGCGGCCGTCATTGTTTTAATTTACCCACCCTCTCCTCGTGCCTAAAATAGTCTATTTGGGGCGAAGGAGATTTGATCGCTCTGTATCCATGCACCAGGGGCGTGGCAATAGAAAATGGCGCCTAGGGCACGTGTCATGTTGTGCTTATTTATAAATTGTCTCAATATGAAAAATAAAAACAAATACACCAATTAAATCTTACTTATTCCTTTTTATAACGGAAGTAATGTAAGTCCGTAAAACCTTTTCATTTAATAATTGGTATTCGCACCCCATCTCGGATAGTTTAATTTTCTTTTAGCCATTCATAGATAAATAGAAATGACTAGAGTCTTCTTTTCATTTAATAATTGGTATTCACACCCCATCTCGGATAGTAATTTTCTTTTAGCCATTCATAGATAAACAGAAATGACTGAGTCTTATAGGAAAGGTCAAAAGCTGACAGACCGTAGAATTCAAGTACGAGCTCGAAAAATTTCACCCCACCTCGGATAGGTTTGATTTTCTTACCATCAATTAAACTAATGTAAATAGAAGAAAATATTTAGACTAAACCAGGAAAGCTCAAGAACCGAGAATGCGAGAGCGAGCGAAGCGAGCTCGAACGTATTTGCATCATGGATGAACTATTTTCGGTATGAGCCAGGCCCTAGGATGCGTGGGCTCCCTACGCTACTTACTTCCTGGTTTGCGGTAAGCACCGTAACCCAGGAACGTGGGGACCTTTGTTGCGGGTACATTGATTCGCAGAAATTAGTGTCTCTAAAAGTTTACGTTTCCGGCCTAAATGTAAACAGAATTCGGATTGCGTCGACTGCATTATATCTGCTGAATTTTTAAACCGAACGTGGTCGTTACAGGTCGACAGCAATGGTCACCGAATGAGTTCATACGAATTTCTCATTGGTCACCGCAATCGCACTTTTCATACGAACCGGGTACAGCTCCGATCAGACCAGCGCGTCGGAAAACTGGGAGCGTCTAAAACGCGAAACCTAAAGTGTACACCTGCGTGACTGTGACGCGACCACGCGATACGCATGTAATATCATTAATCTGTGGCTTATCAAACGCCTACGTCCCGCTCTTTCGCCGCGTAGGTGTGCATGGCTATATTTAAAAACAAGGTTGGCGTCTACCAAGCGTCTGACGCTCCCGCTTCACAGTATTTATGATCACTTACGCTTACAACTGAATGTGCCATCTTTCTGGTAAAGCTAGACACGAATCTTTAATACATCACTGTAATAAAATATGACATGCCCTCTGCCAGTTTGCAGACTTGGTGGAATCATGACACCTGGCGTCAGTGTAAACTTCAAAAGGATTTCTTGAGCTCACTTGTGCGTTTCAATAAAGTTACATCTCTGTCCAATCCCTTTAAAGACGTTCGAAAAACCTATGCGAGTGTGGTCGATATTATGATATAATCGATTAATGAATAGGTGTTTTAAAAATAAATAAATTTGTTAATTCGACACATGGTCTTAACATTGTTCTCGAACAACTTCTAAAAATGTGCTTGAGTACCTCCAAAATTACGTAATAATTTCATAGAATTATAGATTAGTGTGAGGAAAAATGCGCTGCGTGTCACAACCGAAGGAACGGACGTTTCGCTGAAACCCGCCAAGCTTAAGTGGACGAGTGACTACGAACGTTACATTGGGTGGCCCAGTACGTACATACTTGGCCGGCTTTTAAAATGATTCTATTCTAATATTATATATCTGAAGAGTTTGTTTTGTTTCGTTAAACTCGCTAATCTCTGGAACTGCTGGTTTGAATTGAATAAGTTTTTTATTGTTGGATAGCCCATTTATCGAGGTAGGCTACAGGCTATATAACATCACGCTACGACCAATGGGAGCGGAGCATCAATGAAAAATGTTGTAAAAAGGTTTTTGTTTTCTCCCTCTTATTTGACGCGGACGAAGTTGCACGGGTCAGATATTAATAATATACATAGTTCAAGGATTAAAGATGGTCATGGAAATTCAAGGTTTTTTTATACATTAGCATTGCTCGCCCAGACTACGAGTAGAAATAGAAACAAGGTTCCTATTGTTACAAGATGCTTGTTTCTAGCGAGATTTACTAGGAACATTCCTGTCCGCCCAGGTGCCTTTTGGAGACAAGGACCAGTGTGGCGAGTTCACGTTGCGCCACGGGGATTGGGTTCAGTTCCAAGTAGCTACGGACCGTCGGGACCAGCTGAAACGGGCCACGAACATCTCATTGTTGGACGAGTCATTCAACGTGTCTGGCGAACGGTAAGATGATGGCAGCTTAGTTAAACGTTGCTCTATTTGTGTATATAATTGTTACTAATCATAATCCGCCCTGGGCTACCTGATAACATAAACCAATGAAGGCGCTATGCCTTCGTAGGTAAATGTCCCTTTTACCTTGAGTACTAACTAAAGAAACATCGCTACTCTGAAAAACAAAGATTCACAGTGCCTATGAATCGAAGTTATCTTGCATATTAATAGTTTGTTAATTTCGAGCAAGCTTAAAGGTCCCTCAATACAGATCTGTATATTTTATGTTCGTAAAAACTGTTTCCCATTTCCTCGCGTTTGTAAGAAATGTTTCCGTTACGGGGGAGTCGTCTTCAGATACTTATTACTTGGCTTTGAGTGCATGTGATTCGCTATTCAATGTTTTTTTTTTTTAATAAATCGTAGTTATTACTATAACACAACTTATTTTGTAACCGTCACAGCTTTTACAGATGACGTTGTACTGCACGAGTGTTACCAATACTTTGAAACTTTTAGAGTGCGAATCAAATATTGTTTATACTAGTATGGTGTCGTAGATTTTTAGACTGTTTTTTGTAAAATGAGATATTTATAAATCATATATGTATGTGGAAACAGACGGGAGCAAGGAATCGTATGCTCTCTGAGGGACGGATTCGGATTTATCCGCTGTGTTGAGAGGGAACAGACAATGTTCTTCCATTTCGCCGAAGTGCTTCGTCTTGGACAAGAACTCAGCGTAGGCGATGAGGTTAGTGAACCTAAACCGTCTAATTTAAATTGAAATTGTATATTATTACTATTATAAACTGAGAAAGTGAAACCGTCGATAATTTCGTTATTACAGCAATGATAAATTACTGACTCCTGTTGTAATTCATGTTTACTTTCATTTCGTGGTTTATATTTTCGGTAGTCCAACCAACATTGGGTAATATTTATTTACTAATTATACGGATACAATAAACAAAATAAACATGTAGGTACAGAAAATAAATAATTTTTGGCAGGTGGAGCTTACTGTGGACCCTGTGAGCACTTTCTCAAACATGAACAATCGTCAGTCTGGGATCCGTATCAAGCACCTGGTGCCGGGGACTGTTAAGTTCGAGACTTTGATCGAACATGGCGCCCGTGGTGTAGTCACCAAAGAGGCTCAGAACTACTCGCCTTCCAATTCTAGCCCTACGAGACCCCCGCCGTCGGTAAGTACGCAACACAATCACACAGTATACATATTAGTATGATATTAGTATCAAACATATTATATTTAATTACCTTTTATCATATAAACCATTAGATAAAGCCACACACTTTCACTTCATTAATCACATATTGGCCGTATTTTTCCATCTCCCACTCAAGGCGTTTCTCGAGTGCTCAATTCATAGCTTTTAGCCCATTCTTTTTCATCTCCAGCTAAGTTCCTCTTTAGCTTAGCAGTCATCTTCGATCTGATGCTCAGAGTAGTTTCCAACCTTAGAAGTTTTGAATCGTAGAATACTGCGCTTGATAGCTTGATAAAAATTAGATTTGTATGAGTGATTGAAAGGATCAACTTCACTCAGTGAATGACGTCCACGAGGCATTTGGTCAAGTATCCAACTCTTGACATACTTGATACACGGTTTGTTACACGCTTAATTATATTATAGATATCGACAGTTCCTGTTTTAACCCTTTATTGTTGAAATGGGTTTCGTAAACTGCTGCTTTATAGTGGAGGAGCTGGCGCCTAGCAGCTTAATAGATATTAATAGTTCACTAGATTGTAGACTTATATTAGGGCGTAAGTTTGGTTTGGTTATGGGAAGCACCATGCAAGTGCCGATACTGGCTCTGAACATTCTTCCCTTGCCCCTGCTGGATGCCTTAGCATTAATTCTAACAAGATTATTGTAGAATCGCGGTCACTATGATTTACGGTCTTAAAAAGTTCTCCAGGAAAGTCCTCAAAAGTACCTATACATTATTATATGTATCTATTTTTAAAGATATGTACAGTATAATATGTATCGATTTATTATTTATAAATAATCAATAAATTCATCTTGAAAAATAGTTTATCTAAAGCAATTTTGAATTTGGTTGTTGATAAACTTTTCTCTTATACTTGCAATTATAAGGAATTCCATTGCTTTAAAAGTAAAGTCTGTTGTTTATAATGTTTCTTGCGCTGTTATCCCTTCAAGGGAGCAGAAACAAACGAATGGCGGTTAGAAATATATTTTAAAATATCAGTTAAATATATTTGCTCCCGTATTTAGTCGGGACCAGTAGTTAGATATACTTACTTAGTTCTACTCTTTGAATACCTTTTTTCGCTAAGCTGCTCAAATGGCCCAAGAAGCCGCAGGTGCAAACGCCATTGCGTAGGCTACGCAGGCTTTGCCTACTGGTAAGTTCCAAAATAATCTTCCATAATGCTGGTACTTATTTTTGAACGTAGTAAATCAGGTTTTGTAGGTTAAATGGAGGCCTTTTAATTTTGGATTGGCTTACTGGAGCTATTTCTTTAATTCCGATGACCGTTGTCTTAGAGCTTATTTGAAATGTAGGGATTGATGTTTGTGGCGATCATTAGAAATTAAACGTGCAGTAAATGTTTAATCCAGCGATATCAATGTTAGTCTAGCACTGTGTTTTTTTTTAAATTCTTTATAATAGTAGACCTGAAGGTTACCTTACTCGGAATGGAACAGAACGTTTGAAACTGAACAGGCGACGGTGTCTGGTGGACACTGGTGAAGGATGCGAGCACATGAAAGAAGCAATCGTACTGTTTAGTTTCAACGACTTTCTTGGTTATAGTCCCGGCTTTGTCCGCTATCAACCATGAGACCGTAATAGCGGATCTTGGTAAAGGTGGAACTGACCGTGTACGATAGCCTTTAGATTTAGAATAATTTCTTTAAATATTTCTCTAAAAATGTAATAAACTACTTTACTATCACGTTTTTAATCGTGTTCCTTTCTCCAGGAATATAATGGTGTGATAAGTTGGCAAGTAAATCAGCAAACAAAGAAATCGGTCCCATTCTCTACCAAAAACTGTGAATCTAAGATGCTGCCCCGAACTGGAGACGTTGTTACTTTCGATGTCTTTCAGGTATGTAGCCTGACGATTGAATTATGTTCTTTGGTATTCGATAAATGTAAAGTTTTTCTAGAAATTAAACGACGCTAAACTAATATTTTACCTTGGTAAGAGACTCATTACATGCCTTCATACATTTTCGGTTTTTCAACAGGTGAAACGAACAAAAGAGTTTGTAGCTAAGTCAGTTCAGGTACAACATAGTCTTACTAACGGAAGCAGCAGCAGTACTAGCAATGGCGCCGGCAACCGACCCATCATGCAGGGATTCATCGCTGCTCTCAAGGACGGATTCGGCTTTATAGAAACTTCGGATCACACTAAAGAGGTGTTCTTTCATTTTAGGTAAGCTTATTTTTAACTTGTATTACTTACTATACTTCCCACTAATTCATTGCTTTCAGAAGTTAGCAAATTAGTATGCATTGGGTTGTCAGAAATATGTGCAAAAAAATCTCTTCAATTTCAAATTCTTTACTTTTATCTTATGAAAATTAGCAAGTGGAAATATTAGTGTTCTGATTACTTGAGATACGAAACCCTTTCGTTTCTTGAGTACTGAACTGTCTCGCCATTTTGTATTATTTTAAGTTGCGCATTGTGTTAAATATCAAAAGGTCAATTATTTTTAGCACTTCATTCACAGATGCAGGTAAAGCAACCTCGTTACAATTTTTATATTTTTCGCTGTGTATTTGTTATATATCTGAAAAACTTGTTTTGCATCCTACAAAGCGGCTGTATTGTTCATGTACTCTTTTTATTTTTTTAGATTATAGGGAAAAGTTGAAAAGGGCACTGGAAGGGAAGTGCCCTCAATATAGAAGCTACCGGTTTTTACTCGATTCAAGACACTGCTCATTTAGAGAGACTTGGTCGTCATCCTCCCATCCTTTCGAATGGTGTCGTATAAATACAGGGATGTTCTATTTCGTATGTTTGTTAGTTCGATAACTGTTTTAGGCACAAAGTTTTCAAAATTATTTGAATACTTACAGTATTATTTCATTTAAAAAAAAAAAATGTGCTCTCTTGGGTAAAAAATCAGTAGCATCAATATTTTATGCACTTCCTTTCCAACACCTGCTAAACTTTCTAACCACACAGGCCTAGCGAGATTCTTCAAAATGATGTTTTTTTTTTTTATTATGCTACTTGCTATGCGAGTATTTTGAATTTGCTATTTCGACGTATAAAATGCTAACCTTCCAGTCGAGCTACTGGTAGCTGCGTCTTCTCAACAATGCATCGGAAATCCCTTGTTGAAATGTTACTGCACGTGAAGCTTCTGTTTAATTCCATTGTTATCCAATTGTATGGACTGAGCTCCTAGTCACGCAAAATTTATATCCGTTAGGATCAAGGAAGATCACGATTGTTTGACTACTGAAAGTTGCAAGCGTTGACATTACCAAGTCTTAGAAGTTGAAATCTGAAAATATTAACATAATAAAATATTATTTCTGGAATAGCAAATCGCACTAAATTTATTACTTTGATCGCTGGAAAATCCCTTATAAAAGTTAAATATGTTCAAGCTTTTCTCTTCAAGTATATTTATTTATAGCTAAAAAAGTTCCCTTGTTTCATTATTTCAGCTACACAATATCCTTAACTCCTTTAACTTGCACTTTTTTGTTGTTATAAAAAAGCGATACTTTACTTTTGCTTCTATTGGCGATTGTGACATAATAAGCAGATCTATGGTTGCACCGTGCAACAAAGTTTTGTTTCCAAGTTCAAGGGAATACCTTGAAAGAGTAAGAAAGAAGAATGTGGCATAATCCCGAGTTAGATTAACGAGTTTGTAACTCGTGATTATGCCGCTTTTGAAGGTCCGTAATGAAAGATAATAAATAGGTTATCAAATATTGCTTGTTTATTTCCGCAAGTTTTATTTGCATTTTATTATTAGCCCACGACTATTCTGATCATCAATGCCCTAGCATACCTACTGCGATGGGAAAAACAACAGACATACGTTACACTTAAATCGCTTATGCACACATTATAAGCTATGCGAAGACGTGGACAGACGTGAAAGCTATGCATACATGTAAAATAACAAATTGCTGGTCAGAAATTAGAATATCGTAGCTTCGGCTATTTTATTTTAAAACACTGTAGGTACCTACTAAAGAAAAATATGGGATCTCGATCTCATTGCGTATAGGGGTTAGCCAACTTTTCAATTTACCTATCTAGTTAATTATAGAATTAAGAAACACTTCTCGTGAATGAGTCGCATTTACAAGTCACAGGTCATAATAACGTATAAAGACATATTTTAGCGATGCGAAGAATGTAATTATATTTGAAAGTGTTTTCTTAGCCTTCCTTCAAATTAACTGCATTTATCAAATTATTCTAAGAGTGTCCCGATTTCATGACATTATAAACATCTCACTTATTTGTGTACAATGCCAATAGCGACGCTTAACATTTTATTTTTGATGTTCAGTTTAGATTTTAATGCGAAAGTCTAGCTCGTATCACGGTTGCCGCTTTGTGACTATTTTCAATACAGTGTTTTATTTCCCTAACTTGCGTGCGTAAGATGAAGAAAACATGTTAACCCTATTACGATGTTAATTCCAGTAATCTGGAAGGCAACCCAGATGGCTTGGAGCTGGGCTGCGAGGTGGAATATACGTTGGGGCGTGTGAATGGGTCGGGTGGCGGCTGTGCGAGCGCCGAGTACGTGCGCCTGCTACCCCGCGGCACTGTCACCGTTGCTAAGCCGCTGGACCCCACACTCAACGGAACGGTCACCAGGACCCTGAGGGCTCTCAACCCCGATCAGGCTCACTACTCCGGTAAGCGTCGTAAACAGCTTCTTTTCACATGTACGTCTTCTATTCGAAACTGATACTTTATCCTTCCATCATCTGTTCTTCCTTTCCCACAAAATTCGCTAATTATTCTGTTGGTATGAGCGTAGAGTCTCTGGAAATGCCGGCTACTATTGACAAGCCTGGTCTCAGTGCTGCTGAGTCGATTAATGTTTAAGTCAATGCACTCTTAAACTTTAGCCGCTATAAGATGTAATGCACCTTTAAAAGAAAAACATGCAAGCCCGTGCTTAATAGACTGCTTAAAAGATATATTGTTGAGGAAAACTGCAGCCAATTTAAGTTGTAAATAAATAATCCTGTTGCCTTATCTCCTTATTACAGTTTTTATCCAGTCTTAGGACGCCTTATCCACATTAAAATTAGCGTTCTTCCATGCAAATATCGCGTCCTTATTTTTTCCGATCCTGGTTTCACAACAGCTCTTTGTTAGCATTACGGCCGATATTAGACTTGTTATGGAAAACGGCACGTCCACTCTTTATTAGACTTCAGTAATGCTTTAAATACCGTGATATTGATGTCTTACTCCGCATCTCAAGTCTCTTAACATATCTCCATGAGAAATTGATTGGTTTCGTAGTTAGTTACCTTGCATTCCATTTGCATTGAAGGTTTGTCCTTGCCATGGTGGCACTGCGGCCGTACCACACGGGCACTTTCTATCTCTTGTCCTTTTCGCTACTTTTATAAATACTTATCGACGGTCCTGGCTTGGCGATTGTGGAACGCTTTCCGGATGCCAGTGAGATAAGCCATGTCACTAGTTTCTTTTAAAAATATAGTTGTAGACCATTTCTTTTGTCTTTAATTTTTTTTAAATCTAAGGAGGATCTCGCTATACAATTTAACGCCTACATTGAACGTTAATCCATACTGACACGATTTTCGTATTAGAGAACTCTGAGTCTAATTTACTGAGCCCGATTAAATTACATAATTTGCAGGATTGTATTCTGGGAACAAAGAACACTGTTAAAACGTGTCACAGCTGAGTGTCACTTGTCTGATTACATTCCCCTATAGCAACTGACATTCAGAATTGGATAATTGAACTAGTTCTCTAGGTCATTTTCAGCTAGAATGCAGGCATCCGCTTAGACTGACTTGGCTAGGTTAGAGTTTATTTTGAGAGCTCTGGTTGTAAACAGATTTCCTAAAAGGATGTCTGTGATTACTGCTTGCAATCAAGTGTTCTTTACAAGTACTTCGGAGTGCGTTTTTGGTACTGCCGACATAAAAACGATGGGAAAAAGTTAAAACAAGTAAATATGGCGTTACAGTATGCTAGAATTATTATCGCCATTATGAAAATATAAGCCTTTCAGCTGAGAAGACGAAGTCAAATCATGGTATGTAATAATGTGTGATCCCATCGTCGTTCACCAACTACATACCCATACTTCAGCCCACTACTGATAATAGAAAAAAGCAATACTACGTGTAATGTATTGACTATGGGCCAATCCTAGAATCACCTGCAGCAATCTAGTTTACAACCACTAGATCATCAAGGCACTTTGATTGAACTAGCTGTTTTGCACGATTTCATTCGTAGATTTTTTCTAGGAGTCTTTTTTAGAAAAATAAAAGTAGGTACTCTAATCCATAGGTACTCTTTATAATCACTTGTCTGTCAGTAAAATCACGTCAAAATGATCCTACTTTTTAGGTTATAAGCTGGAACAGACAGACATACAGACTTACCAATTCCTTTTTTTTGTATAAGTTTTAGTAAGAAACCGTTATTAAGATATATGTAGCAAAAGTGTATTTGCGTTTTAATTTAACTTAATGTTATCTTGTCTATATTTGTTTGTTTTTTGTGTTCAGGTCTAATTCAAGTGGATGGTGGCTCCTCATACGAGTTCGGTATAATGGGGCTGGCGTGCAAGCGTGAAATACTGCAGGTCGGTGACCCGGTCACTTTCCAGGCCGACGTAGAGGGCCGAGCCACTAACATTGTGCCAATCAGGAAGAAGAGGCGTGCCACAGTTGATGCTATTAAAGGTATACTAATCTGAATACTTTTACTGACTAGCACGTCTTGTTAGATCCCAGAAGGGGTGGGAACTTCCTGTATAATCCCATATTAAATTAGTTGGAACATACACCAGTGAACAGTTATTCAAAAGAGCTGTGGTTGGCATCTATTGTAACTGAAATTATACCATCAAACTGCACTCTATTGTTACTGTTACAAAGGCGATCTGGATAAAAGTGGTAAATTACGATCATGCATGATGTCTCGTTTCCGCATTGTACGCTACTTTGACCTAAAAACCTGTTTAGGCAACTAGCAATCCGCTGATTTGTTTGCCCACTATTCACAGTTACTGTCATTGTTTATGCACCTCTTTGTAAGAATAATCACATTATAAATTTGCCACTACATCATACATACATAGACTCGAGCCTTATTCCCATGGATGTTGGCAAAAACTAGAAAAGGCAACCGGCTAAGATTTTTACATACTCACATACAAACGAAACGAGATTCATCTGCTCAGGCACGTGTTGGTTTAATATAACGCATTAATGACTTGTATGTTTTCAGGTGGTTTTGGTTTTCTGTCTCTGGAGGCTGAGGACAACCGCCGTCTATTTTTCCACATGTCTGAAGTGCGTGGTAATCACACGGAACTGCAGCCCGGCGATGTGGTGGAGTTCGTCATGCTGACCAATCCTAGGAATGGCAAGTCTTCTGCTTGCAATGTTGTCAAAATTGGGTAAGTTTACTGTGTTATTTATAGACCATTAGTCTTTTTTGGATTCTGTATCTCAAGATGAAAAAGGAACCCTTATTGGATCATATTCATAGTCCATTTGTCAGTCTGCCAAGACTGGTTATACTAGTGATTTTATTCAAAGTCTAGAAATGTATTTATTTTAATAATCTCATTGTGACCATGGGTCATCACGTTGGCCTATTTTTGCAAAACTAAGACAGGCGGAAAGAAAAATTAAGGCTTATGATTAAATCATAAGTTCTCAAATATTGAGCACTTACTGCGTATTTATGAATGTTCCACCAAAGCACGAACAATCCATGTGAAATAGACTACATTTTGTGAAAAACTTAAAGCGCAATTGAAAAGGAGATGATACTAAGTTAATAAAATATACCAAGCGATTGAACAAGATTTTGGCAATATTTCAACGTTTATGAGCACTACAAGATTTGATTTTTGTCACGAGATGACGATAGTTTTAATTTTAAATGTTTTTATGTTTTTGTATAGCAAGCAAACTAATGCCCCACGTTATGTGAAACCATCAGGAAAATCTGTAAAATTCCATTTCCAAAGGCGATGTCTTAATTATGGCTGTAATTCAGCAAAACCAATAACCTTCAAGTCAGAGCACAGTGAAATTTCCATTGTGTTCAAACCAAACTGTTGTTATTTTCTTTATCAATGAACTTGTTTGGTTACAACACCACATTCTTCAATATATAATAATAATACACCATAATAATCCCAAACACTTATGAAATCCAACTGTAATTAACATTTTAATACTTTGTTTCATTGAAGTTTCCAGAATGTTATCATTAGCATCTCTTCAATTAGACACTGGCTTGGTCTGCGAATTGACAATTTCTATCTAAGAACTGGTTGAACTTCTTTGTTATTGTTGAGAAGCTTCGAAACACTCAACTTAAAATTCTTACTTCAGAAATCGGTCATATGTCTTATTGAGCAGCCAATGAAAACATTCTGATAACTGGAAAGGTGTGTCAAAAGTATGAAATATCATAAGTATGGGAAAATCACTAGCTATGGGATAACGTCTCTGTAACGTAATTTAGTGAGATATCATAAAATATTTTGATTTTGAAAACATTTGATATTCACATAATATGTTTGTAACATTGCAGTGGAAAAGGTTCCGGGGCCAAGGCTCGGTGCGAGCGCCCAGAGCGCTTGCTGGCGCGGCTCCGCACGGCCTCGCTGGAAGAGTCCAATGGGCCGCGGGTGGTCGTGATCCGCGCGCCTCGCGGACCCGACGGCACTCGCGGATTCCGCCCGCGTCGCACTGTCGCAGGTACATATTCTATTTACCTATCTCTATCTATATTATCTATCTCTCTCTATATATTTGCGTGCAAGTAAATCGGCCCACCCTATATGTTATGATTTCGAACCCGATTAATCAAATTGCCACCCAAAACTTTGTATACTGAGTGAAAGTAGGTTTCAAAACCCACCACCACATACACTAACATTGGTAAAAATAACGATGTTGACACTAATTTTCAGATTCCTTCATTTTACATTTTTGCACACAGAACCTCTGTGACGTGGCTGCGTCTTTAAAATTAAACATCTGAAATTTAGTTATTGTTATTTGTTACTTGATCATGTAATTTGTGTAGTCATTATTAATTAATATAATTATAGGTTGTTGAGTTAGTCGGTAAGGTAGATAACAATCTTTTCATTGCAGTCGGGGATCTGTAAAGAACTATTCAAAGAAACCGGCCCCCGACTGTAATGAAAAGATTATTATCTACCTTGTTTTTATTTATTTTTTGGCGTGTTTTTTAATTTATTTAATTATTTTTTACATAGTTAAAATATAGCGATTGATTGCTTTATGCTTAAATATAATAATATATTTTATTAGATCAATCGCCGACACTACAAACTCAAAGCTTTTATTTCAAGTAAACTAGGAAAAGGCAAAGTAAAAAAAAAAAAAAAAACTAGTTGCATGTTCCAAAGCGT
The DNA here is from genome assembly GCA_905332915.2 of Hecatera dysodea. Lineage (NCBI taxonomy): Eukaryota > Metazoa > Arthropoda > Insecta > Lepidoptera > Noctuidae > Hecatera > Hecatera dysodea. The sequence continues at coordinate 19,499,852 of HG995286.1, read as the reverse complement.
AGATTTTTCGAAATCATTAAATAGTTGCAAATAATGATCACATGTTGAAATTATTCATTAATAAATACCTGCTGTTGAGATTGAATCATTACAATGTAAATGTCAAGGCGAAAGAGAACCATATAGCATAAAGTGTGAGGTGGTCTTTTGATAAGCTAGGGCCTGTTTTGGTGTATCCATGAATGAACCTATTGCAGTCCAGTGCTGTAACTATAACCCCCGGTTCTTCAACATCCAGATCCATGCTGTCTATCATAGTGAATCTGCCTAACCTATTCCCAACTATTTTTCTCGGCTTCTCGTCTTACTAGTCGATGTATGGACACTTACTTGTCACTTTTTTGGGAGTAGGTATGGTTTGGGACAGCCATGTCTGCCGAAGGACAGGTAGCCATTGAAGCAAACAAGTCCAGGAGTGGTTTTATATTGGAGTAGTACTTGTAATCTAGCTATGAATTTTATTATGAGAGTGCTAGAGTTCTATAACGTATTTCATAATTTAAGGATGAGCTAAACACATGTTTCAATGCTCAAATATGGATTCTAATTTCTAAATGTGCTTCACAGAAATGTTTCTTTTAAGTAAAAAACTCTGATGATAAACCCTGATCTATATAAACGCATTACCAATTGAGAGGCCTTGTTGTATGAAGTGCGCCCATGTACCAATGTTTTGCATAAAGTTTAAATAAATAAATACAGATATTAAAATTTTAAATAAAACAATGTAATTTTGTCTTTTCAGAACAATTAGCTGAATAAGAGATCAAGACCATCAGCACGAAGGCCTCAACATGTAGGTAAAACATCATAATGGTTTGATTTTCCACTTCAAATTATTTCATTGTATTCATGAGAGACTGACTTATCCTCTTTTCTTTAGCAGCATTTAGGAAATTGTTTTGTTATTTTTACTAATTCTAGGTGAAAACAATAAATTATTGTCAGCTGTCATTAATACCGATCAAAATACACGTTAACATGTATAACATCAATAAGCAAGGTACATATCAATGATTGAAACCAATTTGCGTTGCTTATATACAGTTTATTTATAATGATTAAGAGGTTCTTTTTCGCATAGAGACGTTGTTCAAAATTCCGTTTGCACCATTCCTTGGCCAATGTAAATGTTATGGTTTGCCAAGTTCAATATGTATTTGTCTGCGTTGTCGCGACACATGGCACATGAAGACGTGGTCACCGAACAGCTAAGCATCTGTTTCCAATCTGTTGCTGTATTGGGATTGGCATTCGAAAACTATGTAAATATTTTATAGAAGCTAGGTATAATGTGTATAAAATGCTCATAATCAAACAACCCGGCTTGTGTGTGAATCTATTGTCAATGAATATCAGCAGGTTATGGATATTATATGGAATGTCGCATTCACTGTCTGTCAGTTGGAAATGGATTTCTCGTCGAAGCTTAGTGTGTCTAAGTAATCTGTTTAAGTAAGGTGCGTAATGAAGTAATGTCATAAATTGATGGACATTTGATACACGTTGTTGCGGTTGCTGTTACGTTTAGTAGATCTCTTTATGCGAAACATACTGTGATCAATGAAAATTTGTTGTGCAATAAAAAGATAAGATGTCCTCATAGGGCAGTGCTAGTCTCTTAGTATTATGCGATCCCGCCTGTCACACGCGCTTCATTTGATATGTGTCGTCGAACATTGTTCTATTGTGATGACGGCTAACCTTTGTTAACGAACAAAATATTCATTGTTAATCGGAAAAGCATTTATGCAATGAACTGGAATGGAACCAAAGACTGACTTAAAATATTTATAACAGTAATACTTATTGGTATTAGATTATTTTGATCGGCTAAATCATGTGAACCTTCATGGTGTTCATAGTGGCCATAGATTTATAACAAATTAATTATTTCAGGAGAAAAGTGTTTGATTGAAAATTTTAGTTTTACTTTAAATTACGAAATCAAAGATATCTCAGTCTGCATTCTATTTTCAATATATAATGTACCAACGTATTAGTATAAGTAAATTTAAAACAGCATACACGTATTGATTATTATTGGTGATTATGATACCAATAAAAATTTCAAATCTTTTGTAACTAACTCTTTAAATGTAAAGTAATAAGGAGTTTGCAGGAGAGAGAGAATTGTAAACTCGAGAAACAATTTAAAGGAAATCATCATCCTAGTGGCGTAACACTCGTAGTGAAGTAACTTTTGTGGAGAATTTCCTTCTGTCTGACTATGATCCATTTTACTAGGGATCAGCGATAAATGACTTTTTGTTTATTTTTCTTCTTCAATTCCTTTTCGTTGACATGAAAAAAAAACGGGAAATCAAATCTTGATAAAAGTTATAGCGATCGAGAGTGTGGTACGCAATTAGGATGCATATATTCTAAATGTTAAGTAGGTAAAGTTACAAATCCACAAAAAAACTTAAAATTAGCTATTTATTAATTAGAATTCTATGAGCACGATAAGAGCCGGTAGCTCTGCAGTATTCGAGTGAGGAGTCACTCGCTCTGTAATCGAAACATAACCTTAATCAATTAATGAATAAACGAATATTAAAATTAAATATATTATTGTATTATTTGTTGTGATTCTGAGGAAAATAAGGGATCTTCATAGTTTAAACAACATTATATATTGAATTTGTTTGCAGCTTAACATATAACTATGCCGAATTTATTTTGTAGATAATACTCATTGTGAAAAATACAATACAAGTAAATATTATATTTTGAATTACTCAACAAAACGCGGGTAAAACTGTGATTAATGATAGGGATCTCATTGGATCGATCTATGAATTTTATTTATGTTGCCATTACGTTAAAGACTTGAACTGAATTTAAAACTGCCATTGATTCTGTTTCATATTACGAATACAAGCAAATATAGGCAAACAAACTGAAATAAGCTTCTAACGTCTTTTCCGAAAAGCTTCACTAGTGTTCCATGTAAGCATCTGCTGCAAGAACCGGTAATGCTTGCTTATGCAACTGTGTGATTTCGATGTATTGAAGTAGCCAGATGTGTATGTAAGAGCTGCAAAGAGCCATTGATTATATTAGTATTTTATTGATTTATCTTTTATTGTTTATTATTCCGCATTGAACATGTCATGTCGCCACGTTTATATGCGACATATTCTCTTCTATTCTTGACCCTATTAGTTACTTTTTTGTTACTATTATACTACTTTCTTTTTTTTGTCACGTTATTGTCTCAATAAAATTAGCTTTATAATTTCTTTATATTTATGTTGAACACGTATCCACTGCCATCCCTATCATTGTTAGTTTCGTCGGCGATAGATATCTGCTGTTAATTTGATCGCATGCGTGACTTGCAACCTTCGATCTGGTGACGTTTCAATAAGTTGCATTTTATTTTTGTACAAAATCTTGTCCAACAGGTTGAAATTATAAATAATTAAATACAACTTATTGAAACGTATGCGCGTTGTGTTGTATGTCGTGTTATGCTCTTTTTATGTTTATCGATTCTCTAACTTGCCCAGCCACGCACTTTTAATTTCTGTTAAGCTGTTTTCCATATTTTGAATAGTTTAAAAATCAAACTATTAACAATCTCGCTTGACTTAACGCACATAACCATTACAACTATAGTACATAGTTTTACCTCGTGATTATTGTTAGGTATAATGGTAAACACCATGTCTCCCTTAAGGACTTATGACCCTGTGATAGCTGTAACAATCAACTGATATATTAAAATAGTGTTGAATAAATTAAGCTGCCTTATATAATTGAAACAATTGAGCCTTCATCTTGTGTTAAATATGTGTTTTTTTTTCAAATCTTTGTTCACATAACAGGTTTACGTATAATGTTTGTTTGAATACAATTATAAAATTACATTCAATATCTAATGCACAAAACAGAAATGATGAAATCCGCAAGTTAAGATAGTGTAGGCTAGCGATACTGAACCTGCGTTTGTATAATGCCCGCTAGGTTTGCAAATAAGGCCAAGCTTTTATTTGCCCTTTGAAACACGGTTAGTTAGTTGAGGGTGACCGCCTTATTTATTTATTACCACTAACAAGACCGCAGCCTTTGACATGCAGCAATCCTTGTATGTGGCCCAAGAAACAAATAAGTTTAGTATCGCTACGATTGACGTTCAAGTACTGGTAACACAAAGGTACCAAACGCAAAATCGCTTATCGATGATCTATACAAATCAGAAAAAAGCACAATTTTGTCAAAATTTATTTCCTTACAGTAAAATTTGGTGATTGGTATCGTTCTTAGATTTGATATTGGCAGATATTAAATTAGTTGACAGGTCAGTGAGAAGTCAGTTTAAATAAAGTTGTTCGGTGTTTAGAGAATACGCTTTCCTTTGTGTGACTTTGGCTGTGAGCTGAGTGCAAGTTTTGTTACGTGTGTATATTAAAGTAATTCTCAACGCAATAACTAACGGTTGTTTGCGACTTATACGGTCGACTTTTTGTACTCCGCCTCGGCGGCTCGTGCCGTGAACGTGGTTACTGCGCCACGTTCGGACATCCAGGTCAATTAAACAATTTCTAATGTATATCACAGTTTCTCATCGACATCTCCGGACTTGATTTTATAGTATTTTGTATTGTAAGGAAGCATCGAGTCAAGAACACCACTAAGTGTCTTCCAACAGTGCTACTTGTTTGTCTTGTTACGTGTAAAAGTTGTAAGAGTTATTTTTCCCATCTTAAACAATGCATTTTTGTATCTGTCCTCGTCAATTTTCCAGGTGAACGGTTATATTCTTCCATTATCTACCGTCAAATCTATGAACGACATAGTTTTATCGTACCATATATCAGCATTTCTGATTTCTTGAGTAATAGAAAGCACTTGGACTGACATTCGATTAAGCAATAAAAAAAATGTGTTCACATGTGTTTATACGAAGCCCAAGTCAGCTTTCGTGCACATAGCACATAGTAGGATATATGCTACGGTTCGATATTCTCAGCAGGATATTTGTAACTCAGAGGTGTAAAACTATTGCTGCCGAACGTTTTAACAATTAGTTAAATATGTTTTTTTTTATTATCATTGTTTTTTGTTGTTGTTTTAAAAATATATTGGGTAATATTTATTAACTGCCAGTCCTATGTACACATTCTAGAACTGTATCATATTAAATTTCTCATCATAATCTTAATTGTTTTCAAATGACACTGTTGTTAAGGTGCTGGTGAAGTAAGACATCTTTATTTAAAGTTCATCATCCATGTCTTTAAAAACAATCAAAATTAACTCCTATTTATGGAAATTAATTTTAAATAATAGATTTAATAATATACACTTGAAAACATCAGGTAGTTCACTTCACCGGGAGTTTAAAGTATGTTGTCGTATCAAAAATTAAGATAATATCGAGGCGTTGCTTGTAGTCGACCTTTGGTATGTATACATAGGTCTTGGCCTTTACTCTTTGATTTTTTAAATGTAATGGGGTATCCTACATCAAATAATAGCGTTTCAAGAAAATCTTTTGTAAACAATAAAGTAATAAAACTGCAATACGGAAATCGAATTTAGAGTAAGAATAAATTGTAAGATGAAATCATTAACGTCATGTAAGGCGCAAGAGAGCATTGTTTTACACCTTGTTAAAATTTACGTCATGATGTTCGCACTATTTATACGATTGTACTGTCTGTAATCTGTAATGTTGGGTGTTTAGTATAATCTTTGTAATAACGGATATGATAGACATAATATTGTCAATGGCAATTTGACATCACTAAGTTCGCGTGATACACTAAGATCATAGTTGTATTTAAAGAATAAGTGATAGTGAAGTAATTATTTAGAACCTACATCCTCTCGGAGCAATAATTACTCGAGTATCTTACAACTACGTGGCTATTTATTAAATACGGTTTCATTAGTAAACGTATTGGTATCTAGTGAGACTATGGAACCTCTGTAACGGCGTGTACATAGCTAGCAGGCGCGACGGTGTCAAATTGTCGCCTCGGAACTGTATATGAGTACTCTTAAGTGCTTACGCTTTTCTTAATATGTAATCCCAAAGAAAAATAGGAATTTTGAACAAACGTTATATGCTTTACGCTTTAAAACATGCTGTATCATGTATAATATGTATGCCCATGTAACCAATATAATAGTCATAGTGAAGATAAATAATCGAAATACTTGATGTTGTAGTGTATGCGAACTAAAGCCCCGGATCATTTCGGGTATAGGTATTATTATAAACTAGTCTTAAACATTTACGCCCGGGCGCCTGTCACGAGCAGATGTATTTTTAAGCTAAACTGCTAAAAAATTAAATAAATGCACCATGCATTGATGATCAATGATCTGATGAAGGAACATTCGTATCACTCCTTTGTAATCGAAAGTTTCAGTGTAGCTACGAATTTGGCGAACCAGTAAAAATATATTCAGTGCCTAAAAGAACCTCTGGGAGTTGATTAAAAAAAACCAAACAAAATGTGAAATTATTTAAGCATTTCAGAAATTACAAACTTTGATTAATCATAAGAGTTTATTTTTATTTTTCATCGAATGTATTCTTTAGACAACTATCTATGCCAAATGTTTATACAGTCCTGTACATTTTTTAAAATTGTGATTAAACCAATGTATGTACACTACCTTCTTCGCATTGTGTGAGTCCCTTAATTTTATAATAATCGCATCAGAGACACTTTCGTAGATGGGGTTATGCAAGGTTTGATGCCACAAACACAAACAGTTCCACCTGGATCATGACATAACGTGGTTGAAAATTATAACATGAATACTGAACCAAACTTGCACTCATTAAAAGCCAATTATATAACCACTGGTAAATATGAAATTAATAAATGGTTATATAAGTATAAAACACGCAATTTAAGTTTTATTTTTTTTATTAAAAACTGTAAAAATGTATCATTATATCTATCACTTTATTATATTTGGGAAAACCCCACTTGACGAGCTCCGGTTATCTGGGATCACCCGTGTCAAAGTTCTCTGTCACAGACATTATGCAACAATTTACGTATATCTATATGAAGTGTAATTTAAATACACTATTTTGTAGTTAGGCATTATGTTAAAAAAAAGCTACAACATTGCTATATAATACTATTAGATTTTTGAGCTTTCCATACAATATTATCGCAAGAGTCGTAGAAAATGTGTAAAAATAATACCTACACTTGAGACTGGATCGTATAATTTTGCACTACCTAAAGAAAACAATACTTTTAAAACATTACACCGAACACATAGTTATACGAGTGTTGTGTTCAATGAATCTATAAAATGTTTAAATATTTCTACAACAAAACTTAAGAGCACCGGGAACGGAGACCAAATTATTATTTACTATCAGTAGTATCAGTCCTGCAGCGAAAATTCTGAGCAGAATTTTACCGCTCAACGAGAGCCTCTTGGGATATCTAGGTCGAAACTCTTTGTTGAGCCAATATCCATCACGAAATCCTTATTTTGCTAAAATATTTTTTTACACTAGACAAGTCGCATGTTCAAAATATACAAGGAATAAAAAATACTTATATTTAACGTTATCGTAAAATGACTTCCTAAATACTTTCTAAAATAATACCTTTTTATAACTAACCAACCTAACCTAACAAACGGGCGGCATAATCGCATGTGCGACAAAGCCCTTTAGTTTTGAATCCTAACAAAACATCTGTCTATTATAGCAATATTAATAAGACGTAAGTACTATTTTTAAAATTACGTCATTCTATTACAAATATAATGTTATTACTACCAATATATAACTGGATCCACACAGTGGTCAGTGAGACTCGGGCTTCGTGTCATTCCGGCTACGTTTGGGATCGTTAGCCCAAAGGGCCACGGAACCCGGACATAGGGACATAATATACTGTTGTAAACTCCAAACCTAATGGATAATCATGGAAGGTACTTGTGATAACAGTAAACGAAATGTTCATACAATCAGGTTAATTGTGTGAACATTTCGAAATGTTACAAAATCTTTCTGTAGAATTGAATTAAGAGCGTATCCTTTAACTGTCCTATGTCAGGTCTGTTGGGTATTTAAAATTTGGCGTCAGTGTTGTAGCAGCGATTGTTTGATTGACTCCATATATATCTTCGCAGGACTTCCCCGTGTAATTTGTGTCATGAGCATAGTGGTCCCACTTTTTTATCGCCTCGTACAGATTAGCGCCTGGACTCAGTGTATACGAGACGTCTTTCGCTCCAACGACGTGGTAATCTTTATGCAGGTAGCCGCTCGCGACTCCTTCATCGAGCAACATTTTGGCCCGTTGCAGCTGCAAATCTGTCACTTTTGAATAAGATGGCAAACCCTCGCGGTAATCACCTGCAATGATATGTAATGCACACATGAATATGGAAGATATATTACGCAAATACATTGTGTGTCCTATATACAATGTACTTGAGTATTCCACTAAATTAAGACGGTGTCAGAGGTAGCTATAAGCTGTGTGGGAGATTGTGATGATGGGAAGTAAGGGTTCAGCCATACGCCTGCTGACGGGCGCCGTCAACCCTCCCGTACCGCGCAGTTACCCGTTTCAGACAGCGGTAAGTCTGCAGCTAACGAGAAGCGCTTGACTTACCAATAAACCCTATGCCAAGGGTACAATTATTGTATCCTCTCGTGTGGGCACCAATCCTGTTCCAGCCCCTCCCTTCATAGACTTTGCCGTCGTTTCCGATCAAGAAGTTGTAGCTGGAATGTGATGAAAAGTCTGTAAGTTAACTACTAGTATAAGGTATTGTGCTAATTAATTTTTTTCTAGGATGGTACAATACCTACTTTTCGCCTTGTCAACTAAAAGAACGACCTGAGACATGGAACAAATTTATAGGAATCGTCTGAATAATAGACAGCCTTACCGTTCGTTAGTAGTCTTAGGATGGACAGAATTAAATGTTTTTTGTAGCTATTATCAAGACTAATCAAGAGAGTCTTGTGAGAAAACCCATTTGTGTCGTAAATTAGAGAAACTGTAACCTCCATCAAATTTTATGACTCCCAAAAAAGCTTCTATTCTTGTCTAAGCTAATCCCAAAATTACGTAGTCACTGGAGTTTTCCTGAATAACGAATTAAACTTACGGAATATCCGATCCAGCATGTGTAACGTAGTAAGATTGTAGCGTTCTCAGCTCAGCGGCGCAACTAGTGAATTCAGTGCACACTGAACTGACGGTGTGATGAACTATGACGAGTTTCAGAGGGGCGAACTTGGTCACTGCATCTTGGTTGAGAAATGGTGGAGCGAGCCACATTTTGCGTGTAATAAACCACTCGTGTGGAGCTGTGGGCAGAATGAGAAGAAAGAAAGAAGGATAAGAAGAAAGAAAGAACGTAATAGAAAATCCTTATGGCTTCTATATATTTACTTTTTAAAAATTACTTTACTTAGTTTTTAAATAGTTAAAGAAAATATAACAAACTTAGATAAATAGAAAAGGAATAGGAAATACATAGGTGTCTCGGAATTAAGTTCTGTCAATGCCAAGCGTTCCTATAAATTTAATAGGTAATACGATGGTTTTAGTTAGCATAAATAAAACTCGCAAGCTTATGTAGATTTGTTTTTTTATTATAAACTGTAAAAAAATATCATTTTGGGAAATACCTCTATAAGGGCTCAAGGATAACCCCCAGTGTCATACTAGTTAGTAGGGATAGGTACTACCCCTGCATTTCTATTTACCCCGTTTTACGGTACTTAGTTACTTGTTAGAATAAATGCAAAGTAAAAAGAAAAAAAATGGCCTGTTCAGTACGTAGGTAGGTACCTACATTTTGTCGAAATTTGCACAAAAACATGGCAGGAGATTGAGTATGAAGTGAACTTAGCCACAGTTCACTTCATACTCGCTCCACCTAGTTAGCTGGACAGGATAGACCGGCTGTATCCACAGAGTGGTTAGTGAAATCTATAGGTACCACCTGGGCTATTTGCCTGTAAAGTTCAAATATAACTGATGACGAAGGAAGGTACTTACTGATGATCACAATAAACTTTTTTGAAGTGCTTACACAATCGGCGTGTTACAATACAAAATTGTTTCAACACTCTGTCTGTAGAATTGAATAACAAACGTTTTACTTACCTAAGTATACAACGTCTGGTTACCTGTTAAGTTTTTATTTGTCGGCGGCAGGGCCGCCGTTTGGGGAGCAGCGCTTGTTTGATTGATTCCATGGATAGCTTCGCAGGACTGTCCCGCGTAACGTTTGTCGTAGTTGTGCCACTTTTGTATCGCTTTATACAGATTAGCGCCTGGACTCAGCGAACTCTGGACGTCTTTCGCCCCAACGACGTGGTAATCTTTATCCAGGTAGCCGCGCGCGACTCCTTCATCGAGCAACATTTTGGCCCGAAGCAGCTGCAAATCTGTCACTTTTGAATAAGATGGCAAACCCTCGCGGTAGTCACCTGTAATACAAACATTAATAAAATATATTTCGCTAAGACGGGTACTTGTGTGCACATCCAATTTTACTACTTCATTTACTAAAAAGGTGATTCTCTTTTTTTTCTTGGATGGTAAATCATGAAATGACTTCCCCCCATAGAAATATAAAATACAGGAGAAGTGGCAAGGGGGCGTGTCGGCGTCCTCGCGACATGCTCTGGGCGAGCATGTCTTACGCAATGGTCGAATCCGCGAACTAGTGCGCTTACGACCGTGAGCGTGATAAGATATAAGAATGCCGTGTTGTTCAGTGTTTTCTTGTAAAAACCGAAGCATAAACCAAAACTTTGTTAATTATGGAATCACTTACCATATCAAAGTACAAGTATTTTACTATATTTGTCTTTAAAATCATGAAAAACAACAAATCGTAAAATATTTCTTGCTTATACTATGTTATTTTTGTTTTCAAATGTCACAGCGACAATAACATATTACAATGAATACACTGCTCCTTAACCACTACCTAAGTTTGTCGCTAAGTGACTGGATGAGCAATGTAAAAATCACAAAACGATACTTTATCAAGCCGATGTATCGCATAGTACGGCCGCTGCTTCTTGCCGCGAGTTAGTGATGTAATTGTGCAGATACACTGTCGACAACAATGTCGATTGTTGAATGAAATATTACAAAAGTGTACCAAACTTTCTTAGATTTCATTACATTTTTGGTAAATAATCGTTCAAGTGTTTTTGGCTTTGAATTATCGTGTTTATGCCTTATTCTCGTGCTACTTCCTTACTTTTTATGGTAATTGTATTTTACTTTCGATAAAGTTTCGAATGCATTATAGTAATCGGCATGTTTAAGATAATATATTAGTGACCTTTGCTTAAAATTAGTCAATAATTTCATGCTATTTATTTGTTATACATGGGCAGCATGGTGTGTGTAATAAATGCAGAATCGACAACTTTCCGATTTAGTCAATCACTAGCGTATATGTAAAATAAATTGCTTTTGCACAGCATAACGATACCCACCGTTGTTTTTGTGTGAGTAAGTTGTACGGTGTACGGTAAATACACGCTGTGCTTAGTAGGATAAGGTTTATAATTGATTGTGTAGTACAGTCCGATTTCAGAAATGCGGGTGTGTGTGCGACTGCGTATCTATTGCTTTTACTGAACTGCATTCGTAGTAGTTGCCGGGTGGTAGGGCAAAACAGGAGACACAGGTTCTGATACATTTTCGGCTACAGGGCATATCTCCTTGTTTATTATATCTATGCTTCCCCCGCTCTGAGCGGAGCGGAATCCCATCAGACTTACTGACTAAAACCCACCCGTGTTCCTCCTAGTGCCCTTTAGATTCCAACGCCGCGGTGACTCTTTCGAACAAATTCCGCAACACTAGCAGGCACTGACCCTACGGGGCTCCGTCTCTTTGCGTACAGCGCCTTTGAGGCACGCGTCGAACACGACGCGCCGTCGACCCGTGCCTGGTTGCGGGTAAAAGGAGGTGACCGCTTCCCATGCCTCCTCGATCCGGACTAAGAGCTGCTTGAAGGCAGCCCCGGCTCGCCCTAGTCTGGGAGCCAAAAGTCGGAAGTGTTTCGCAAAGTTCCACCGGCTGAACAGGACGACACCCAAGTACCTCATCGTCGACCCGACGCCGACGTAAACTCCTGCTACCATAAGCTGGGATCCCGATAGTAGCCTGTTCCGAGAGCCATGAAAGCACATGGCCTCGGACTTGTGCAGGGCCACCTCGGGACCCAGTTGCCGGATTCTGTCAATGACTATCGCAACCCCGCATAGACATCAACTCGGCCGCCGCCTGGTGCGACCCCCCTTGCGCGGCGTCAGGGTAGCTGACACTGACGAAGATGAAAATGAAAAACGGAAGATAAAGATGAAATGATCCCCATGAAGGTGAAAAACAGAGGAATTATTTGTAAATTAAGGGGCTTTTGTCCCTATATGTTTGTACTGAACGCTTGAGATGAAACTGCCTTGTTATAATCAATTGCAAATTAATTTAATAGCGCTCACTGCAGCCATATATAGTAACTATAATTAACGAGAGGCGCTTGGCTTACCTATAAACCCGATGCCAAGTGTACAGCGATTGTATCCTCTCGTGTGGGCACCAATCTTGTTCCAGCCCCGTCCTTCATAGACTCTGCCTTCGTTACCGATCAAGAAGTTATAGCTGAAAAATTTGACATTAATAAGATAACTTCTACAGTTCAATGTTATGTTACTCGAAATCATTTAATAGAATGGTACTAAATTATTTGCGCAACCTTTATTCCTCAGTCACCAAATTAAAGCAAGCTTATTGGAATCCAACAAGACTGCATTATACCTATACACAACTAGCGACCCGACCCGGCTTCGCACGGGTGCAATGTAGATACTAATGTTTCCTCTACTATAATATGCATGTATTATACATATAAACCGTCCTCTTCAATCACTCTATCTATTAAAAAAAACCCGCATCAAAATCCGTTTCGGAGTTTTAAATATTTAAGCATAGGTACCTACATAGGGATATAGAGACAGAGAAAGCGACTTTGTTTTATACTAGTTATGTAGTGATAGTAATAAACAGCCTTACTGCATTTTGTTCAAAACAATGGTAACGGACAGAGACTGATTCGTCTGAAGACTTGCTCAAGTAACAGTTGTGGTTGCAAGAAAACAGGTATCTTATATTAACCCTCTATTGCATACAAAGCCAATTTTGGCTGCTCAACTTTAGTAATTTATTTCTACCCTAATTTTAAACAAAATTTATAAAATTTTACTATAGTAATATTAAGGAATTCAAACTGAAACGAAACGTAATTTTTATTGTTTAGGGCCAACCTCATGTGTCATTATAATCTCACTTTTCTCCGGTGCGTACGCGAAGTCGTTCTTAGTGAAATTTATTGCAGCTTTGTTGGTGGAAATTAAATAGAAAACGTAAGAAAATTGATGTTAAAAAATTTAATTAATGTTCTGCAAAACCTCTGTTTTTGACCCCTATCACAGTTTATTCAAAATTTTTACTCCTTATACTTCATTTTCAATATTTTCTACGGGAGCCAATTTTGGCTTCGCATGCATTTACGATGAAGTATGTTTGTGCCTAAAATGGCTTCGCATGCATTCTGAGTTTTTTTTTATCTTTCCAGAATGCTTCCTTCACGCTTTTATGGTACTGCTAACTGCATTAAACCTATTCCTGGTGATAGCTCTCTTAGTAACGATGATTCACTATCTGATTCCGATGATGATGTTCTGCTTTCGCGCTTGCGTAACCAAACACGTAAAAAACCTTTAATTATTCTACCATCCGATTCCGATACTTCCGATGACGAAATAGTAGATTCTAGACCTAAAACTTTCAAACAGAAGCGAGCAGTTAGGGAAAAAATTATCTGGACAGAAGGAAAAATGAAAAAGGGGCTCGAAAAAGGGCACGGAAAATCCCAGCGAAAGTGCAAGACCTACCTCTAAATTCAGTACGTACAGACAAAATTGATCATTTGCCGATACACCAAAAGAATCGTCAATTATGTTAGAATGATTGTTCTTTGCGTTCTCATATAAAATGTGAGAAATGTGACGTTTTTCTTTGCTTGAATGAGAAAAGAAACTGTTTCAGAGAATTTTACCTTGTATTTGTTGTGCATAGGAAGCCAATTTTGGCTTCTGTTTTTTTTTTCTAAAAAAAGATACTAATATTTTTTTCCCCTTTATATTTTGTCTTACAAGCCCCATAAAAACACATTAAAACATAAAAATATTTTTTTTCTTTTTAATTTAATAATTCATGCAATAGAGGGTTAAGGAGGACTATCGCTTAGACCGAACTTGAGGTGACGTAGCTTTACTGAAGTTTTTCTTTTAGGATCATTGTACTCATGAGTGACGATAGTAATTTTTTCAACACGCTCGTAATCTCGCTCAAAATCAATCACTATACATTTGGAGCGTGCAAAAAAAAAAACTTGCATGCCATTTCCCCATAATTTTCGTTTTTAAATGAGGCTCCGGATAGTCAGTATGTAGCAACAAAGATACGTTTAATATTTTTAATCGATACGTATCTACAATACAACGTGTTGTTTTGCATCCTCGTCAAATTCACGGACGTAATTATGCTAATGATTGTCGACCCAAATCAACAATAAAATGAGTAGGTATTTTTTTTATTTATTTTTGCTATTTACGGAAATCCGTGTGAACAAGACGTATTTAAATGCGGCCCGTCTGTTCCTAGCCTTATAACTGCGCTTTCACACACACAAACAAACGCAAACAATACATCGATCATTCGACAAATTCGTAGGTACCTAAACCCCGCGCACGGCCGCACGCGCCTACCGTCTAGCCGCGCCTCCCCCCGCCCCGCGGCGCGGCCCCTGATCCAACAGTAAAACAGTTTATTTATTTGATGTCGCCGCCGCCGCCGCGCCGCGCGCCGTGTGCGCGCGTTTTGCGAACTCGGTACATCGTTGAGACGTAGTAGGTACAAAGTGCAAGATGACGGACAATTATTCCAATGTCGAGTTGGTAGAGATGGTCCGCCTATGCCATCAGTGGAGACAGCCTACGTGGAACCATCCGGATGTTCACAGAAATGTTTTCCGATCGGGAACCCCCATCATCACAGAGCGTCATGCTGGCTGCTACGCAGAGACTACGGGATCATCGGCAGTTTGATGCTCAAGAACGCGGCAGCGTAGGCCTGCCTGTCGCCTTGCAGGAAGACATCCTGGAATACTTCCAGCGAGAACCACGGGCAAAGTACGTGGGAGGCTGGTGACCGCTTTGGAGTGCACCACACCACAGTGTGGTGCCTACTGAAGCGTGAAAGGTTTCTTGACTACTGGATCGGTCGCGGAGGACCTGTGGCCTCTTAACTTTTATTTTGTGAGAAGTTAAAAAGTTAGTTTGGACGTAAAAAGTGACAAGTGTAACAAAATTACGTGCAAGGATAATTAGTGCTTTCGACTCTTTAAAAACGAAGGTGTTAGTTTAACGTAGGCTGAAAGAAAACCAGCTACATTGTGATCGACTGTGCCAAGAGTGTGGTGATGGAAACTGAACAATACCTCCGGGTAACATAAGTAGGTAGGTAATTTATTTATTTGTTCATTTTGTAAATACGTTGTTAGCTTAATCAATTTTATTACCTACTGTAAATAAGTCGATTTCAGATTTTTAAGTGAATCAATAATACCTAAGATTCGAAAGTATCACCACATACACTTAACTAGCACATCTTTCCATTTCCATCAAACGTAGAAAACATTTTTTGACTTAGTAGGTACCTAGATCGGTATACCAACTAAGGTAGGTACCTATTGCCGGTCCTAAGCGCGTTAAGTAAGAAGGAAAATTTCAAATCAACCAATTTAATCCACAAATAAAAACAAAATCATTACGAAAACTTTCAAGTTGACGGATAGCAATAAAGCAAAACTAACATTTTAATAATCATCTGATAACAGGTCATTGAACTTTTCTTTGGCGCACTAACAATAAGTAGTATTACTGTAATTAGTAAGATTTCCGTATTCCAATGATGCTTAAAAATGAGTTAATTATCAAGCGAAATTTATGACAATAAAGTAGATGATTTCCAAAATAAAATTAGGTAAAATTATTGCTACTGGTCGCCGTAGGTCATCGCACGATCGCACCCGTAGGTACGCGCTAGCATTTCGTAGGTAAGACGTCGACACTCACGCACACAGCTGCATTGTCGCTGTGTGCGTAGGCGCCTGATTCTGTGGTATTCGGGATTTTATTCTGAAATACTGTTAAATTTCAATAACAAAAAAAAGCAGCGCTTATTGGTTATTGACCGGTACCGTACTTTCAATTGATTATTTATGTATTTTATGACAACCTCCTGAAATGTCCTGACGAGGATGCAAAACAACACGTTGTATACTTATAAGTGCGTAACCTTAGCATAACTTCTTAGTACTAATTAATTGATTTCAGTGTAGGTTGCCTTAATATCATTGTTACTGGTACCTATTTATAGAAGACTGTATAATAAGAGCTGTATAATATTACAATAAAAGATGTAGAAACCCACAGAGATGTATGCTTCTTGTTAAAATTAACCTGACTAAAACCAAGATTCCACGATCTTTTACAATCCAAGGAATGTTTCGTGAAATAGTGAAAAAATACCAAGATCTGAAAACACAAAATTACCAAAACTTTCAGAAAGGTAAATTTACAGCACAACAGATTAGATAGTGAAGACACAAACACAAACAAAGAAAAAACGAAGCATTTAGGTTTGCTTGAGGCCTATTTTTACACTGAACACTGTTTCAGAAGAATGTCGGCTACAATTTTGGCTGATTCGGGCTGGTATACTAACTACCAAGCGACAAGGCGGATGGCGTTTTAACGTAGTCGCTGAATTGTACATAGAAGAATTAATTCATAAAAAAATACAAACATCCGAATTGAGAACCTCCTCCTTTTTAGAAGGCGGTTAAAAAAAGGCAAAGAAGTTTTGCCCCGAACCACACCCATGTACATCTCGTAGCCTGAGTTATTTGATGCCTTTTACTTCCATTTGTTTGTATGATTTAGGTACCTTTGTCACCGACATTTACAAAAAAAGTCCATGAAGGTAGTACCTTCATTTTTTAAGAAGTGGAAAATACCAATGTATCATAAATTGTGAAATTGCCATAGAAAAAGCCCATATCGTTTTGAAAATTGTACATTCACCAATTGTTTTAATCATCATCAATAGCCTGTTGCAGTCCATTGCTGAACATAGGCCTCTCCATTGTTTTAAATTAAACGATTTAATCAATATACATGTTGGTTAACTCGGTGAGCAACTTGCTCACTAGACACGACTGATTTACGCCTTCGCTTATGGCTCGGGCTGCAGCCCACAGCCTCGTGTATAATGAGCGACTTAGCTCACTTGTATCATAATGTACTATTAGCAGGACTTACGGAAGATCGTATCCATAATTTTCTGCGAAGTAAGATTGGAGAGTTCGCAGCTCGGCGGCGCAATTTATGAATAGAGTGCACTCGGAACTGACCGTGTGAGCTACTATGACGAGCTTCAGGGGTGCGAACTCGGTCACGTCGTCTTGGTTGAGGAATGGTGGGGCGAGCCACATGTCCCGAGTGATGTACCACTCATGCGGAGCTGTGGGTGAACAAAATTAAATTAATATATATTATTAGGAAAGCCATTGAATCATAAGCAACAACGTGGTGAAAAATATGGTGTAGCTACACGACTGGCATCTATTCCATCAACGTCCTAAAAATCATGACAGTGCAATATATTGCGACCAGATGTCAGTAGTAATTTAAAACATCTTATGTTTTAAACGACTAGCATATGAGTCATTTTTCAACATAGGTAGGTACACTGGTACATACTTGCAGAGCTAGATTAAAATGGTTTTGTTTCTGCTTAGCAACTGGCTTAAGGGTTGCATCTGTTCAATAGGTGAAACTGACTCGTCGACTCTACCTACATTATCTGTACTTATAGATATCTGGCTGCACTGTCCTTGCACGCGTTATCAAGTATTTACCTACTTTTGATTTCTGAGAATCGACATCGTCACCGTTCAGTCTCTTAGGTACGTACATAGGTGTATCCATGTCTACAATTACCTATTACTTAGCTTTAAGCATTTTGTTACGATATTTTCTCTATATCTCTATAATGTGAAATATTCTACCTCACAACCTTGGGAAGATTCTGTTTGCCATTCGAAATCTGAGTGCAAAAGTGCATAGTAATATTTATTTTTAGTAAGAACTTTATAATTGAAAGCGCAGTGCGCCATCCTCGACGATGACAGCGTGATAAAGAAAAGAAAACGATAAATAAAGAAACTAAAATTTTAATCGCTTAATTCAATTCACTTTCCATCATTCCGATTTGTTTTTTTGATAAAATCGTAAGAAATAATAAAATATGAGCGAGTCCAGTAGCAACGAAAATATAAATTTAACACATGCAGAGTTAGTGCAAACGGCACATAAGGCCGAATTGAGTTTAATCAGAAACCGGAAGAACATACACACACATAAAAGCGTACAATTTGTTCAGTGCATGGAGTCATTCTAAAGACGCAAAACGTTTTCGGAGACTATAATACTATCATACTTCATTGAACTATCGAAAACAAGGAAATCAATCACACGCTGGAGCATTTATTCGACCCTAAAAACTACGATCAAAAGTAAAAATTATATAGGTAGGTACATAAAAATATATTCCAAACTATTGCCGTTTTTAAAGAAAATGTCAAGAGGCTACAAACCGAAAAAATCTAAAATTTCCACCACTACTAACATAGACCAGTTTCTCAACGAAGCGCCCCACTCTGAATTTCTTGCTTCAAAAGTAGGTAAGTATTACGGTTTTTAATATTATATCTTTATTCAAATTAGCTAGTTTTATGTGAAAGTATGAACTTGCTGTCTTATTATCTGCTGTAAAATTAATTTTCTTCCTTTGCGTCAAAGGTTGTCCTCATTATTTGCATTAGTGGGGCTTGCAGGACTAATGACGTACGTATCATGGCGACTCACGTACCTTACAACGAAAAACATTGAGCAGCATTCAGAAAAGTTGTTGATTAACTTATCAAACATGAAGACCATTAGATATTGATAGGAACTTCGTGATTCGTGACTAATATGTCAACATTGTAGATCAATATCAACCCTTGAGGCCTGAGAGCACACCAATCGTTTTTTTTTTCTTCTTAATAAGTATCGCAAAGGAAAACATTCTAGACAGCCCCTGGGAAGTACTTAAATTGGTAGCAAAGTTTATCTGCGTCTCATATCTTTGAAATCCTCGCTACGCTCAGGATTCCAAATTTGAACCTATTAAATCCTAACATCATTCGCTTGCTCAGATTTCAATACAATTACTCGCACCAAAAAAGGACTTTGCAGCCTTGTATAGATGTTGAAGGCTGCAAAGTTCTATACTAATATTATAAAGAGGTTAGATTTGATTGTTTGTTTGTATTGAATGAGCTCCGAAACTACAGAACCGGCTCCCCTGGCTGACACAGGCTATATTTTATCCCTATATTCCTACGAGAACGGGAACTACGCGGGTGAAACCGCGAGGCGCAGCTAGTAACAAATAAATTATTTTAACTAGTTTGTTAGGTATCTATTTGCTGTTAGTTGATATTGATTTTTAAATAGTCATAGTTGCAAGTCAAAGAAACAGTTTTAAATTTTCTATGACATCCAAAGGATAGCTTTTTAGTTAAAGAAATTTATCAGTTTTTTTTTACATAATTATTTTCTATGTCACATTTTTATTCCTCTGAAAGCTACCTGACTGTTGAAAATCGGCAACAAAGTTAACTTACCGACATCCACAACGGAGTCAGCAGTCTTCTTGGCAATTACGGTGAAGTAAACAATTAAAATGATGCACACCAAGAGAGCTACTATCGCAGCTGCGCACGACAGCCTTTCCGCTCTCGTGGTACTCTTCGCTATGTCCCACAGGTACCGGGGCAGTGGTAGGTCTGAAATAGAAAGGTAAGGTTACAGAAATGTTTTTATTGTAATTAAGAATTGTTAAATTTGCAAACTTAAAAGTTCAAAGGAAAAGCAAATTACCTTTTGTACTGTGTTATTCTGAAACTTAAAAACAAAATATTGTTCTTATTCGGCGTACACCTACCTCAAACTAATGAAAGACTAATATTATCCTGTAGTGCCTTTTTAACCGACTTCTAAAAAGGAGATTATCAATTCGACCCGTATGTATGTAATATTTTTGAAGTATTAATTCTAACATAAAGTCTGATATCATATTATTATAAGTAAGAATGTGATATTCTGACAGTTTAGCTGCGAATGTAGGTGATTTGAAGTAAGTAAATCAATTTTTTTTTATCTATATCTATATCTAAACTAATATTTTAAAGAGAACATATTAGTATTTTTGAATTTTGACAGACATTGGAGACTTGGTCCCTTCATTTTGACGGTCACTAGGTGTTTCATAATTTAATGGAAATTGTGTTGATGGTATATTTTTCTTTGTGACAGCAATTATATGAATTCAAGTATAAAAATTCAAAAACATTTTAATGTTGATTTGTGTTGCGTGGTTATTAACCTAGTTGTGTAAATTGAGATATTTAGATTTATTTATAATGGAAGATTATGACGACGTGACGATGTGATGTCTTATGGTCTTCACTTTTACGAAAGAAAACCGGAATGCTGACCAAAACTTAAAGATTTACACAAATACTGATAGGTATCTATTGACCCTATCAGTGGGTAAAAGTGGGCAAATACGAGTATGTAGGTGTGAACGGGACTTTAGATGGGAAAGTCGGTGGAAGCACTAAAAAAACATGGTTTCAGTTAAATCAATATATGTATGTATTAAAATATCTTTGACGGTTGACGACAAATTAAAGTAGTAATTAAGGTAGCAAGAATTCTTAAAACTCTAAATTACTTAGCTATCATATCACAAGAAAAAATATGATCACCTGCTAAAACGCTACAGGAGTGTTAGGTTTGCTAGATTAAATTATTTCTACTACTTAATTTAAAGTATAGCTTTGGCACACGGACTTCAGAGCCGTATCTACTTTTAGTGGTCAGCAACAAACACTTTTCTCAAGTTCCACATAACGTTACAACATTGCAATAACCAGGGATTATTACAAACACCATAACATTATAAACTCTTGAATTCTCGACGCGTTGTGATTGTTTTATGGTGTACTTCACGCGATTCCATGCATAAACTTAGGCATGCAATTACCTGATGACATTAACTCAAACATCAAAGTGTACGGAATATTGTCCTTTCAGCAGGGAGCCTACTAACATTATAGATCTACCACAAAGTGCAAAGTTCATCGGCACCGTCCACGTCGCCGTCACCGCATGACGACGGCAGAATATTAGTCATCTCAGGCTCAGTTGCCCAAGAAGGATGGAATTCCTATACAAACTTAATTTTATTTTCTAAACATGAATACAAATAAATAAAATTGTAGAGTCTGCGTCTTAAGTCTAAATAACTTTTCACTAAATGGATATAAGGTCCTCTCTGTCTATTTATTCCAGCTTATCTCTGAAACTGCTAGATCGATTCTGTCGCAAATTACACAGGCTGTAGTTGATGTAAGAAAGAGTAAGTTAGACAAGAAATACGGCTTCAACAAAATTAAATTCCATCCAATTGTGAACAGACACAGGCAAGAGAGCAACAGCTAGTTTCAGGGTTTGTCCTATAGCTATCCACTGAATTTCCTTATGGCCTATGGGTAGTTACCCCTTCTTTTATCTTTCTAAGTTATGCAGTTAGCAGAGCTGCACGTGTCTATGGATGACAGCTATTCGCTATTTAAAGACTTCATTATACAAAATACCTATTTATATTATGAAAAGCTAGATACTGCTACTCTGTTAATTTCTCACTGTGAACTGAGGCGAAGTGAGTGACTTTGAAGTGAGCTGTCTGTGCCATACGAACATGGTGGTCATCACCTACGTTTGATTGAATATAGACCCCGAGCTTAGATAAATATTACACTGTCCAAACAATATTTGGTCTATTATTAACATTTGCTAAGTGCCTATTAGTAGACTTCATTATTATCATTTAGTATCTAGGATGCTTTCTGGCACGCTCCGCATGAGGGTTTTACAACTTTTTAGAGGAAACAGAGTATTGCGATCATATTATAGTGCGATTGCTAGGCCTCTGCAAGTGCTAGCGCAAATTTCGACCCCCTTGGGCCATTTAGGTAGAGGACCGCATTGCAAAACGAAAAACCCGCAGTCTGTGATATGAACAGGGCGATGGAACAAAAATGACGTTGCGCAGCAGCTGGGCCAAAAGTGTGCTAGCCTTTAAAGACATGTGATCGACCAATGATTGCAAGCGGTTATTTAAGAATCAGCATCCCAACGTCGCAACATTAACAGCCTTTTGAGCAGTTTCCTAATTAGGGTTTTCAGGAAAATTTATGCAACCAGTTGGCGCCACATACATAGGCGAGAGGTCTTCTTCCTTGAAAAAGTGACTTTGAGTTAAACATGACGTTGATTTTAATTTAACGAATGTCAGAAAACATGACCGTTTTGACAGGTGTCTGGACCTGGCGCCTCAGTGCTGCCACCTGGTGCTCGTTATTTCAGAAAATCCTCATTATTCTTTCTCCTTTTTGTCTTCTTTTGCTTGTACCTACATTTGTAGATACTATGTCCATTTATAATTTTAATGTTATTGACTCTATTTTCTTCTTTACCTAAACAGGAGTTTAAATTGTTTACACTGATAGAAAGCTACACTTTCGGCTGAAAAGGGCACGGTCTCTTATGGGATAACCCTCAGGAGCAAAGCCACAAAGCAAGTAGGTACTTAAACTAAGACATGCCTAGCATGTCTTAGTTTAAGTGGTGAAAAATACTTTATCAAAAGTTCTATTTTTTAAAAAGGCAAAACTTTTTAATAAAATTATGTGATTTGTTTATAAACTTAGCAGATTCATTATTCAGTTTTTTTTTTAAATATATTTAGAGAATTTGAATTTAGAATATAGGTACTCATCAGTATTATTTAAGCAATGCAAGTTGAATGTTTCTATCTTGTCGAGATAATAATATATATTTTATTTGTACATTTAGAAAAACATACTTGAGTACACAAGGATTAGGAAAATATATGTACAGAGTCACATTAAAGGGTGAACTTCAGATCTTTGCTAGACACAATGAATACAGTTTTACGCATTGCAATTATCAGTCAGTTGCAGTTATTGTGGCGGCTTCAGCACTCTTATCAATATGTAGTGTAGTATCAATAACAAAGGCCATTAAATATGTTGGTAGATTTATTTTCTATGTGCCAATACCTTTGTCGTTGTACACAATAGGCATAATCTATTTTCGTATCACTAAGTACCTATATAAATTACATAGGTACGACGACGAAAATAAATTATAGAATCTAATTTAATTATTCCTACTTAGGTATCTACGCAGGAACGTATGTATTTTGATAGGCACCTACCTATCCACTCTATCTATCATAACATTTGAAAATCGTTAAAGTAAAAAAACCTGACTGCATAAAATGAAAAAATGCAGTACTTAAGTAGGATAGCTACATCTACTTAACGGTCAGGTATGGAACTAAAAATAGTGAGCATATCTTTAATCAGGGAAATTAATCTAAATCCGTGGACGTGCTAAATCCCAGCTCTTTAGGGCTTTCAGACTGCGACGTCAAATATTAGTACCTCAACGGAATTCCACAGAATTTTCCTGCGATATATTTACTTACTATTGCCATACATTTGTACAGCAATAAAATTATATGATCCATAATAATGCAATTTATGTTTGCCATCAATAAAACATATGATTACTCATCACACGATAGGTAGGTACCTAAACGATTTTTTAAAAGCTTTGCACTGTGAAAATAATATCATGCGCCTGGCGTGATATTATTTTCACAGTGGAAAACCATACAGCATAGTAATTTTCAGAGAGTTGTTATTTTATGTTTTTATTCGTTTATTGACACCAACCAATTTTAAGTAGTTTTCGAATGGACAATGGATTCGACTTACAATTAGTGTTAAAGTTTGTAAGGTTTTTTCCATTGATTGGGTTTTGAGGTCGTATTCATGAATAATCTGGCTGTCATTGAGCTGAAATACTAACTATGTGAGCATAGAAAAATGCGGGTAAATTGGCGAGGGTTCCATAATCACTGGTGCTAATTATTATCCCCGCTAGGAAAATCAAGTTTCGTTCATGGAATTTTATTTATTTACAAGACAAATTACAAAAATCACAACCTGAATGCGCTTATATTAATCACCTACTTACTACTGTAATTATAACACGTTTAAATCTCTTGTTCGTAGGCGTTATTCCCGGCTCGCATTACCCTAAGTTACAGTACCTACTTAGGTATTCTGTAAAAAGCGTAGTGAGCAGAAGAGAATGGCAGCTCGCTTAGTTTAACTCACCAACATTTTCGCGGTGATAAATATGCACATATGAGTAGAACAGCACCTTCTGAATTATTATAGTAACGGACAACATTTTCGTAAAATGACTCAAGAAAATGCTGCTTATAGAAGTGCATTTCTTAAAATAATTATCAACAATTTTAACTGTACCATTTACTTACTTTAAATTGTTTCTAAATTACCTTAAACCCTATACACATATATATTTAGGGATGTTTTTGTTCTTGAATAAGTACCTCGTTTATTCGAGACTAAGAATTCCACTAAACGTCGCGCCTCTTTATATACAATAGCTCGTGGATAAGAAGGCACTAACATTAATCGAATTAAAACACTGAGTAGATTGTGATGTAGATAAATGAGTATAATCGTAATTGATCAACATCTGTTATTTAAAACTATTATATCAAAGTCATCTAAATGCAAAAAATATATTATAATAGTACCTATTATAACTTATTCCTAATTTTCAAATATCTATTTAATGCTTACAAAATAATACGTAATAACCTATTTAACATCTATGCAGTCCGCCTCACTATATACCGTAACCTGACGGTCACATAATCACATTCTTGTAGAACGAATAGTTTGAAACAAACTTCTGCACAGTTCTCACTTAAGTGTTCCATCCAATACAAGCATCTGCGTTTGAAGAGTTCCAGTGCTCGAATTTGTGCAGTTGTCTTAAGAGGTTTATCCCCGGGGGTTTCACGGCACCTTGTACTTGGCAGTGGCCGTACATGGTATAGTCAGTCCTCAGAACATTTTTTGCCACTAGCTCTTCCAATAGGACTTTCACATTGTCGAACTGAACCTCTGCTGGTATCGCAGTCATGTAGTCCCCAAGGAACATGATGCTGATACCCTTCGTATTCCATGACCTCACCATCACACCTTGGACATTCGCTCCTCTGCCTTCGAATACAAGACCGTTGCCGCCGACGAGGAAGTTTGGCCCGATGTCAACCCAGCCACGCCGCTGGTGCTCTCTTTGTATCAGCAACACGTTCTTTATACAGGCGTATCTGTCCATGCAGTGCTCCATGGCTGAGTGGCCGATCAGTACATAGGGCAGCGGCAGATTTAGATTGACTATTTCATATTCAGGCATCGCTTGCCAGTCACCGCGTCGCAGGTACCAGTCCGTCTTTAGATCTAGCCAAATTAAAATAATTATTGAGATTTTTCCTAGAATAGCGTTTTAGTAATGATATCAGTTTATTGATCGGTTAGTAGAGTTAAGATATGTTAATGGAGAAAAGTAATTGTTACAAGGAATATATTGGTGAGCTGGAATGGGTTTGGGCATGGGATTCTTTTCTGGTCATAAGCCGATCAGTGGCAGAAAAAGATATTTTACCTAGATCTAATCGTGTTGGTACTGTTGCCAGAGCAAAGTGTAAGATGAGGAATGTGAGTCCGGAAGCAACTACGAAGGCCCAGCACACGAACACCGCGATGCTACAGCGGAGCCGCTTGGAGTTCTGTGGCGAGACCAGCTCGAGGCCCAGTATACGGCCTGAAACATCACCAAGACCGCGCCCGTTAACAAACATAGTCCTGACAACATGAATGATGAGAGATTGACTGATTCCCGGCCAGGCTGACCATAGATTCTAGCATTAGCAAACATGCAAACTTACTGCGACCGTAATAGAATGGAGGTCATCAACATAATGGAGAATTAATATTTAAGATTATTAAGGACTATGATCATTTTTGTTTTTCGTTTCTTGGTTTGATTGTAAATAGTCAATTTGGATTTTCAACCTTGAATTGGAATTGAGGAAAAGTGAGTGAATCACACTTCTGCTTTACTGAATTCAGAATACAGTAGCACCGCAAAATTACGCCTACGTATGTACCTAAATAGGTAAGAACGAGATAGATATATGATTAATTTTCTTCGTCATTCTGATGACTCTTAATTTATGCATAGATGTTCAAAAACAGCAATATTCAGGTAGAAAATTGCAAAAAATACGCATTTAATTTGCATATTTTCCTTAATTTGTTTGTTAAAAAATCTGGCGTGCTCATGCTAGATTTTCTAACCGGCTAGTGTCAAGTAAACTGGCAATATTTGTTCTTGAATGTGGCTTCAAAGCCGGCCTCAGATCAGTTGGCAAATAATATTGCGGCATATGTCAGTTTAAGCTAATTACCAAGGTTTTTAAGATTTGCGTGAGCCAAAAATCCACATTTAAATTGAGTTAGCGTGCTGCCTGCTGCGTGCGTGGGCTTTCAGACAGCGCAGTTCGTCGTCTACAGAACTGTAGTTGAGTAGGAGGCCAAAGAGTGGTAAGCTTATCTAGCCTGGTTTTAATTGAACTAAAACTAAGAAGCTCTTTGATATTTGTACTTCTACAGCAGACAGCGGATTCCTACCAGACTCTACGCTTGTGTCGTGAAACTAGAAAAAATTGTAGGAGATAGTTACGTCGGAACTGATGCTTTTTACTAATTAAGTTGTATAACACCAGCGATTACATGGAGTGTTTTCAATACAAACGCAATGTGATATCTATAGATTTCACATTTTCTGAATTTCTCTCAAATATACCAAGTTCAGCTAATGAAACAACACAAATACAACAATACATTACCAAATATACCATTTTTTTTTTTTTTTTTTGGAATGGACCACTCGCAGTTCAGCACACTAAGGCTGGTTACTGCTCAACCGGACAATCCTGTGGTGGCCTCAAATGAATTTAAGGCCCCCAGCCAGGGCTAAAAACTACTAAAAAGCTAAATGACCGCTTCGCTAAGGGCATCCCCTGTGGGATACGGGCCTCGGCTTAACGGGGTCATTGAGAGGGGCAGCAAGGGACAGGCTGGGTCAATTATTATTATTTAGGGGATTTAACGCTAATGGCTCAGCGGCGCGGGCTGGCTCGTTAGGCAAAAGTCGGGGAGGGATGTTACTGGGGCGTCGCGATGGGCCTCGTCGGCGAGGCCGGAATACGGAACGCGGTCTGTTTTTGTTTTTTCTAATCGTACTGGTTTCCCTATTACTCTCT
Organism: Hecatera dysodea; assembly: GCA_905332915.2. Lineage (NCBI taxonomy): Eukaryota > Metazoa > Arthropoda > Insecta > Lepidoptera > Noctuidae > Hecatera > Hecatera dysodea. The sequence goes on along the minus strand of HG995286.1, from coordinate 19,472,328 downwards.
TGTAGTAAGGTGATGGGGTCGTCGGGTTCGACTAGGGAGTGCCGTGGACGGCGAATCCTACTAATCTTAGAGGGAGTGTACCGGGCGGCCGATACAATGAGAGGGTTCTGATGGGATTCGGCGGACTCAATGAAACGCTTGTTAAGGCGCTTCATGAATTGTTTAATAGTTGGAATGCGGAGGTCGACATGGAGTCGATCGTTTCTAACGAACCACGGGGCACCCGTGGCCTTCCGCAGAAATCGGTTTTGGATTACTTGCAACCTATGGATCCGGTACGACTTAGTGTGCGCAAAAGTAGCACACGCATAGGTCATAATCGGGCGTAACCAAATATACCAAATATACCACTGATCGGTAGGGTTAGTTAATTTTAGTAAGGGGGCCATAGTTATTAGCTTGTTGTAATTCCTATTCCTACCTATAGTAAATTTAACGGTTTATTTACTCTTTTCCTAAGATTTGGTTGTTAGTCATGTCTCGTCATGTTATAGTCAATTGACCTAAACTTCCCATATATGCATTGTTTAGGTATTTATGAGAATTATTCATAAACAATAGCACAATTTCAGTTTATTAGACGTGAAGTCCAAAGATATAAAGTTGTTTACTGCTTAAATATTTTATGATCATATTTGCGGTGAAATAGCTATAAATATTATAATATAATGTAGGAACAAAAACTCGTTGGTAGATTAATTAATAAAACGGTTACTGTAGGTTGTTGTTATGGTAAGTTGTAGTAGTGTAGTAGGTATTATTGGTACAGGAAAAGAGAGGCCATAAGGTCGAAGTCGGTCTGTTTATGATAAACATGAAGTTTTACTGTCGAGTTAGGTTAAGACCGCTAGCAAGCAGTGCATCAGTTTTTTTATTATTTATTCCATCCTGTGTTGTGAGTCCCAGACGCCGTTTTCCTTCCTTCATAGATTTTTTTTATCAAAACACATACAGCAGCAAATTATCAACCCCTGTCGGATTTTCAGATTTTCACCCGTCAGTTATATTGTTCGGTTCCATAGGACATGTATATACAGGTAAATTGTTACATTAAAATTATAAAGGCTTTTAAAAATAATAGATAAGAAAGTATGTAAGTAGATAATGAAACAGCTCAAATAAAGGTAATGCAGGGACAAGGAAAATTAGGGACGGAATCCCTAATTTTCCCCATAATTGAAACACTGAATGCAGACCTCCTCAATGAACTTGACCGCCTTCTAAATAACTGCATTCGGGTTATTTTCAACCTCCGCAAGTATGATCACGTATCCGCGCACCGATCACTATTAAACTGTTATCCATTCGTCAAAGTAAAGCGCTGAGGGCCTTGACTAGTCTGTTTTCCTTTCTTAATAATCCTTCTTCTCCTTCTTATCTAACTTCACAAATTCAATTTCTTTGCGCTGCTCACAGTAAAATCTTCGTTCTACCAATAATCGTCTTTTACGATGGCCCTCACACCGTTCTGGGTTCATCCACTCCTCTTCCTTTATCGAGGCGATCTTCCTCTGGAATGCGCTCCCTCTGAACATCAGGGCGGTAACCAGCCAGTTGTCCTTCAAGGTCAAGGCACGTGAGCACATTCGCAAGAAATTGGTGGAATCATCACAGCATTAATTCGTCGGATTCGTTTTTCTCAATGCCAATTTTCTATTTAATATCTCTACGAGAATATTTGGCTAAGAACACCTAACTAGAGAAACTAAAACTAAAAACTGTGAAAACTGCAAAAGCAAGCTTTTGAGAAATATCCAACCTGAGTGAGAAGCTCTGTCTATGCATATATGGACAGGCCTACTATTGGTTGGCGGCGCGCGGTGGCTGAGGGGGCGTGCGGGCCGCGCAAGCGGCCGGCGCTGGCACATCGTGAGGGCTGAGCAACGCGTCACTCAAAAATCTTACCCCGACGAAGACACTGCGTTTTGTTTTCATTGTATTCCTGCAGTAGTATCGTCAACATATGATCCGGCTCGAAGGACCATATGTTGACGATACTACGTCGACTGCTCAGGGACAGGAGCGAATTAATAAAATACTTGGACTGAATCACAATCTGGTATAATGCAAAAACTGGTATTAAATAAAAACGTTAGCATTTTTTTTTTGTTAAAGGCCTAGACTACACGTAGATGTTCTATCGGCAATTGTCATGAATTCGAAAATGATTAAGACCAGAGATGAGATATAAATGATGAAAATACGTTTAATTATATTAGAAAAAGAAGATGAATTATTCAAACCCGTTTGCATCAGTCTGACTATTTGCTGGACGCGGCGCTCGGCGGCTGCCGTCACTATCCGTCCGCAAGGGTGGCGCACCAGCAATCTAACACTGTCTCCTGTGCCTTCCTCGAATTGCTCGTCATCGCTCGAATTGTTGACTACATAACACCGATTTAGAAAACTTAGAAAAAACCAGTAGATAAGAGTGCAACTAGATTGGCGTCATAGCGACCAGTGAGCTATGTTTTTTTCTGCAAAAATCTCAATGTAAAAACTGCAGATAAGTGAATTGTTATGCAGCGGTGGAATATATACTGTGAAACTTTAGGTAAAGCGAGCTCTAAGTATGCTATTTTGTCACAATCTCAGCGATATCTAACTAAAAGAAATGAGCGTGAAATTTGAAGCGTTTATCCATAATTGATCGGCTTTCAATCCATGCAATCAACATGGAATGACAGCACTTCAAGCTGATTAGACCTATGTAAGCTTTCATGGTGGGATGTTTATAGAATAGACCGGCTTGTGGAAAGACCGCTCACTTTACCAAAGTTTTCACGAATAGTTCACAAAATAGAACTGATGCAGTTGATATTGATCGCCAAAGATTGTTTTTTTTTTTTGGCAAATGAGCTGGTTCCGACTATTCTGCCAGTGTAACGTGGTGAAAGATTATATTATAATTATGTTACCTAATATTATTTTGACATCTCAAATTATGTCACTATGACTTAATCTTTTACAGAGTAAAGCAGCTGCATCTTAAGCTCACAAGGTAAACTTATTTTGCGCGGGCGAAACAAAAACGAATCGGCCCGTACTATGGTGAGTTTGACAAGCCCTTGCTTTCATCTGGTTCAAAAGTGACCCGAAGGAATATGCAAACTTAATTCAAAAGTGTGTAGCAGGGAATACAGCTATATAATAATACCAAAGCCTTGTATTTAATTCCCATATGATAGTAAGACAGGTATTTTCATTATAAGTTCCTTATAATCCCTGATAGCAGTAGACTGAGATTGCAAGCTTCGAGATTTATTACTAGTAGCTTAACTTATTATTTTGTCTATCTTTATCTACTTGATACTTTGTTCACTTCTGTTTGTTTGTTATTTTTGTAACGCAAAGTTAAATAGATTAAGTATAAACTAAGCATATCATAACTCACTTAAGGATACGTAATAAAATTAAGAACCAGTTGTAAGTAGGGCTGGCCTATTAATATGAATTTAATTATTTAGTTATTTATATTTAACATTATTTTACAAAGTTACTATTCAATATAATTAAACTACGCACCGTTACTGCAGAAGACCATTATTCGAAGTTCAAAATTGCGTGTGTAAATATTAACGGGCACGTTCAAGAAGAAGGCACTATTCACTGATAATAATCAAATTGAAAGCGACTTTTTATTAGTAACTTTGGCGGCACGTTATCATAAACATAGATAATTTCGGTTATTTACGCTATATCGTGATAAAACATGGATATAGTAAAAAATAGAAAGTTAAACTGACCCAGTGATAACGGACAGATAACACACTAGGACAGTTTAGCTTATCAGCAATCGTAGGGCAGCATAACAATTACACTGTTCGCCTAATTTGATAACGTAATCAATTAAGTGAGTTAAAAATAAACTTGTAATAGTAGGTATGTATGTGTATGCAAAGATGCAGTTTCGAAGTTTCCTATTTTGAATAATAAAAGTCTTATTTAATTAATTTCAGTCTTGAGGTAGAAAACTTCTAAATTAACTGAAAAGGTCGAATACTCGAAAACAATTCGGTCAGTTACTGGGGTCAAAATCGTAGCATATAAGCTCTAGAATATCCCATTTGAAGGATCGCCTTCAATTACCAATCAATCTGTATATTATGGTCCTAACAATAATATAATAAGAAAAATATTACTATTAATTATTATTATTATATCTTAAAGTTCACAGTTACCTATACAAGAATGAAAATAAGCTTCCAAGCTTGATAATGTAGGGCAGACTTTCATCAATGTTAATATTTTAATCGCACTTAGCAGTATTTTAATTAGTTTTGAACGAGAGAAGCACCTGCTTACTTATTAAAAGGTACTTAGTGCAGCTCGTTATTTGCATAATATACATACGTATACAATCATCAAAGCGTACTTTTCCTTATTATTGAGTGCAAAGTCTTGTTATTAGGCGCGATTTGAACACAAACCAATAAAAATAAAATCCATATTAGGTACTGTACAAAACCTACCACACAGTATATTTTTAACACATTGTTTCACTGTAGAGGATGCCCTGTTGTCTATGTCCGCTTATATACCACTACTGTACATAAAGTCTAAATAATTATATAAAAATAACTAAACTCTTTTTTAAATATAAATCATAAATGGGCTGGCTAATGTGAAAAAATATTTAAAACACTAATTCACAGACTTATCTATATCGTAGCCAGTAAACCTAACCTCGTCGGTACCCTATTGTGTCTGCAGGGTTCAAAAGAACCTTACCTATCCGTGTCAGGGTGCCTCAAGACCCTTTTTTTTTGGATGGGAAATCGTCAAATGACTTCTCCCGCCGCGCTCTGGGCGGGGAAGGAGGGAGTGTCAGACACTTACTGACTTAAACCTACCCGTGATCCTTCTTGTGCCCTTTGCGTTCCAGGGCCGCGGTGACTCTTTCCAACAAATTCCGCAACGCCCCAAGACCCCTGAGCCCTAAGTTCCCAAACTTGACTAGGCAAGTCATTTAACGATATACCAAACTAAACCAAGTCATTTTTCTAGCTGTTCAATTCAATGCCGAGATATCACTTAGGCCGATGACTAAATGGCGCCGTTCAATTGAAAGACTAAGCAATTAATTAAAAAGCTGGTTGAACCAGTTCGCTGCGACATATGTATACGTGCATCTTATACAAATAAATAATCTTATAAAGATAAATAAAATTGAATAGTCTATAACATTATCCTTTCGTTCTTCAAATTAAGATGATTAAGAGCTAAATGTTTTTATTTCTTAAAGTGGATTTGAAAGTTTCTGTAAATTCTGTGTATCTGTGATTGGCTGTCTGAATAATCAACAGTTAATGATATCATTCGACATACGTTCAATTTTCTGGGATCTAGGATTCTGTAACGATAAAATCAAAGACTTTGATTTTATCGTTACAGAATCCTTTCACTCACAAACACATTTTTGTAAATGCATTAATGGAGTCTCCACAAGTCCATATAATCATACTTAGGCGATCGAAATAGTAAAAAATGGCCTTGAATGGGGTCGTATTAACTTCGCTTTAACGAGGCAGCATATTGTATACAAATAAAAAGTTAGTTAGGCACGTATAAATTGTCACAAAATGGCATCACATATATACTTTCAGTACCTACTGATTTTTAAGCGACTTCAAAAAAGGGGGTTCCCCATTAGACTGTTTTTTGTTTGATATAATGTACCTATGTTTGTTCAGAGATATCTTCGCTATACTGTCAACCGAATTGGATCATTCTTTTTTTGACGTGATAAAGTCTTATAAATTGACTAGCAGCGCCCCCGCGTTTTCACCCGCGTATTTCCCGTTCCCGTGGGAATACGGGGATAAAAATTAATATAGCCTATGTTAGTCTAGGTGAATGATTTCAAAAATCTTTCACCATTAGACAGCTATCTAATGGTGAAAGATTTTTGAAATCAGTTCAGTAGTTCGTTACATTATTCACTATGGGAATAATGTCAATTTAGTTGTGGGATATCTACAACTACCATAGAGGCTGTATGGTCAATGGGTACCTATCAACGGTCAAAAGTGAAAAATAAAAAAGTGTCGTTGATCGGTGTCGGTGTTTTTGGTTGTTTCTTCGTTTTTTGACACCGACTTCCGAAATTAAAGTTATTTTATACATTTTTAGTGTTTTTATTTCAAAGTCAAAGTCAAAGTCAAAACGTTTATTGCGAACTAAGTGTACAATGTTGATGTTATGTTATGTTAGTACTTATGACTTAGCGGCCTTTTTCAAGCATTGCAATTTTATTATCCTAAAATCTAAATTAGCATGCATTACACATTATTATTTTGTTTAAAATATCAGTACAATTCAATTCAATTTGGTAGTCGGTTGTTTTTTTTAACTAAGTTTTTATCATTGAACCCTGCACTCTCTGGTGGGGTCGACCATCAAGGAAACTTGTTGTCTTGAGTGAATCTTCCAGTGACAGGGTAAAATGATACTCTTTGGCAACATTGTAGTCAGATTTCTGTGTTCTGACTTTCCGTACGATTGTCAAATGACAGCCGGACCATTAACGTGCCTGCCGACATGAAGGTGTCTATGTAATTGATGGTGCCATTCACGGAATGATCACGGCAATCGTGGTGCAGTTATTTTTTTATTATTTTTTTGTCAATAGCAGTTAATTTTAAAACAGCAGTGGCCGCACTGCGAAGTTCCAATGCTATCATGATTCGGTGTGACGGAAAGGGATAGTGCTATTCGTCTTGTGTAACTCCGTCTCTCTCTGATACAGGAATCATGATGGATTTGAGATGTCATGGTAGGGCTGAAGGTGGTTTTATTCTTAAATCTAGAGTTAAGTTCATCAGTATCAAGTTCGGCTTAAAATCATATTATAGGTCATAACTAGAGGAAGAAAGCCGGAGTAGGTAGATACTATCATTTTTTGATCAAAGTTTCATGTACCTAACTTTACTATACCTAGTATTAATATGAAAAAATAATATACTAAACGTATTTCAGAAGACCGGTGGCAAGAAAAACAAAATATTTGTAATTGTGATCGTCATGGCCGTTGATGTGTCAGAGATTTGTTGATTATACTTACTCTTTGTCCGAGACGGGTTTAACGAGTAGTAGCGGTGATTATTCAGCGCAAGTCACAATTTTAAAGCCTAAAAATAAAAGTAAAATTTCTTAGTGTGGCAACTCTGTTTACATGTCATTACGGTTTTTTGTGCGCGGCGCGGTCACACATTTTTCTTGAGAAAATGTCTAAAATCTCAAATAAAGATGAGATTTTTGGCTTGAACTCCTTTTCAACAGTATACGATGGTTTCTTATCTAATATTCAGTGTTTACAATGTGTTGTAACTGTGTTAAATACGAGAAAAAGGTAACAAGTGAGGAGAGTCTTAGGTGAAGGTCAAGGTTTGTTGTTGTAAACATCTCATTGAATCCTAATTCGGATTCCGAATTACAGGTATGTTTTGAATTTATTCTAATTATTTAACAATACTATAGATGAATACGTATGATGAATTCATAATCAGCTCGAGTTATGGTTTTATTAATTAAAATTAGATCATAAAAGGTACGTATTTTGGCTAGTGCAGAGCCATTTCCGGTTCTAAAATTCGAAATATTCACCGATATTTAACACTATACAGCAACTTTCGTGTACTTAGTTACTTTTTTCGGTTGATTTCTGCAAGTTGGCACCTATGATCGACGACTTTAAACTTCTTCTTTTCTTGTTCAACGATTTTTTCAAAATTCGGTTGAAGTTCTAAAACGTTTTCACGTGTAAATCGTAAAATAAGTAGTCACCTGTTAAGATGGGAAAAAGAAAAACGAATGACGAAGAATATATACGGAAGAAGATCCGAAAATTAGAAAGAAAGCTAAGAAAACTGTCGCCAACTAGCCAACGCTCTCAAGAAGTTTCAACAACTCCACCCCGACTCGGCTCACCGACGACGCAGATCGAAGAACCTGAGCCGATAGAAGACACTCCTACAGGTGTGTACTGTGTAATAATCTATTTAGAATCACGAAAAAGGATCTTCAAACGCTGGGGTTGTACCTTGCATTTAAACACAATGTAACCCTATCAAATAGCTAGAGCTATCACCTTGCGGATAGACGTGCACTATATTTCAAACTTACAAAAGCGCTATCACCTTGCGGATAGACGGCCACTAAAAAATTATAAAGGAGCTAGCGCTATCACCTTGCGGATAGACGAGCACTGAAAAATTATAAAGGAGCTAGCGCTATCACCTTGCGGATAGACGAGCCCCTAGATAACCAAGGCTTTGGTTTTATCACCTTAAGCGCTATCACAGAGTGGATAGACATTTAAGAAAAACATAGTTAAATCAAATAAATCCTTTTCCAGAAAATGACCAACTCCCAGAAGAGTTTCTACTGGCCCTTGGGAAGGAGGGAGAAGAAGAAACTAAGTTCGGTGACCCTATTAGAACAGAATTGGCCCTACGTTGGACAAAAATAATGTCTGATGGTCTAGGAAAGGAAGCTAAAGAAGGTATCATTAAGAAATACTCAACTCCCTCAAATTTCCCAAATGCCATTGCTCCTATAATGAACCCAGAAATAATGGCTACACTCTCTGAACCCTCGGTCAAGAGAGATAGGAGGATTGTTACCAGGCAGAATCTCACAGGGACTTTAATGACCTGTCTGGGCCGTTCATTGACCAATATTTTAAAAGGGAATATTAACAGCAAAGCCCTAATAGAGGAAATTAATGATGCTGCAAAGATTGCAGCGGAAATTCATTTCCAAGATTCCTCGTCTAGAAAATTCTTTGGCCTGTCAGGAGCCAGCAAGACAGTTCAAGAGGCTGTCAAGAATTCAAAAGTGGACACATTTTTATTTGGCACTGATTGTGCTGACAAGATTAGAGCTGCCCAGTCAATCCAACGAACCAGCGCTTCAATATCCGAGGGTGCGAAGAAGCTGAAACCCTCAAACAAGAAGCAGTTAAACTGGAGGGGCCCACCGCAGAACCGTCAACAGCATCAACAGGTTCGCGGTGGGCAACAGCAACAACAACAACAGTTATACAGGAGACAGCCTCGGATGTCGAACACCAGGCGTCAACCAGATCGGAAATATCCTCCAGCCAGATCCAAACACTACCGATAGACAACATGCAGGTACATGCAGGCAGAATTAAACATTTTTTTAAAAAATGGCTTGAGATCACTGACGATCCAGTGGTATTAAAATGGGTACAAGGGTATGAAATCCCATTCACTAAAGTACCAGCACCAAACAATACACAACCACAACACTGGCCAAATAGTGAAAAAGTAGTAATAGATTCTGAGATAAAAAAGCTTTTACAACTAGGTGCAATTTCCAAATGTTCATACTGTGAGGACCAATTTACTTCCCCCATATTTTTAGTACCTAAACCCAATGGATCCTATAGATTCATTCTAAATTTAAAGAAATTAAATCAGTACATTGCCACAGAACATTTCAAATTAGAGGATATCCGAACAGCCTGTAAGTTAATGTCCAAAAATTGTTTCATGGCATCAATAGACTTAAAAGAAGCCTACTTTTCTGTGCCAATAGCTGAGAATAACAGAAAGTTCCTCAGATTCAAATATGATGAAATATTATATGAGTTTAATGCCCTACCATATGGCCTCTGTTCAGCTCCTTTTGTTTTCACGAAACTTCTGAAACCAGTATGCACTTACCTAAGAAAGCAAGACATTTTATTAACTTGCTATCTAGATGACAGTTTATATTTTAATAAATCAGAAATTAAGTGTAAAGAGAGTATTGATGTTGCATGCAAACTATTAGAAAGCTTAGGATTTATTATTAATTTTGAAAAAAGTGTTTTTACACCTAACCAAATATGTAAATATCTAGGTTTCAGTTTAAATTCATCAGATCTCTCTTTGTCAGTCCCACATCAGAAACAAATAGCTATACTTGAAAAAATAAGATCTTTTAAACATAATATTTCTTGTAAAATTAGAGAATTTTCCCAACTGATAGGAACATTGAATTCAATATGTCCAGCCTTACCATATGCTTGGCTATATACTAAAATATTAGAAAGACACAAATACCTAGCTTTGCTAAAATCAAATGAAAATTATGAAGCATATATGCCTATTTGTCATGAAATCAAATCAGAATTAACATGGTGGCAAAATAACATACATAGAAGTAATAAAATAAAACAATATAATTTCCATTTAGAAATACACAGTGATGCCTCTACCACTGGCTGGGGAGCTGTATGCAATCACATGAATGCTTCTGGATCTTGGTCACATTCAGAACAAAAACATCATATTAATTATTTAGAATTAAAAGCTGCTCTTTTAGGTCTAAAGTGTTTCACAAAAGAAACTTACAATCAGGAAATCTTATTGAGAATAGATAACACCACTGCTGTAGCATACATAAATAAAATGGGGGGGGTACAGTTTCCACACCTAAATGATATCACAAGAGATATTTGGCAATGGTGTGAAAATAGAAATATTTGGATCTATGCGTCATACATAAATACTAAAGATAATTTCGAAGCTGATAAAGAATCAAGGAAAATTAATATTGAATGGGAACTCTCCCCAAGAGTCTATAAAGAAATAACTAGGTGTTTTGGTATACCGGAAATAGATTTATTTGCCTCTAGAACAAATAAAAAGTGTGAAAAGTTTGTTTCCTGGAAACGTGACCCAGAAGCATTTGCTGTGGATGCCTTTACTCTCAATTGGAACAACTTTTTTTTCTATGCATTCCCACCTTTTTCGCTATTGTTAAAATGCTTATATAAAATTCAAAGAGATAGTGCTACTGGAATTGTGGTTTTTCCTTATTGGCCATCACAACCATGGTTCCCTATAATTAAATCATTGTCAACTGGAGACTTCATCATATTTGAACCTAGCAAACACTTACTATCCTCTCCTTTCAGAGAATTTCATCCGCTGCATCAACAGCTTACCCTGGCTGCAGGGCTGCTGTCAGCCAAGCATTCATAAGACGAGGAACACCAAACTCGGCCTTAGCTATAATGCTGAACTCGCTTTCATTAAATACAATGAAGCAGTATGATTCATCACTAAAAGTATGGTGGAAGTTTTGTGAACAGCATAGCATAGACACTTATCAAGCATCTATTCCTTTTATATTAAAATTCTTATCACAATGCTATGACAATGGGGCATCTTATGGTACCATCAATACTGCTCGGTCAGCATTATCACTTCTAATGGGACCTAAAATTGGATCTGATGATAGAATAAAAAGGTTTATAAAGGGAATCTTCCGATCAAGACCACCAATGCCAAAATACAATACAACATGGGATCCAGGACTGGTACTTAATCACCTAGCTGAATTTTACCCAAATGAAGATATATCACTGGAAAAATTAACAAAAAAATTAGTCACCATACTCGCATTAACAACTGGTCATCGTGTACAAACTTTATCAAAGATAAAAATTTCTAATATGAAATTTACTGATATTGGCCTAGAAATATACATACCTGATATCATTAAAACCTCTAGAAGAGGTTGTGTACAACCAATGTTCCACTTGAAGACATTCCCAGACAAAATGGAAATCTGCCCCATCAACACTATCAAATTTTATATAGATAAAACAAATTCTATTAGGAATCATATTGACAACTTAATTCTCACATTCAAGAAACCACATAGGAATGCATCAACTCAGACTATCAGTCGCTGGATTAAGGTAATTCTGAAAGAAGCTGGAATAGATGTCACCATTTTCTCTGCTCATAGTACCAGACATGCATCAACATCTGCTGCAAACAGATCTGGAATCAGCATTGACGTTATAAGAAATGCTGCGGGTTGGTCTCAAGATTCTGCTATGTTTGCCAGGCATTACAATAGGCCCATAATTCAAGATTCAAGCCAATTTGGTAATGCGATATGCAATACTGTAACAAATATTTAAGGTTGATTTTGTTATTTTTGATAATGATTGGTGTGAAAAAATGAATGATTATTATTAATAGAAGTGGATTTATTATCATGTCTTTATTATTTTTTCTTATATCCTTTTTTTAATAAATTGGTGTTTATTCACAATCCTACTTTGAACATCTACTCGTTAAACCCGTCTCGGACAAAGAGTAAGTATAATTATAAGATTAAACGAACTTACCTGAAGTGAAGTTCTATCTTAATTATACGAAACTCTTTGTCCGAGACGGGGACAGTCCCTAAAAACCCTCCCACTTATACTTATCAAGTATAATCCCTATTTATGGATTGTTCATAAAGCCTGACTTTAAACGTAATGACATGTAAACAGAGTTGCCACACTAAGAAATTTTACTTTTATTTTTAGGCTTTAAAATTGTGACTTGCGCTGAATAATCACCGCTACTACTCGTTAAACCCGTCTCGGACAAAGAGTTTCGTATAATTAAGATAGAACTTCACTTCAGGTAAGTTCGTTTAATCTTATAATTATACTCCATGGTAACATACAAATTAATAAAGACTTATAAATTAATCGCAAGCATGGGAACATCTATTATTTATTTAACAGGACTGATTATATTTCATCAGACTAAGTCAACACATTGGCATTTGGCGTTAGGTATAACTTATTTGTTATTGCCTTCATAATAATACGAAAGTCAGTTTGTAAGTGTTAGTATATTTTTAATCATCCTTAAATTGGTTTAACAGATGAATGACAGAATAGTGAAAGACTCCGGGGATATCTCGGAAACTACAGAAAAAACACAGAAAATAATGATTTTCTACTGATTATTACAGGATATAGGAAGTCTACTACTACTCAACAACTATGATTCGTTTGGTGCCACCTTCGCGGGTGACTCCGAATTCAATTGACCCGTATTTGTTATGGACATGGTAATAATAATCCTGAACTAAACATATAGTAGATTGTGGCACCTACGGATGAAAACGGTCCCGACTAAGTCATATATGTCAACGAATTGATTCTTTGTGAACATGAAACTAATTTATCTATTTGGTTTTTTTCATTTTATAATGTTACTGTGCTTTAATATTTGTTATCCTTATCAAACATCGAACTTATACGAAGTCAGTTGTTTGAAGTAGGTATACTGGAATGATTGAGCTTACTGTAACTTGTAATGTTTCAGTAAGCTCAATTAAATTCAGGGAAGGAAAAATAAATTATATGTTGTACATTAAGTTTTTTTCCTTCTCTGGATATAATTGTGTATTGGTTGTAATTTTAATTGGTATTAATTGTTTTGACGTTTTCAGTGACCGGCTTATCTCTATGGACTGTTTATTATATGAATACGTAACTGCTTTGTATGTAGGTACCACTCAGAAATTCCTTCGCTAAACGAAACGACGTACGATTTCAAAGCGCCGCCCGCGGGTGTTCAAAATGCCAGTCATTTGTAAAATCTGTTGGCAAGTGCTACATATCAATATTGTAGAACATAAACAATGGCTTCTTATATACGGTCCGGCTTGACTGGAAGAGCCCGCATTGCTCTCCACGATCCTGGGCCCGCAGGAGAGAAATAGGTTTGAGTTTTTATTAATAATCTATACTTACCTATAATTTTAGAAGTAACTTTGTCGACTGATGCAGGAAAGTTCAAGTACTAAGAGTAGAATGCAAAAACAATCGAAGTGCAAATTTGGATTGCCAAAAATTTTGCAAGCTCGCTTCGTTTGTTTTTATGTCGGATAAGCTTAAGAGCCTAGAATCCACTAGGCATCATTTGACGCGCGACATGACGCACAACATGTTGCTCATCATGTTGAACGGCAACGAGGAACTTTTCTTTAGTAACATTGTCAATGTTGCGCGCCTGTCGGCAACGTCGCGCGTTGTTGTGCATGTTGCTGATCATGTTGGGCGTCACAGATTGCGCGACAAATGTTGCCTAGTGGATACGAGGCTTAAAGTCATTCATAGATTCGAGGTCAAGAATTGTGAGAATGGTATTCAAGAAATTTCTGAAACTACACCTCACATTTTATGTAGGTTTGATTTTATTTTGACTATACTTAATATAATTCTGCTTTAATACTTAGTAGATTTCTTTCATACTTAAATTGAAGTAACTTTTTTGATTAATGCAGGAAAGCACAAGAAATAATAAAGCGTAGGACGCAACAGCGAGCGAAGCCTGGTCAATGTTGTAGCACCCTGGATAATCTACATTATTATAATGTAGATTTAGAAAAAAAAAAATAACCTACGATATGAGGAGCGCCTTTCTCTACCTGTTTTTATATAGATGGGAAATCACAAAATGATATAGATACTAGATAATTCTAGATATTACAATTGTTTTGAAAGCCCCTGAGTCCTTTTACACAATTATATAATATAAAACCAAATAGGCGCTTATGATGCACAAATACAAATACGCGACAAAACTAGACAGAAATTACTAACATCTAATTTGTTTATTGATATTTTAATTGTTACACTTTTTGCCTAAATCTCTATCGATCGTAAAATACTGATATTTATAACTTACAAACGGATACAGTTCAATTTTGTTAATTAGTGAATTGAGATATTTAATTAGGTACGTAATTTGATGAAAAATTGCAGTTAATTTTTACCTTTAACTACAAAATAAAGAAATAACAGCCTTTAAAAGAATAAGGCACGGATTAGAAATATATTTTTCTGACCTACGTGTAAAACTCAATCTCTTCTACAAAAGCTCCAAACAAACACGCCAGTTATGTTTTCCATCGAATTATTATTGAAATAATAGCTCGCAGTGTTTAACTTTTTGGGGGATACATTTTGTCATACTTCCTACATATCCTACTAATAATAATAATTGTTTAAAAGGCTAAGTAACACATCAACCAAACGCTTGTTAAACGTAGCAAACTATTGATTGGTTAACTGAAATAATATTACATTTTTTAACACGAGCTTCTCTGTCTTTACTACTTTACCTAAGTTCATTTGTGCGTCGCTTAGCTTTTTATAAAGTAGAGCTTAAACTGTTTATTAAAATAAAATAGTGAGTTAGGTAGGTACGGAAGATTTTTGTAAAACTAATTTTTTTAAGTGGTGTCGAGGAAAATTCAAAATGGATGGCGAACGAAAACTGAATGAAAATGGATTAAAAATGCATCGATCTCTACAGCAACATGTCATGTCTAATGTTTGGGCAAGTCGCGGTCGCTCGATCCCGCCATGCTTGTTGTTCATTTAAGATTTTAATTCATGCATTATGATGCGTAATCATAAGATGCGATATATTAGCTAGAAGGTACACCTCACAGGGATCTCTCTTTTCGTAAATTGTACCTCTCTAAACATTTTGGAGTAATAATTAATAAATAATTTTCAAAATTAATAGGTATACCTAGAGCGCTACTTTCGAGTGTCCTCCCCTTTATTTAATTGATAAGGTTCGACAGAACGTGTATGTGATTTACTCAGAAACGTGGGATCAAAATAATTTTGATTCTGAGAACAGTTAGTGTAGATATCCTCAATTATCGCATGCATATTGCAAATAGATTTCAGCCGTCTCATAAATGTAACCAAGTAATTTTTATTCTGTATATGTATGACGAAGTTCATTCGACCATTGTATTCGTCAGGCTTATTTTTTCCCTGTGTGACGCGGGCGTCGGCCATCTTTAATTTCGTCTTTGTTTATTTTTAATAAAATTTAAAGGTTCGTTCACAACTTCACAAGCAGTGATCACGCAAGATACGCGTGCTTTGTGCACTTTGGTTGATATGCGTCCGAGCTGTTTGGTCGTCTGTTCTGTTTGCAAGCTAATATTCCTATAATTATTATGATAGTTTAACAATATCTACCCACACCTTAGAATGTTTTATGTTCATTAAATTAAAAATCTTGTAACATGCACATTATTTAATTATTATCATTACAGTAGGTAGGTACTAAAATCGCGTAGGTAAACAAACAGACGTAAGTTGCGCATCTGTTTAGGTATCAGATGTTACCTATTGTCTAGGTTATAGATTACTAGCAGCGCCGCGCGGTTTCACCCGCGTAGTTCCCGTTCCCGTAGCAATATGGAGATAGTAGGTATAGTATAGTATAGCTTCCCAACAGTGAAAGAATTTTTCGAATCGGTCAAGTAGTTTCGGTGCCTATTCAATGCAAGCAAACAAACAAACAAACAAACAAAAAAAGATTTTTTTTTTCTTTTTATAATATTAAAGTAGATGATATTGAAATGTGGAAATTTATTGACCCACAAACGAATGTCAAGAAAATGGTCACTTATTTAATTACCTATTTATGTAACCATGTACCTACTCTTGTACACCTTTGTCCCAAGTCTACGTCACTTGCTTTTAATGTTTCCTCAAGTAATACTAATACTATGAAACATATCTATCATATCACGTCAGCGCAAAAAAAAAAGAACCTGATTCAAGTTTATTGTAAATAATTATCAAAAAAATTCTCAACTAATCATCTTAATTCTATCAAGAAATAATAATTAATTTAGTGTTCAGCGGAATTCTTAAAAGTTGGAAAATACGAACAAAATATTTCGCTAAACATGACGGCATAGCTTCGACAGAATAAATTATAAAATGTGCATTCGAGGAACAGTGATACAGTAGAGGCAGTAAGAACGCATTTTGTGGTTATCATAACAAGGTGGCAATATAAATAACATGAATGTGCGCAAGCTCCGATATGTGTAAATATCGCAATGTGTGCATGTGAACACAGCGGTTGGCAAACAGTACGCTGGGGATCGCATTGTTTACATACGAGTGATAGAGGCTCACCTTTGACCACCTCGGTGTTGTCGACGTTCTGGGTGACCGACACGAACTTGGGACCGATGTGGAGGCGCGAGGACTTGGTGACGTTGATGTTGGTGACGCCGGGCTGTGCGCGGTTGGCGGCTTCAATGACGCGGTCATCCAGCACCACCACCTCGGAGCTTGACCTGCCCATGGCCACCTCGTGTCCTCGCAGATCGCGCCGCGGGTCCCCCTCGTTCCACATTGCCACTATCTCGACCGTTTACCGACTGTGTGACGGACTTGGAAAACCCGGCCACAATGGCGTGACGTAATCTGATGATTAACTACTTGCACGTCGGCACGCTTCGTTGTCTGCAACGCGACTAACTTCGCGACTCTGAATGTGGCGGCCATTGACAAGTTTTGCAATCCGACCCATTCGCTTATCTGCACTCTTTAGTGAGCGACTCTGAGTTAATCAATCAGCAATCATATGTTATATATCTCATACATAAGGAAAAACAAACAATCATTGTCTCTTTTTCAATTTACAAACAATTGTTTTTACAAAGTTAGGCAAATAATTACATACCAACAATATTTTATTTAGTAGAACAGTTTGATTGAAGTTTTATAATCAAAATCACTGTCCGCCAATAAAAAACATAAGCGAATCAAGTTTTGCCTGATTGCGATTTTGATTTGGTAACTATTAATAAGTATAGTAAAATGAGATAGATAGTCTGTCTTAAGAATGCGAACCAAATTTTTAATGACGTGTGACTTGAACACAATGCTGTCGTATTATAATTGTGTAGTCTCTAGCTGATAAGGACGGTATTTCGGTGGTTCTTCCCCGAATTAATGCATATTCAAAGAGTTTACCTATAGACTAAAGACGAGGGCCGCTCTTCTAATATTTTTGGCATTACGGCATAGTGATCCGGTATTTACTGACGATGTGCTGTAACGACTGTCCATGCACACTTTACCACCATGATTTTTTTTTGTTTTGCTTTGTCTTTCAACCACTACTAAGAGTATTACTATGGGTTGTAGATTGTCTTGTACTCATCTCGTCAACTTGTAAACGTTTTTTTGCTGTTGAATTCCATCAATTCAACGCTTGTTTGGAGCACATCAGATTTTTTTTAGTTTCGATAATGTGTTTGCTTATTTTTCTAAGAATTTCAATGATAGGTATTTTTTGAGCATGTTATCTGTAGCTGTACTCACCAAACCATTATTTATTTATAATCATTATATTATCTAAAATGCCCGTATTACTGCTAAGCATTTGGGGAAGGGGGAAACACCGGATGAGCGGGGATCAAGGTTTACGACCGGGACCCGGGATTACGACTCTAAGACAGGGAATCTTCTCACAATGCGGGTCGCGTTGAGTAGAACTGCCTTCCTTATCAGGTGCGTCGTCTAGCATCTACCACAATGGGCGGAGAATCGTCTTGTCTTCGTCGAGGCGATCGGCGGCGGCGACATCGCTTTCGGTCCTGGTTCTATCCTTGGTCGGGAGCGAGGGGGTATGGGAAGCAGTCTGCGAAGCAGTAATGCTAGCAAAGGAGTAGGCGAGCCGTGGAGAGGCAAATCACTAGCCGTCGCAACAGAAGAAGATGTTCCGGGCGTCGAGAGTCGCAAGGCGATTGGCGGCCTGCAGACGGTGATTGTTGGTTGACTGGCTGAGCGATAACAACCAGGCCTTGGTCATCGGCGCCTTGTTTTCCACTTGCGCTTCAAAGACAAATGTCAGCATAGAAAACGGGGGCCCCCGTTTGAGGTGATGATGGGGTGATGAGGTGATAACCTTATCACCCCATCATAGTTGAGAAATTGCTAAGGTGTCTGAGATCGATTAGAGTAGCCGAGAATTAAACCTATGCGGCTGGAGACACACGTGTCATGTATAAGTTGGTTACCAGGAATTGTACCAATCATGAAAGGTACAAAAAGTATTGCAAATTATTATTTTTCCTTCGTTTTTTTATCACGCTATCAGTTATATTTGCCATCAAGTTCCAGTATAATAATAAACAATATATGTATCGCATTAATCTATTGATTGTAGTGTACATATGTGCAGCGTAGTAACAGATATTAGCATTATTTTGATACAGACGATATTTAGCAAATTTTTATTGTTCTGGTTCGAAGCTCTTTTTTTAAACACTTTAAGAAGCATTAATTTAGCCGCGGTTATTTTTAAATTTCTCCTTACATGTGTCAGAATATTATTTACTTTTTTTTGAACAAATGTTATCTCTTTTTTATCAGACGTTAACATTTAGCGCTAGACTAATTTCATAATAAAGCCTGATAAGAGCAAACTATTTTGCCATTGACACGCGCTCGTTAGGAATAACGGCACTTTCAGAGTTATCTAGCTGAGCTGGACCGGCCAGACTTGTCAAACAACTGGAAAAGCCATGCAGCACAACGGCTCAGTATCATTCTACCAGCGATAGTTAATATTTTGTCAATAGTGTAATCCAAAATGTTTTGGATTGACATGATAACGTAACTCCGATACTGCAAACTCCTCCGATGCTACAAACTTAGATACTGGAATTGCTTCTGAAATTTCCAGATACCGCAAGCTCAACTTTTTGGATCGCTTGACAATAGGGTACCTAGTTGACTAAAAAAATGTAATTAGTCCGTCAGATAGATTTCCAAAAATCATAGGTCACGTATTTTTTCTTTTTTCACGTAAACAAAAAACGAAGACGATACACTACGTTGAAAACTCGTGTGACGTCACTTCGTGCTACGATTTTTACCACGCCGTGACGTCACAAGCCCTCACTCATGATCTTTGAAGTTGTTTATCTTCGTCAATTTTTATAGAATTTATAAAGCAAAAAATACGTGTCCAATATTTTTCGATAAATTAACTGACGGACTAAATAGAATCATATTTTATGCCTCAGGAAACACACCTATATCGCTTTTAGTATGCCATTTTGTTTGGGCTTCGATCTGGAATTAACAGAAGTAGCATGGTGAGGTCCTATAGCGCATCATGCCACCAGGTTTGTTGTGCTATGGTAAACTCTGATCGGATATATTGTGAAACACGGGCGGCGTCAGTTAAGACTTTAGAGTTTCTTGCACGTTCATCGCCATAGTAATCTAAGTTATGGAACGTGTAGCTTCATATTTTTTAACCGATCGACCTTGAGAATTTAAAAGTGCAAACAAATGGTTTGGTTGAAATATATGATTTGAATCATGCATTTTGAAAAGTTGAACAGGACATCATTAAGAAAAATTAACCTTCGTTATTGTCATTACACACACATGTATATTATACATCGAACATTGCAAAAAAGACTATTACCTCCAATTTTTCTGTTTTGATATGATACGTGATACCACTGATAAGCAAGGAGATAAAAACTTGTACTATATTCAATTAATCCTGATCATTTTCTCTGATAAGAAGTTAAAGTGAAAGCAGTTTGAATACATTTTTCGCAACAATAATAAATTACCTATTGCATGTTTATATTCACTTGTCGTATCTTTGCTACATTTTATTTTTTAAACGTTGCCTTACACTAGGACTTTTTCCTGTGTCGTGGGTGCGTTTACCTCGAAACCCGGAACAACTATCTGTTGCCCACACAAGGCAACCGGTTCCGTAGCCAAATGGTAAAAACGTAACCCTTATAATTTCGTCATGTCCGTCCGCCTGTCTGTATGTCACAGCCGTTTTACTCGGAGACTTTTTTTTCCAATAAAGCACACGGCACAAAGTTAAGCCAGCTCCGGCGCTATGATTATATCTCAGATTGTAGAGTAGGAAGAGTAGTAAGTAATCGAATATGTTTCCGCTATCTTTCTATCGCGTGGCTTACATTTATTTTTTGCCCTTGCTTGTATATAGGTTTTCTGCATTAAAACTCATTATGGTGGCAATATTCATAATAATCTACTTTAACTGAATACATATGAGTTTATTACTTAACCTCGAAGTATCATCTCATCATAATTTAATAAAAACAAATCCTCAAATGTTTTGATTATGAATTAAGATCACTTTTTGAAACCAGTTTTGTTATTATTTCCACCACTTAAGTGACTTACACTTTTCAAAATCGTCTCATCGAGCCTTTTATGTTGACAATACTTCATGTGACCAAACGACAAACAAAAAATACGACGACGGCTTTTCCACCATCTTTCATTTTACAAAAACCAAAAACAATAAACATGTTACCTACTAAGTAAAGCTATGATGATGGTACGTATATTATTTTACTACTCTTTTTACTCTATAATATGAGATACAAAACGTTTGCGCCGTAGCCGGGTTTGAATGAGTTAGATTGTATCAAAAGAGAATCTATTACCTACGTCAAATGTTTTTCAAGTCCCTGCTTTCAAATACTTAAGTCTAGGACAGTATTG
This sequence comes from Hecatera dysodea, assembly GCA_905332915.2. Taxonomy (NCBI): domain Eukaryota; kingdom Metazoa; phylum Arthropoda; class Insecta; order Lepidoptera; family Noctuidae; genus Hecatera; species Hecatera dysodea. The sequence continues at coordinate 19,451,165 of HG995286.1, read as the reverse complement.
TTTTGATACGATAATAAGACAAGAACATTTATGCGTACCATACCTAATGTACTTACTAATAGTTTACGTCATGGAACTCTAGTTAATTTGACAATTAAGGAGTTGTTGTTGCTTATACTTTGCCGAGGATTTTTGAAGCACCTACCTACCTTTCCAATCTATTAGCTATAATTCAACAAATTGTCTTGGGGTCGGCTTTTTTGTATACCTCTTGTAAAAACCGGGAATTTTCTCAGGTCTCTGGCTACTCTTTGACTGTCAAAGATCTCCAATTGACAGACCAGATCAACGTTTTCAAGGATATTAATATTTAGCTATGAGCACAGCCCCTTGCGACAGTAGCTATTTTTTGTCTGATCGTTACGTTATCGCGTTTAAACCACCGGATCAACTTTTTCGGTATGCAATCCAATCAAATCAAATGTCCTCTGCGTTCCAGGGCATCGATAACCCTTTCGAACAATTCCACCACCAAAACTCAAAACTCAAAGCATTTATTTCAATTAAACCCTTTACAGGCACTTTTGAATTTTCAAGTCGAAAGAGGTGAAACTATCGGCAAGTTCCAAAGCGTAGATCTCTATGGAGAAGAACGTGCAATAAACTCCACGGACACTCTTTTAAATCATGTTCTGAATTACAAAACTTTTGTTACATTCTTTGGTGCTTCTATATGTGAGGACAATGCAAAGAAAAAAAGGAAACTATAAAACAATTTAAAGTATAAAGATTAAAACAAGTCAGTGGGAGTTAAGATGTGACCAGTCTCAACCGACGGCGCCCGTTCACGAATATGACGTCTTGACAGGCAACAATATATTATAACAACAACTACGAGTACAATATATTGGACCTTGGTGAAAGACATCATTTATGATACTTTTATAGCGAGAGTACGTACTTCTTTGAAATTAAGGCTTAGATGCTTGCAAAACCACTGACAGAACCTAGTAATTAGATAAACCATAGTCGTTAAGCTTCGACTCATTTTATGATCTCCAGCAAAAATACGTGCAACTGCATACCATACAAAAAAAAAAAATCAATGTATATAACTGTCCATCAATCATTTGAGGCAAATGAGATTACAAGGTAGACACACTGGTAGCTATGTATCTTAACTTTTGCCCTTTAATCAACGGTTTACGAGATGTACTGTTTACTCTGGCTTATGGTTAGTTCTTTTTACCTCTTTTTCTGTTTTCTTTGAATTAAAGGGGGGGCCCCCTTTAATTTTAATGTATTTGTGCCTAATATGTTGCCAGGTTTATAGCGGCATTGGTGGCATTAGGTCCACAATGGCGTCGGTGTAGGGAAACTAGGGGCACCCCAAAAGATCATGTTTTGGATATTCAAACAAGTTGCTATTCATATTTCGAGGCTTTATTACAAAGTAACGATTTGCAAGATTGAGAGCCAGAACGAGACTGGAAAGATTGATTTCAAAGTAACGGTACCTAACGTTGTTTGCAATAATCGGTTGGTATGTCTAGAAAACTATATGCTAAAATGCTACTGTAAATATGATCTAAGATTGCCCACTGACTTCGATAAACCATCATAAAACTCGAAGGAACCAAACCGAATATCCGGTTCAGTACGATTAGGCATATATATTAGGCATATCACATAAATAATTTCTAGTAAGCACACCTTGCTTGTGTTGTGTTGGTATCTATAAATGTATCTATTATAGTTAGATAAGTTCCTGCTGTTATGATGATATATTTTTGGAAGTCCTCGCTATCTTGTTGACATTTATGATTTATTTTTATTTTTTGTCCGGTTCGTATCGATATTTACCGGATAAAGCTAGCAAAATCTTTAAGTGTTGACGCAAAAGGGTGCCCTGTGTGTTAGTTATTTATTTAAATTTCATATACTTACAGTGGTTTATATTATTCGATGATAGGATCGTGTTCGATCACAATCTGGTAGAAAGCTATGATGTAGTTGACGATGGGGCAGGCTTGCCTAGAAATACGTATTCACTCCCAGGTTGTAGCTATCTGGTAATTCCAGAAGAGAGGGACATAGGCGATTAAATGCAACAAGGCTTTATCCTCTAGGCAATCTTTTGTTTAAAAAGATTTCGACAAAGCCCAAGTTTATTTTGTTTCGAAGAATAACTAAGTAAGTGTGCACGTAACTCTTTGGTTAAATAAGAAATAACTACAAAAACAAGCAAGTATTCTATGGTATCTTTTTGAAACATCGACGTGTATAGTCAGCATCAGCATCAAAGATTCAAAGCATTTATTTCAATTAAACCCTTTAAAGGCTTTGAATTGTCAAGTCGAAAGAGGTGAAGCTATCTGCACGTTCCGAAGCGTAGATCTCTCATCAGGGTAGCGCTTGATGTTACGATGATTTAACCGCTTTGAAACGTTGTATCGATATTCGAGTACCTATTGATGGTTTCAGGATGATAATTGGTATATCTTTGGCTTGTTTTAGTTTATTTTTTTGAAAGGTCATACGTAATAAACATCATAATATTAATACCACTACTGCGAGTACAAAAACTCTGTAGAAAGCGGGTCCAGGATAATGCTAGGCCTTATCTGGTACGGCTAAAGCTGCCGAGCGGGAGGATGATTGCCTCCACGGTTATTTGTCTAGATAAAATAGTAAATTAAATAACTTGATGTGATTGATTTTAACTATAAAAATTTTCAAATTAAGGAAATAAAAGTACATAAATTTATATCATTCATCAACAATCACGACAAGCTTTTATATCATTCATCAGTAAAAACGTTTTAATGTAAAATAATTTTTTTTCGTTTTAGCGCATTCGAAATATTTTTTTTTACTTTTAATTTTTAATGACAGCTGGGACCAACGGCTTATCATACTTTCCTAAGCACGGAGGGGTCTTGGTATGTAATCATGGGCCCTATCATAATTCATAATTATAAATATGTATAGTATCCTATAAATTAGATAGACACATCATATATCTGTCTATTGCTGATATTAAGATTGGTGGAAGTACCGGCTAATACAGCGGCAATTTAAAAAAATGTAACAAATTGTAGTATCGTCCACGACCTACATTTTATCGATTTGCACGGAGACATACCTTCAAATGTAGATAAAATAATATTTAGCACATGAATCATGCGCAAAAATAATGCAAAGCAAAGCGCAAATAATATTATCTACTTGTTGACAAATGTAGCAGAACCGGCTTGCTTTGTATAGAACTAGTTCATCGTATACAGGTACACAAAAAAAAACTTGGGGTTTTTCAAACCTGTAGTGAAAATGAATAGGTTTATTTTAGGCAGATGGGCTGTACATAGTACCTATTTAACTCCACATATGTAGTATTGGAAAAATCATAATTATCAAATATTGTTTGCTTATTCCTACAAATTTTGGGTCGGCTATCAGTCTAACCGGATGCAGCCGACAACGATCAACAATAAACATTGGATAGCTGATTTTTTTACGATTTATGGTTTGCTAAATGTTTGGTCGAGGAGGCCAGTCAGGCAGTTGCTTAATGCTAAACACTGGTAATCTTAGTCTAGAAAAGGCTAGGGAGATTGGTTGCATCAATGCCAGTCTTACTGAATGCTTAAAACAGCCGAAGTGACACCATGCTGGGTGTGCGTACGCGCAGCGGAATGTTGTTGAATTTAAAGATTTTAATTATGCAGATATTTAGTGTATGACGTCGTATAATTGTGTATGGTAAAAAAAAAATTGTGCACGCAACCATTGTGGAGAAATTCACCAAAAACTGATTCCGCTGGGCGAACGTTGTCCTGGCGGAACTTTTTTTAATCCATAGACTTTAGAAGAAAAGAGATGTGTCCAAAAATTAGTGTGTATTTGTGTGTAATTGTGTATGTATGAATAAAACTAGTGCATGCTTAAACTTCGGAGAAATTCAAGTTTCCGCTACGCGAACGTTTGGCCATTAGCTAGTTTTCATATAAAGCGCTTACATAGAGAGCTGTAGATTTTTACATACGTTATTTTGAATTTGTTTATATTTGTTTAAAAAACAAATTTAGAAAAAATCGTATGGCTTAAAAGATAAAAATATAAACGTAAAATACGCTTATTAGGTCTTAGTTCTTAAAGTATGCACTTTGGGGTCTAGATTTTCACGTTTATACAAACCTTGTAAGTGTCTGCAACATGTTGCCAAGTATCAATGATGTTCTGTTAGTAACTAAAGAGTTATAGGACAAATTTACCATGAATAGATCACTGTTTACAAAGCAGTCAAATATCACGACGTTCTAAATGAATTGCATGGTAAAATGTATGCCAATAATTAGTGTATTCATTCAACTATTCACATGCAAAATTTCATGTCATTAAATTGAGTAATTAAAGAAAAACAATTATAATACTGACGAAGCATCGAAAACCTACATAACCCGACCAAGTTCGGATGACTACAAAAAAGCGGCCGTGCAATATATTTAGGTAACATCCCAAAATGTACAGTATAATACCGGTATTGACTTTGTTGTGTTATCACCTATACCAATTCAATACCGGTATTATACTGTACATTTTGGGATGTTACCTAAATATATTGCACGGCCGCTTTTTTGTAGCCATCCGAACTTGGTCTGGTTATGTAGGTTTTCGATGCTTCGTCAGTATTATAATTGTTTTTCTTTAATTACTGAATTTAATGACATGAAATTTTGCATGTGAATAGTTGAATGAATACACTAATTATTGGTATACATTTTACCATGCAATTCATTTAGAACGTCGTGATATTTGACTGCTTTGTAAACAGTGATCTATTCATGGTAAATTTGTCCTATAACTCTTTAGTTACTAACGGAACATCATTGATACTTGGCAACATGTTGCAGACACTTACAAGGTTTGTATAAACGTGAAAATCTAGACCCCAAAGTGCATACTTTAAGAACTAAGACCTAATAAGCGTATTTTACGTTTATATTTTTATCTTTTAAGCCATACGATTTTTTCTAAATCTGTTTTTTAAACAAATATAAACAAATTCAAAACAACGTATGTAAAAATCTACAGCTCTCTATGTAAGCGCTTTATATGAAAACTAGCTAATGGCCAAACGTTCGCGTAGCGGAAACTTGAATTTCTCCGAAGTTTAAGTATGCACTAGTTTTATTCATACATACACAATTACACACAAATACACACTAATTTTTGGACACATCTCTTTTCTTCTAAAGTCTATGGATTAAAAAAAGTTCCGCCAGGACAACGTTCGCCCAGCGGAATCAGTTTTTGGTGAATTTCTCCACAATGGTTGCGTGCACAAATTTTTTTTTACCATACACAATTATACGACGTCATACACTAAATATCTGCATAATTAAAATCTTTAAATTCAACAAAATTCCGCTGCGCGTACGCACACCCATGCTGGTTCGTAGTAAAAATGTGTGACGCAACAATAATTTGGGGTCCAAATATTTGTTCGGCAAAACACATAATACTCTTAAAATATTACGGATTACATCTGTGTAATTGCGTCAGCACCTGCTGTACTGACCATTCACATGATTTCTTTTTTACATAAATTCGATGCACGAGTATGTGCACCGGCTTTAAATTATCAGTTTCTTAGCGGTGAAAAGTATTAAAATATCGAATGTAAATCATAAATTTTCGAGTGTTTGACGATCTCGATCTCGATTTCCGCTGACAGAATGTCACCATCTTTAGACAATCTACTTACTCAGGTTGAGATTGAAACTGCCTGACAAAGAACTAGATGAAAAAGAAATGCTAGTTATGCCTTTGTGTTCTGGGAAATTGCGGAAACTGCTTGGAAGGCTGCAGAGCTTTCAAATTTAACTTGGTGATCTTGTTGCTAACTAAACTATGATACTGTTAGTATGGCACAGGATGAAAACCAGAATACTTAGTTTCATGTAGCATTCGATTTTTAAATACCTTTCTAGGTACGTTTATTTCCAAAAAGCTTTGAAATAAAGATGCCATATTATAATATCACAGCCAGTCTTTTTTCAACCGAATTCCAAAAGGTTCTCAATTCGACTTTTTTTTTCTTTTTTTGTGTTACCTCATGACTTTGTACTCGGTGCACTGATTTTGTTGATTATTTGTATATTCGAAAGCTAGTGCGTAGTGAGATCTGACGACTAGTATTTGAGTTATCCCTAATAATGCGTGACTTAGTTTACATTGATGAAGTTCCCATTCCCTCTTGTCAATGTAAAACGAAAAAATAAAATTGTGAACGAGGGCATGGAAGAGCATCTTAGTATTTCAACGTGGTATCTTTCTAGTTTGGTGAAGATCTGATGAAGAACAGAGGTAGGAAACGGAACTCTTCATTTCTTCAATAAATGATAGCAAATCTGTCGGGAAAGCTGAAATCGCATGTCTATGTACCTATTGTTTACACCAATGTATACCACGTACGCTGTGATGGGTATGTTTAGCTGGGAGTGAACCACTAAAAAGTGAAAATTAAAAATAAAAACTTTTTACAAAAAAATACAACCAACTTCTAAACAAACAAAGCAAAGTACAAAATAATTTTAATTTCGGAAGTCGGTGTTAAAGAACGTATTTTTTTTGTAAAATGTTCTTTTTTGTTTTATTAGAACTAGGTAGGATAGGAGGTGGGGCAGCTCCATGTTTATTCCCTGCTGCCGGATGCTGCTCATTTAGTATATGAATATTTGCTCTATTTTCAAAAGCTCAAATGACTTAACGTTTATTTAATCTAATAACAATTCCTATAATTCCTATCCCATTCCCATTTCCTTTCCTATTTCCTTTTCTCTTTAAAATCCATCCAAAGGTTGTCTTGAAAAGATCGCTTTTAGCGATAAGGCCGCCCATTGTGTCACCCTATGTAATGTTTTCTTCATCTATATTTTCTGTAACTTAAATGTTGTACTTACATAATAAAGAGTATTCTATTCTATTCTATAATTTTTCTTGGCATACATATACGAATACTGTTCAGTTTCTATAACAATGTTATATCCAGTGAACGTTATATGAAGTGAGATTAGAAATTTATTTCTATTTTAGTTATTCATCAAAAGCCAGAATAAAATCAAAACTTTTCGTGGTGAGGTGCAGTGTCCTCGCCGCCCAGTCCGACCCTAGCAGGCGTGATTGAGTACAATTTTAAATTGTAGAACCAAACTGAAACGAATCACTGTATACACCTTAGGTAGATCTAGAGGGCCTTGCAAAGTAGGTACTAATCTTGCCCACATCAAATTTTAGTCTAGCAACGCAACTATACTCTTCTGAAAATAGTCTAAGCTAAAGTGTTTTCATAGAGTTTTAATTCAGAAGTAGGCCTATTGCTATGTTGACTCCGGCAAAGGCCCTTGAGGCCACAAGAATTATAGTTACATGTAACTAACTTACCTGACTTTCATCAGTGTCATAAAATTGATAAAATTGTTTTTCCAACTTTTCTCCCACTTACTAAACGATATAATTAAGGATTAGCGGATTAAAAACCTTCTTATCTTGGTGTTAATAAATAAGTAATGGAGATACATTTTATAGAAGAACTAGCTTCTGCCCGCGACTTCGTCCGCGTGGAATAGTTACTTTACCCCCGATTTTAAAACTCTCAGCCCGATCGGTTTAAAATTGACAAAGTTTCATACAAAGTTTCATCCCCTATTTTATCCCCTTGGGGGTAGAATTAATTAAAATCCTTTCTTAGCGGATGCCTACGTCATAACATCTACCGGCATGCCAAATTTCAGCCCGATCCGTTCAGTGGTTTGGGCTGTGCGTTGATAGATCACTATGTCAGTCAGTCAGTCACTTTTGAGTTATATATATTTAGATTCACACTCGCAGGTAAATCCCCAGGTTTGTTTTGTTTGTAAGGCGTCAATCAGATAACTTGATGATGATTTATCGGTAACGGTTTATTTTTGGCTGTTTGTGATAATATTTTATTGTACTTTAAGTACTTATTGAGGAAATATTTGGAAAGAATCCCCACGGGAAACTAATAATAACTTTGTGCCGGTTCGCACTAGATATATACCGGTAGTTTGCTTTACATCGCATGCCTAGGATGGTGGGTCAGATTATGATAGATACAATTCACAAGGCAGTTTTATGGCGACCTTTTGAACAGTAGCGATTCCACGGAACCGATCTCAAGTCTTGATACTCATTCCTAGCTTGTCCTTACTGCCCTTTCGGACAAAACACTGATGAGGAAGAGAGCTTCCGCCTGTCTCTTACCTTTGGTGACCGGCTTAAGTGAAAATCGCTTGGGCTAATTTGCTCGGAGGAAGGAAATATAATCCAGTAAGATGCTCATAGAAATACTAACCGTACTTCCGATAATGTCTTGATAGCTGTGGTAAATGCTCCTCCACTCTTCAAGCACTTCAGGATATTATGTTGTTGACCGTTATCGGGAACCCATTAGTTGAGTGTGCAAGTGGTCAAGCAGAAGCTCTAAGTCTTTGCACAGTTGTTGGTTATCAGTCAAATAAACCATCAAATCATGATTTACAAATAAATAGTCTACATGCAACCGGGGATCATCCTTGAGTGAACTTACGTAGTGCAAATAGGCACTACGTAACAAATGTTGTATGGTGAACCCTTTTATGGTTTCTTCTTCTTTTCATGTCGATTGTGTGTCCAACCAGTATTGAGCAACCTATTGCCCTCGTTTAGGTCCTAGATGGTGCAGGCGGTTGTGCACGACGGGCATAAACTAAGGACGTGAGGCATGTCCAGTGATGGTGCTGCACTGGCACCACGGTTAGGGTGGGTGAAGAATTTGACAACATTGGTTTTACAGTGGCCAACCTGGGTCCGCAGTCGGTTGAGAGATTCCAAATTGGCTTCTGCAGTTCTTTAAACTATAAATATGTACTATTTATAGTCTTTAACTTTCCAAAAATAGGTACTATATTTTGCCAATGATTTACGAAAATTGCATAATTGTTGCATCGACTCAACAATGGTGCGACGACGCTGCGAATTAACTACGGCACAGCTACGGTGCTGGTACGACGCTACCACAACACTGCTACGGCATTGCCACGACACTGCTACGGCACTGCCACGACACTGCTACGACGTTGCCACGACACTGCTACGACGCTACCACGACACTGCTACGGTACTGCAATAATGCCGCCAGGTCGACTACTGCTACTAGACTACTGCTTATTTCTTTTCAGGTTCATATCATAAAAGTAGATACTTTTTTAAGCGCCTAATAGTCAGCGGATGTTGCATTGCGATGGTGAAAATATAGGCGCTATTTACTTTTATTTAGCTTTTTGTCACGCCGGCGTAAATTCGAGACACGTTAATCAGCGGCGGTCTTTTATTATTACGAAGCTCCGGGCAGCAGATCTTTGTACGAACCCTTGTTCCTTATACGAACCGAAACTAGGCTGATTTTAAGACTACAATTTTACTTATTTGTAATAATATTTCTACCATTACCTACTTTAATTGTATTTTTAACCGACTTCTAAAAAAGGAGGAGGTTCTCAATTCGGATGTTTGTAATTTTTTTTTTTTTTTATGTTTGTTCGCGCATAACTCCGTCGCTTGTCAACCGATTTGAAAAATTCTTTTTTTGTTGGAAAGGGTATACTTCCCAAATGGGCTTGGAAATCATCCAAGTGGTTTTCGAAAAATCTAAAAAAAATATGTACTTTGTCTACTTTGACGACCTCTTAGTTTACTCTGCAAAGGAGCTGTACGTTTTTTTTTACACCAATGTGATTGGTTCGTTTAGGTGGGGGAGGGGAGGGGGTGTAGGTACCACTAAAAAGTGAAAAATAAAAAACTTTTTACAAAAAAATACAACCGACTTTTACATAAAAAATCAAAAAAGTGCAAAATAACTTTAATTTCGGAAGTCGGTGTTCAAAAAACGAAAAGGCAACCACAAACACCGAGTTCCGAAATTAAAGTTATTTTGCACTTTTTTGATTTTTTGTGTAAAAGTCGGTTGTATTTTTTTGTAAAAAGTTTTTACTACCTACGATTTATCTTAATTTTATCGCGGAAAAATACAAAATGTTTCAAATGTAAGATTATTTAAAGTTGAATAGCGCGGGGTCCACTGCTCGCTACCGCTTAAAGGCACTGCTGATAGTATTGATATTTTTTAAGTGATAAGGTTTGGTCGTGGCTAAATTATAACAACCTTATGGATCAATCTTCAAGGCTAAGCAACACTTGGTTAGGTCGGTCTGTGAAAAAGTTACCAGCTTCATATCATACCGAGATTTCTTCGTGTCTCGGAAAGGACGTTCAGATATTGGTGCCGGTTCTTCAAGGAGTTTCGTGCTTATAAAGGTAGACTTTGTCTCAGCTCCATGTAAAATACTGGAACTCAGCTGCGTCCAGTTAGAAGCCGAAGCTCAACATCGTTGGAAAGGCCAACCAGATTAATAGAAAGATTGTGATAGAATTTACTGAATTCGCATCTTTTAGTGCCAAAGTTAGGTCGGTTGCGCGTTGTGTCTGACATTATTTTATTAATGCCGAAAGCACACACAACCAAGCCTTCGCGAGTCACTTGCCTGTATCTGTGAGACCGGTTACGAATGTGGTCGAACGTTTGTGTCATTTACGCTCCTCAATAGGTGACTTAGTCAGTTCTAGGCGCTAAACAAATCACCTGACAAAGCAGTTTCGTTTTTTTTTTCTTATTGTTTGAACAAGAATATTTGTGTGAACAAGAAATTTCTTTACTATTTTCTGAGTAATATATTTTTCCAATATGTCAAAAACAGAGACCAAAATTGAATTGGCCTGTCAGCACAAGCTAGCAGGTACATATACGTAAGTTCGAAATACATACTGACACGCACATATTGTTAGTTTGATAACCTGCTCTATTGTCATAGTTAGTTTAGGAATACCGTTTTCTAAGGGAATCCCGAATAAACAAATCAGATTGACCAAACAATTTTATGTTTATTTCATCACAAACTCATATGACATCATTAATAAAGTAGGTAACATAATATCTTATTGAAACAAAAAAAAAAATGTGTTATCTCAAAAATAGAGCAATTATTTTTTATTATAATAGCCTTACACAACTAATACTAATTAAACTTTAATTTACATTAATTAATATAGGCTTACATAATATTATTTATATAATTACATTTTACTGTTAATTTATCACGTGGTTTTGTTACCCTACCTATGTATTGTATAAAACCTTGTCTATGTGGTGTCGGGACAAATGGGTTAAGACAGGGTAATCTTAACAACATGGAATTTCCTCATGCCGATGTAATTCTGATAATAAATAGTAAACTATGAATTAGTACCTCGACAGACAATATGCTGCAGCGTCTAGTTGCTCACTCGATTCGCCCAAAGAAAACTTCGCAATTTCCTGCGTTCAATGCTTCCAAGTATTGAGCGCAGGAAATTGCAAAGTTTGAACTTTACTTCAGATATTTAAAAAAAAAAACAGATCTCTTACGAATGTATAGTTCTTATAATACTACAACCTTAGCTCGTTATTATCCAGTTGCAATGTTTGTTCGGTCTGTAGGGGTCCTAATAGCATTTTATATTATATGTTTATTTATAGGTATAAATACTTTTTTAGGATCTAACATAAATATTGAAGCATGCAGACGTACTCGTAGGCAGCCATGCTGATATAATATACCTATACATAGTACTTAACGTTACCATCACGTTTAAAATTGTGAACTTTGTGAAAAAAATATAATTTCCTCCACCAACACACTGTGCGAATACAACTTTAAACGAAATGTGATAGGTATACACAAAGCTTAATTTACTACGTATGTATAATATTACTATAATTAAAAATAATATTAATTCATTTGATCTAGTCACCTCACGATCTGATTTTTCAATCGCTCTCTGAATCTATCGTAAAAGTTGTTTTAGTGATAATAAATTCCAAAGAAACAAAATTATCTATACACGACATTTAGTTACCTCATTGTGTATACAAAAACAACAATATTAACAATTGTAAAGTTGATATAATCCACACTGAATCAATTATTTCATGATCACTTTAATATAAGTCATTTGATACATTGTCAGAACTAAGTGACGCTATATGGCAAGCCTTAATACTGCTCATGTTAAGTGTAGGTATAACAATTGTTTAAAATACAAATCTTAATTGAATGAATGAAGTAGAGTAATTGAGTTGACACTGAAAAATTTTATTTTCAAAGTAAGAATATTGAGCAACTTAATATAACTTGTTATAGCATCATTTAGTGACACCTCAGCAAATAAATACTCGAATTAATGTTATTATTTTCGAACAATTGAGCAGCGTTTTGCTTGTTATAATAATTGAATTTGAAGTTAGCATACCACATTTAATATTGTATAATATAATAATATGTTAAAATTTGTAGTTTTCAAGTTTCTTGTACAAATTAACGATAAATTGTTCACTACTGTGTACTATGTTAGATGAAAAAGAAGATAGTGGGTGCGGTGGGAAGTATCGTAACCCCCACGTAAGATTGAACCAGTAGAGATTATTACAATGCTAGTTACATAGAAGTTAATTTTAATGTGCTGGATATTTTCTCTTTGTATTTAGCTAATGCTATGAATGATTCTACAAATACTAGCATTGTTATTCGTCTCGTCATGAAGCTGAAGCCACTTTTTGAATTTATGTGGACGATGCTGTTATTGAAAAGCAAATTTACAACAAAAACAGCTAAGGACTACGGAGCCAATGCTTTAGTTACGAACAAAAAAATAAATAAACCTAGATTATTTCATTTTGACTCCATTGAACTAATAATGACTCCGTCGTCAGACAACCCTGGAATGACGATTAACAAGGACAAAATAGATTGTGGTGCGTACAATCAATTGCAATCATAAAAAAAATAACTGAAAGGTACATGGACATAAAATTTCCACGCTGAATCACAACGATTATTGATGTATAACTTATATTGTATTTCTAGATTTGTTACTGATTGTACATTCGAGTTCATTTTCACTTTGATGATTTTTCATAGCTTTTAATTGAAAAGATGATGGTTGGAGCTTCTGGCTTTCATTTATTACACTTAAAAGGCCCATATAGTGTACTTAAAAACGTGAAATACTTCAACAAGACTACCTATATACGAACATAAACATTACATGAGATTATTCTGCCCTCCCATCCGAATTTGTACCTTCAAAGTGCTACGCTGAATTAGAATAAAATTTAATGTAACCGTTAAAATATGGGCCTCTGTACGCGTTACAGTTGTTAGTAGACACAAATGTAGCGAATAACTGTTTTCCGGTTTCATGTTTGTACTTGTAAAGTCTTTTAAATTTTTCGCTCCTCTTCCGTCTTATAATAACTTAACTATTGGATACATAAATAGCACTAATTACATTCGAGATTATAATATGGATGTCATTGTGATTTTGGACATACCTAAACGTATGGCAAAATTTTGTAGTTGCGTGTGGGGGAAGCCTGCGGATGTCGGATAGGCTTTTTTGTTTTAAGTTGGACATCGGTCTGGAGGAGTGTAGGTGCCGAGGGTAGGGCTGTGCCCGGCTGTTGGTTGGCTGTGGCTTACAGGTGCGTGATGATGATTTCGTCATCGATTTCGTCCTTCTCGTCGTCTTCTTCTGGGGGCTGCTTGGCAGCCTCGGCGGCGATGACTGGGTCCTCGGCGATTGCTTTCAGACGGCGAGCCTGCACAACACGGGATAAGTTTTATTTTACGTTTATATTTACTCTTCGCAACAATTGTTTATATTTACTCTTCGGTTCGCTGGTTGTACGATTATGTTGAGATTATAGTTACAGCTTATTGATTTCAAAACAATTAGGCGATCAAGCCGATATTTGCATGATCTTTAAAACCACAGGAATCATGTACCTAAATACAAAAACAAGTATGTCTGTTTTTAATAAAAGTTATCAAACCTTCATTTTTATTCTAAAAAGCCCATCATTATTGTAAAAGATTTAATTCATCCTAATTTTATGCAACCTAAGTGTCGCACCGGACTGGTGGAGCCAACCGACGGTGTGACGGCGTTTTAGGGAGGCCTATGCCCAAAAGTGGACATCCCTTAGCTGATATGACATTACGCTGATCCTACTTGTCAATGCCATCTAAAAACTCATTTAATTACGATGTCACTCGGCTGAAATGACGATTAAAATAATGACTCACTTATCAAATATTTCTAAACATCCATTGACAGGCGGCTTGTTTATGTTTTGGACGTACCTATTGATACTAATAGAGAAGTATGGAAGAAGAAGACAATGCGCACCCTTAGAATTAATGTGACCTAACTTAAAATTCCTGTAACTGATTTTGCCACTGACTTTGCAAGACATACTTACTCTCAACCCAAAATACATACTTTCTTGCTTATTGTTCACAAATTTCAATTTTTGGTTATAGTCACTTTCATTCCGAGGATGCAAAATATTGCGTCGATCCCAAGTAAATTAGGATAAAGTGAAGAAAATTATGATGTCGCAAGGATACTGACCTTTCTCTTGTGCAGGATTTCGACGACGATGTAGCCAGCGACTCCGATGAGCAGCATGACCATCATGACGTACAGCTTCATGCGGGCACACAGGTGGGTGGAGTAGGCATACGCGATCACGAAGCCAGCTGACTCCCACAGACGGTAGTTGGAGAACGCGGCCTCTTTGTTACGTCTGAACAGTACTCCATATAAGCCTGGAATGTGAAAAGGGGGAATTTATGATATTATATTTATGGAAAGGATAGAACACTCACACTCATAAAATCACATGAAACATCAGTCGTCTGTATGAAAATATTATACCAAAAGGACCGTGTGATGAATTTGGATTGCTAATCTCTCTCACTTGTGGTCACACGTTATTGTGGTTTGTGCTTAGGCTCGCTTGCACAAACCACAATAACCTTTTTAACACTGAGTTAGTTGCTAATCAGAGCCATTATGTCTGAAATATTTAGTATTTAAATGAAATCGAGCCTTATTAAACTGGGAACTCATCATCTGCCTAGCCTTTTCCCAAATATATTGGGGTTGCTTTCCAGTCAAACTATTATATACTATATTTCTGAAAAGATTTCTGAAAATTAGTGAAGATAGCGTACTCTGTCATGAATCGATCGATACTCAACCAAATGACAGTACAATTATCTATACATTAGAACACGGCCGATAAAATACACTCATGCGCATAATGTGCGTAATTAGTAATTCATTATAAGCTGAATAGCGGAATGTATGGAAGTAATTATTTTAATAGTAATAGGGTTCTAAGCACTGATAAAACGTGTTTCATTCACGTGTTCTATGTCGACAAGTGAAGCGGTCAAATCGATTTTTTTATACTATAGCATGGCATATTGGCACTTCATATTGCCATAGCAGATGTTAATAAAAGTTATAATTATATTTTTTAAGGCTCGGTTTTCCGATTGAAACTGATCGAAAGTACAGCTGTGCGGTGCACTTATTTTTTTTTTTATTTGTGTGTACTTGTGGAATGGAATGTCTTCAAATAAATGTACGTTTATTTTATTTCTTTCAAGTATGAAAGTGACCAATTAAAACGTGCTGTAAGTGTTTTGAATGGTTAGCGAATTTCAATCAGCTCATCGTATCACTTGACTAGTTCAATTTATGACGTGTCAATAATTTCATTCCAAAAACCGGACATTTATCCTTCTACAGAATGTCGCGATCAAACGAGGAAAATGCGCCCCTTGCTAAGTGATTGGATTTTGATCCGTCGTTTTATGCCCGCGATAAATTCTATTTTTAAACCCAAGTCCTAAACGTTTATGGCATTCGGGATCAAGTCTCCATGTCTGGTTTACTTGTGTAAATGGCCAGACCGGTTTAGATACATGAACTGGACACGTATATTCAGTTTTATATTTGCGTATATGAGAATCCTTCTAGTAATGATTAATAGTTACTTTGAGATACCATTAATATAGCAAAAACCTAGACCAAACTAACTACCACGCGCGTCCGGGAAGAAAAGATCTCAACGAGTAATCGTCATAAATATTTTGTTGTGATTCTTTAACCTCAAAAATTACCAAAACTGAGTCTGATAAAATACAAGTAAAGTAAATCTACTCATAGTAAATTTCGCGCACAATATATTAACCCATTTTCAATAAATATTCCTTTAGAAATCTAGAAATGGTTATTCATTCGAAACTTCATACGTTTACAGCATAAAATGGTGAGAGTACCAGACATAATAAATACTATTAAAATATTCGTTTCTATTCTTAGTGCGCATTTAATAGCCCAATAACAATCGAGAATCGTGGGCTAACGTACAGGAATTGCTTTTCACCCGGGGCTAGTGCTCACGTGCGATTCTACATTTAAAATACTATTTTTATAATACTGGCTGTTTTATGTTTCTGTAAGGCAAAAATGAAATGAGACAAAAATAAACCGTTATAAGCAATAAATATTTGTACAATAGTATACGGGTTTATTTTTGAAATCATAAATTTAATATGATAATTATTTTGCAAATGTTTGGAACTCAACAGGACTATTCAATTTTCGAACAACAAACTCTTTGTCATACAAGACAAAGTTCTAGTTCGATTGTATACCATGCTTGTTTAAGGCCTTTTAAATACAAATAGTCATTTTAAATTTAGCTAATAGATAGAGTTAGTGACTGTGAATTCAAATGCGAAGCTCTTAACGAAGCTCTTAACGTAATTGATTCATATTTACATAATAGGTTGCAATGTGTGGATATCAATGGCGTGAAATCTTCCGGACTACCAGTGCATTTAGGCGTGCCTCAAGGCTCAATACTGGGTCCATTCTTGTTTCTAGTGTACATAAACGATTTACCATTTTTCTTAAAGGGTATCTGTGACGTAGTATTGTTCGCGGATGATACCTCTCTTATCTTTAAAGTTGATAGGAATAGACAAGACTTCAGTAACGTAAACAGCGCTCTCTCAATGGTTACGGATTGGTTTACGACCAATAATCTAGTTTTAAATGCCAAGAAAACGAAATGTATAAAGTTTGCTTTACCAAATGTTAGAAATCTAGGACCCAATGTCACCTTAAGTGGCGAGGTACTTGAAACTGTGGATTCGGCAGTTTTTTTGGGAATAACTGTTGATTCCAAACTACAATGGGGCCCACATATATCAAGTTTATCGGGAAGGCTCAGCTCTGCCGCATACGCTGTCAGGAAAGTGAGACAGTATACTGACGTTGAGACAGCTCGGTTAGTCTATTTTAGTTATTTCCATAGCGTTATGTCCTACGGTATTCTATTGTGGGGAAAAGCTGCCGACATACAAAATATATTTGTCCTACAAAAACGTGCTGTGCGAGCAATATATCAGCTAGGGCCTAGAGTTTCATTAAGAGAACTTTTTAAAACCATTGGAATTCTTACAGTAGCATCTCAATTCATTTTTGCAAACATTTTATATATTAGGCAAAATATACATTTGTACTGTAAAACGAGCGACATCCACAACTTTAACACCAGAAACAAGCACAAGCTACATGCTCCTTCCCACCGACTTCGTAAGGTCCATGACTCATTTGTGGGGCTCGGTATCCGTTTTTACAATAAACTTCCACTTTCTTTTCTTGACCTGCCTTTTAACTCATTTAAAGATAAAGTTAAATCTAACCTTTGTTTGAAGGCATACTATTCTATTAATGACTATTTAGACGATAAGAATAGTTGGTCGCTGTGTTGAACGCAAGACAATATCTTATTTAATTTTATCATGTTCTTTCTCTATAAGTTAGCTTCTATAATTTAGTGAATTGATTTATGATTTCCATGTTGGATAATTATATTTTTTTATTTCTACCTTTGTCATGTATCAATGACTTTGCATACTATTGTATAAATTCAAGTTCTTAAAACGCAATAGACAGATGTGTTGCTGGGGAGTTTGTTGCGCCACTTCTTCTTCCCAGCTAAAACACTAGGAAGTGGTGACGGGTGGGCGTTTTGGGGGACTGTCTTTATGTAAAATTTGACGTTCAAAAAGTGCTGTCTATCAGCCTAGTTTGAATAAATGACTTTTGAATTTTGAAATGACTTTTGAATTTTGAATTTTGAATTTTTTGAATTTTGAAAATTACCTCGTATAATAAATTCAAGTATAAATCAAAATATATAATCTCAATTTTACTGACAGAAAACGTACAGCCCAAACTACTGAAACCAGAAGCGCAAAATTTTGCTCAATAGTTCCTTATTACAACCGTTGAGTAATGAGAAAAATAAAATCCCAAAGAGGTAGAATCAAGTAGGTGGTACAAAAGTACTAATAATAGTAGTGGTAATTTTTGTTTTACGAAGTACTGTCGGGTACAGTAATTACCTCTTAACTCAATTTCCTTGAACTATTACAGCGTAACGTACCTACTATCGTGGAAGGATAGTATTAAATTGATTTCATATCTGTCTTATCTATAAATTTCACAGTATCATAATTAAAATCAACAAATATAAATTAGAAATTGCTTCATTATATTAAATCTCATGACTACAGCAAACCCTCGTAACATCTTCTTTTATGATAAGTACTTTAACATAACACAGCTAACAATTATATTTTTGCTAAAGTCAGACATGTTTTGGACATCAAGAATGAAAAAAATAACTGATAAGGAAATATATAAGGCAGTCATATGATCATCTCATAAATCTCTAGATGTACAGACAAGATTTTCTTCCATTCATCTGCGAACGCATCTCAATCAGCAGAGCTATTCTGCAGAAATATGACCTAAATATCAGGTGGAGTGAACATGAAGTGAGCTGTCAATCCCTAGCTTTCGGTACAATTGGAACTACTTCATCGTAATGTTCTCAGAGACATTTGCAGAATAACACTGCTGACTGCAGACACTAGTCCTATCGGACTTCTACTATGCGGGCATCTCCTTGAGGCGCGCGTGTAACACAACGCGCCGACGAACTGGGCCTGGTTGTTATCAGACGGCGAGTCACCCACCGCTCGCCGTCCGCTGGCCCGCGTCTACGGTGGCCGAGAATCGCCCTGCGACTGCCGACGCCCGGGGCGTCTCCCTCTATTGCGGTGGCTGCGGCGTGAGGTCTGCCTCTCCCTGGCGTGAGGTCTGCCTCTCCCTCACGCGGTCGGCCTCCTTGCCCTGCTTAGGTGGACCCAAGCAGAGCTGACCACCGCCGTATGCTCTACAGTGTCCTCCGGGCAATCCACACATTGGTGAAACCAGGATGTGCCTCCCGCCGAATATGAAACAAGTAGCTCTCGAAACATCTCGTGTCCATCATCATCATCATCGTGTGTGTCAGGCGGTTGCGCTTCTCCAAACACTCCTCAAAGAGGGCATCGGCATGAGTATCGCCACAATGGTAGCGTGCCCAGCGCTGGGTTGAGAGAGTCACTGTCTCCATACCCCCATGATATCTTGTCAGAGTTCCGTTCGCCGCGCCGTTGTGTTATGACTTTAACAATATTTAAATTAAGCTAGCTTTTAATTCTACGATCAGGCACGCCAGTGCTAATAAACCGCGCATAATGATAAGAATCAAGCGATATTTGTACTTCTCTAGTTCCCACAATGGTAGGTAAAAAACTAATTGTTAAAGCAATAAATTGTATCCACAGTATGGTCATACATATTCATATCAAATACATAATGATAGCTAGCACAGCATAACTCTGTATTCAACATAAGATGTTCACAGACGAACAGTATTACGTTAGCGTCACAGTTCCTTGACATAGACTCGAGTTTAAGATCAGTGTATATCTCCAACTTAATGCACATGAGCGAGATTAAAAATCGACAGTAAAAAAAAGATTGATCCAATCTGCGTTTGTGAGTTTTAAAAATCATTGATTGAAAGTGCATTAAGTCAGTCGGGTTGTGACTGGGAGTACAAGTCGACTGCCATGTTTCTAAGAGTGTTGAAACACCAAATGATCGATCATCGATGACATTTTATGTCATTGATCGCCGCTGTCGGTCGATTAGTGTGGTAGTGTTGATTTGCTACTTTTACCAGTGATGGCATCGATTAATTCGTTTGGTAACACACACGCGCACACACTCGATCTTAAAACAAATCAACAATAAGTATCTAGATAAACTATAACAAAAGACTTGCTGACCAGTCACATGATTATAACCCAGTCATAAACAAAAGTGTCTTAAATAGATAAGTTTTTTTTTTAATGTCAGCTTACAGTAATGATAGAGAGGGCGGGATGTAAATCAGCGTTGACCAGCGTTGTGGCTATGCTGCTTATTGCTCAACATTTGCTGAGCCCGCTCCTTTTGCTACACGAAAACTGTTATTTTTATAAAAATCTGTGTTTTGTTTTTCATAATGTTATAACTATAGTATTGGCAATAAATCGTACTGACAGTCTTCAAAATGAGCAGTCCGACGAACAGTTCAGTAGAACGTTGCGTGTTACCTACTGACGTTTCTACCGCCCGACTGCAACCCGCCTTACGAGTATCATTATAAAAGTTACCAGCAAACAAATGAATATGTATTTGAGATTCATGATTGTCGCGTTCTGTAATATTATAGGTACTTGATCTTATGACCTTTAGTGTTTGCTTTATGAAAACACTTAGAACTTATGTTCGTGGTTTCATTATTCATTTGTCCAGTTAACTTAACTTGTAGCTTATATTGGAATGCACTGGCTTAAAGACCAAGAAATAGTTGTTTTTATCTTTGGATACGTGTGCAGCACGAAGTCACAGAATTTACTTTACGATTAATAAATTACTAACTCGGTTCGCTGTTAATACAAAGGAAACTTTATAGAAACTACAACTGAATAGTTACATTTTAACATAATTTCTTGAAGCCCATTAAACACAATCAGTTTCTTAGGTAATCATTACATAAGAAATAATTGGTGTCGTAAAAAAATTACAATAAGTACAAGAAGTGTGCGAAGTGGCTTTATTGCACTTCAGCAATAATTATAAGGAGTGTGTTAAGTGGCTTTCTTGCTATCTTCAGTCGGAAGAAAACGAATTATTTATTTGTATTAAATAATAATGCTAACCAGTGTTGATCCAAAGACAATTTAAAATAAAGTCTTCTACGCTCAAAGAACGAAAGATTTATTATGCACTACACCTATCTGCTGTTTTTTTATTTCAGTTCAGGTTTTCTCACACTGTATTTTTACCTGACTTAGGCCAAATTGCTCTAGAATCTTTACTTAGAGACAGTTGCTAACACACATTACATACCAAATATTTCATGAATAATGGGCCCATATTAGCAGTTAACACAGTATAACTGGCTGATGCAAGCAAGATTGGCTGTCAAACAATACATTTAACTCTATGAAGAACTACACCCGGATATAAGAGAACCATAAAACTCACCGTTAATTTGCGTCTGCCAAACAGCATCACCAACGCCCCAAAGACCGGAGATGATGAAGAATGTCGTCGGTGATGCAGGGTCCGGCTTCCAAATGAGGAGCCAGACAATGAGCCCTAAGTGCAGGGCAGCTCCCATGACGAGGATCGGGAACCTTCCGATGTACTTCATGGCTGATCCGAAGACCAGGGAGCAGATCGCGTTGACCACCCCGAAGCAGATCATCACGTATCCGATGGAGCGGATACCGAGCGCGCACGAAACGTAGGCCTGGAAAATGAGTTTGAGTTTTAGAATCGTAGTTATCAGTAATAGCATTCTCCAGGGACCTTCAAAAGCTGCAATATCAAATCAGCGTCGATCAATGTCAAAAATTTGTCAAATTTAAGCAGAATTAGAGGTTTCTTTGACAGTTTGCGACAACGCTGCGGATGCGAAGGCTCCTTAAAAATGATAAAATTGTCTATCAATTCAATGTCTTAAATTAGGGCCGGTTATATGGGGCTAAACTGAAACATCACTGGCAAAATCTGACATAATTTCAGGATGCGCGTGTGGAGTGATCTTTTTAAAAGCTTCTCAGTAGTTGACCATAACTTTTTAACCATAAGTTTTGTTTTTACAATTTGATTAATAAACCCCTTCCATGTTTTGTACGAACTTTCTAAAAATATCACTGTAGATAGGCAATCAAAATAGTTTGGTCATAATTTATAAAAATAAAAGTTCCACTAAATAAATTATTTATTTATTTATTTATTTATTATATACTTTATTGTACACCTTGTAATAATAACAGGAAAAAAATTATGTTATACTTCTAGGAATTACGAAGTCTTTCCAATCACTTTTTATCAGATTTTTTCATTCAAATGTTTTGGTATCACTATAAAACATCAGAAATAGCTAGTAATCAAAATTGTAATTCACCGCACTTTTTACATAACATTGGTAAACATTACACTTCTTTGCGTGCAGTGTCGAATAAAAAACTTTTCTAGCCGTTCCGTTTCAAGTGAATAGAATCCATTTACCTAACATCCTATGTATAACGGTACTCGTAACTAACGTTGGAGGTCATTTACTAGCAAAAAATGTTCAACATTCGGCTGGACTCGCAGTTAGACTACTGTGAGACGAGTAGTAAACTTACCATATGCAACGCTAGTAATTTCATGGGAGACCGAAATTATAATTATCACCGGTTTTTTTATGGATGGGAAGTCATTAAATGACTTTTTACGCTCTGGGCGGAGCGGAAGAGAGTGTCAGAACCCATTCGTGTTCCTCTCAATGCCCTTTGCGTTCCAGGGCCGCGGTAAAGCTTTTGAACAAATTTCATAACACTGGTAGAATCACCGCGTACAGGATGTAAACGAATAAAAGCAAAACCTGTTTTTTTTTGTTCGATTGATCCCATAAGACTCGTGTACTTGCGCAAATCAGAGTTAGTTGCGCGCTAACCTAAAAAATAATAAAAATAATACCTAAACATTTCAGATAAAGTAGCAAGGATAAGTAACGCTGGCTGTTTTTACGATATCTAAGGACCTACTAATGTTTGTTCTTTATTCGTTTATATTAATTCATTTATAAACACAATATGTAAACCTTTCTACAGAGCAATACAATTTTAAATTGTACTTAATTTGTTCGCAAAGACGAAAACTCCAATTTCAATAGTTTAATAATCATCTTACATGTTAAGTTATTTATATACCTAAGCATAAAATCAGACATTTAATGTTCCCACTGCTGGGACACAAGCCTCCTCTCTAGGAGAGAGAAGTAAGTTATTTGCATTGTAATAACTAGTTCTGTTGTTAGCCTGGGTTTACACGAACGCGTTTCGAAATTCCCATTATATAAAAATGCTATAAGAGACAAATAAGATAAACCAGCGTCGCTTGGTCTCTCACTGGAGCCCCAGCATTATGTTGAGCTGTGGCTGTGTTGCGCGGATGTGGCACCTACATATTTTCCCAAACTGTATAAGTCCTTCTCTAAGGTAGGAATATCGTCACACTAGACGCAAAAAAACTTTTGTTTTTTTTTTTTAATCAATAAGGTATTTTGTACACATTTGACTTTAAGGAAAGAAAAGCAATTGGATTGACCACATACCTGGGTGAAATCTGCTCCAATGAAGGCTTGCTCCATACCGATCCATAGCGTAATAGGGATCAGCAACTGTTGGTTGGGTTTCTTCAACTGGTAAGCGGTAGCTGACAGCAACTGGATTCCAGTCAGCTCCTTTGAGGGGTCTGACTTCCTTTGCTTCTCACCATACCTGCACAAGTACGAAAATGTTAAATGATTGAATAAAATATAGAGAAACTACAAACAAAATTTTCTACTATGCTATAGATGATACGACTTATTTTAATACAAAAAATGGAGCTTACCTAGAACAGATCCCTAACACTAATTACTTCACAAGAAAACCAGTAAACCGTACCATTAATTTTAATAAAAAAAAACTCATACCTACATACAACTAATAACACGAGATGTATTCGAAAATACTTCAGTATGTTGTGGGAAGTTGCTCAGAATTTAAAGTAAGCACATTATATAAAGGCATTGACTTGACTGTTTTGCAAATACAAAAACAGGCGAGTTCAAATATCAATCTAAGTAACATAAGTAACAAATGGTATATGTACATATTTGGCAAAAACTAGACGACACTATAGATATACAAATCGGACTTAGGAAGCGGGATATGACAGTAAAATACGAGTCTAATATGTTCTGTAAAGATCACAACACATTTATATGTATAGCTATTTAACTCATAGATATCTATCACCGTTAGGTGACAACAATGGAACGAGCCTTGAATAGGAAAATATTGAATGAATGATTGGCAAATTTTTATCTATAATATAACGATGGATATTTGAAGTATAAGAAACATTATCAGACCTAGTGACTGCTGACGATCATTGCGTGGGAGTCAGTGAGTATTTTATTGGCTGAATAAACATTCAAGAAACTTCTGATATTGATACTATCGGACTTATATGACATTGTTCCGGTGGCCATCATTCCATACATCCATAAGAAGAAATAGCTAAGTGACTATCTTCAGCCAATCTTCAAGCTTCTTGTAGAAAAGTGAACCAGTCATAGGCTTCCATCACATTATACTTATATGGATTAAGAACAGAATAGTTACCTAGACAGCGGGTCCACAAGAAGTGCTACCATCAGCACGGCTACCACGACACAAGCGAGGTATATGGCACTGATCTCATATATCTCGCTGTCGGGCGGCCGGTGAAGGTTCTGGTTGTCATGGTGACCTCCGCCGATCATGCAGAAGTTTGCGCCGCAAGTCAGCAACGTCTTGCTCGAGTTCTCAGCGGTCACTGTCGTGTTGTGGACTCCCGAGGAAAACACTGCCGAAGAAAGAACGTTGCTGCATTAGTAAGCATATAATCTGAGCCGAGTCTGGACTACTGTTTAAAATATTTGGGAAGTAATCAGAATTTTACTTTTACTAGTATCTAGATGAAACAGTTTAAAATTAAAGAAACAAGACTTACCTAAACTTGAGATCAAATTTCCCCAAAGCTCAGCGGTCTGCCAAGCAAGGAAGAAGAAGCCGAAGAACCGTACGATAATACCGTCAACGGCTTGGTCAGTCAGCTTCGCGTAGACGCTGCCCGCCTGCGTCAGATACGTGGCCTTGGAGGTCCACATAGGAGCTGCTCCCAGTCCGACTACCACACCCGCTGGGACGAGAGTGTAGAAAGCCGGGTAGAACTGGGCCCCGATGTACGGGGCGTAGCACATCATGGATATACAGAGGGTCCATTTGACCGTTAGCCTCTTTATTAGGAATGTGGGCACAAATATACAGGAAACGACGAGTGCCGCGTATATTGAGCTCAGGGAAACTGTTCCGAGGCCGTCTGCGGCGTTTATTGAGGACTGCAGGTTGGCAGTTCCCTGGAAGGCGGTGAATTGGATCATAAACGCAGCGCTCACAGCAGCAATGTTCTTAAGTATTCTCCATTTCTCGTTGACGTTTAGTTTAACTTTGCCAGACATGTAGTTGTCGTCTTCCGTGGGTAGCGGTGGGGGTTTGACGATGTCATCGTTCGAGTCGCGGTCGTAGCCGTCGTTTTTGAATCCTGTCTTGATGGTGTACACAGAGTCTTTGTCCGGACGATCATCTTCACGTCCGCCGCCGTGCGTAGCCGTCATGCCGTGTTTCTCCTGTTGCCCTGCGAACAAATGACATAATGGTATTTATTACTATAAAAGTAAGTACTGTAGAAAGGACAAAGGGACATACAAATGTTCAAAAGTTTTTAGTTTTAAATATAAATAAACGAGATTTTTGCGATAAACAAAATTATTGGTTATATAAAATTATGCATTCCGCGTTTGGAATTACAAAAAATACATTTTGTGTTATCCTGATTTTAAAACGTATCTAATGTGATTGATATTCTTGAATTTCGTGGTTCATTAGCATGTGCTTATCGTTTAGAATTTATAAAACGAAAGAGTTATCTTTTAGTACAAAAAAAAATATCCGACTTCAAAAAAGGAGGTTATTACTTCAACCCGTATATAATGTAATATTGTCAGAAATCAAAAGAAAAAGAAGCTCGGTGTAATGAATTCGAGTGCGAATACATCTGTAACGTACGCACATTTCTTTTGTACCATATACTATGCAGTTTTTGTATTTTCCATACAATGGACTCCAGACTGGAGCAGCGTACTCCAACTGAGACCGTATCTGATGACCCATGCATGGACCAACCTCGACAAGCGCTGCTTAACCCGGAAGATTGAACAGTGCGGCTGTTAATAAAAAATGAAGTGGGAAAAAATTGGGTCTCATTTATTAAGAAGCTGTCCACTCGTTGACAAGTGTGGTTTAAATTGTTTCTTTCAGCTAGTGTACGCTCCCAAATAGCACACTTATTAATCTCGCCTAATCAGTACTGTACAGAGCGTGTCTACTACGCCGTTTGGTAAAGTTTTTGTGACAATTACGATTTGATCCGCATACAGCATTACAATGGGCAACTTCGGCTGAGTACATAGCACCCTATTGTTTGCTGGGTTTTACAAAATGTTTCGTCATGACATAATCACCACGTTTACACTGAGTGCGCCTCCCACCTGAAAAAGTACGGCTTCAAAATAGCGACTGTTTTTGTATCATTGACGTCTCGGCCAACCAAATTACGGGTTATTGATGCTTTTAGTGTTAACCTGTGAAGCCGAGTCATGCCATCAGCACTTGTCAATAGATGTCGTTACTCGTGTTTGGAGTGATTCAGGGGCCTTTTGAGGTGTTCAACAATACGGATGTGGATAACTCAAACACCTGTCTTTCTCAGTATCCCCTTGTATAATTGTGAGTTCATTCAAACCGCGAAGAAAGTTCTCGTAGTAGCCATCCGTCAATACAATTGCCTACAGCCGCTATCGGTCACCGACACCGGGACGCTACTGCATGAATTATGAAAACATAGTACGGAGTTTACAAATATTCTCGTCTATAGTTCCACGAGCCGCAGATATCATGCGCGAGGATCACTGGCTTCGTCGCGTACCGAACCCTCACAAAACATTTACTTTAAGCTATTATCTAAATATCCTTTGTTGTGTCGTTAGCATTGAGTATATCTTATCGGCCAGTTGTCTTATAATGGTAAATACTTAAACTAATTTTATAGTTATTTGAATGCCATATTTTAGTATGCAGTTACGGAGGTGTTAAACTGTGACATCAGGGACGGCAAGTGTGACTCTGCAGACTAGTCTAGCTAGCAGAGAGCTTGGAAGTAAGGTCGATGTTTCTATATATAGTGGAGATAGTCACAATATTTCTACATATGTCCGTGTAAAACATCCATAAAATGAATAAAGACCGACCTAAAGTCGTTAAACTACACGTTATCTTCAGAATCGCTTTGAAATCAACATATTTATTTACTCAAGTCGACTTAATGAATTGATGACGACAATTCACTTTGTTAATTGTCTGACACTCAAGTTACGACACTTTTTTAAATATCATACCTGACTTGTTTTCGACTTCATTTCCATATTTCATGAATATAAGCGCATCAGTGAGTCAGTGGCCGTCCTTCTATCGAAATATTAATAATAATCAGTAAATATACAAGTTTGTGCCATCTTGATCGTCGATAATAAAAGTGAGTGAAATATTTCTAACGAATCGATGTTGCTGTCATTTAATTCGAGGACGATACTATCGGACCGCAAATTGTTTTATCAATTCCATAATGGCTGCTTTATATCTACCTCCGTGTAACGTCATAAACCGTATTGATCATCACCATATTTTTTACATATCGCCGAATGATAAATATTTATGAATTTTGTAAAGGAGTGAGAAAGGTTTTAATATCATTAGATGGAGACTGTCGTGTGCTTGCGCGCCGTTCATGTCGAAATGAGTGCGCAAGTATTCAGATCATGCCGGAGACACCCAAATCGAATAGCTATCGAATGCCCCATTGTGCAATTTAATGGCTGCGAACGATGTGTGTGTGTTGTTAGATTTGTAACACGAGTTATTGTTGCCCTTACTCATTGTCAGGTGGTTGTGGTAGACTGTAAACACTGGATAGAGCAGCTAACACAACAACCACGCTGAGCAGAACAACCACGCTGTGTTGAATAACTTGGCTTGGTGCTGACCCATATATTTGGGCTTACATTCAAATATGGAAACGGAAAAGTGCTACTTTTTTGTACCTCTAACAACCTTCAAAAACTGCAGACGTAATGCTATGTGGGTAACGTTAACCGGTACAGTCAATATAGATCAATAATAACAATATTCAGACTAAACAAATACAAAACTCATTCTTTAGAATATAATACTCTTCATTACATATGGACACCCTATAAATTACAGAAAATATAGATGAAGAAAACATTACATAGGGCGATATTTTCAAGACAACCTTTGGATGGATTTTAAAGAGGAAAGGAAATCCAGTACTGTAGATAGTCTTCGGTGTACTAATTTAATATACAATAAATACATAATAGATAAATATGTACAATAATAATTATGAAACAAAATGCATAGAACCCAAATAAAAACGATTAAAGAGAGAGGTAGTGATTTTTGACCATTTTTTTTTAAATGGAGAAAGACTACCAAGTCTTTAATTAATGATTGAAAACCTACCAGTAATGTTCCTTTAATCAAAACTTTTCACAGTGACAGATAGACTGGAATTTTTGTATTTATGTTACATTTTACCTATACGTTTTAATCTGTTTATGAATAAAGGGTGGTACACATCATCGTACAATTTATTCCTAATAGTTTTTCCGCCGGTGTGATTGGATGGATAATAACCGGATTATCGTTC
Source organism: Hecatera dysodea (assembly GCA_905332915.2). Lineage (NCBI taxonomy): Eukaryota > Metazoa > Arthropoda > Insecta > Lepidoptera > Noctuidae > Hecatera > Hecatera dysodea. Next base: position 19,422,383 of record HG995286.1, on the reverse strand, counting down.
TAATGAGTGTGTCGGCCCATTGTTCTACACTATTCTTCCCATCGCAGATTTGTTAGCGTACTAGTACGTACTGAGGCTTCGTCATCACATGTGACCGCCTCGTGATCATTTAGATCCTAGTGAGAATTTTGTTACGTACTAGATCGCGTTGTCGCAATCTATATTGTGCTAAAATTCATCCAGATCCCTTAAGCCGACCTGGCGTAATTGAGTAAAAAACATTCATTCATCCATCGAGACTTTCGCATCTATAACAGTCAGTGGTAAGCAAGCTTAAGTAAGCATTGCATGGAATAAAAGACGTTATCCGTTATTGCCGCCAGATAAGGCTTATTCAGTTTTGGTACAAATCTATACTAATATTATAAAGCTGAAGGGTTTGTTTGTTTGTTTGAACGCGCTAATCTCAGGAACTACTGGTTTGAATTGAATAGACCATTTATCAAGGAAGGCTTTAGGCTATATATCATCACGCTTAAGCCAATAGGAGCGGAGCAGCGATAAATAATGTTTTAAAATCGGGGATTCCATGGGGACGAAGTCGCGGGCAGCAGCTAGTTTAAACTAACACGATCGAGTACTTTTAAAAACTCGGACTAAGACCAGTGGTCCCTAATCATGGTTACAGATTTGTCACCTTGCCACTTGGTCAATTATGATACTTACAGCAAATTAATGTATCGCTTGTAAGCTTGTGGTCGCAACAATCTAGAGACGTCAAAAACTGAACTATCCACTTTCATATCAAGTTATGAGTAATCTGAGTCTTGACACATGGATACTCGCCTGTCGGGTGATTGAAATATGATCATTAATTAAACAAAATGACTTTTATACACTTGTTTATGTAATACGCGTTCCCTATTATTGCTAAAAAAGACGAACAGTCATGGAAGATCGAGTCAGTGTTGGCGCTCACACCTATGCTCTATAATATCGCCTTCGCTAACGGCTTTTCTCGTCGGGATTGGCTGCCATGGCTGAAATTGGGGTACATTTGAATCGATTTGTACAAACCTATATACTAAAATACCTTAATATGGATCACGTAAAAAAAACCATGCTTCCATCTCGCTCAAGACACTTTTATAAGAGTGACAAATCTAATTAAAAAAACAAACGAATCAAAGTTCATTTTGTGTAGATGATAAATAAACAGAAAGAACTGTTACACTCCTTCTGTAAGTGTAGCTCTTCTACACTTACAGAAGGAATGTAACAGTTCTAAACAGATTTATGTGAAGATAGAATCCGTATATTAAATAAACAATTACATAAATAGTTTTTAATATATGCAAGGAGCGTGGCCCGCTGTCACGATAATCGCTTAAAGCAGAATCGACTGAAGTGTTTGGCATAGAACGAAAATGTTGTGGGTGGTGCTCAATAGCCTGTACTTATTGCAGCCATCTAGTAAATTACTTGACACAAGAACAAACTATGAATAGATAATTTCAGTTATCCTAACTATTACTGACTAATAGGTATTATAAGTGTGAAAGTGAGTTTGTTTGTTACGCTTTCCCTCTTGAACAGCTGAACAGATTTCGATTAAATGTGCTACAGAGATAGATGGGACCTATATATGGACATAAAACCTGTATGCAAACGAAGCCACCGGCAAAACCTACTTTATTTGTGATCAACCGAATTCGAGAGTTTGTGATGATCCATCCATGTCCCAAACTAATTGCTATGCGTACGTAGAACGAAACATTGTGGTAGGTGTCTGTAATTGTCTATGAAAAAGTATGCAGTAATACTTTACTTGGTCTGTGACTGCGTGTCAACTTTAAAAGTGGGCCTAAGTAAGTTGAATAGAAACAAAAGCGCGTCAGTGTGTTCCATGCGTAAGAATATAACCTCCTAAAATGATAATGCGGAGCAATGTCGACACCGCATACCTTCGCTATGCTGTCAGCACTACGACGTGAGATAGAATGTCCTGCGTCTGTGCATTGATATTTTCCAGGATGTTTAAAGCACGTACCAAGATTATTCAGTGCAAACAATAACAAATAAACGTATTTTCTTTGTAAGACTAAGTTAAAATATCACTGGAATTATTTCGTTGGAATGCTCGACGATATTGTGGGTTTTCCTTAAGTTAATTGTTCTGAGTATTTCTGTGTTATCAGTTCTTAGAAATATTTGCATAGGGAAATCTAGATCGTAGCTATAGTTTTCGAATTTCTAAATTATTATTTTAAGACGTATGAGCAACAATATAAATATTCACTAACAATGCTACACTGGAATGTAAACACCCAAAACGGCTGATGATTACCTGAGATAATCTGACAGTATCGTTTCATTGCTAGCTACGCAATTCCAAAATTCCCACAATGGATCACTGAACCTGCCAAACAATGCTTATTCTATAAATAAACGCATCAACAAAGGGGGTTATTTCCCGAATAGTACTCGCAAAAACAATATTACGGGGACATTTTGCATGGCATTTCCCACGGCTACTACAAAGCATAAAAAACATTCAGATGCTCGTCAATTTTCACTTCCGCTGCTTGCACCCCGTCATCGGTCCATAATGACTTCTGTCAAGGCTAAACGCTAAATTACTCCCCGTCATGTTCGCATAATACAGCTTATAAAGTGCTATTGTCAAACTTTATTGTGATGCGCGTGACTTTGGCGTAATCTATCCCTTTGGTTGCCTTGACTGGTAACTGTTGACTCTGTTGGAACACGCAGAGGATGTTGGTTTGAAACTTTGAGAGCACTTAGTAATTATTCTAAATAATCCATTTCATAACAGGTTGTCTGTAAGTCTTAAAATGTTGTCAGTTTTATCTCAGTCAAGATTCAATAAATTAAATTGTAAGCTGCATCGTAGTAGGTATAATCGATTAGCACGGCGTTTATCGATATTCGATCAAGTTCAAGACGAAGTAATCACGTTGATGAGAATTTCGTCGATTCCAATCGATTACAGCGAGATTCGTGACCGCGCTCATTGTTGTTTATAATTAATTGCATTAATCCCTGATGGTATATCATCTGTAGATAATATAAATGAATAATGGCCACACTGGCGTCAAAGCATCCAGCCTTCGTCACAGTCTTCTGTCTACAGCCCCGACTCTGCGACCTCCATTACCTCATCAAGGAATGCATTTGCATTATTATTAAATTGAAAGTGATTAAGTTTTTGTTTTTTCCGTCGTGAAGTACAATAGAGACGACATTGTTGAATGAGGTCGGCGTATTAATTTGCATTTCATGGTGTTTCGGAAAAATTACAATGAGATTGTTCCACGAGTGAAACTAAATCAAGCGCAACCGTGACCACACCACAACATCTACGAGTACATACATACGAAAAAAAAGAAAAGGATGAATACAATAATTATTTGAAGTTGCTTTTACTATTGCTCGTTATATTTACTTGAATTCTGCAGCAGTTAACCTTGTGGCAGTAGACAAAGTTGGTCATGACATTGATTTTACACTGTAAACTCTATCATGTCCAATGTCCTTAGCGCGAACACGTAATTTATAAACAAGGCCTATGACTTAGTCAATCAAAGTTGACGCGGAAGAACTATTTACGCGGTGCATCCTTTAATTATTTTTATTGTAATGGGATTGCAGCGGCCTTTATTGTCCCGTCTCTAGCCTTTAGCAGTCTAACATTTCTTTTTTCTTTTTCTAGTGTTTGTTTTAATTAATTATATAAATCAAAACAATTAGTGAATCCATACGTAGTTCACTTACCTGCGTGCATGCATTGAATACTTTGTATAGATGATTGGTTCCAAATTGAACAGATGTTATGCCTTGTGAAAAAGAAAAACGATTTTCATGAATGTTGGCATTGTTTTTGGGACTGAATTTAAAGTTTTAAAACAAAAATAAGACCAAGTCTCGGTTTCTAGTCTATCCTAAAAGATGGGAAGATTAGATATCTAGAACAAATTCCATTTAATATCCCGGAAATGGAAGCTTATTATCGTGCATTAGGTACGCGATGCTGTCTTAATTGGTGGCCAAGGTCGACACACAATGGGCCTGGCCGGCGCGGTCGCAACAATTGTGTACGCAACACGCTTTGGCGTAGAAAAAAAAAACAATCGCTGTGTATCGTTGACGTTTAACACACACGTGACATTTGAAAAGCAGCGGTTATGCACGATTCACCCGGTGTACCCTGAACCTTTAACCCCTGCCGGCGCATCGCCTTTTAGCTTTGGCAATATCTCTCATGCCTGCTTATTAGCGTCAGGTGCTCGTTTTCCAACTATTGCACTGTGGTAACATTGTTCTTATGACGCTAGTAACTTTTTTGACACGGGTGTTAGCCGTGTCTGGGCACCAAGAGTTTCCGTGTGAAGATATACGGTTGTTCTCAAAAGATTCAATGTGCGTACTTAGTTATTTGTTGGTATGCTGTTGGAAGGATTTGAATTTTGAAGTGTAATTTGCAATGAATAGTTTTGTAGCTGATATTTGATAGTCTGTATACTTTAACTGATGATTAAATATGATGATAGGACATTATTTCCTAAAAGGTTTGTCAATTTTTTATCTATACTAATATTATAAAGAGGAAAGATTTATTTTTGTATGTAACGAATAAACTCAAAAACTACTGGACCGATTTCAAAAATTCTTTCGCCATTAGAAAGCTACATTCACCTTGAGTAACATAGGCTATATTTTATCTCCGTATTCAAACGAGAACGGGAACTACGCGGGTGAAACCGCAGGGCGCTGCTAGTTCTTCATATAAAAGATATTTGACGATTCAAAATCCGGTCCTTAGTTGTATGTTTTGTTGGAGATAGTTTGCCGAACTATCGTGTTGTGTTCTTTGAGATAAAGTTGCGTATAGCAATATAGAGTTATCAATACAGAAGTCATAAGTTCGATCTAGGCCAGGCCCCAGATTATCGTAAACACGAGATCCACAGCTTTGTTTTAACAAGAGAAACCCTTACGAGTTCGCAATTACTTGTATCACGCGACAATATCTTCATTATTTCTCAAGATTTTAAGATGTGATGAAAAAATTGAAGTTAAATGAGCAATCATGGATAACTATCGCTGTTGTGTTCGATTTATGTTCTGTTTCTGGTTTTCATAAACGATCATTTTCTTTATTTCGTTTTAGCAATATTATTTTTCTAGAATTTTGTTAATTAATTTGTTGCATTCAAAACATTTAGGAGTTCTGATGTAGTAGTAGAGATAAAGTTGATTAAGGTAGGTCACCTCTAGCAACGACAGTATTCTGTCTCCAAACGAAGGGTCATCGGACTCTTAATACATTTTTAACGAATATTATAAACCTTTCGCTTTGGTTTATGGTTGGTATCGTTTGGTTTGGTTTGGTTTGGTTTTATGTTTCACATTTCCCTCATGCTCTTCACGTTGCATTAATCTACACATATTATAAAGAGGTAAGGTTTATGAGTTTGTGAGGGGTAATCTATGTATTAAAAAAAAAAAGGGGTTATCTTTGTACCTGCTGAACCGATTAACCGAACCGAAAAATCTTACCAATAGCAAGTCAGATTATTTGTAAGTGTAAAAGGATATATTTTATCCTCGTATTCCTACTGGAACAGGAACTACATGGGTGAACGCGGCGGGCACTTTTAGTTACCTATAATTTTATTAAAAATGCCGTATTGGTTACGTAATCCTTAACAGAATTCTGGTTTTGTATTTTAACAGGTTTTCTGATTCAATCAATGCAAATAAATAAAAAAAAATCTGAGATATTGCACCTACAGTTTTAAATGCAATAAACGACGATGATTAACAATTACTTAATAGAAACGCCTTTGTAAAATAAGGACATAAAATACGAAAATATTTTGATAAATACTTATTGTAAAAAGAACTCGGTTGCCTTTTCATTTTGACTAAGTAATATACATATATATGATTAGTTTACAACCTTGCAACTATAAAATATTAACAAAGGGCGTCTATTGGAATGTTTAGTGAGAATTAGTTTTTATATACCTAACCATGTTATATTTCCGTGGTAAGTAAAGCTAGGCGTGGGCATTCCAGTTCTTGTTAATATATTATTTACTGAATGCGATCGGCGACTACATTTAGATTGTAAATCTTTACATTATTTATCGCTAGATTTTGCGCGAGGCTTCGCTCGTAAAGATATTTATTGACTGGAGGGCTCTCGGTTATTCTAAACGTTTTCATATGAACTAAAAGCTAGTGGTTCTGTAATAATAAATATGTTGTTCAATAAGATATGTAAATATTTTTTGATAATATTGTTTGAGTTGAATATGTGGTTTGATTATGTTATTCTATAAAGAATAAAACATATAAAGCTTCAAAAAACTTTGAAAGTTTAACATAAAAATTAACCCATTTTCCGTTACCTGTATATATATAAATAGGTATACCTAATACCCCAAGAAAATCAAACAATCTCAGATCAAGATTAGATTCAAATTAAAATACGTAATAAGACAACCGTGTAAAATTAATATCTAAGTGCCTACAAAAGTTGCAATGATTTGCTTGATAAATGACATACCTATTATGGTTGGGTGGATTAGCTCCTATTTATACCAACAAATTGGTGTAATTTATTCCAACTAAACGTTTGTTGTTGTTTAAATTTCATAAATGAATCAAGAGTATAAAAGAAAACTATTTAGAATATTACCACGTCTAGAAAGAACAGCCAAATAACCTAGAGACGACAAAAGAACTTCTGTTTAAAATTGAATAAATGCCACAACATTTAAATTACATTATTGTTTCAAAAATATGTTTTCCTTTCAACAATATCTTTTCCTCAAAAGATAGACAATAAGAATTTCCTTGTAGGAAGATGAGACCGTAATACTAAAATATTGTTAAATATATAATTATTTACAGATGAATAATAAATCATTTGACAAAAATAATAACACTGGCAACATTGAATTTATACAGAATCTTTAAACTATAAATAATATATTGCACGGTAATAGCGTTATAAATGTGTAGGTGATTTTTGTTTGGCTTCTGCGAGTCACAAATAAACATTTTTTCTTTCTTTAAATCTTATATATTTTTACCCTTACTGAACTAGCCACAGCCGTTATTAAATAAATAACAAAGCTACAAACGTACACGAGTCGCAGCCATTTAAACAGCAATGTTCTAAATCAAGTGCAATACCTAAAGATTCAAGATGCGTATGCTATTGGCAATTTGAAGAGATCCTTAGTATTCAACGGTGGGCAGATGTAACGGACGGGACAGTAACTAATAGTTGCAAACAGAATCTTACTAGGTACTACCTATCTACTATTACATATGCGAATGTTTGGATGGATGCATGGATGTTTGTTACTCAGTCACGCCATCAGCTGAATGGATTTATTAAATTTGGCACAGAAATAGATTATGGTCTAGAATATCTAAGATGTTATGACGATGATATATCATTTTTTATCCAAGGCGTATGTTCTCTTGGGATAATATCCGACATTCACGCGGTCGAAACCGTTGGCAAAAGCTAGTCTAAAATAAGTTTATCAGCGACATCACGCTATGTTATCATTAATGCTTGGTCGTGACAATTAATCCGGCGGCTCGGGCCGGTTGTCGCCGGATAGAGTCCGGTGCGGTTCGGTTGATCGCGACTCAGTCGGTTTCATGACAGAGTCGTTGATCCCTACATGTACAAACAACTCAACACTAAGGCGGCAAAGCCACTCTTTATTAGGTACGCGAAAGACTGTTTAAGAACCTTCAGTAAAAATTAAGGTTGCCATAAGTATAGAACCCAAAAGTACATCCGCGGGTAACATGCCAAGTCGCAAAAAAATAATCATTTAGGAAAATTACATAATATACAACCTCCCATATATTTTGCTAAATAGTAACAAAGGCGCCAATTGTGAGACAAAAAGTAGTTAGATTTGGAAGAATTCATTTTTTGTTAGCATAATGCTATATATGTGACTTGAATTAAATAAAATTACAAGCTTGAGCTGAATTGTATACGTTTACTTATTTGTTAGATTTTCATGGACTCCTAATCGCGGCAGTATGCTAAAATTTAGCTTAATAATTTTCTTTGAACGTAATCAGATTAAAGTTACATAAAGAATGAAGGTGAAAATTATTATCATATTATAATAATAGTGATTTAGATTACTAAAAATAAAAATGTTATAACAACAATGATGAGTCATTATAATAATTAGCTACTAATTTGTCAAACGCACACGTATGACAAATTAGTAGCTAATTAAGAATCGTTCGAGTAATTGGCAAGTTAGATACGCTCCGTGGACGAATAAATGCAGTAATGACTAAGTTTTACTTGAAACAATAAACATTCTACTAAATACAGAATTTATTTCACAAGAGTGTTCATTTCAAATGTGTTGTTGTGTACTTATCAGGTTTTGGAACAACCTCGATGTCTTACAAAAATAAACTCAAATTCCGAAGGCCCAAAAAATAGTATTAGAAAGGCCCTAAAAAGTGTGGATCCATCCATATTACTAGTTTTTAATATTATGTTTTAGAGCTTTTAATAATATTATTACTTATTATCACACAACATTCACAACACAAAGTTGGTAATTCAGTTGATGGCTGTGGATTGAAATGATCCCGAATGATACACATATACTTTCAAGTATTACTAAGAATCCAACTTCCAGTCCAACATTTTTTTTCCTCTAGGACTGGCAAGAAAACAAAACATTTAAAAAAAGAACCAGACGCGGTCGCAATAATCTCCTTCGAAAACTGGCGGGAAGCGGATAAATCTAGGAAGATTGATCCGCTTACCGCCAGTGTTCAATTGGCACAAGAATCGAAGGGTGCCAACGAGAAAAACATTTGTTGCAATCGTACCACGTCAGCCCGTTCTAGGAAACGCATTGAAGCGACTAACTCTTTACTTATTCTGTGTTCGAGAAACATTATTACCCCCAATCTTGTAGGTATTTCTACGTTTACCAACCTTAAGGCCTTAACACATAGCACTTGCAATTTGGATGAAGCAACCAAATTCGTTAAACCATTCAGTGTAAGCCGAATCTCTTGTCAATGTCAATCAAAGTGAATCAATTCGGTTGGACCGTGTGTTACGACCATTACCTGACAGTTTGCTAAAGGTGCGGCCACTTAACTGCACGTAGATTCACTTCTGTCATATTTTGAGACTGCCTCGTCCGTGACTTTCAGTGTGGCGTAACCTTTTAGTGATGTTAGCGAGGTGACGAGGTTATCCTTTTTATTTGAAGACGTTTGTCCCTAGCCATCTGATTTTCTTAAATATTTTGATAGATCGGAATCTACACTGATTGATTTTGTAGCATAGGTAGTGTCCAATTTAGCTTAGCTTTTGATTAACGTAATAGGAAAAGTGTAAAATTTAGACATAAATATCAGACTTTGTTCTAATTAAAGTAGGCAGCCGGCAGGTATATAAATAAGAAAGTGAAAGTAGATTACTTTATTATATACCTATCTTGTTATAAATCATAGATAGATTAGTAAGTATTTAAATCAAATGAAGTAATATAAGTCTGCATTTATGCTTGACATTGCCTTCTCCTGCTGTTGTGTGATTGAAAATAATGTGAATTGTTCTTTTTTAGTTCATTCGTTCCTTGCCGGATGGGCACCACTCTTTGAACACCTACTCATTATTTATGTTTAAATGTCTTTTAAGTCGTAAGGCTTTACCCTCTCGTGGTTATTGGCAAATATCGAATGTATGTAACTCGAGTTACATAAGTTTATCACTAAATCACAAGACATCGGTAATTTTGATTTAGGGTTTGGAATACTATGTATATCAAATAACATTATAAACATGTAGATAAAGGAATAAGTAACATAATATTTATTTTTATTGTAGGTACGGAATTTTTAATCTTTAAGTGACAGAATAATGCTGTTAACAAAATGGTATATTGGTAACTGGGGCTTTATTAAAGTCATGTTCTAAGACGCGCATATTAGTTAAAGAAACTTAAGACCTAGTTGAAAATTGTGTGCTTTTGACAGAGTATTAACCTTTAAAACTAATAAATGATCTTTAGGTAGAGCGTCTCTTTAGCCTGCCTTAAACCAAGCCGCGGCAATTGTCATACCATACACCAACAGTCGTCTCGGAGGCTAGCGTTTCCTCATACAGTACTATCAGACCGTAGCTTTATTACAAGCAATTATTTACACAAGTCTAGTGTCTTTTCCTGTTATCTTATACAACCACTCCCTTTCAGAGAATGTGTGTATAAAATGGTAATATCCTGCCATGTCGGTACATATTGATATTTGGTGTCGTCGTGACGAGCGATCTGTAGAATGACGTTGGTATTCAGATAATAATATATTATTTTGACGAGTAATTTTTTTCAGACTAAAATGTCAATTAGATGATCAGTGGAACTGGTAAATATTGCCTGTACAATATCTACTACCCGCTACGTATATTTATTTTGAACGCATGACGTTAGCACCTTCCTAGAATCCGTACCAAAGCAGATGAGACCTCATTTTTATAATCCAAGCATTTTATTTTTCATAATATCTTTAGTAATTGCTTATGCTAATTTAGTGAGGCTCACGTGATTTTATAAACGTCTTTTATCCTTTAACTTCAATTTTTCGCACACCGGATAAATGGGTAGGTATATAAAATTTATTGCTTCATGCAACTTTTGTTTTTTCCTGTTACTTTTCCGCATTTTGTGTTTATACGTAATTTACCCAAAGTATCTAGGTTAGAGGTTATTTTGAGTTTAATCTATACTAATATTATAAAGCTGAAGAGTTTGTTTGTTTGTTTGTTTGAACGCTCTAATCTCAGGAACTACTGGTTCGAATTGAAAAATTCTTTTTGGGTTGAATAGACCATTTATCGAGGAAGGCTTTAGGCTATGTATCATCACGCTTAAGCCAATAGGAGCGGAGCAGCGATAAAGAATGTTTTAAAATCGGGGATTCCACGGGGACGAATAAGTCGCGGGCAGCAGCTAGTCTTTTTATAATTACTAAGTTAGGATTTTGAATAGTAATGTCTTATTATTTTTCTTACGGTGTGTATAGTACGACTTCGTTCGATCGTTGCAAAACAAAACGTACCTACCTATTTACTGTCCTATCAGATAGGTAAATATCTCAAGAATATATAATAAACGCGGTATTTGTTGGGCGAGGTCGCATCGCTGCCCCCGATGGGTATTACCGATGGCATAGCGCCACAAAAGCAGACGAGCTCGAGCATAACTTTCGGTAAACACTCAGAGCAATTTCGCAAGCACACCATAGTATGCCACCGTGTTTTCCCGACTACCTAACTAATGCGCTGCCACATTTTGCGTCGCTAGATATTTTGCAATAGTGTGGTCGCTGCATGATGATTATATCATTCAGATTCTACTAAAAGCAAACCACCGACCACTTTTAGAGTTTTTTTTTAATTAACTAGCTTCAGCCAGCGACTTCGGAATATACTATGCAGATTAAAAGGTGACTTGTCTGCATTTCCAGACTATAAACTATATCTTTGCCAAATTTCATCCAGATGCGTTCAGCCGTTTTGGCGTGATAGAGTAACAACAAACATCCATCCGTTCATTCACTTGAAATCAACTCTCTAGGTATAAGGATAAATATTAAAACAACTTATTTAAAAGTAGTTGCAGTTAAAAATCATTTATATTTACGACACGCAATTCATTGTGAATAAAATAAAACTATAGAATTTTATGTTATCACGAAAGCCACGCGATATCTTCAAGACGGTATTATCACAGGTACCAGAAATAATAGTAAATTCAATGCGTACTTTTTCAAGAAAATATTTTTATATTGTAGTTTTAAAGTCGTAAACAGGTTGATTTTAAGTCCATAGGCAAGTTTTCTGTATTCAGTAATAACAAATAGGTGTAAGTTAGTACAGAACCACTGAAATAGTAAAAAAAAGAAATTGGACCCAAAAATGTTATTGATTAGATTAGGCATGTACTGCAGTTTTGTATGAACCGTTTTTTTTTTAAATTTATTCGTAGGTTAGATGCTTAAATGCGATATTTTGAATGAACGGATGGTTGTTTGTTACTCAATCACGACTAAATGGCTGAATGTATCTGGATTAAATTTGGCAAAGATTTAGTTTATAGTGTGGAATAGCAGATAGATTACCTTTTTATCTCCAAGTAGAATCTGAATGATATAATCACCTTGGTTACAACCACACTATGCTTTCAAATGGGGTAAACCCCTTCAGTGATTGCGAATGAGTTATACGACAAATACAGAGATCGGTCTTGCTACTAATAATTCGGTGATTCGACTAGACCTTGGGGCACTATCTATAGTTCAATGCAGTTTGCATATTAAGTGGTTTGGCAATGTTGGTAAACACGATGTTATACCGATATGTTTGAATCAATGAGTTGATTTGCTTCATTTGTTTTTATTGAGGTTCACGGTTGGATTGGTTTGGTGCCTGTTTTTGACTAGCTTTCGTTAATGTCTTCGCTTGTGTGAATGTCGGCCTGCAAAATTTTACAAAGTACTTACCCCAAAGAAAAAATCTTTCGGGATTAAAAATGTCTATTTCCTATTCCTGGTTATGGTCTAACTGTGTGATTTGAAATACTAACTTTAGAATATCAAAGGATTAATGTCTTACGATGACAATTTGAGATTTGAAACAGTTAATGTTCCATTTAGGGTTGCCACCCGATATTATATAGTATTGTATTATATTTTTGTCAATAGTTGACTAAAATACTACTATTTTTTATATTTCTATAATATATAGCACAATTATTGTACTATATATTATAGAAGAAAAAATAAGCAAAATACTATATTTTCATCGCTAAGGATTATTTTCAATAAAACCCAAACAAGACCGAAACAAATTAATAAAACGCAATTTAAGGGGGTACCAAAATAAACGAGCTCACTTCGCTCGCTCTAACTTCTCTACATTTTCATAATTCTCATTCTCACGTCCACAGCTTGATTCATATATACATATGTATCAAATTTAGAAATAAACACTTAAAACATCCGTTCTAAAGCAGGAGGACCAAGTAATACGAGCTCGCTTTGCTTCGTTACTATTTTTTTTTCCTGTGTAGAACCAGGGTCTATAAAACCACATGCTTTGCAGGTTTGGTCAGTCATTGATTACAACTCTATGTGTTTTTTTTTAATTTTGTGCTATAAAATAAATACACTGATCGTTGTGCTAATCTTGCAAGCTCCCCAAAAAGAAACAAAGAAAGGTGAATGAGCTCGAAAATAAAGTTGAATACATAACGAAGAATTAAAACTTAATTATAAATATGCACAATTTTTTTCTTTATCCAAAAGTATTATATTTTTACAAAGATTTATAAAAAAATACTGCATTTCTCCCAAAGAAAGGGCAACCCTAGTTTTAATAAAATATAATTCGAATATTTAGACGTTCACTGCCTTTTTTTTTTTTTTTTTTTTTGACGTTCACTGCCTCAAAGTAGTTTTTAGTTCCCCCTTAATTTTCCCGTGTTTTTATTACTTAATGTCATTTAAATAACTGAAGAAGCTGTTAAAATAATTTAAATAACATCGTACTTATGTTGGTAACAAATAAAATGTTAACATGTTGCACTAAATTTCTGTGTTAATAACAAATCATAATATACCATATCGCATATTAAAACATACAATAAAACCGTCCAAGTGTGCAACAACACGTTGCTGGGTACGGTAAATAAATAATAAATCAACTTATATGTATCTGTCATCGTATGTCAATGATAAACGTTTGAAAATGAAGTCTAGTCAATTAGAAAACATATGTTCATTGGTTTTCCTTAAAACTCATGAATGGATCACGTCATAGAAGTTACAGTAATGTTGAAGGGACTTAGGTGAAGTGACCAGTGTGTGTGTACGTGTTCTGGTTCAGTCAAACTGTACCTGCATGGTGGGGTTTGCAAGTGAGCGCTCCGCCAGTGTGTATTCTATTTTTAACTTAGCACTTTCTTGAGCGTAATTTTTAGACAAGCAGACTCGCAGGCCTAAGCTCAACAGGTTACAAATGACTAAGTAAAAATTCATATTCCTCCAAAACATTCGAATCTTACAAGGTCTCGATGTGTAAATAAAACTCGCGAACGTTCAAAGAAGATTCGCAAAGAAAAGCGACACAGAAAAACTGTTTGTTACGCCGACAGCGATTTAGTGAAAGTGACCGCCGCAAGCCGGCGACCGATTTAGTTTACGAAAGCCTTAACCGTTCAATAATATGTTTACTTTACTGAGCATTTTGAGTAAACTCTTGGAGTATGTCATTTTTGTCATCAGGCAAAGTTTGAGCAAGAATTGGATGATTAATCTCACCCGGTGCGGGCTAATTAGTCCCTGTAATCGGTGCTCGGCGGTCGGAACTGGTGTGCGTCATAGGCCCTTTAATAAAGCTTAAAAACACAACTCAGTTGCAACTCTTATTAAGTGATTGTAATTAGTCTGTGACACAAGGTCACGACGTTCGTCGAACCGCTGTACTGCACTCTATCTCTCATTCGATAATTAACTATTGAAATTAGTATTGTTTTCTAAAAAAAAAACTCATAATTTCTGTGCGAATAGTTTGTTTGTCTAACAATCGCGTTTTGTTATAAGTACAGCCAGTCACGCTTCTGTGCAAAAAAGCGATGATTTCTGTGTTTAAGTGCTTATTCTCTGTTAGTCTGTTTGCATTGGCAAAAAATCCCTGTAATTGAAAATTAGTCGATAGGGCGACGTCTACTTTATATCGACTAAGATTTTATATGCTGTAATGATTTACCTGATAAACAAAAATGTATTCAATAAGAAGATTTGGTTATAAATTTATTTCCAACAATGGCAACTTTGGAAGCTTGAAACAGTTTACTCCAAACTCTGACATCATTTTCATGACCTTTCACTATAATATGATAATTTGCAATATCTTATCGACTTACATACACTAACTCGTTTGCAATGAATGTGTTAGGTTTAGGTATAATAGTTTTTATTGATCATGCATAACCAAGAACAACCTCAATTTCGAAAAAAGACTCTTTTTATAGTGTCTTAGTTCTGTTAAGATTAACAATAAATTGTTCCTACGGAAGATTGCAATTAACTTAATAATTTAACAATATTAGGTTTACCTCGTTTAAAAGACCTCAACGAGCCCGAACATTATGGAATGCAAATTTCGGGTTTCACGGTCGACGCCATTTTATTTTTGAAATATCACACAAAGATTTGCAAAATAGGGAGGCGATTCACTACAAAAACAGTACTTTTAAAGCTTTTATTTCTCGACAGCCTTTTTTATGGATGGGTAATCATCAAATGACTTCTTCCATTTTGGGCGAATTAGAAGGGAGTGTCAAACTCTCACTGACTAAAATCCATCCATGATACTCATAATGCCCTTAGCGTTCTTGCTTTGACTGTATAGGTATTGTTTGAACTTTGAGGTTACAAAATTTGTATCTATATGAATTAGCCGCCAAGACTTCTTATGCGCTCTTGCATCTGTAGGTAGCTATCAGATAGAAAGGCTTGACAACAAGGTAATCAATGAAGTAGAGGTACCTATAATTCTGTGACAGTAGGTACATTTTATAACGGCGAATGGACTTATTTTTTTGCAAATAACATTAGCGCAAGTATTGCTTTCGTCTCCGTTTCGTTGTCAGAATGCAAATCACAGTTTATTGGCTGTATAACAGGTTTTACGTCACGGTGACGTATCGAGATACACAATGCCCATAAATATTCATAGAAGCCTGTAATTTTTGAATATATAACTTTAACATGAAGGATATAAGGTGGAACTTTGAATGTGAAGGTTTTACTTTGAAATCAGTATCCAAAACACGTCTATGGCACTCAATGTCGATTATTGATTCGCATGTGTTTCTCTAATATTAATGTCAGACTTGATATTATAATTTGCCGACATTTTATGAGGTCATTTTGTATTATTTTTTTTTCGTTTTGAAACTTGGCGATATTTCCAAAGAATTCGCCAGAAAAACAGAATAAAGAACTTGTATATATCTATATATACTCATATATAGCAACGGCTTGGTACTTAATAATTCCACAGTAAATACCTTGAAGAAAGATAAACGAATTAGATATTTTATTACATATTTTCTTTAACCATGTTAATGCAATGCAGTGTAATAGTGCACTGTTATGAAAAAAAAAACAAAACAAAACATTCGATTTATTTTAAAAAAGCTTTTAGTAGAAATGAACAACTGAAAAAAAAACATTTCAAATTACAGGAATGTGGACCTGCATACTTAACCATAAATCTTGTTCGTTATTTCACAAATTATGTTGTACATCTATTACTGTATCGTTTAAATCTTATTACATAGCCATAAATGAGTTTTTTATGTAAATTAATACATTCCGTGTTGCAACACTGCAGTCCTAGTGAGATTTAGACGCAATTATGAAATATTACCTACATCATAATATTCGTCGCTAGAATCTAGAGAACTACAATCTAAATAGTTTTTATAAAACATTTGGGCCTCATTTACAAAATTCTTACCAGTTAGTTGAAAATATGATGATTCTAAAATCAAATCCTTTAAGAAAATATTTAACTAAAATCAGCTAATCTGTGTTTAAAAACTAATAATAATATTGTTATATTTTAGTATAATGAATGATACTGTCGCGCTCTTAAAGTTGCGATATTAAATAAAAATATTCAATTTATTCACTGACTAACAACGCATTACCTGAAGTACCGAGTCTGAATTTGAAGTTTCTGAAATGAGAGAAGGATTTCTAAATCCATACAATAATTAAAGGAAATACAGTTTTTATGGAAGATAGTATGTTGGTCGATGGGTAATCCCACAAAGGCACGCGACTAGTTTGTTAAATATTATAAGTAGGTATTCGCAACATACAGTACCATTCAGCATTATATTCAAATCATGTTCACAAAACAGTTGACGAGTGAGTTATTCAAAAATGGAAATATTCAACAATAATGAAATTGTAGTACACCAGTCCGTTACGTCATATAACAATGGTTTGTGACGCCACGTCAAGCCTAGGCACAATGAATGGGTTTTCGATAATCATAGTTTCACCACAGCCTCTATTGTATCAGTGCACCTACCTCGATATAGCGGGTATTTGAATCTCTTTTTGCCTGAGACTTGGACCGGTGTGAATGTTTGTCTGTTTTATTGATTTACATAAAACTGGATTAAAAAAATAATTAGTATTCTTAGCAAATCCGCCTTTATACTTACTACTTTTAAATTTACTTGAAAAAAACTATGATTGATTCGATAACATATAGAACAGCACATAAGCTGGATGATACAATGATGTCAGCCCGGCATTACCCGTGAACAGAAAAAGCAACTAAAGCACAGCCGAATGAAATAAGCACATATTTAAGGCAATTAATATTGCTAGCGTTAAAAGCTTGTGAGCTCTGGTAACCCGGGGGTCAATCACCAACTAAAATAAAGATGACGTAATGGTCACCGTTCAATAATTCTGTGAACTGAGAATTATGAGAAAAAAGCCGCATATCACTTTGATGTAGGAAATAAAATGAAGGGAGAGACTCACAAGTCAAATGTAGAGAAATATTTCGAAGACCGCTCCGATTTTAAAAAATTGATGGAGGAGAAAATTTTGCTCTATATTACTTTACAGCTTCTCAAAGGAATTGCAACAGGTTAGAGCTAGTCAGAGAGCAAAAACACAGACAGGGACAATCTCTGAGCTACAGTGATAGATGTCATGACAACACACTAATAAAGATAATCAAAGAAAAAAATAGATAGTATAGCATAATCAGCCTTTTAATGTTCCCACTGCAGCCACTGCTAGGATACAGGCCTCCTCTCTAGGAGAGGGAATGGGCCGTAATCCACCACGCGGGCCCAGTGCGGGTTGGTGAATGTCACATGTCTTCGGATTTTTGGTTCTGGGACATGCCGGGACAAATTATAGTGTGTGCGTAAACACAGGTGGTCTTCCATCACTGTAATATTCTGATGGGACTGTATCCGTCAAGACCAGAGAAAATCTGGCACAGGGCCAACGGCAAGTGGTGGGGAAGTTCGTCATCCGATGGGTCCCGATGGAGCTTGCAAGCGTAAACTGCTGGGGTCCTCGTACCCCAGCCAAAAGTGATGAGAAGGAAGACCGTGTGGTTTTAGTCAGTGGGAGTCAGACTGAACCCTCCGTCCTCATCATGTCAATGAGGGTTACCACACCTAAAACAGGTCCTGAACGTGATTACACTATTACAACCTCTGAACCCTGATTATAGCATTTTTTTCAATCTCCTCAAAAATTTAAGAATATGGATTTCTATAGTATGCCTGCCATCAATTGGGTGGTCCCCATATTCTGTACTAAAATGAAAACCACAAGTCTTTGTTCTGTCACCCTGCCATGATTTGTAAGTCGTTGCGGTTTACAAAGGACTGAGGCAACAAACGGTACGGTACACTACAAGTTCTATTTCATTCACAATGGAAAATCAAGTGCGTAGCCGATTAAAGATGGCTATTGACTAAACCATCAAAGTGGTCGGATGGGAATTTGCTGTAGAAAATATGTTTGTGTTCATTGATTTCATGATTGATATGGCGAACACGAGTCTGTGGTCCATTTCAATTAATATGTACCATAACAAAGTAAAACCACAAAACCATTTATGATTTTAATATTTTCAACCTACCTCAATAGACACATACATCGATGTTTCCCTTTATTCAATTAGCAATTCAAATAAGTTTCCTCTTTAAGAATAAAAACTTATTTCCGTGTTGATGACCACGGTTATTGTGACCATAATAACAGTCGATCAATAATTGTAAAACATAGCAACTAGCACTCGTACACTCGATTTACAATGTAAACAAGAATGGAATAGAAATATATTTTCTTAACTCATCATTTTATGTAAATAGGCTCGTGATGGAACACTTCCTCCAATAGCTTTATGACTGAGGAAACAGTAGTTTGAAAGACAGTGGCTAGGTTTTCTTGGTGACATTACATATGCATACATTTGTGCATAAACCGGAGGATTGAAATTACGTATACCTAGTGTCATTGGAAATTACGCGTCTGGTTAATCAAATGTCCAGCTAACGTGCGGTCCATTTGATTAACGAGACGCGCAAAACTTCTACAAAAAGGTACATAAACAATAAACGAACCCTGAAGAGTAATTTGTGGGACTGGCCGGCCGGCCCTGCTCCGCAGACTATTGTTTTTTTTTCTCTTTTTAATTGCAGTAATTGTCACAGAGACTCTCTTGACTCTTAGAGTAATCATTGGCATCGTCTGACACGCAACGCCTATATATAAACTCCTTGTTAATGCTTAGATTGCGGTTCAAGTTGCTTCGGAAAACTATTGACACCTAGAGGTAAGAAACATGGAAAAAAATCAGAGCTATATACTTACTACTTAACCGATGAATTCACCTCTCCGAGCCTTGAAATTGGGAAAATCATCTATAGTTAAACGATGGAACCATAACACAAAATAAAAAAAGATGACTTATTATAACTACGTCATGCCCCAAAATCACAGCTTTAAAAACAGCTCAATATTGATGCATATACCTACGTACAGTATATGGGGTGGAGGTAGTTCGTATCTTCTTTTTATGTTGCCATTTCGGACAGATTTTATTTTGCCCCAACATATAATAGAGTCACAATGAAATTTGAGGCAACTTGACTTTGGAAATCTAAAATATTTGATGAGTATTTATTTCATTCAGTCTAAGAAAAGAGAGTTCTCTTTACTTACTTTATGAACGGCGTTTACTTAAATGCCGTTCGTAAAGGCTCGTTCTTGATGGAACACAAATCATTTTATATTGACGTGGAGTCTCCGCAAAAACGTGTTGTACAATAAAATTAATTGTACTCACATGTTTCTCAATGTTACAAACGTGTAAGATAAAATGAATATGTTTCTATTTAGTTTTTTGTATTGTTTTTATTCTGAGAAATATGCCAGTATGATTGTTGCCTGTCATTATATCGTGGAACGGTCGTCAGTTCAATCAACGGAGCCCTCCCGTGTGATGTAGAGTTGCTTAGCAAAAACCATGGTACATATTGCTTTTTTAGTCATGTGAAATCTTAAATCTCAAGTCATGTTTTTTGGAGAACTCTACAATGGTTTTTATTTATTTTTTTCAAAACCCGTCTTATACGTTTAACGTAAAAAAATAAAAGATTATCTCTGCCAGCACTAGTAAGTAGAAAATTGTAATAAACTAGAAATAAATAAAACATCCCTACAAGGTTAATTCAAAATCAATATCATTGCCTTAAGTCGTTTACCCAAGTTCAAAGTCGTTATGGAATAAAATGTATTTTGAATTACTTTATTGCGATCCTGAATTACCTTCTCATTGAAACATGAAATATTATTATTGTCAATAAAAATCAGTTGGAACTAAATTGAAGATGCTCTGGCGCTCTACAGTTACAGATATCTTTTAAAGTATATTTTATAATTAAAAGCGATTTTTCCCGACATCTCGCCGAATTTCGGGGAATTTAAGCTATAAAATAATATTGCATACGAATAAAATGTTGTGTGCCCACATTAAAGTACCTGGGTGATAACATTTTAGGGCTTCCAATAATGTCTTACAATTATGTTTTTAATATCAGTAAAGATTCTTTAACTTTTGATTGGATCTGAACATATACTTATCCATACGTGTTAGTTATGAAAGATATATGTCCTTTAAGAGCAAGTTTCTTTCACAACAAATAACAAAAATATATGATTTCACTTATAAGTACACAACGACATCGCTAGACATAATTTACAAAAAAATAATCGCGATGTACTTCTAACATTACTAGACATATACATAAAACGTGATGTAAATAGATAATTAAACAGAAACACGTATTCCTATTAATAGCTGGCTAGTCAGAATAACTATATAACTACCTACACATATTGTTACGTACGTAAATAACTAACGCAAGTGTAAATATATCCAACGTTTACTATATTCGTACAAAAAACGGGTAATTATAATTTATGATTGTTTCCTGGTTTTGGATTTGCAGAACGTGATGATGTATGATGACGTTATGTATGGAACATCCACAATTTTATTATTGTTTTTGAATGCTCCATACAAAGCTGCGCTACGCTACGTTTCAATGACGAGTCGTAAGAGAGATTATTAACTGTTGGTCAGGAACTCTGGACATATGAACAAAGCAAAAGACAACACAAATCCCTTTTATTTACTACTTATAATTTCCTACCAATTTAAGTCTTACTTTAGTCTTAATTTAGTCTAATGAATGTTTGTGAAGATGGATGACTGAATTATTCGTAAATAATTTTCTGGAAACTACATCAATGTAATTATAATACAATAGTAAAAGATAGGCTAAAATGAATGAAAGGGGATTTACCAGTTCTACACGAGCAGAGCCGTGGGCGACAGCTAGTATTCATAAACGTATATTTTACCATACGTTTAAGCAACGTCTGTTTATTTTTCTGTCGATTATAACCATTGAACTGCGTCCTTCTTTGCTTGAGTTCTAAACGGGTATCTGCGTTCAGTTTCGTGAGAACGGGATTACAACAGGGAGCTACATAACTTGTGACATTAAGAGCGTATGTCAATAGTTTAAAAAAATCGAATGTAACGACACTCCGTCAACTAGTAAAAACCGCCAATTGTTTTTTTTTAAATTACCACTCGCAGTTCAGCACACTAAGGCTGGTTACTGCTTAACCGAAGAATAAACCGCCAATTGGTTCAGATGCACGTAAAAATAAAATTCACACGCACGCAAATTATATTAACACTAGCAGCGCTCCACGGTTTCACCCGCGTTGTTCCCGTTCGCGTGGCAATACGGGGATAAAATATAGCTTATGACACTCCACAATAACGTAGCTTTCTATTGGTGAAATAATTTTGAAAATCGGTTCTGTAGATCCAGATATTGCCCCTTACAACGTCACAAACTCACAACCTCACAAACGTTACTTCTTCATAATATTAGTATAGATATATCGGTAGGTACTAGTATTAACAACCTTTTGAAAAATAGATAGAAGATATTATGTTTAACTTTCGATTTTTTTTTCGCGTCGTGTATTCCTTAAGTATTTAAGTAGATCACTATTACAGATACTTTACGAAAAAAGTAATTCCCGAAATGGGTTTATTCCTTTAGATTAGCATAGTTCTCAACAAAAAAAGGAAACTAAAATGACCAAGTTTGTTCAAGTGATGATCAAGTTTTTGTAAAATCTATGTTTACGTCATACGTAGATTCTTGGCGGGAAAGACAGTACACAAAGGTGAATTAAAAAGCATGGGGAAGAGCACTCTCAGTTAAAGGACCGTGTTGTTTTCCTTCATGAGCGTTTAAATAGTAAACATCTCCGAGTAAATAGTTTATGAACACTTAGTGTTTAATTTTTTCTGCCCACAACCACATCATGTTCTTTGATACAATTATTGCCAGAGACTCATAGTCAGTCAATATCATAATAGAATAACCGGTATACTTCATGTATTTAACATATATATATTTTTAAACGACATTTTTTTCGAGGATAACAAGTTGGAACTCTTCCTAGATTACTCTGGTTTTGTGTCATCATCGTTCTAGTACAAAGATGTAAAAAAAACAGTGTCTTCATCCTCTCTCCCACTTAATCTTTGCTGTAACCGACAGGGTCCATAACTGTGACTACTATTTACTTCCCTACCAACTATTGTAACTTACGGTACGCAATAAAGAATTGAGAATTGAAAGATTTAAAAGTTTTCATAGTAATTGACGTCAAATAAACTAGCTTATCTGATAACAGGAAGGGAAAGCTTTGACTAGAAAATTTAATGTGATTCCTTGTGAGGTTATTTGTTGATACCCTGATACGAATTATAAGAAAAAAACTCTCTTTATGTTGGAAAAAAATACGAATAAAAAATATGAAAAATGAAAGGTCAGTAGCGAGTAAAATGCGAAGCCGTATATTTCGCAATGAAAATAATCAAAAACTCACCTGAACACACACCTTTATAAATGTCGATCACGCTCAATAAAACTAGAACTTAATGCATTTCCCTGTCTGGCTAATGGATAAAAACCCTTCAATTGTAGTACATTTTGTCTTGTTTACCTATTTCAGTTCCGAGTCAGTGCTCGATCAAATTCAGAAAAGTAATACCTACATTTTTTTATGTATTTCTTGTTTGGTTAAAAGCACTCCATAAATCATGAACTGGTAAAGTCGTCGTATTCATCTTTTTCTGTGAAACCCTACAAAAGCGACTGCACAAACATACCTACGTATGTAGTATGTATTATCATCATGTGAATCACTATCTAAACATTTTGAAAGTAAAGTAAAACAGCTGCAAGCCACAAGTATAAAATTAAAGTATGCATATTTCATAAAAATACTTCGTGAATCACATAGGTTAAATGTAAAACATAAAATGGACTAGGTTCGTGTTAATATTTTAAACAAGGCAACCTTATGGATGCATCATCACTAGTAGGGAAAAGAGTTTTTGAAATATGTTCCGTTAGCTCATATACCTAATTCGAATTTATGTTACAGTTACAGTCTGCATAACTCCACAAAATCTGCCTGCTCAACGATAATTTCTAGGACTTCAAAAGTTTTGAAACAAATACAACAAAGGCATTACCTAAAGTCTAGATAACTATAATATTATGTACAAACACATCGGTTATGCAGGCTCGATGTGACCCTGAACTAACTTTCCCTACAAGTATTATACAACAGCACGTATCACACAGAAATACTTGCTCGCTCGCCAGACTGCGCCAACAGTCACAGAATAAACATAATATTTAGTCAGCTCAAAGTCAAAACACAAAATTCAAAGACAGGACAAGAAGACGTTTTTCACATCAACAGTACAAGAGATTGCGCTCTGTTCGACGTCTAAAGCATTATTTACATACGGCTATAAACCGAGACAGCCTTATAAAATCGCAACTAACACGGTCCACTTACAAGGACTGCGTATGAATTAGAAAATCTTATTGCAATGACACGTAGCTATTTCAATATTTGTCGTTCAGACAGCGACTTTTAATGATCCGTGTAACTGAAAAACCACAAGGTCGCTGTCACAGCGCTGTGCTCAGACAATACGAACACCTACGTTCGAGTATGTGAAATTGTTGTGTTGATAACATCCGTCAATAAAGAATCGGGTGACCGAAGATAACTGGTATTGACACGCCACTGTCGGATAGTTAATGTAGGAACATTGATTGAAGTACAAGTCAACACCGATTAATTTGAGTACTTAATTGATTCGAAGTACAGGAAGAAGAGTCACTGTTTAGATATTCGTTTAAATAATTTGACGCGTTTGTTTTTATTACACAATTGTAAATATGTACGTTGATGCTTGAACTTAAACATTCATAAGTTGTACAGAGGTAAAGTCACTGGATTCAATAGCTAAGTCAACAGCCTCTTCAACAATGTGCCACGACATCGTGAGGACGATTCCATATAATTGTATAATACAATGGCGGCTGAAGAGTGTTCAAATAGCAAACTATTTGCAGACTAATTTATGTTTTTTTGTGGGCATAAAGGCTGGGATTGTCAAAGCTCATAAAGCAAGCAATGCACTGAGATAAAAATACGATTGTGGTAACTTTGTATTAGATAATTTTCTTAAGTATACGTACTACGTGTTGGTTGGTTCTCGACTCCGATGTGTCCCCGCAGGCGTGTGGCGGGGTCCGGGCGAGTGGCAGGCCAGTCCTCGGCGACTACAACCAGACCGTACCGGTTACACTGGGTTCAAACTCGATCGCATAGCCATCATTCGCTAGAGGAAACCTGCGCCAGCAATTGAATGACTCCCCTTACTCAGTATACATTGGTGTTGCCACCTCCTTACTTCAAAAATGCTTTAATATAGTTGGGAATATATTGGGGTCGGCTTCCATTCAAACCGGATTCTAAACCTGATCTAGTCATATCGGCTTCTTATTAAATAAACAGTTGTTTAAGAAAGAATTGCTATATATACATAACGTAAACAACTTTTGTCTTGCGGTTATCGTAAAACCAGCTTGAAGCAGTATTCTGCGGTTTCTTTCAAGTTTCAGAAGCCATTTAACGATCACTTACCCGAGCTTGTTAAAATTACTGGTCATTTAACAGTTTCAATCAATAGTTTCAACATGAATTCGTCAATAATTTAAGTGCCTTAAGTCCTAACTTCCATTAAAGTAAATAAAAGTACCCAGTTTTTACCCTTAGTATACCTACACTATTTTTTCAGCATGGCTGAGTTCCGTGTTTTATGAATAGAAACCGTTCACGTTGAACAACAAAATAGCGTGCCACTCAGCAGCGACATCTACTGTAATTTTAGTTTCAAACACCTCAGAACTTCTGCAAATCAACTTTTACAAACATACTACATTTTATCTCTATAAAGTTCAGATATACGACGCACAGCCAAAAAGGATACAAGTATTATAAAATCATTGGACATGCTTTTGAATAAAAAAAAAATCACTCGCGTGACGCAGTGATCGGGTTTTTTATTCGATAAACACAACTCGTTTCTTCAGAAAAAATGTCTCGAGGAAGTATTTTTTTTTTCTTATGCCATTCTAATATGTATATTTAAGGGTCGTTGATAAATGCCATTCTCATTATCTACATAGTGTGACGTTGTTGCTGTTTCGTTCGTTACCTAGATCTACATATGTATATGGAAATATGGCGCTCTTGCGTACGCATAGATCATGAAGATTTAAGCAGCGCGACAATGAGACAACGATCCAACGACAGGTATTTAAATAATATGTTATAAAATAGCTCTAAAGATCAAACGATTTCTATGTAGAAGCTACGTTGATTTTTGGTCGCATTTTCGCGTTGCACCTATCCACGGGAGCGTTTTTCTAATGAAGAGTAGCGGCCATATAGATAAGCTGGATATTTAAAAAACAATCTAATCAAAAAAAGAATTAATTCACTACAAGAGAAACTTCAAACGACTAGCTAGCGGAGTCATTAAAATGTAAGGCCTGTTTTGTTCCAAAAACGAGAACAAAAAAGCTGTTTGCTCAATACAAACACATCGTATTTTTAACTATGTACATTAAATAACCGTTAGTACATACAGCATAATATTTACTAAACGTCATAATTAAATATTTTCTTAATGGTCTCGTGGAGATTACGAGTTTTGGACCACTTTGAGATGTCTTCGATGAGGAAAAATATCAGTTAAAAATGTAAATTTTTAACTGATATTTTTCCTCATCGATTTTAAACGGAATATTGCGTTTTTTTGAGATATCTTAAGGTTAATCTGTCTTTATCAAAATCCCTACTAAATGTAGGGATTTTGATAAAGACAGCAGACAAGATTTCGCCATTGATTGAAATCGAACGTGTCTTTCACAGTGCTTTTGCAACTGCGAACGCTTCCTAGGGCTATAGACGTACAGACATTCATTCATTGAAAGCGATTGCAGAGATGTCAATTTTTGTGATTGATCTCGCGGCATTTCGACAACGTACTTCAATCTTACGAACATTTTTGATTTTCGATTCAATCGTTTTCGGTGGCAGAATGTCACTAGAGGCCCTGTTGTTAGTATTGTTCGTAGTAGTTATTACTTAAGAGATACTTATAGCAATTGTGAAAATTATATCTAATATAATAGCTTGGTTACCGCAGAAAACGTAGGCCGGGTTTTGAACCCAGAATTGCAAATTGCATACTTATTGCCTACGAAAATACATCGCAGATTTTTCAACACTTTTATAAGTTTTATTATAGAGTCATTTTATTTTTCTGTATTTGGAAGAGATATTTGTTCTTTACGTTTGTCTTACTTATCTCGTATTCTAAATATCGACTCATTGCAAATTAAGCGCAGGTCAAAGATGCGATTATCTGTGAAACGGAACCTGACTTTAGTAAACTTACACAAAATGCTTCGTTAAAATTATTCATTAACTCCAAGGGTACTCACGGAGAAGCACTGTTCCGCTACATAGTTTGATGTTATTGTTTTAAAACTAGGTATACTTTGTTAGATTTAATAACCGTGATATTCTCTAATACCACTTTTTACAAGCAGCAATTTTTCTGAATGGGTGTGCCACAGTGTCAAAAGCTCGGATCAAAACACCCCGGTCCGGTTTTTTAGGTGATTTACATCTTCGCAATGGAGAACTTAGTACCTGAGACGTGTTTCATCGCGGTTTTTTTTTTCATATAGTCAACTTATATATGTACTTATCTGCATTTAAATAATATGTAAATGTGTCTTACTCTTAACATACCAATAGACAAAAAAACACTCGAGTGTTTTTTTCGACTATGTCCTTTTGTAACAGATTATGGAAAGTGCTTCGAATGTGGTTCAACAGAAATAACTACAGGTAGTCTGGGGCTTACTGATTAGTACAATAAATTAATCTGCCGCACACCACCGCAGGTGCTACTGGTAAGCTTTCGTCCCGGTATGCAGGCGGCGATCGCGGCAACACGGCCTCAACTAGGTATGTCCCGTATACATCTGACAGAGTTGTAACCACTGCCACGGAGTTCCGACTGGACCGATACCCAAATCCGTGGTTAATAGCATTTTGCCCGTCAATCTCTAAGTTAGTACAGTGGATAGCCAACTAACGTGCAACAACAAAACAAGTCGTTATATTCCTTGTTTCATTAATTAAAATCAAGATAAACTAGCAATGACTAAAGTTCTACCGGATGGCACAAGATGCAATTTAAGATGAAGCTCGTTTACCTAGAAGATGCCTGTTCCTGGACCAGCGAGGAAACAATTAGTACCTAGTTATAACTTATTAATTGAGACTGGCTTCCGCCACGCGTCTTGTTGATGGTGGGAAGCGACGAATGGTAATGTTACGGCGTTTTGATTTAAAAGACAATCAGGAATGTGGGGTTTCCCTGCACGCAGACGAGGCACCAACATAATGCTAATTCGGGGGACGTTAATACTTGCAAGTAAGTGTCTGAGGCGAGCAAAATTCTAAGCAGTGGCTCAGTAGATTGCCATCTAAATGGCGACTTGTTACCTGCGTTAGTAGTTGATTTATTTATTGAACCACTGGCGAACCGCCAGGAACTTTGCCTGTTTAAAGTATTCCAAAACCTTTCATGAAAAGCCCAGTGTAAACTGCATGCATATGAGATTTTCTGCTACATAAAACGTATGACTATTTAGAACTCGAATATGTCGCGTGTAATGACAATTTCAATTTATTTTTCATACGTCAGTGACTTGCATGACATCATTTAAGTTAAGTTGGAGGTTAAGTTATCCAAGATAATGTGTTTAATAAGCGATGGGAGATAATGGAGCGAGGCTCTGAGCTCGCGAAACGATGCGATCTTTCACGACGATCTGCACAAGCATGGTCCGCTAAACAAATGGGTTTTATCACAAAATCTATCTTTTCCTGTTAAGCTAATTGATAGCAAAGGTTCTTTGTATTGTTGCAAGTACAAAGGTTAGCACGAGGTTTTTCTTTAGGTAGTCTAGGAATCATACTGCAATCTCAAATCATCTTTATTGTGGATCATAGGTAAGTGTACATAATACAGATGGTGTTAATTAAATATTCTACGGCTATGTCCTACCCTTAGGGCGTACAATACAGTGTAGGTAAGTACCTATAGTGAGTTTACATGCATGTCAACAATATTAGAATACATTGCAAATTATGAGATAGTGAAATGTTTGTTGGAGTAACAAACTACAGTAAACAAACAGCTTATAAATGATGGCTTAGGATGATACTCGTACATTGAATATCAAGTTTGATACGCCGATGGCATTTATTTGGAATGTAAACACATCAAAAGTATCTAGGGATCAACATATATTTTTGCAATAACTTTTCTCCTGATTGATATTAATTAAAATTTTCTTTAAGGATTCATCAAATAAAGTGTTTTCGTTTGTCACAGTAACGATAAACCAAGTCACCTTTGCATTAATAAAGAAATTTGCCATTTTCCTAATAAAGGGATTTTTGACATTTGAACCACTAACATTAAAGTTCGAAAAAAAGACTGAAATAACAGTTTTCTTTAAAATTTTATTGGGTAACTTAAACAATTAATAATCCGTGTTTTTACCGCGAACACTAACAACACAAGAACATCGGTTTGGCATACTCAAAATGAGTTCATCCAAATCACGCTGTGGAATGGCCGCCCATGTTCGTTGCAACAACAAAAAAAGGTCTTCTTGCGACTGGATACCCTCCATATTCGGCAGAGCTCTTCTCTGTAGCATATCCCATGCATGCTCAATCGGGTTCAAGTCTGGCGACTGAGCAGGCCAGGGCAGGACATTGATGTTAGCTGCGGCGAGAGTCTGTCTTACAACTCTTGCGGTGTGCGGTCGTGCATTATCATGCATTAACTGAAATAAGGGACCGATTTGCACTTGTAGAGGAACGATGACGTCTGATACAATCGTCTCAGCATAAATTTGAGCGTTGAGGTTGCCTCTGATCCAAATCAACTCAGTTCTTCCGCCGATCCAAATACCCGCCCATACTATGATGGTTCCACCACTATAAGGATGGACTTCCTGGCAGGATTTTAATCGCTGTTGGCGTCCAGGGGTTCTCCAGTGTCGTATACGTCTTGTATCCGGTCTCATACCAAAACGAGACTCATCAGAAAAGCACACGAAACGCCATTGTTCTTCTGCCCAATTTCTGTGTTCAAGAGCCCATTGATATCGAATCCTACGATTGTGCATTGCTATAGGTGGTACCCGTAGCGGTCTTCGGGAATGAAGGTTCACTTCATGCAAGCGGTTTCTGACTGTTTGGTCGCTAATTAAGTTCCCTGAAGAGTGATGAAGCCTCACGGCTAACATCATGGCGGTTATTGTTGGAGCTCTTCGAGTTAAGATTTGAATGTATCGGTCTTGTCTCCGTGTGGTGCAGCGATACCGTCCTCCATGGCGCTCAGCCAAGGTAAGCGAAGAGCTCTGCCGAATATGGAGGGTATCCAGTCGCAAGAAGACCTTTTTTTGTTGTTGCAACGAACATGGGCGGCCATTCCACAGCGTGATTTGGATGAACTCATTTTGAGTATGCCAAACCGATGTTCTTGTGTTGTTAGTGTTCGCGGTAGAAACACGGATTATTAATTGTTTAAGTTACCCAATAAAATTTTAAAGAAAACTGTTATTTCAGTCTTTTTTTCGAACTTTAATGTTAGTGGTTCAAATGTCAAAAATCCCTTTATTAGGAAAATGGCAAATTTCTTTATTAATGCAAAGGTGACTTGGTTTATCGTTACTGTGACAAACGAAAACACTTTATTTGATGAATCCTTAAAGAAAATTTTAATTAATATCAATCAGGAGAAAAGTTATTGCAAAAATATATGTTGATCCCTAGATACTTTTGATGTGTTTATTTTCAGAAGAATGGAAATTGTACTTCAAAGCTTATTTATTGTTGCACTGAGATTTCTGTCAATTTCCGGAAAAAAAAAATCCGGTAAAATATGCGCAAATAATGTAATTAGATATTTTTTTATTCGTTCTTTCAATTTTCCAAGACTCGGTGTAGCGATTTGATTATGTTACGTTCTTTCAGTTGTTTTTGCTTTAATCGCAAATTATAGTTGTTGATGAATTACAGCCAGCTAAGTACCTTTGCGGGTTAACTCTTACACCTCAACTTAAGGTAGATGTACACAGTCTGGTTTTACGCAGAACACTTTGAGCAACATCTCTATAGCGTACCTTACCTTATGTTTTACGAACGGCTTGGTAATTCGTGGCCGCAATTAGCAATATATAAACGTACTCGTAGCCAATGGAAAATGAAAGTAGCAATAAATTCAATAAACTTGCAGTTTCTATTGCTTTACGGCTATTCACCTGCGCGCGCGCAAGTATAATACTCGCAATGCCGCAGATGTGTAGATCCCTTAACTTTGCCAGTTTTTGCTGTACACGAAACGTGTCGAGGTAAATTACATTATAACAACCTAATGGCAATACAATTTAGTTGTGTCGGTATTCATCATCACTTATTATTTTCTGATGCCAATAAATCACGGCTTCTACGCATTGAAACCTTGCGGTGTAACAACCATTACACTTTGACCAAGATCTTCGTTACCAGTCTCATACACAAGTATCAATGGACGTTATTGTTTGCGAGAACACGAGCATCACAGAAACCCGAGATCAGTCACTTAATTACTGTAATTCCATTGATTAGCGTCAGTGGTCACGAATGTTGCGCGAGTCTTGTCAACCTCGTGGTCTGCCGACCGTTCGTTGTTAGAACGTGATGAAGCGTGTAGGTACGTATTCGCACACGTATATCGTTTCAGATTGCGATATGTCTCACTATACCCCATTCACAATAAGATTAGACACTGAAATAAATCTTTTTTACAGTCCGTTTAACCGATTTTGGCTTTTATTGCATTGGTGACATAACAAATGGCAGCTGCAGTAAACAGTTGATATTATAATCACGTTTTTGCTTTTAATGTCATCCTTATAATAATAATAATAATATATCTTTATTTCAGACATACGTCCATACATTTTTAACAAATGAATCGTTAGTAAGGTTGTTAGTAGAACACATAAAAAAAACAAATAAGATAATCACATAACACTCATAATCTTCTCACACAACCAGCTGATCGAGTGATATTTTTACAGTTATGCCTATGGAACAGAAGTAAAAATAGGTTGAACGTACTGTTAATAGTTTTGTTTAAATGTCTAATCTTATTGTGAATGGAGTATAGTTGTGCTGGATTCATTACAGTCAGCAAGTTAAGATGGTGCAGTGGATGTCTCCTCTTCTCTCTTTAGAAACTACCCCAATTTGTGCAAATTTTCAATGATAAACAATTTTCCTTTTGTTCTAACAGTTGCATTTGATAGTTTGAAGGTGCTCTTTTAAGTCTTTCCGCCTATGCTGCTAACTATTCCAAGTCCATGCTCCAGCCTTCTTATATTCTTAAGGTTACACAGAATACAAACGAACAGCCTCTTAAATTCGATGATTCCAACTGCAATAAGTAGAGCATTGTAACTACAGTACATACAAAGATAAATTATAATTCTCAGGGATGCATTATGACGATTGCGGAATTTTTTCGAAAGAGTCACCGCGGCCCTGGAACGCAAAGGGCACAAGAAGGATCACTGGTGGGTTTTAGTCAGTAAGAGTCTGACACCCTCTTCCGCTCCGCTCAGAGCGGGAGAAGTCATGTGATGATAACCCATCCAAAAAAAAAGGATGCATTATGACCGTACAGAAAAGTCCTTTGTAGTGCGCAAAAACTGCTCGTTTCACTGTATTTGTGCCCAATACGAAGCTGTACAAACAAACCCATCAGTTTCATTGTGTTCGAGTTTAACGCAATTGTTATTGGAGTTATACTTGCAGAGGTGGACACTGACTTATTGTTTGTTCGACCGCACTGTGGGGTCGAGCCATGGACGTCATGCGCAAACAAAAATGTTACATTTTCTTTAAGTCGTTGCGTTTTGTGGAATGTTAATATCTTAATGAAGAATCATATTAATACGGCCCTGAGGGTCAATTCTCGTATTTTAAAAAGCGTTCGCATCCACATCGCACTGAAAACGACACCTCTAAATGCCATACATTTTGACAAACCATATTTTTTTATGAACGCTTTTCAAGCCCCAGCCTTTCTTTTATCTTAGCAACTAAAAAGAGATTCGATTTTTCCTATGCAAAATTTTAGCCAAAATTCTTATTAAATGTCTTGAAACTTATCGATAACAAGCTGTTGAACTCTAAAAAATATACAACAAGCAATAGACAAGAGCATATCAAATATTAGTTTACCAGGTAAACTCTTAATCGCATTGAACATACCTTACTCTTTACTTTATTTTAAATATTCTTCAAAGTTGATGAAATAGGCCCTTGAACACCGAACTTCACGTATCAAGCAAGCTAACTAAGCTCAAAAGAGTATTTTTATAAACACTAAAAGAACGACTAGCACAGACTGCTTTTAGTCTCTCGAAAGTTGATAAAAGTTAGGCAGGGCCTAATGAGAGATAATTAAGTTACCACAAATAGCTGTACCTACTAGTATCGAAGCCAGAGAACACTTGCCGGCGACCGGTTGCCGAGTTATTCATGAAATAATCTAACTTATTTGTCTACTTGTTCGTTTTCCCTTGCGAAACGATAATATGAAGGCTTACAAAACTCTATCTATGGATGATACAATAAAATGCATTCAAAAAATAAGTCAGAAATTATAAAATCAATGGGAAATTTAGTAGGCCTCTGTAAAGCCTTGAGCGGTTGAGGGGATAGTCCCAACCCAAACACTGGGATGGGACTTGCGGGATATGCCCCACTTACTTTTGCAGCCCTGCTTACCCAACCACATGCACTTTCCAGGACCTGAATATGGCTAATGATGGAACTGTCCAACTTAGTATTGGCCACTAGTTGGAAAAACTGAGGCGTCAATCGACACGAAAATAAAGGAAGTGGATCTACTAAAATCTCTCATGTTTCCTTCCAGTCACGTGTAACAGCAGCAGTAAGGTATATTATTACACCGTAATTACTTATCAACGAGTCATCAACACTATCTAAAACCTCCTTCCATCCTTCAGTAATTCGTGTGTCATCTGAAAAAGCTGTTATTAGTTTCCTGATGTTATTCTTAGATCGCAGCGGCAATCATTTTGTTCTCTCATTGTATGAGTATCTCTGATAAGAGTAGGTACCGCGGTTCCCACATTATCGCGGAGAAGTGATGTTGCAAGTACATTGTGTCTTTAATAAACTTCAATAATAGCGCGGCAGTGTATGTCCGCAAGTCGGAGATCCTTGTGACTCAACTTTGAGACGTCGTTATAATAAATTGTATCACTATAGTGAGTGAAGTCTGCTAGTTAGATCCGGATTCAGAAAAAAAAAAAAAAGTTTTTTTTTTCTAAGCCCGATGATCTGATAAAAGGCCTTTGCCCATCAGATAAAATCTATGATAATGATTGACAACTAGCAAAAACTGTTATAGAACAAAATTCGTAAGATTCGTCCAATTAACGGGAACTAATTCAAATTATTGTGAATCGTTTAGGTATTCTAAGCGATAAACAACAGTTTTCTAAAATTAAAAGAATGTATACATTTATCTAACCAACGGCATTTAATAAGTAAACCAATTTGATTATTACGGAGATAAAGCCAATCATAATAAAACATCATCACAAAACAACATCCAAAAAAATAATTGCGATATCTTTCCATCAATCCATGGGACTCCATAGATTCAATTTAGCTTAATCCAATTAAGATTTAATTAATTAAACCAATCAAAATAATTAATTCTTTCATAAAAGCACTCTTAAAAGATACATAACTACCTAATAAAATAAGTACATACGTTTAGCAACGGATTTTTTAAAGATAAAATGTACATAAGACATTTATAAGTAATAATAAATAAATACCCGTATTTATTACGTCAGTAGTTCCAAGGACCTATAATGAACATAATATACTAAAGTTACGCCATGTTTCAAGGTACCCTTTCGCCATAGAAGTCCGATGGTAATGTGTACTTATAGAAATTTGTAATTAATAGTTCGTATAACTTACCAGATCACATTAAAGTGTCATGTTTCAAAAGAAACTTTAAAAATGCAACGGCCACTTTTGCTTTCGCTAATTAATTGTGGGGCTTTTTAAACTGGTTGATGAAAGATAAACATAACCACAACGACCTTTTAGCCATGTTGGTATTAAGCACATGTTAGTTGGTTTACATTGTAAGTAAATACCTAGGGGGTATTAATTCTCGTAAAAGATTATTATTATTTCTTCACGCATGCTTTGGCGCGACAGGTAAAAATTACCTAATACCTGTTTTTAACACATGCAATGTTTCTTGCGACTGTACTGTTATTAATATTTATAATTAAAGTGATTTGACTTGAATTAAAAGAATCTGCGACTGTGATAAGAAATATAAACACGTGCTTCTTTTAAATCCTACAGCGGAATTAGATGGCGCAGATGAATAGTTTTTATGCAATGTCATGTCACCTGCGAATTATTACGGTTATTAAGTGTAATTTTAAATAAAATGTAGTAGGTATCTAATCTAATAGCCTAATTGACACTTGTTTTACAGCATTCCTCAAATAGTACATTCGAAAATTCTTTAGACGCACTGTGCAATACCTGGCTTTTGGTTACCGGTTCAACTAAAGACGTCAGTTCTCAGTAGATCGTTTAAATAAAACTTATAAGTAATTACTCTAATACCTGTATTAATTATGCTTGTTTAAATTAAAACCATGAAGCAACAAAAACGAGTACTTAAAATTATTTTATTTTAAGCATTCAAAATATTACGTAGATTTCTTTTCTGTACCTACATGTTGGTTAGGCATCTCAATTTTTTATTTCCTCAAGCTCTTCCGAAATATAAAAGCGATAAGAATCATTTAGTTTTTGCTATCTATTTTCAAGTCACTGACACGAGGAAAAAGATCAACGAAGTATAAAAACCGGCCAAGTGCGTGTTGGACACTCACACGTATCCGTACCAAAATCCGTCACATTGAAGGGGACTCCCACACAAGCCTGCCTCAATTTTTTATTGAATCTAAGGTTTATTATTTTATGTTATAACGGAAATAGAAATACACTCTGTGAAAATCTTAACTACCTATTACGGTTCTCGAGATACTGCCCGCTGAGAGACAGATGGACGCGCGGACAGCTGAGGTTTAGTTACAGGGTTCTGTTGGTTACCCTTCGGGTACGCAACCCTAATTGGAACTCATTTATCACGACGACGCGACGGCTGAACATTAATATGAGATCTTTTATCTCTTTACATGTTTCGGATAACCAACAATATCAACCAACTTGAACTAAAAACCTAAATGTTATTAATAATTGCCAGATACTGTCTTGCAAAAATAACTTAGGTACTTAGATACTTTTTAGACTTATTAGCAAAGATGGAATTATAATTACCTCGCCAAGAATAACTTGATAATTAATGGCCGAAGCTAAATCTGTTAGTCAGGTAAGTCCTGACTTTTTAAGGTTTTATAATTAATATTTACTTAGAAGCAAGTCCAAGTTAATTAACCGTAAACAAAATGCCCTCAAAGTTGATTACCTACTCACGTTTGTTTACGTGAATTTGAGTATTTTGCTGCCTTCCGAAACCATTTTAATTTACCACAAAAATAATCACTGTAAAATCACCCGTCTGTAAACTATGAATAATTCAAACTTGATAGGTTACGGCGACTCTGCTGGTATTGTTCTTCATTACATACATACCTTTGTTTAATCGAATTCACCTAGTTTAATAAATCATTTTTAAATATAAAAAAGATGACTCACAGGTGTGCTCTATTATTTTCTGTGATTTATAACATGTTCGAATGGTAATAAAATCACTATTTACGTGGTTACAATGCGTCACATACACTTTGCCACAAATGCTTATCGCAAAATTATGGGTTGATGTTTTTTGTCCCGCTGTGAATTAAGACTGAATGAATATTATTACATGTTAGTGCTGAGTACTGGTTTTCATATAATGACAGTTGCCATTATTTTGTGCTTCAATAAGACAAAAATTATAAACAATTTTCGTTTATTTTTAAATTCTGAACATATGTTTTATTCTCTTTAATCACAAAACTTCACATTTTTAGGTCTTGTAGGTACAATAAATTATTTTGTAACAAACATAGCGATTAAGTAGGTACCTATAATTCTACTCCTGATTGTTTGCTTATTGATGTACATATGTTTAAATATGGAACATTTTGTTGTTATATCGGTGCAAGGTCGTAACATTTCTTCGACATTAACCATTGCCGTATTTCTCTAATTTCCATGTAGTATTTTCTTTCCATAGGTACATCGATATTTTCAGAGATTTAATAGCATATTTATGATGTAATAAAATAGCGTATGTTTAGATGCATTGTTATAATGCAAGTCGTCGATCTCAGATAATTAATGTGGAATTTTCATATTCTGTCGTCATAAGGAAAAAGGACGCATCTACACCAAACGCAGTAACCAATTTCAGACCTTAAGTTATTTTCTTAATATCGGAAATTGGCTACTTCGTTTTGTGTTGTCTTTTTTCTCATGGCGGCAGTATTGTCTGACCATGTGGAGCAATGGTCGTCAGTCACTTGTTTGACATTAATTTAAGGTCTATCCCTGTGGACGACACGTACTGCGAGAAGGCTACAGGGTCAATGTTAATTTGAAACGAATCATAAACGATGAACCTCTTAACGATGAGGTGCTGAATACTAATGACTATATTTTATTGACCGTACCAACAGTTAAAATTGTTTTATTACTAAAACAGCCACAAGGTCGCCGCCAAGATTCAGCCTTCGATGGTTTTTCTAAATATTTATACGTCGGCCCCTCAACTATGACATTAGGATACAGACTTCCGCGAGTTTGCAAATAAAAGTTCGATGGAGAAAGTTAAAATGTGAAATCTGATGTACTCGTATGCAAAAATATATTTGCCTTCGCAGTAAAGGACTTCTCACTCATTGAAGAGGTGTGCCAAATTACTTCGAGCTCGCTCGAAAGATTGTTGATTTTTTGTTTTAAATTCTAAAAACAGAATTATAATACTAGCATAAAAAGACTGTATTTTTTTTGTGACAAGTGTAATAATATGTTAGAGACTTTTTGAGTGTCATGGACTTTTTGTCGATTTTAAAACAGGAGATTATGCATTCGACAAGTTTTAATTTAATAAGCTGATATCATATCTTCCGCACAGGCATAGTGGAAGTTTTGGTAAACGGCTATAGTTTCGTCGTAGATATGTCGAAAAACAGAATCAAGGTAGTCTAGTAAACATTTTCAAGACCGCAGACGCTATACGAGACATGATGCAAGCATTTCGGACGGACATTCATAAAATGTTGAAAAAATTGAGTAAAATGTGATTATCATAAATAGGATATCAGAAATAAGCTACACTGGCGAAATTGTAGACATTAATATTAAATTGTATTTATTTAAAACTGTAAGAGCAATCCCCTCCTAGAGTATTAGAAAAAAATATACCATTAATGAACCTCTGTATACTTTGGCTCTTCAACCAATACCATGGCACTGATAATGACACGTCAAGGGAATAGCAACACTTGCATACAAAATACCTGAAGGTACCTGCCGACTACCTCTAGTTCCTACTGCTCAAATATTGTGAATGTCATAGTAGTGGAACTTCTGGGCCAGTGGTCAAAGGCGAGACCAGAAAACACGATTTTAAAATTTAGCATAATTTTCCTTATCATGCGGAATTTACAATTTCAATCGGTTTTCATCGAATATATAAAGTTTAAGAGTTTGTTTTTTTCGTGAACGCACTTATCTCAGTAACTACTAGTCCGTTTTTTTAAATTATTTCAGTGTTAAATTCATTCATTTATCGAAGAAGGCTCTATATCATCACACTGAGACCAATAAGAGCGGAGCATCAATGAAGAATGTTTCAAAATCGGAGGGTTAGTAACTATTCCACCCGGATAAAGTCGCGGGCAGAAGCTAGTAAAATCATAACCCGCATAGACTTATGATTTTTATTAATATTTATTGTTCAACACAACAACTTATAATACAGTGATAAAATGTTCACGTGTTCAATGGCGAGCTGAACTCAAGTTATTTTTTTTTTATAAATAGTTTATCAATTTGCGATTTCACGCCATAAAATCAAGAACGACTACATTAGCCGAAATAACTTCTTTAATAAGTTTTTACAAAAAACGCCAGCGGGTGTTTACGATTCTTACTTACATGCGCCTGGCACTAACGATTATTGCGCTGTAAAATTGAAGAACTGATAATACGAATCCGTACTTCATACAATATGCATACCTACATATTTACGAGTAAATGCGTTTTGAAAATCAGTGTCAAGTTATTGTTGGATTTTACTGCTACTTTAATATTAATAACCTTATTTCTACTAATTTTCAAGTAGTAGTAACAACGCTGTTCTGAAACATGTGTGTAAATCTATAATCATTAGGTACTGAAAAAAGATCATGTAAACTTTACTCAAAAAAAAGGATCGACAATTTATATCTTACGAAAAATAAATTTAAGTATGAATCGTTGATGAATTCTTTGATAGTTCTAATTCGCCGCATATCAACTCCAATAGGATCAAACCGATGCCAATCAGTTGGATTACGATCCGAATCGTATATGTAAAAAAAAAAACATCTCTGTATATTCGCCCGCGGGCGTTGGCATATCCATTATGAAAACCAGATTTGAATCAACGTAGACTAATTTTTAAGACCTGTTCGATATTGTGCCGATTTAGGTTGCTAGTCCGGATCACGCGAATTATGATTTGTTTGCTAATGACCGAGTGAAAGTGGCCGAAGCGTAATTATAAAATTAGGTCTGAATTTCGAAAACCGAGTTCGAGTTCCTCACAGTCGATAGCATCACGGCAATGGCCGTGGCTATTAAAAAACTCAATCATTCATTCTCACGTGGTAATTTGAAATACACGTGATTGTGCACACGAATAACATGAGACAGGTATTTCAATGAGCAATAAGCGTTTCCTCAGCAACCTTATCGCTTTGAATATTAGCAGTACAGTGTAAAATTCGAATTAAATATTCACACACGGACTGCGTTCTCTGCGAACGTTTACACAAAAAGTACTATAAAAATATTCGTATGACATTTTGTCGCGAGCGTACATAGCACCCATCAATTGTGTTCCAGGAAGTGATTTTAAACGAAAGCTTTGCACTTGTTATCGACATTGCTCGGACAACAAGGGAGAACGTGCGTCATTTTGCAATTATCCTTAAATAAGCTGTAACGGGTGAATACTTTTTAGATTAGTCACCAAGCAGTTAGTCGTTGAACTCAGCAGGTAAATCATTAAAAAAAACTAGCTTATGTCGGTGGCGCGAGTTTGACAAAATGTTATTGGTCACTGCTAGTGATAGGTACATTGAGCCTATTAATTTTTGTTATTTTTCCGATGTCTCAGTTCGGAGTCGGCCGCCACAGGTAATACCTATCGACACCACAATATGGGTGCCTATTTTGTTTATGAGTTCTTAGTGTACCTAATCACTTATTTCTATTGATTTATGTAGGTCATTTTGATACCGTAAATACGACAAGGTTCGGTGGAAAAATCGGATATAATGTTTGCGTATTTCACTTATTTTACAAAAGTCGCAACAGGTTTATTTATGTCACAAATATTACACAATTTATGTGCAAGTTTTGTTAGTGAGTAACGCTTTCTTTATTTGACACTGTTGGGCAATAAACGGCCAGCTTCTACTTATCTGTACTCTAATATTATAAAGATTTCCTCTTTATTTTTTGCTTATTTGTTTGTTTGCATTGTATTGGCTCCGAAACTACTGAACTGATTTGAAAAATTCTTTCACTGTTGGGAAGCTATATTATCGGCGAGTTTTAGGCTAAATTTTATCCCTGTATTCCCACGGGAACGTCGACGCCACGGGGCGCTGCTAGTTTGATACCTATTATATAACCTATTTACTGTATGTATAGCTAGTTACGAGCTAAGTACCTACGTAATAAAACCTATCTATGTGAAACTAATTTCATGACTTATTAGTGTTTAAATGATTATAAGTTTGCAGGAGGAAGAGCTAATTGATAACTTGATGCTCATCAAGAATCAGGGACAACTCATTCTGTAAAAAAAAATGCTAAGTTTTAATGTTATTTCTAGTTCGAGAATAAATTTATAAACATTGTGCAAGAGTACCTAACACAAATATGTAATTATTTTCAAGTAAAACCCCAGTATCTTTCGTGCTAATCGTAGGTAGTCATTTTCGTAATGATGTTTTTTATATTAAACTTGAATAAATGTATTATCTAAATGTTTAAATATAGTGTTTTAACCAAACCTTTTGATTTGCTCACAAATTAATTTAATTTTTTATTTATTTAAGGTAGCTTCATTACAAAAAATGCCTTTGCCTTGTTTATACTGGGCATTTCGCCATAAAGTTCTGTGAAATATTCCGTATGTCTGACCACCATCATTTAAAGTTGGCACAGTGAGTGGACAGCCCGCGATTTATCCATGAGGATATTTGAATACAAGCCATTCATACGATCACTATTGCCTATTGTCTAACGGATCAGTGCCGTGAAGACTCGTTTATCGATCAGACATGGGTGGCTTCGCCGGACGATTGTTATATAAATTAACCTTAGAACATTACTATATGGAGGGTCGTTCGTTGCGAATTTGGCTTCGCTCTACGGCTATGCGATGCGAATAAAAATTAATGCTTGCTATTGAACCTACCTAGGAGGATTAGTGCCAGGAGATATAAGGACGGGGTCGAGGTAGTTTATCTAGAAGGCCTTCAGACAGATAAACCTGAAATTAGACCTACCACAGTTCGTCTCTGCATTACCCAAACGATTTCGTTTTATGGTACAAAAGACAGGCAAATGAATAATCGTGACAGAATTCACTATCGACCAATTCGCACATAAACAGCAGAAGCCAAGTGGCCAAGTTTTGCTGCTAACAATCGTTATTCTGTGCACAATTAATAACTCATTAACCCAGAATTGGCTGCCGTTCTCCACTTACAAAAACCTAAGTGATTTGATAGTTGCGTGTTCCACGATGAGGCGCAAGCGCAAGTCGCAAGTCGGTGCAACTATGTATCCGCGGCGGCAAACTTGTTTGCGGTACCGTTCTTGGTTGCAGTGAGAGTGAGAGCAATCACAGTTGCAGCAGCTGCGCGCCGCGGTGCCGGCCGCCGGGCTGAAAGTGGCGCCGCCGCCGCGCCGGCGCAAGCAGCCGGTTTACCTATCTGCGTACACTGCGCATGCGTCTATTTCCACATAAGCTATTTTCTTCAACTCAATGTAGATGCACAAGTTTAATACAACCTACCTACCTATCTGTACATCTCGGTATCTGTGTCGCGTAGATACACACGTACATAGTAAACGCAATAAACCTGATATATTTCCTAAGCTAGGTTCTATATCAATAGGTATCTTTTGTCAATTGCCTATTGCTACATCTGAAACTCGAGATATAGTGGGGCATAAGGTTAAATGTTTAAAAGAAGATCATAATCATAATCAGCCTTTTAACGTTCCCACTGCTGGGACACAGGCCTCCTCTCTAGGAGAGGGAATGGGCCGTAATCCACCACGCGGGCCCAGTGCGGGTTGGTGAATGTCACATGTCTTCGAATTTTTGGTTCTTGGACATGCCGGTTTCCTCACGATGTTTTCCTTCACCGTTTTGAGAGCAGTGGTGAAGAAATGAATTACAAACAGTAATGCGCCTGGCTGGGTTTGAACCCGCGACCTACGATTCATAAGTCGGGGCCGTTACCACTCGGCCACCACTGCTCTTAAAGAAGGTGCTTTTCATAAATTATGTGTAATTGAAAACTGGTTAGGTAATTAAACTATAAAACTTGTTCACATTGCAGCCACACGTAGGTACCTTTGACTGCATTTGTATCTTTGAATAGCAACAATAAATTAGAAGGATAACCAATTAAATTTTCCCCATGGTTATCACGTCATCAGAGCTGAATAATTTCGACCTTAATATAAAATTATGTTAATCAATTTTCAAGTAAATCACAGATGAACTGATTATTCCTTATTCTGCGGCCTTTCGGTAGATTTTAGTTGACAACGACGGACTTCCGCTTGTGTACCGGAACATCATTCGTATGCATATCAGGTATTCTTTTTCTTTCGGCTCGAATCAATCTTCCTAGTTGAGGGTCGTCCATCTTGAGGTTACCAGTGAGGTTGGCATTGTTATGTACATATGTCGAATACGAATACACTGGCCTGCTCTCGATCGATTTCTGATAAGGTTTTGGTTGATGGAAGAATAATAAGTTAGTATCTACGATCACATAGAAAATGTGATGAAATGCATCAATGACCAGAGCGTAGGATGTATTTTTGTAAACCTTTTTTCTTCTGAAATGAGCTCGGTGTCCCCGAAGACGAGATAAACAAAAGTACCGTACATACTACATAAATAGAATGCGCCGCACACGACGTCCTAAATTATATATCGCAGTTATGTGTAAATAGTTACCAGCCGTGGTTACAAGTCTCGCACGTTTTCTTTGTTTGACTGATTTGTTTAGAAATTAACGGCCGTCGAGACCAGGAACCAATGTCCTAGTTAATGTGTTTACTATGTGCAGAAGATAATTGTTGTAGTTTTTAGTTAACAAACATACGACTTATGAGCAAAGAGGCTGCTATCGATATGGTAAGGGAAATGCTATCGAGGCTTTAGTAATACCAGAGAGATTTTATGTAGTTAAATGTTACAAAACGAAATACGTACCTACCTATTTTGTTAACCGCAAAACCATACATACCCATATTTTAGATAAACCGCAATGCGATCATATTTCAAAACATTTATTTTTATTTTTCAATGAATTGACGTTCACATTTCAATGAATTCAAACCATTTCCATTGATGTTGACATTTTTAAAATCCATTACCTATAATTAAACGTTGTTGTCGGAGCAAACCCGTTGTTGGAATCAGAAATCAAGACTTTCAACAGTCAGTGCCTTGCACGGATTGAGGAAGAATGCGTGTCTAGAATACAAGCTAGTCAAAGAGCAACAAACAACTTACATTCTAATTAACTATGAGAAAAAGGAAGTATTTTGTAGGATATTTTGACGATGGTTGTTATGTACAGAAAATCTGCGCGTCTTAACGCATCTGTTTTCACGAAGTTAACAACCTATATGTGCCACAAAGCCGCCGCGCCCACTCCAACCGGTTCCCAGTCAACTTGACCGGTGAAAACATGCATGAAATACAGATACTCATTAAAATACATGAAGAAATATTTTTAAAGGCTATAAAAGAATCCTCAAAGTTATCGTATCGGGTTTAAAAAAAGACGCTAAAAGTGGAACGTTCGAT
Organism: Hecatera dysodea; assembly: GCA_905332915.2. Taxonomy (NCBI): domain Eukaryota; kingdom Metazoa; phylum Arthropoda; class Insecta; order Lepidoptera; family Noctuidae; genus Hecatera; species Hecatera dysodea. The sequence goes on along the minus strand of HG995286.1, from coordinate 19,378,252 downwards.
GTTGCATGACCGGCTCCAATGGTCTCTCGCGATAAATTATTCAATCACTGAAAATATCGATTCGTTGCATAAATTAATTATATACAAATAATAAATGAACATGTTTTGAAGTTTCATGTAAATCGTTAAGTTCTACAGAAAGAGGCATTCTTTAAGCGATAACTATTGTCAAAAAGTACAAATGGATACAAAAGATGAGATACCGGAACGCTGTGTCTGAGCTTAAAGCCTCGACACAAAGTGACATTCTATTTAACGATAAGTTGATAGCGGTTGTCGAGAAGTAAAAAATGCGTGAGATTGACATGCGAATTGTCACGTGGTCGACTTTAGCCCAAGAACTTATTCATAGCGGAGATGTACCTACCTCGTATCTCACAAGATTCAAAGCGCAAATTTACATCGTACCTCGCAAGATTTTTATCGCTATTCTTTTAGGTCTTTTTTTGCTGAATCTGTCAATAGCTTAAGTAGCAAGACGAGCAAATTCGTCGTCGTCGTTGTATTTTCAATGTGGCGCGGCAACAAGGTAACTATTGAGATAAGATTAATATCTTGAAGATGGAAACGTGATTTAAACGCAAGAGCATAGTGTAATTTAAATTTACGTGATCACGTTCTGTACAAAGTGTACTCTTCAGGCCCTAATCAAATTGATCTAAGGCCGCGTTTCCATCTGTTTAATTACATTGCGGGGCACGAACGAGTTGTAGATCGCATAATCGAAATGTATCATTTTCGTGAAGTCTAATTTGGATCATTTTAAAGTAGTAAATTGTGGCAAAATCGAATGTGTAATATTATAGAGATTGGTTGGCTTTTCCGGCTCTCGGGCTTTGCGATAAAATTTTCACAGACGCCATTCTTGCATCTTTTTACAACATCAAATACATCCTGGTAAGCTAATTGCTATTCGTTGTGCTATGACTAATCATTTAGGAGCTTTATGCCAGCGCCAAGGTTAAAAGATGAGATTAGAATTTCGATTTTGTTCTAAGATAAAATTCATTAATGCGCGCCTTTCGCTTAGAGTTAATTAATGTCACATAAAGATATAAGGACTACTATTTCTATAGGTTTTACTACTGTGTTACTGGATGCTAAAACTAGCATTGTATATGGAGCGATTTCCCATCTGACAACAACTCCCCAGTGGACTAGGTAACACGAATACTCTAACAAGACTAGGCTCATAAACTAGTGCGCCTTACCATCAGAGATTGCATCGCTGCTTACCATCAGGTGGGATCGCAGTCAAGCACTAGTTTATATCAAGTATAAAAAAAAAAAAAAAGACTGGTGTCCGTCTTCATGTGTTCTGAATACCTGTAACGACTGTCAAAGACACAAAAGATGCCAAGACCACTGAACGTGCTTGACGAAACACGGATGAATCCCATCAACTTGGTTTTCAAAACCATTAAAATACTAAACGCTTCTTCACCTAATAAGTACCAAGCCAGAAATAAAATATTAACAATAAGTAAATACCCACTAAGTAAAAACCTTCCATACATGAACACGATGTCAAATCAGCGTCGCGTTACCGTGGCGAATGCAAACGACGCGGATAGCTAGCAAACAGTAGATAAAAACAACTGTTTTTACGTATTTGTGAGCAAAATCCTTACAAATTGAATCGCCTTTAGCGTCTTATTTCATAAATAAAATCTGCGCTCATAATAAACCGGTACGCTATTTTTGGTTCCTATCGGGTTTGCACAAGGAAAATGAAGGCATGCGGAGGAATGCATTTCGGGAAGCCTGCAATCAAACTGACCATATTTTACTTCAGTCCGGTGTAGCTTAAGGGCATACGTATTTTCGGCACATCAATTATTATAAAAATACAAGCCGCTTTAAACGTTCGCCATTCTTCAATTTTAAACCGTTATTACAGATAATAGCCGCTGTTCGGGCTTCCTCAAACTTCTTCTTTCAAAGTGTATCAATAAACGGATTTTAGAAAACCTTTGCTGTCTCATACCGTCGCTTGGAAGAGACAGAGAGGTAAGTAGTCTGTGTTGTGCATACTCTGCAAGGCTATTACGGATTCCAAACACGCGGCATCGCGCCGAAACAACCTTGTTGCAAGGCTTTTTCGTTGTAAACCGACGACTTTATGTCGTGTGACTCGCCACTTGCATGACCGACCGACGGGACAGAAATTCTTAATAACTGTGGCATAAGTACATGGATTTATGTGAATATAATTATAATGAATGAATCTGTAGTTTGCATGCGTTTGCCACTGAGTCTATTAATTTTAGCGGTGTCAGAGATTTGTTGTAGGTACTGTTTGCCCATTCAAAATGGTTACTGTATTGACTGCCACACATTACGTAAATATTTTATTAATGATCTTTATCTAAGTTTTATTAGTGACTTCGTTATATGAAATATAAACGTGCTACATACCTACTTATGTCTCAATATTTATTTTTACATTTCAACACGTGTAATTGGCGATCTATTATGCCAACTTGGAACACGTTATTAATATTCGTTTAAACAGTTTAATATTGTATGTATGTATAGCTGAGTGTACCAAAGTTACTTTCATGTTTTTTTTTATATTTTTAAACCTAGTTAATGTTCTAGACTTAGGTACTTCCGCTTATTTGAAATATTGGTTCCGGTAAAACATTATCAAAAACCAAGAATACCGGTTTTCCTCATTTTAAATGATGACTAACTTCTATGTTTATTGCTAATTCCAAAAAAAATTCAAAAAAAAAAAAAAAAAAAAATTTAGGAACATTTCTATGACTGTAACAAATCGTTATTATTATCTGCACCATCTAAGTAAATAAAGCGGTGGTTATGTAAATGACTTTAAAAAAAAAAAAAAAAAAAAAAAAATTTTAAATGATTAAAAACTATACTCACCTTTTAGTCGATAAAATAGGTGTTAAAAATATGACACTTGAGCACTATTTACTTGAACATACAAAAGTCGTGAGCACTGGGTTTGGAGTAGTCTTGTAATAGTCGGGTGCGGCATTATAAAAAACATTTGACACACGACTCACCAAGAAATAAAATGGTCTATAGACCAACACGCACGCATCACATGTTGTATTTGTTTTATCAGTTGTTAAATTTAAATCGTACACATTAAACATTATTTACATTTATTACAACACTAGATTTTGTCCGCTCATATCCTGTTTTTCCCCAGTCCGTATAGCCTATAGCCTTCTTCATGAATGCTTCTACCAAATAACTCTCCAAAGCTTAGCGCGTTAAAAA